>CM042256.1:37948869-38548869 GCA_023566225.1 Romanogobio albipinnatus
ACCCCTTTAAATTGTTCCCAGAGTTATTCACAGGGCCGTTTGAAGGAATTTGGGGGCCCCAAACAAAATGGACATTGAGGCCCCCCCAATACCAAACCCCACCCGCACGCACGCAAAGCCTACAGGAACCACAGCATAGCCATACAGTTTAAGTTCACCCACACTTTATTTATATAAAAAAGGTTTACAGTGCAAATACTGTTGTTGCATATACTGTGCATAAATAAAAAATGTTTACAGTGCAAATACTGCTGTTGCATATAATGTCTTCCTTTCTCTTTTCTTTTCTGTCTTCCTGAAGCATAATTCCGCTTCATGATGACTGCCGAGGAGGTTTTGTATTTTGCCTGCAGCAGAGATCGCGTGGTTGGCTGGCTGCTGTCAGCTACTACTGAAAGGGGCCCCCTTGAGGGGGATCCCGATAACAATGTCATTGAACTTTACTGCATTGACTATCAAATAGGTAATAGCAATTGCTTGGTTTGCCTGCCTTGTCGAGACGGGCCTGGTTACTCATCATAATGGCATTCTTACTAAAAATTGCAATTGCAGAGTGCTCTCATTCAGTTCTTAATAGTAACAAATAGGGTTGCAACAATACAGTTAGTCCACGGTTCAATACATACCTCGGTTTTTAACGGCGGTTTTCGGTTCGGATTACTCACGCTCAAGTTGTTTTACACCTAAATAAAGTTCTTTCTTCTGTTGAACATAAAATATATTTTGAAAAATGTTGGAAACCAAACAGTTGCTGGTCCCCATTGTAGGAAATAATAATATGGAAGTCAATGGCTATACCATCAGCTGTCTGGTATTCAACTGTTCAACAGGAGAAATGAATACAGGTTTTGAACAATATTATTTATATCTATATCATTATAGATATAGATTATAGAACTATATCATTATTCCTTTAAGGACAAGCGACAGCATGTTCACTAGGCTCCTGCTGTCAATTTAAGACCTGCACGCATCTAATATACAGACACGCCGGCTGTAAAACGCATGCAAATAATGAACTTCCGTGATTGTGAATAGTGTTCTGTGAGTATAACTCTACCACTAACGTGTGATGTGAATGTATGTCACGTTGTTCAGTATATTGGGATGGAGGCAAATGATAGAATGTGTAGAAAATGAATTCATAATTAATTAAATGCAAAACCAATAAAAACGCAATTCACAAGCGCGTAACCGTAAATGCCATACCGAACAGTTCAATATTGTATTGAAAATTGTGGCATCCCTAACAATTGAATTAGAGAGCTCTTTAATTGCATTCTTACTAAAGATTGAATTAGAGAGCTCTCTAATCCAATTATTACTAGAAATAATTATGAATAGAGAGCTCTCTAAGTCAGTTCTCTAGCTTCAGTTGTAAGAATGCAGTTGCTGAGCAATGCAATTATCTTGACTTTAATGTGTTTTTACTAGTAAAGTTTGAGAGCTCTTCTATTGCAACCTTCTACACACACCTTGGCTATAGAATCGCCATTTATTGTCTAGTAAATTTTTTAGTTTACGAGCCAGGTTTACATTTTTTAATTTATGAGCCATGTGAGATGGCGGTCCAGTGGGTTACACCATGGAACTGATATGCAGAAGGTTGCTGGTTCGATCCCAGCGGTCACCACCAGTGTGTCCTTGAGCAAGGCACTTTACTCCATGTTGCTCCAGGGGGATTGTCCCTGTAATAAGGGCACTGTAAGTCGCTTTGGATAAAAGTGTCTGCCAAATGCATAAATGTAATGTAATGTAAATGAGCCAGGTTTAAATCGCCATTGGCTGGTACATTTTTTTGTTTACTTGCCAGACTGATACATATATCAGTCTGTCAAGTAAACTAAAAAATTTACTAGCCAATGGCGATTTAAACCCGGCTCGTGTCTTCTGCTGGTTAGATCAGCAATAAAGAACTATCTCAGATCTTAAATAACAGATATAGCATTAAAATAATAGATTTGTCTAATTTTAAATAAACACAAAAAACAGAGAAGAAAAATAAACAAGTAAGAAATGTACTTTTGCTATGGTTAAATAAATGTTCAGTGATATCTTCCAAATATTTTTTTTTCTTTCATTTTGCCGCAATTGTTTTCTCTAAATAATGTTGATATGGCAACTAGTAAATACACTAAGTTTCATCCTGGCATGTGTGGGAAGTTTTAAACCATGTGTGTTACAACTAACTCCGTGTTAGGTTGTGCCCCACTCTCCCCTACACCAAATTCTGACCCTACATCTGTATCAATCGAGACTCATCAGACCAGGCAACGTTTTTCCAATCTTCTGTTGTCCAATTTTGGTGAGCCTGTGTGAATGGTAGCCTCAGTTTCCTGTTCTTGGCTGACAGGAGTGGCAACCAGTGTGTCTTCTGCTGCTGTAGCCCATCTGCTTCAAGATTTGATGTGTTGTGCATTCAGAGATGCTCTTCTGCAGACCTCGGTTCAGGTTGTAACAAGTGTTTATTTGAGTTATTGTTGCCTTTCTATAAGCTTGAGCCAGTCTGGCCATTCTCCTCTGAGCTCTGGTATCAACAAAGCATTTTCACTCACAGAACTGCACAGAACTCTGGAAATTCTCTTTACAGTCCAGTCTCTGTAAACCCTAGAGATGGATGTACGTGAAAATCCTAGTAAATCAGCAGTTTCTGAAATACTCCAGCCCATCTGACACTAACAACCATGCCACTTTCAAAGTCACTTAAATCACCTTTCTTCCCCAATCTGATGCTCAGTTTGAACTTCAGCCAATCATCTTGGACCATGTCTACAAGCCTAAATTTATTCAGTTTCTGCCATGTGTTGAACAGATGTAGGCTACCTAATAAAGTGATATATACATATAGTTTTTTATTGTTGTATTGTACTATGGCTGATTTATTAAATCGTTTTCTTTTTTACTTTCTTGTATATCATTAGTAAAAAAAAATACAATACTCATGAATGTATCATACAAAATATTGCACAGCATTTATTTGGCTATTTGTCTTGGAAAAATGTTTAAAGCAAGGTTTTGAAAAACTGGTAAGGATTTGTGTATTTTAAGTAATATTTTATTTTAAAGATGATATGAATGAATGAGACTTAAATAGCATTTCCCATGTACTACTGTACTCCAAAAGTGCTTTACAATCATATCAGGGGTTAATTCTCAATGACCACCAAATATGTTTGTAAAAAAAGAAAGAAAAAAAAAGGTTACTTTATTTTAAGGTGTCATTGTTACAGTGTAATTATATATTTAAGTACTGAGTAATATTAATTAATTACATGTACTTTCTATAGGGTTAGTTGCATGTAATTATGCATAATTTACTGTTATTTCTATGGTAAGATAAACTTAATACCGTTTATCAAAGTACTTTCCATTTCATTACTAATTAGCTATCAAGCACACCATTGCAATTTATATGATAAATCTGAGTTGCCATCTGTTTTCTTTTAATTTGTATTTTATTTATAAATCTATGTGGTTTAAATCCATCTTGCTCGTCTCTCAGCTTTTCTAATATTAATGTCTGTTACAATCTTCATTCAAATGATTTTTTATATCTTAAATTTCCTCGGGATCCAACAGAGCAAGAAAAAAAGCTTTAAATACATTCTTGTTTGGAATAATTTACATAAGATCTTAAAGCTAACTCTGCTTCCATCACTAAATGAGTTTAAATTACTTTCAACAGATTAGGTTTTCTCTTTTGGTAAATTGCTGTTGTGGTCCTTGATTGTGTTTTTCAATCTTAATGTATATTTGTATGTTTATGTTATTGTAGCTGCCTTCTTGGCCAGGTCACTCCTGTAAAAGAGATATTAATCGCAATGAGTTTTTAACCTGGTTAAATAAAGAATGAATGAAGTACATGTAAAATAAAGTGTTGCAAAAAATAAAACGGTAACAATAAGGTTGTATTAGTTAACATTAACTAACCATGAACAACACCTCCGTTCAGCATTAGTTAATCTTTGTTAACGTTAGTTAATAAAAATACAGCTGTCCATCATGTTAGTTCAGTGCATTAATTAATGTTAACAAGATTTTAATAACGCATTAGTAAATGTTGAAATTAGCATTAACAAAGATAAATAAATGCTTTATAAGTGCAGTTCATTATTAGTTCATGTTAACTAATTAACCTTATTGTAAAGTGTTACTAAAAAATATTTAGGGGACACCAATCATCTCAACCATGTTGTAGTTTTGTTTCCAACAAAAAGTGAATTAGGGAATTAGTTTGAAAGTTATTTTCGAGCCCTCATCAGCTCTCATTGTAGAGTCTGAAACCTAAAAATGGAAGAGCACAGTGACAGGGATAATCAATTCTGAATTAAACATCCTCAGAAAAGCTCATGAAGAAAAAAAAACAGTAACACAAAGCATTGTTTAATAAAAATAATGCACAATAAATTGTATTGTGTTTGAATCAAAGATTGTTTACATAGAAACTGAAAAAGCTGTATGCTTCCCCATTTTAACTATCCAGAGATCAATATTGAACACTGAATTATTCAAAGGTTAGTTAAACTGCACATTCCGTTTTATTGGAATTGAGAAACAGGATCTGTTCTCTCCTTTTTGTTGGGTGCAATCTGGAGGAAGGCAACAAAACAACAGTCCACAAGAGTCCATTAGCTCAGTTGAGTTTCCTGATGACTCTATTTATGTCCTCAGCTCTGGGTCCAGGGTCTCCAACATCTTTCAGAAGTCCAACTTTGTCTCTAGCAGCATGTCTTGGTACTGACAAATGGAACGGCAACAGGAAGTTGTTTGCCACCCTGAAGTTCTTTCCAGCAGAGTAGATCTCATGTATAAGGTCCTCCAAACAGATGATCCCATGTTGTCCTTGAGAAACGAACAAAAACAAATTCAGGCTATACATTTTATTTACACATTTAGTTGTAATTTAGAAAATGAACACTATTAGACATCCATGTCATAAGAGAATATCTAAGAATGTATTTTGCCATGGTGTCATTAAACTCATGCAAAGACTCAAATTACAAGTGAGTAAAAGTGCTTCTGCGTCAAATGCTCTGGTGATTACACATTTCCTTTTCCTTGTCAAAGTTCCTACTTAAAGTTGTGTTATGCACACCAAAATGCTCAGCATCTCACTGAATGAGATGCATCTACCACGTCAATTACTTACCGAGATGCTGCTCTATGAGTTGATTGTTGGTCAGAGGAGTCTTTCTCTTATTAATCCTTGTTTGACCTCTTTTTAATATGAGCTCACGGACTGATTTCAAGTTGGGATACCTGTTAAAAAGATAACAACAATAAATTAGTGAAGCTCAATTAAAGAAATACTGGGGTTTAAATCCTAATGAGTCAAAAACTGCTATGGGGTTATAAAGGAATAACAGTTATTAAAAGTGTTTTCCCTATTATTTACCACAGGATCGGAATTTTCATGGGTTTAAATAAGATTTTTGTTAAGTCAAATTTAAGACTTTTTAAGACCATTATGAATTAAATCTAAGACCTATATCACACAATAAAAAAAAAACGTACAAAGGAAATGCAGAATCACAAAATTATATATATATATATATATATATATATATATATATATATATATATATATATATATATATATATATATATATATATATATATATATATATATATATATATATATATATATATATATACACCATATTAGATGCACAATAGTCACACATCTTGTTTGGTATTACAAAAAAAGGCTGGTCCAGTGGTGTGCTATCTAGCTTTAATAACATTATCGCTTAGGGTGGGAAATATGACCAAAATCTTACAAGTAAGCAATTGCTTAATATAAGTAAAAAGTTCTCAAGTAAACGGTCATTAATAAAATAAGAACTTATTAACCAATTACAATAGGACAAATAAATACAACCTAAAGATATGGATACAAACAGTGCTTTAAGTTGAAGTACCGTTTTTTTCCCTGTTGTTGTTGTTTGTTTAAAATTAACACACAGACAGGAGTGTATATAAGCTATATTAGTATGCTTTCACTTTAAGAACTACAGTAATGTGCAGATCAATACTGACAAACTTTTTTACTCAAGAGTCAAGACATAACTGCCAATAAGAACATAGGGATATGAATGTGTGTGTGATCGTTCAAGAGTAAGCCTAGACATAGACACATTCGGTACACTCGCGCAAACTGACAGGCGGCAAAAGCGTGCACAAAATCCACAGCCATTCTGACATCGGTCTTTGTGTCTACCGAATTGAGTTTGTGGTTTACATCGCTTTTATGAACTCTTTTTAGTGCTATCGGACGTATCATACTTTTATTTGGTTATTATGCGAGATGGCAGGTGAGAAAGATTCACCTTCGCTTTCACAATCGCGTGAACTGGAGAACTGAAGCTGAAGAATAAAATCTGTTTAATGCGTCTGTGGTACAATCCGAAAGAGACCCATGCCAATAACATGAAAGCTGATTGGCTGCAATATAAGATGCATGCTGGTCTCATTTGTAGTGTTAATACAGCGAACTATAGTAGGACTAGCGAAAGAAAGAACTACAACAGCCCAGATTTTAAAAAAAAACAAACACACAAAAGCGCTGCGGAACCATTTCAATGAGCATTAGAGGTAGCGTTACATGGACGTAGGATAATTTAAGACTTGTTTAAAACGATTTAAGACCTAGAACTCAATACTTCAGAGAATTTAAGACTTTTTAAAGCCTAAAATTAAAATTTTGAAACTTAAGACTTTTTAAGACCCCGCGGGAACCCTGTTATAAGAGACAATACAAACAACTGTGCATCAAAACCACTCCTTTCCTGGGAAAAAAAAACGAATTTAAGGTCAACGCATTTGCGACCGAAAGTAACATATTTGATAATCCAAACATGCCAGTCTCTGAGTAACGAGAATAAAGCCACAATAGTTCTGTAAACTTTCCGTAAAATGAACTACGCAAAAAACATTTGGAACATCTCCAGCACGTTTTATAATTACCCAAACATAGGTCACCTTTTTCCAAAAACTTGGCTGTCGATTTGAACTAAAAACCTTAAAGCAGCACTAGGTAACTTTTCAACCTTCATAATATATTTTCAAGACTCTTGTGATGATGCATCGACTTACAATAGGTTGAATGACACGTCTGCCATAGCCTGACGGGGTCTGTATCGTTTTTAATCGTACTTTTAAACTTCGGGTTTCGGGTAGTAACCCGAGAAAAAAAAAGAACTACAAAATTCGACTGCTTTACGGCATATACGTCACTTCCACCATCACCCCCACTTCCTTAAATTCGGACGTGCGAGGGTAAGCCTATGTGTAAACGGCGTGTACAAGTTTGGTAGGGGCTACATTCTCGCAAGTAAATACATAAGACGTACAAAATCATATTTTAGGATACTGTAACGCGTGTGTCCGGGTGAAAAATGCGGATAGCTCACTCAATGCAACTGGAGTCGATGCAAACACGGAGGCGATTGACATCAAACAGCCCGCACTTTATTCCCCGCGGAACCCCCCCACAAGAGTCTGGCACAAACTCCACTTCCGTCCACAGCATTACCCAACAAAACAAACAAGAATAAATGAATGTTTGCAACAGAAGACAGAAAATAATCCGCACACATGGGAGCTCGAGGCGCAGTGCAGACACACACACACACAGAACGCGCTCCAACCGGGGCGAACGCTCTTAAAGGGGCCACACAATTTTCCTACTCGTTACAATACCTAACATCTCTGTGATATTTGTTTATTTGTCTTGCCTCAAGCTATAATGCAAATCGACTTTTCAAATTTGAAGATTCATCTATGGTAGCTTGATATTATATTGATGATGTATGGTTATTACCTACCACTCAAACATTGAATTGAAGTATCATATAGATCCTGTAAAACGGTAAACAATAGACTAGACTACTATAATGACGCTGGCTTGTTAACGTGAGCATCGCGATCATTTGGCGTTTGAAAAAAAAAATTAAACCAATGAAATGATATTCATATGACATACTGAAACATATGCCACTGTACCTAGGATGAAGACATTTCACACGCGACGCAAGCAGAACACCTGCATGTGAACTCCTCCTGCAGTGTTCAGGGCTATCATAGCTGTCATGTCAACAAATGCACATATGCATCCCCTAATGTAGGATGACCGAGTTTACGACAGTAGTAGAGGACAATACTGTTTCCCAACTGTAGGGGGAGCCCGAGAGCAAAAGTTACCTAGTGCTGCTTTAACATATCACACTCATGGGCAATCACTCACTTCACTGCCGGCTAAGGGCCGGCATACACTGTGCGAGTTTGGACACTCAGGAGGTCGTAAAATATTGCACACGCTACGAGTCAGTTAACTTGATAATTGGGTCAAAGCAGCTGGTACACGGCACGACTGTCACGTGAGCTTTCGCGCTAAACAGAGACTGGAGCTTTCAATGTTGCAGCTATAGCTTCGGATAGGAAAAAGAAAACCGATTTGTGTGCAAATGATTTGTTGAAAAGCAGAGAACAGCAGCTATTCCTATAGCCACTGAGCTATAGCCTAATAATACTCGATTTACCTATGTGACGTGATTGTGTACGATTTGGCAATTGGGGGCAGCCTATATGCTGGTGAAAATCGTGTCGACTAAAATTATCGGGTGGTTGGGAGGTGCTCGTAACATACCTGGCTAGTCTCGTAATTCCTTGCATGTGCTGCGAGTCGTGACCAAGCATTAATGATTTCCACGCGATTTCTCCCGAGTGGAAAAAAAAACATCTGCAAGCTCACATGACAGAAATCGCACCGTGTACGTCCGGCTAAAGAAATAATTACTACCTTATGATCCATCGGTTTTCAAATCCACATCATTTGAATATCACAACATTAATATCGGTCAAAAAATAATGTGCACAAAACACAGCAGTATTCACGAGAAGCATAGGTCCAGGAGTGCACGCATTACCACTATCGGATGTTTTGACTACATCACTTTCCTTTAAGACGGAGAAAATGGTGGCCTGAGACGATAACATACCTAATACTAGGGATGGGCATTTCAAGCAAAAAATTATATTCGATGATCGCTGGAAATTATTTGAAAATCGCAACTCCTCCCCCGCATACACGCATGTATAGGCTACACGCATATAAACAGAGAGAGACACTCTCAATCTGTATGATAAACTGTTTAATTGATTAAGGAATAGGCTATATTAACTCAAGCCATATAATTATTGTAACATGCTGAAACATATGACTGTTATTTGACGTCGCCCCAAGTTACCGTAACGGTTATATGCCACGCAAGTTTACAGTGACAATGTGGTGTTCTTCTGTTGTCTCAGGGCATTTTTACACTTTAAAGCCCCCTTAATGTGCATTAGAAAAAGAAAACTTGTAATGAGAAGCGTTTATAAACGGGTTGTCCAACAAAAGAGAACATTTAATCGAGTGTTTGAAATAACTTACTTTTGTAATCTGACAAGCTTCACATCAAAGAATGAGGCAGTACAGTGACAGTAGTACAGTGATAGATTCACGGTGTTGAGATGTGTACAGTACTTTTTTTCTTTCCCAGTGAATACAGTGAATCAGTGAAGATAAAAATAAGACAAAAATGTAGACATTACAGTCACACATTTTTTTATCATAATTTTATATTTTATTATAAAACCTTAGACCTTTCTAATGATTTATGTTTTCTGTAAAATATAATAATAATTGTTATTATTATTTTTATTCTTAAAGGGGCTATATGCAACTTTTTCCCCAAAATAAACGTAACTATAGCCTTTTTATTTTACCATTTATGACTCAAACATCTCCTGATGAGCATACTGACACCTTGTCCGCTCACAGTGGGTGCACCTATAAGCCTGTATCCTATTTTTCATATTTTCTGACGGGTCGTCTTTTCCCGCGCTGTCTGCGGATGTGACGTCAAGCGCGTTCATGTTAAACGTTTCAGATCACTCTGCCTGCCACCACCGCTAGTCAGCGAGTAGCCTACACTCGCAAGCAGTGCAATGGATTTAACGAATACACAGAAGAGACCCAGGACAACTCGGACACCAACAGTAACTCCACAGAAGACTAAAAAAGTTAAACCCCTGACAAGTGGCCAAAAAAGGTCGAAGATTGAGAGAGACCGGCGCATTGCAAGGACTAGAGTGAACATCGGCTTCGCATATATATATATATATATATATATATATATATATATATATATATATATATATATATATATATATATATATATATATATATATATATATATATGTATATAAACAAAAATAAATATGAATAGTGCATCAGTAATGTAAAGTCTTTTTGGGTGTCTAGAAAAGCGCTATATAAAACTGATGGATTATTTATTATATAGCCATGTAAAGCTACATTATATTGTTTGTTGTTTCTATATCTTAACAAAAAATAAGAGGTAAATGAAGATGTAAAGTGTGATGCATTTTATTTCACATAAGACATGTAGTCAATAAATATTGCTAAATAGTATTATGTATATGTGTCTTTCATACTTGGTGATAGTAAGCAACTTGTGTATAATAAGTGGTCAAGGACAGTGCTCAGTCGTCAAGGACAGTGCTCAGATTTGTGTTTTTAATATTCTACGAAAGTTTCGGTCTGTGCGCCCTTCATCAGCGTGTATGCCAATGGCGAAATGGGTTTATTTATTTATTTAATGGATACATTTTTTGTGTAGTTTGTCAGCTACACGTTTGACGTTTTGATAAGAGAACACTTATCTCAAACATTATATGTATTTGACTGTTCTTACCTCTGTAAACATAATGTTGACCTCCTTGCAGCAGATGACTTGTGAAGTGTACACGTACGAGTGCGCGCTGCGAGAGCGAGCAGAAATGAAGATCAGTTCTGTTTTTTGGCCACATGTGTCAGTCGCGAGTTTAAATTTCAGAAAAACGCATATAGCCCCTTTAAATATTTGTATTGTATAGCACTTTTTGCATTTTTCAGACATGGCAACAGACGTTTAATACATGTGCTACAATTCTGTGGGCTGTGCTACAAAACTTTCAACCTCTGTAGCACCAGTGCTATGTGCAAAAAAAGTTAACGTACAGCCCTGCCCTGAGAGTTGATTGACAGCTTTTAGGTGCGTTATTGGCAGCGACACCCTCTGGTTACATGAGAGCGTCACCACCACATCAGCACCGAAAACACTGGGATTTTCTTAGACGATAATCGCACAACCCATTCAATATTCTACTTAATAAATAACGCATAAGAGTATAAATGTGTTCTTCACTCACTGAAATTTTATCCAAACGATAAAGGAGTGAAATACTTCACACTGATTAATGAAAACATTCAACGTGTTGTTGGTTTTTTTAATGCACAAACTATGTGTTCTGATTCTCAGTCCCTCCAGAAAAATGCGGCTTTTTTGTGATTGTTGCGGGCAAAAATCCTTGATTATGCGGCATGTTTTCTTAAAAAATGCGGTGAAAAATGCGGGAAAATGCTGAATATTTATGCAATTTTATGCGATGAAATTGCGGGAACTTGCAAAAACTGCGGTTTGATGACAAAGAGAAAAAAAGCACTACATCACAGAAAGTGCTGGGAATATTTAAGTTCTCATCTTGTTTTATTGAAGACCTTAATAAACACACGGCTCAAATTGAAAAAACATTGAGTCAAACAAGTTCTGTAGCTTTACAAAAGGAATATGCTACAACTTCTGAAAAAATGAATAAATAACTTCCTGTTTTACAGAGGTAGCTATACAAAACAGACATTTGAGTGCTTCCAATGAACAAAGTGCAATCTCTTAAATGGTTAGTTCAGCCAAAAATTTTAATTCTGTCATTAATGACTTCCCCTTCCCGTTGGACACAAATTCCGATGGCTCAGAAAGGCCTCCATTGGCACAATGTACACTCTCAAGACCCATAAAAGGTACTAAAGACGTCGTTACAAAATCCATCTCACTACAGTGGTTCTACAATAACTTTAGCAACGATAATAGTTATTGTGCGCAAAAAAAACCCTAAATAACGACTTATATAGTGATGACCGATTTCAAAACACAGCATCATGATGCTATGAATCAGTGAGTCGATTCATGATTCGGATCGCGTGTCAAACTGGTGAAATACGTGACTTTGGCGATCCGAACCGCTGAATCGACTCACTGATTCAAAACGCTTCAAACCGCTGAATCGACTCATTGATTCATAACGCTTAAAAACCACTGATTCGACTCATTGATTCATAACGCTTCATGATGCTGTGTTTTGAAATCGGTCAACACACCGGGAAACTGCTTTGCGCGTTCTTTTGCTGTTATTTTTGTTGGCAAAAGGGAGTTTGTGCTTCATCATGGATTCACCGATAGGGCCTATCTATGGTTTCAACACGGGGTTTGCAGCTTTTCGATGACGTTCACGTCAGGTAATTACATCACTTCAAAGCGTTCCCATGGCAATAGGGGGAAATGGCTGCTCATTTTTCAACTTTCTGCTAATATATATATTACATTTTTTGCAACGAAAATGCGGGGATTATGAAGTCATGCTAGCCCCGCATATTTTGCACGCGGAAATAGGCAATTTATGCGGCGAAAGTGCGGCGTATTTGAAAGAATGCGGTCCACGCATGAATATGCGGACTTTGGCTGATTATGCGTTAAATCACGCGATCGCATAATCACGTTTTTCTGGAGGGACTGGATTCTGAAATTCCTGATTTGAATATTTTCCATAAGTTTCTATTCTTGGCGGATCTTTTTTTAAAATAAATTTGGAAATAGGTGATCTTTAGATGAGACCCTGTAGTCATCCACTTGGACTCTCACGCTGATGTAATATTAAGGCTGGGATATCCTAAATGTCTTTTGTCCAGATTTTTGCACCGACTTACAGTCTGGAGGAGTCAACGCTAGTTGCCGGAAGTCAGAGCCAATCTGCAAATTTTGGGCAGTTGGAGTGTTGTATTTTGAATGACTTGAATGTCTGGTAGTGTTTGATTCACAGTCATTTAGTGTAAGATTTACAAAGGATGCCTAGTTGTGTTTAAGTCACTATGAAATCAAAATTGACAATTCATATTTTATGTAATATTGCAGCATTATGAAAGATTTATCCATGAACATCATTATTTAAGAATTCATGTGCCCTCATAGTTGTTAATCAAAATAACCTCCCCTCCCTCTTTCAGCAACATCGCTTCTCTTCTGATGATGTGTTTACTGGGGCGAGGACAACCTGTCACTCACATGAGATCACAGAAATAGCAAACCAGATCAATTCAATTCCTGATCAACAAACACCCTACTTTTTTTTTCTTATTTGTGAAGCTGCTTCACTTGGATATCACAATAGTGAAGAAAACACCACCGCAACTTGTTTCATGTCAACTTTACAGGGTTAGTTCACCCAAAAATGAAAATTATACCATGATTTACTCACCCTCAAGTCATCCTAGGTGTATATGACATTCTTCTTTCAGGCGAATACAATCAGAGTTATATTAAAAATGTCCTGGCTCTTCCAAGCATCATAATGGCAGTGACTGTTGGGTCATTTTGGAAGTCCATAAAAGTGCATTTATCCATCAAATACTGCTCCACACGGCTCCAGGGGATGGGGTCAGATGTAGCGCAAGCATTTTAAACTGCGAGAGGCACTACACTTTTTCCGTAAGTTGAATACGGAAGGCGATTCACCGGAAACTAGATAATTTACTTTATAAAGTTTTTACACAAACGCATTGCTACACTTCAGAAGGCCTTTATTGACCCGCCCGGATCCATGTGGAGCAGTTATATGATGGATAGGTGCACCTTTATGGACTTTAAAAATGACCCAACAGTCACTGCCATTATAAAGCTTGGAAGAGCCAGGACATTTTTAAAATAACTCCGATGTTATTCGTCTGAAAGATGAATGTCATATACACCTAGGATGGCTTGAGGGTGAGTAAATCATGGGCTAATTTTCTTTTTTTTTCCCTTTAACTCATGTAGTGCTTTCCAGCCTTTAGTCGTTATGTGCAAAAAAGGAGCATCATGATTACTCACCCCCATGCAACATAAGGTTCCACAGTCTTGAGCATTTTTATAGAAGTCTTGGAGACTTTTACAAAGGTGCCACTGAAGATCTTTCTCAGCCTCAGCATCTGAATGACCTTCATCACTTGGGGGCTCACACCTTTGACCCTACAAGCAATAAGAGAAAATTAAACCCTTAAACCACCAAGCAGATGTGAAACAAAACATACTGGACAGCATAACAAATCTTGTTAATTCACCCAAAAACTAAAATTCTGTCATCATTTACTCTCCCTCATGTCGTTACAAACCTGTATGAGTTTCTGTCTTCTGTAGAACACAAAAGATATTTGGGGGGGTCAATGTTATTGTTGTGGTTTCTTGTTAGGTTTGAAATGGCATGAGGGCGAGTCAATGATTTACATTTTATTTTACTGTCAATGTGAATGAAGCATAAGTAGAAATTACTCTCTGATGCGGGCAGCGAACACCAGACCGTGCTTCGCTGGCGGCATGGGCGCTGGAGGTCTTTGTTTGAGTCTGGCGAGCCGCGTCTCATCTCGATGCTTCCTCTTGCTGTTTCTCAAAAACACCTCCAAGCGCTTAAACTTCAAGGGAATTCCCTTTTGGACCTGGGGCAGTTGAAAATTTCAGTTTTAATCAGAAGCTTATTATTGGACCATTAAAGGGATAGTTGACCCAAAAATGAAAATTATCCCATAATTTACTCACCCTCAAGCCATCCTAGGTGTATATGACATTCTTCTTCTAGACTAATACAATCGGAGTTATATAAAAAAAAATGTCCTGGCCAATCCAAGCATTATAATGGCAACCCATAATTTGAAGCCCAAAAAAGTCATCATAAACATACTGCACATGGCTCCGGGGGGTTAATAAAGGCCTCCTGAAGCGAAGCATTTGTGCAAATCCATATTTAACACTTCCATATTAGGGCTGTGCAATATATCGAAATAATCGCAAATGTTAATATCACGATATGCATATCGCAACAGCACGTAATATCTGAATGATTTTAATATGCTACTTCAACATTGTGAAAAGTGTACATTTTAGGTCGACGCATATCGCAGAGAATAGACTGGGCACATGACTGTTACTTATGTGACTTGCTTGACATTAAAAAGAGTTATTAAACGCAACAACTCAACGAAAAACAACTCCTTGCTGTCTCGCGCTGTCTGACACACACACCGAAATGTGCGCACAAGCCGCCTCTCTGAAAGCGTGTGATCCATTCAGTTCTGTTATTAAGCATTAGGTCTTAAAGTGACAGCCTGCTAATACAATAAACCTGCCGCTGTCTGTCAAACAATGACTGCTGTTTTTAGTTCTTATTTTTAATAACAAAGATAAATAAAAATAATCGTCCACCCCTAGTTCAGGTGTCTCTGTTTACCTGGATGTTCTTGATGTTAAGTTTTCGGTTGATATAACTATATATTACCAAGTCAAGCAAAGAGTTTTTGGTATTTAAATATTGGCATTACATTTTTTGTTTGTTTACATTGATGTTAAAATTATATTGTCAGATTTGTGACATTCATTTTTGCTAAAACACTGCTGGTCACTTTCAGAAGTTGTAGCGAAGCTTTCTTTTCCCAGAAAGAATGCGAAACACATAAATGGTATCATTCTCGGTTTTTAAATAATTTTTTTAAATATATTTTACACACTTGAAGCAATATCGTATCGCATTTCGAAATATCGCATTATTTAACAAGGATATCGCATTTTTCCTCAATATCGCACAGCCCTATTCCGTATTCAACTTACGGAAAAAGCAGAAGTGACGAGACATATCGCGTCAGATGTATCGCAAGCGTTTCGAACTGCGAGAGGCATTACACTTTCTTCGTAAGTTGAATACAGAAGGTGGTCCGGCGGAAGCCTGATATTTCACTTTATAAAGTTTTAAATATGGATATTTGTCTTACACAAACCCATCAATCCACTTCAGAAGGCCTTTATTAACCCTCCGGAGCCATATGGATTATATAATGGATGGATGCACTTTTTTGGGCTGCCATTATAAAGCTTGGAAGAGCCAGAACATTTTTTTTTTATATATATATAACTCCCGATTGTATGCATCCGAAAGAAGAATGTCATATACACATTGAGTAAGTTATGGGATAATTTTCATTTTTGAGTTAACTATCTAAAAACAGAAAATTTACTAAAAACTGGTTACAAGGGAGAAATTCTTACTTTTCTCTTCTGCTGTAACGCAAGTTTGGCTTGAGTGGCTTTGATAGCCTGGTATGCCTTGCGTTTCTTGAGAAGATTCTCAGGAACAAGCTTGATGACTTTCTCAGTTCTGAAGAGACAGAATATGAATAAATATGATTAATAATCACTTTCCGTCTGCTACCATAATTTATATTTAAGACATAGAGCGGTGGATAATAGCCTCTGCTACGCTTCAACATCACAAACGAGATTGTGTGGTCAATAAATGCAATTTCATTGGTTTTCTGCTAGGATAAAACGCTTTCTATACAAATTAACTAATGCTGCATAATATAACTCTAGTGCAAATAAAGACACTAAAGCTAGCTTTCGTCATAATGCCAATTGACCTCATACTGATCCTTACCCCACTGAATACAGTAACCTAGTGCTTCTCAAAGTGTGGTACGCAGAGGAATCACTAAATCAGTTAATGCTAAAACGCATACATTTTAATTTAATCTTTATTTGAGTAAAGTCTACAGTACAGTTAATTTAACTTTACAACACATTTCAATTTAATCATGTTATTTACCTGTACATTGTTAATATACAAACCGTGTATTTACTGTGCATGTTAAAGTGGCTGACAACAATAAATATTCTCATTAGGAATAAACTTCCTCGTTTTTGAGCTGTAGCTGAATAGTTAGGCTACTGTATTGTAATGCTGGTCATTATGGTGGTACTTGGAGAGCCAAATATTTTCTGAGGTGGTACTTAGTATAAAAAGTTTGAGAACCACTGCAGTAACCAATTCACTGAGAAACCCCCCCGGGGTTTAAGTAGATAGTAGATATTCTCTGGTCCAACTGACTGTCCGTACTGTAATGTGTAGTAGATATTTATAAATAAAATATTTGGCTCTCCAAGTACCACCAGTATTTATAAATATATATCTACTACACATTACAGTACGGACAGTCAGTTGGACCAGAGTTGGAAAAACAAATGGGAATAGTCATGTTTGAACATAACCTAATCAGCGATCAGACCCTCCATGTGAAAACAAGTTCTACTTGATCCCTATATACTCTGGTTTATATCGTGTCATCCGTCAAAAATAATTGCACCAGAAAATTAATGACATTATAAGAACACTAAATATTAACAATATGAAAGGATAGTTTTGATGTTAATTGCAGATTGTTTAAGATGTATTTCTGTCAAAATAAATACGCACCCAGGTTCTGCCATCGCGTTTGCTGTGATCCGTCGCACGCAGATGACGTTTCAGTTTCAGCAGTATTTTTTTTTGTAATACTGCCGCCTTGCCCTTTGGAGTGACTATTACATGCTTCACACACTGGGATCAGTTTCTCACACTCACGTTCACCTCCATGTGCTTACTTCACCGATAAAGAATTACATTTTGCACACATGCTGTGCATTTGAACAAATACATTATGTTATGATAACGTCATACTATTTGTAGCACTCTTTTAATTAAGTCACTGAAGGCTGTGAACAATGTAAAAGGTACATCTTTTGGAAAAAACAAAACAAAACTATGAATCTGTATTTGGCGTCTTGTGAATTGTTTTAAATCCCTTTCTTTGCTTGGAGTTATTGACTTGGTCGAGCCTATTTTATGTAAAGTTCTTTAATAATAATAATAATAATTATTATTATTATTATTATAAAACCCAGCAGTGATAGCTATCTGTCCAGATTTTCCCACATCTCTTCTGCAGTCTGCTAATCAAACATTTATTTAAGTAAAACCTTACATTCTTTCATTTCAGCTTTTATTTGTGGCTATGTTTTAATCTCCTCAACATCCTATGGCCAAAAGTAGCTTTATCTATATCCTTCTGGATTTAATTGTGAAATCTATTGATATTCTCTAGATTTTTTTAGTCAATTAAATTAGCCTAATTATAGCCTACAAAGTCAGTGTAGATTTATTAAATAATCGCAGATTTTTTGGGGGATTTCTGTGGAATAAAATCTTAAAAATTAAATCTCTAACAAAATCATATATGCATTTTTTATGTGACTGATGCTTTCAACAGATAGTGAGTGAGAAAAATAAAATGGGACATGCAGTAAAACTGTCATGCTCATGTAAATTATTGACTTTTTTCATCCTTTTTTAAATTGGCATGGAATGGATATTGCAATAGTATTTTTTTTATTATATCTGAGCAAAAACGTTTCTCAAAAAGTTTCTTCCTACTAGTGTTCCAAATCATGCACTGGGGCATGAATAATTAATAAGGTTGATTTTTCACTGTTTTCCATCTGTATTTACACTGTTTTATCATTGCTATTGTTGTTAGGTTTAGTAACTTGAATTTTCTACTCAAAAATCAAATCAAATCAAATCAAATCACTTTAATGTCACTCAACCATATACACAAGGGCAACAGTTGGTGAAATTCTTAGGTGCAGTCCGAGCAAACATAGTAGTCATGACATGACATGTACAACATTTAAAGCAACATCAGATTACTCATCTGATGCGCCCACAATTACTCACAGCACAGTATACACTACAATAAACAATAAATAATTTACACAATGTGAGTGTAGTTCTCACAGCTTTAAACAATATACACATACTTACAATATACATATACTTTAAACAATATACACTAAACATACACTAAACAATATACATTATGCTATAATAATAATAATAATATACAATGTACAGTATACAATATTATTCACAAATTGAAATCCAAAGTGCAATAGATGCTGCATGATAAATAAATGTGTATATAATGTGTGTGTATCTACAGTGGGTTGTGCTGAGTGATATTCTGTCCAGTGTGTGTTATGATCCTGATGGATCAGGAGTCAAGGAGTCTAATTGCTTGTGGGAAGAAGCTGTTCTGGAGTCGGCTGGTGCGTGTTCTGATGCTGCGGTACCGTCTGCCTGATGGCAGCAGTGAGAGCAGCCCATGGTTCGGGTGGCTAGAGTCTCTGATGATCCTCTGAGCTCTCTTCACACACCGCCTGGCGTAAATGTCCTGGAGGGAGGGAAGCTCACCTCCGATGATGCAGCTGGCCGTGCGCACTACCCTTTGCAGGGCTTTGCGGCTGCGGGCGGTACTGTTGCCGTACCAGGTGGTGATGCAGCCAGTCAGCAGGCTCTCTATGGTGCTGCTGTAGAAGCGTGTGAGGATGTGGCGGTTCATTCCAAACCTCCTCAGCCGTCGCAGGAAGAAAAGGCGCTGATGAGCCTTCTTCACAACGGCCTCGGTGTGGACGGACCATGAGAGTTCCTCTGTGATGTGGACACCGAGGAACTTGAAGCTGCTGACTCTCTCCACCGGTGCTCCATCGATGGTGATGGGGCGGTGTTCTCTCTCATTCCTCCTGAAGTCGACCACTAGCTCCTTGGTCTTGCTGACGTTGAGGGAGAGGTTGTGCTCCTGACACCATCGTGTCAGAGTGTGCACCTCTCTCTGTAGGCCGTTTCATCATTGTCAGTGATGAGACCTACCACCGTCGTATCGTCAGCAAACTTGATGATGGTATTGGAGCTGTGGGTTGCCACACAGTCATGTGTGTACAAAGAGTACAGGAGTGGGCTGAGAACACAGCCCTGAGGGGCTCCAGTGTTGAGAGTCAGTGATGAGGAGATGTTACTGCCCATTCTGACCACCTGGCGTCTGTTTGACAGGAAGTCCAGGATCCAGCTGCATAACAAGCTGTTTAAGCCTAGAGCCCGGAGTTTCACGTCAAGTATGGAGGGCACAATGGTGTTGAATGCTGAGCTGTAGTCCACAAACAGCATTCTCACATACGTGTGATCCAGGTGGGAGAGAGCAGTGTGTATAGTGGATGAAATGGCATCATCAGTGGAGCGGTTTGTGCGGTATGCAAACTGCAGTGGGTCCAGTGAGGGAGGGAGAACAGAGCAGATGTGGTTTCTGATTAGTCTCTCAAAGCATTTGCTGATGATGGGGGTCAGACACATTCACACATGAATATGAGCCATATTCATGACACATTCACACTCAAACATAATTTATTGAATGCGTATGTGTTTACTGTAGTCTCTGCGTAGGTTTGTACCGTGTTAAATGTTGTGTCTACTACACGATATCCATTGAATTATTTACTTAGATACACTTTAAAAGCTTGATTTAATTCAATGTCATATTATCTGTGTAAAAAGGTAATTTAGTTAAATTTACTTAAGTTGTTACTTAACTTTGTTAAGTAGATTATACTTAATATGTAAAATGTCTTAATATGTTATAATTAAGTAGCTAATATTTACTTTCTATTGAGTAGATTTTATTTGATAATAACATGCAAGTTGTACAGTGGTAAAATTTACTTGAAATGTGTTAGTGCAAATTATTACGAGGATTTTATGAAGTAAATCCAACAAGTTATTTTTTTCTGTGTTGGATTGTTGCTGTGATCTCATGTGAGTGACAATTTTAATTTCATGGTGACTTTAACTTTCCTCTTGTGCCACTCTGCAATTCACCACGTGGGAAGACAAATTAAAGGGTTAGTTCACCCAAAAATTAAAATTCTGTCATTAATTACTCACCCTCATGTCGTTCGACACCCGTAAGACCTCCGTTCATCTTCGGAACACAAATGAAGATATTTTTGTTGAAAGCTGAGGCTGAGAAAGGCCTCCATTGACGTTCAGTACATTTACTCTCACAAGACCCATAAAAGGCACTAAAAACGTCATTACAAAGTCCATCTCACTACAGTGGCTCTACAATAATTTTATGAAGCGATGACAATAGTTTTTGAGCGAAAAAAAACATCAAAATAACAACTTTATTCCACAAGTTCTTGTATTCCTTGTCTGTCTCTGCCGTGAACTCACGAAGCACCACGACGCATGCGCAAGAATATGACGTAGCGCCGGCATTCGGGAATCCATGAAATGCACACTTTAGTCCAATTCTGAGCTCTGCGCCGAGACCTAAAGCACGATCAATGTAGAATTCAACAGCTTAGATACGGTGCATCTTCCTCTGCTCATTGTAAACAAATCTCCTCGCTTCTGGGTCACGTGTCCGAACGGCGGTTTTGCGTCATATTCTCGCGCATGCGTCGTGGTGCTTCGTGAGTTCACGGCCGAGGCCTACACAGAAGACAAGAACTTGTAGAATAAAGTCGTTATTTTGATTTTTTTTTCCGCACAAAAACTATTGTCGTCGCTTCATAAAATTATTGTAGAGCCACTGTAGTGAGATGGACTTTGTAACGACGTTTTTAGTGTCTTTTATGGGTCTTGTGAGAGTAAATGTACTGAACGTCAATGGAGGCCTTTCTCAGCCTCAGCTTTCAACTAAAATATCTTCATTTGTGTTCCGAAGATGAACGGATATCTTACAGGTGTCGAACGACATGAGGGTGAGTAATTAATGACATAATTTTCATTTTTGGGTGAACTAACCCTTTAAAAACACTACCTGCCACCCTATAAACCCAGCGTTAGCAAACATAATCATAATAGTTTCAGAGTTTTATATTTCGGAAAAGGAAACAAGAGAAAAAAAACCCCAACAGTCCGCTGAAGTTCACGGCAAATTCAAAGAAAACTTGGAGCATATTCATTCAAAACCATACCCTGGTGGGCCTCAGCGAGCGACTGCGCTCTCTTATCCTACACTGAAGGGTCCCTTCCATGCACTACTACGCAACCCAGCGATTCCTCAATCACACACAAACCTGCGCAGCCAATCAGATCTCCAAGTCATGCGTCGGTGGGCACCCTCCCCGCACTATGCCATAGAGATCAGTGCAGTCGCGTACCTTATGCGTGACGTGAGCGATCCTCCTGTTTGTTTGTGTAGCTCGAGGATGAAAATGGCGGTGGGGAGAGATCAACGCGAGAATTAAACACACAAATGACCATTTGACTTGGATGACAGCAGCACTGCAGCTCCGCGAGGGAATCAAGAAGTAGCGTATCTTCAGTCAAGTGCATTTACAACAACAAACACCCAGAATTCAACGGGGAAAAACTGCGTCCTGGATTTAAAATAGCTCCTGAAATTAGCCCGCTAACCTCGTTAGCGTAGCTAGCCTTCAACTGGAAGGTTTAACGGACACCACATTGACGGAATAATTCTGTCAGAATACGACGAACTCCGCTTTTCTCGATTTACCTCTCAAACGCAAGCTCGGCTGTAGGCGCTGGGCGTGCAGAATGATTTGCATTTGACCGAATGCATAACTAATCGCTCAATCTGGCAGAATTAGCCAGCAAACATCATCCTCCAGCCTTCTCAAAGTTCAACGAGGAGAACGAACCGAACAGGTAACTGGAATGCATTCATGTTGTGTATTTGTTGATGTTGAGCGAAGGGATCATGTGGCAGGGAGGAACCAGCTAGAGGTTACTTGCTCTGGACTACCATATTCATAAACAAATTGCTCAGAGATATGGTTTAGTTTAGACAGGTGGTTTGGTGTGGTTTAGACAGGTGGAAGAGATGTGGCTTTTTGAGTGATCAGAAATGCATACGATCAATTCTGCCTTTCATACATTGTAATATTAGGTCCGCATAGTGCGAAAAATTTGAGTTGGATCCGTTTGGTTGTGTTGGTCATTTTTCTTAGTGCTTTTGAAGAGCAAGCTAATGTCATGTCAAGGGACTCACACTTCAGGTTTGACACGGTCACGTCGTGTCTGCTGGTTTGAAACGAAAGTGCTTTGATTTAGTTGAGACTGCAGTTAGATCTTTCAATAATTTGATGTGTTTAATAAGAGTCATTTTCTAACAATATTCACCCTCTATTATTATTATTTTGTTGTTGTTATTATCATATTAATAGTAATACAAATAATTGTCGTTGTCAATAATAACAATAATGATAATTATATATTGATATTGACAATAATAATATAATAATAAATATTATTATTATTATTGAGTTGACAATATAATAATAATTTGTATTATTATTTTACTAAACAATTATACCAATTATTGTAGGTTATTGTCTGATCAGGTGCATAGAATATTATTTTATCTTGTCATTTTATTCTACGTACTTAAGGGCTTTTTTTTAGGTTCATTGCTTTTTTTTGTGCAATCTATGGAGACACTGCACTTATATATTTCAATAATTTGAATAATAAGAGTAATATAAGATTTTCTAACAACATTCAACTATTGTTATTATTAGTGCTGTCAAAACAATGAATCACGTCCAAAATATAAGTTTGTGTTTACATAATAAATATGTGTGTACTGAAAAATGTGTTTTTATGTGTGTGTGTGTGTGTACACATGCATACATACATACATACATACATACATATATGCAAATATTTCTTAAATATATACATGTATGTGCGTGTATATTCAGACATACATAATAATTATACACAGACAGTACACACACACTTGTTATGTAAACACAAACTTTTATTTTGGATGCGATTAATCATTTGACAACCCAAGTTGTTATTATTATTCAAAGTTTTTGTTGTCAGTAATTATGATAACAAAATAATAATACAAATCATAATTGTTGCTATCATTTCACTAGCCAATTTGACCAATTATTGATGTTGTTATTTTTTATCCGGACATAGTATTCTACTTGCTGTAGTGATTTTTTTTTAAAATGCATTGTTGATTTAGAAGCAATATAGGGATAGACTTCAGTTAGTTAGGTCTTTCAAATATTTGAGTTTAATGAAAGTAATAAGCATTTATTACAATATTCAATTTTGTAATAATAATAATAATAATAATAGTAACAAAAAACATGGTTATGACGTTGATTAATATTACTTAGAATAAAATAATTATACTAATTTGTTGTCGTCATTGTACCTTCCTTGATTGATCAGGTGCATCAAATATGCTTTTATTCTACCATAAATGATACACCCTGCTCTAGTGCTTCTTTTTTTTGCCACTGGAAAAAGCTTTAATACTTTTCGAAGGCCCCAAAATATGTAAAGCTTGTGGTCAGAATTCACAGCTCACTGTCACCCCTCTACATTCCAGCACATATTCATATAGGCATGTCCCTTACATGAACCTGTCAGGGGAGGGATAGAAGATGTGAAATTGCATTCTGTTTACGCTTTAGTTTGACTAAATAGTGTTTTGTAGCTGCTTTATAACTTCAAGTCAGTCGCCTCATCTCACAGTCTACAGTGGAGGTTCTCAAAGGATATAAATAAAGTAATGAGGTGCATCCCAATTTGCATACTTGCGCACTGTTCTATAACATTTTTAAGTGTAAGTAGTGTAAGTAGTGTGTTCACACTGAAAATTCCAAAATGAAAAAGTGCACTTTAAATACCCGGATGATGCACTTAATTAACGGAAAAAATGAAGTGTGGAATGTTGGACACTTCATGCACTCAACTGTCATAGCTCAAACCAAACATGCCAAGTGTGCCCGCACTCTAAGGGTTGATATAAATGTAATTGGCTGGTAATTGTTGTAACTAATGGCTCGTTTCCACCAAGCGGTGTGGTGTGGTACGGTTCAGTACAGTACGATCCGTCACCGTAAACCCTGAACCGTGGTGACCGTGGTGCAGCGGTCAACGGCATTCTCGAGCGAAGAAGAAAGCGACACCGTAAACAACAATGGAGGACATGCAGCAGTTCTTATTCTTGCTTCCCGGCATGTGGTTGTTGTCACACGAAGACACGCTTTGGCTGCAAGGAAATAAACAGCCGAAAAAGCACATGTGACAATTCTCTGTCAACCAATCAACATTCTGCAATGAGTCTAGCTCCACCCTTTAGTACCGGACTACTGAGCTAGGTACCCCAACGAAAAGGTGCCAAAAAAGGGGTAAGGTTTGGAATCACGGTACCATTAATAACTTCTAATAATGGAAACGGCAAAAATTTCACACCGTACTGAACCGTACCGCTCAGTGGAAATGAGCCATAATATAATGCAACTGTTGATAAGTTGCTGTGTTGTTGTCTTATAAACCTCCATTATTTTGTTTAATTTTTGTTTTTCTCAACTCGATGAGTAAATACTCGGTAGTCAAATCCAGATTACAGCATGACCAAAAGACGACACCGGGCTCTTGCAGTTACCTTCCCTGCGTGTTGGTGCGAGCGTCTCTCTGCCGCAGCGTGGAGAGGGGCGCTCAGCTGTGCCTCCCCAGATGTCAGAGAGCTGACCTACATCTCTCTCGAAAAAAAAGCTTGTGCAGCAGCCTGTGAGAATGTGTGGGGGTAGGGAGAGCGCGCCAGAGTGAACTAGCAAATGAACGAGTAAGGGACAGAAAAGCAAGCGTGCTCAAGCCAGCTATCAGACGCCCACACTGTGAAGCGAGAACGTCGAGAGAAGATGGGGACCCAGTGATCAGTGTCCCACGTCTTGTTATCGTGCCCGGACTTAACAACAACTCTGGGTTGTTTTACAAAGTGGACGGTAATCGCACGAGACGGACAAACTCTGCTTCCCCTTTGCATGGAAGTTTGGTCGAGGGGCAACAGTTTGTGCGAGTGCAGCATCTGCTTCCCTTGCCTCAGGAGTTGTATTTACAGATAGCAGAGGTGGGAGGGACAGTCTCGCCCCTAAAGTTCAGAAGTACAGGATGTTGTAACAAGCTCAGTGTGAGTGAAACATCAGTTTCTCCACGGAGAACATGTATATGTGAAATTTCTCAGCTGTTACTTTTTTATTTATTTTTTTAAAAGAGGTGGTTGATTGCCCCTTTTTACAAGACGTGAAATAGGTCTCTGCTGTCCCAAGAGTGTGTATATGAAGTTTAAGCTCAAAATACCCCACAGACAATTTTTTATAACATGTTAAAATTGTCACATTTTGAGGGTGAGCAAAAACGTGCTGTTTTTGTGTGTCCCTTTAAATGCAAATGAGCTGCTGCTCATGGGGCGGAGCTTCAAGAACTCCAGTGAGCAGCTCTCACGCAGACAGGCAATGAAACTGTTCAGCCTTTTATGTTCAAACCGAAGTTGGACAATGATGGAGACTCAAGAAGAAGTAGAATGCAACAAGATGTTTTTGACTGGTTAGTGGATGAATTTATGTAGTTGATGTGGAGTTAACTATCTTCAAGTCATTGATTAGCATATGCTGTCATGATAATCTCACCCTCTTTATTGCGTGTTCCCGGGAGTGGGGTTTATGTAAATTTCAGGGTTAGTGATGGCACTAACCCGGGAGGAAGCTTGTGTAGTCCCTACCATCCATTTGTTGTAGTCTAGAGCTGCAACTAACGATTATTATTATTTTATTTTTTTCGATTAGTCGACTAATCTAACGATTACTTTTCCAGATTAATCTGACTCTTTTTTTACTGATTATGTATTTCAAAGAGGCTAGTGAATTTGTATATTATTTTAACATGAAATCAATGAATGATGACAAAATGAATTGTATTTCAGGAAGGGTAGTGTACTTAGTATGCCATTTTATAATGAAATTTATGAACACAAGAAGCATTTTAAACATTATGTATAACTAATGATACTATTCATCATGAAATGTATACAGAGTAGGCCTAATTAGGAAATGTTGTTTACTATAGTAGTTGAGTATGATTTACTTATTGATTTGTGTCAATAGTAAATTAAAATGCACTTGTATTTATCTGCAAAAGGTTCACATACAGGAGCTTTCAGCATAGTGTTAATGTATAACTAGTCATCTATTTTGAAGATATACATGTGCATAAACAAAGACTAAAGCTGACAGAAGTTTTTGCCCAAACTGTTTTTGCTCAAAGACACATTTAAATGATTAAAACTAGAGCCATATCTTAACTTTAATGTTCCTTGAATCATGTAAACTACCTATAAACAGCATGTTATATGTGCATATGTGTTTGGGACAGAGGGGAACCCGTCGCATTTGCAGCAGTTATGCCGCCCATAATAAAAAGCACGATACGTACTGGGGTCGGAGAAGAACACCCCAAAATGTGACCGAATGGACAATATTCGTCTGTATTTGCAATACACGCCACGGTTAAGCTGTGCGAGACAAACACTGGCAGTGTGAAAGCCCAACGGGCTCCCGCTCTCCACACGCACAGCTTCTGCTCTGCCACCGCGTGCAGTGTGAAAGCGGCGTTACAGAGCGGACAAAGCACAGTTTTTTTCGGCTTCTGTTTAAAATACTCCCACACTTTTGAATGTCGCGGTTTGGCTTTATATGATAAATGATAATTTTCACTATGCCCGGGAGCAGAAGCCACCATTATTCTAGATCTGTTCTATTCTAGAACGTAAATAATGTGACGTGTCGTTGCACCCTATTGTAGTCCTTAAAAAGCAATTTCTTTAAAAGAAAATATCACCCTTTGCTTTGAACTTTGAGCGTTGTAACTTTGCAGATGTTGTTTATGCTCAAACAGCAACATTACACGCTAACTGAAATCATTAAAGTGAAATCATAATCAACCACCCCTTTAATATTTTTGTCCAAGGGGGCCATTGAAATACATTTTCTCCAAATTAATTTTATTTCAATTAAAGGCACAATATGTGATTTTTTTTATTTTATTAAAATATCCAAAAACCACTAGAACAATGTTATATATTTTGTTGACTTGTGTACTTGCACTATCCCAGATGTTTCCAAGAATGTTTAAATCCAGGGAAATAAGCAATTTTAACCAGACACGGACCATGTCCATGCGTCACCTATCGATGACATTGACCCGTTGCTCTCAGTTTCCGATTTTATTTTGTAGAAACCATGGAAACACCGAAGACGCTTTAATATATTATGTGTTTTATTAGACAGGTGAGCAACTGTTTGGATTCATTCATCGACAGAAAACGAATCATTGTTATATAGCTCAACACAGTTAGTCTTATTGTTTAAATCTCGTTTTCTTGATTTACCGTGAGTACCATGTTTTACCATGCCTAATATTGATCTAGCTTACTGTAGTGTTTCATAGTAGCCATCGAGCAAATGCACAGAGTAGCATTATAACATAACTTTCAACACACTCAAATGAATCAAATATGATAAAACAGCGCTGCGTTACCCCACATACACATGGCCAGAACAAGCGGAAGTGGTCGTCTGCGGCGTTATAAAAGCTCAGCGAAATCAAGGCGTTGTCAAGCCTCGCCTTTGTTTTGAATAAGCGACCTCTAGCGGCGAAAAATGACACATTGTGGCTTTAAATTTGACATGATAATGTACAGGGTTCATGTTGTTTTAATTATACAAATCATAATTTGCATTATAATGTCCTTTGTAATAAAATAAATCTAAGGCAAATGCCCTTGATATATATTAACTATGAGCAAATCTTGTTTGTTTGCTTTTAAATTATAACTTTCATCTTCCTTTCAACCATAGAATCAGGGATGTTCTATCTGTCATAGGGTTGTTGTGATTCATAATTAGTCCAAAGATGGATTTCACTAATGCATATTGCAGACAAAAACAACTTCTTACTCTGTACTTTTCCCCCTTGTTTTTCCAGTAGAAATATCTAAACATTCGTAAATCAAGATATACTTTACTTTTTTTCACTCTCAAAGGTCCACATACATAAAAACAACAGACATTAATTATACAACCTTGTGTTCCAATGTTTCCAAAAACAAGAGAAATAACTTTTGTCACAACGTAGGACCATTTAAAACCATCATAATTACATTATTTGAATCAGTTAAAAGACAATTATAAGATTCCTTAACACAGCATGTAAGGTTGGGGGACATTATTTGATACAACCATTTGACTTTTACTTATCCACTGTTGAAGCTTAAGAAGAATTCTTAGAGCATCATTAAATGCCACCTGAAGCCTTTCATTGTACCTTTACTGTACTTGCACCACACTTTTAACTTCATCTGTGCACATATGAAATCTGCGAGCCAGCATATTTGCTTGTGCATGCATACACTGACACTGCACGTTATCATCAATCATTATCATTTAAATTATTACACTCAAGTATTTTACTCTATTGACCACTTAAATCTTAATGGATAGAAACTAAAACATGGTAACTCAACAATCCTGTTTTTATTGTCACTCTTGTCTTGAATCAATACTCCTAATTATATGGATGCAGTAGTGCACATGATTATTAATGTAGTCCGGTTATGCTAGTTTTGTTAGGATTGAATGTGTAAACAAATGACTGGAAGCCATGTTGACTAGTATAAGACAAAAGTTTGATTGCTTGTATTGAGATCGCAAAATCTAAAGGGACTGACTGCTGTGGGAACGTGTCAACATTGAGCAGCTGTTTTAGGACTCTGGAAAGTGGTTGAAAGTCAACACCTTTTTCTAAATATTTAACATTTCACCCTTTCCATCATTTTATTTGTAAAATGCTTAGTTACCTGTTGAGCATAAGCATAAATTTGTTAATAAATAGGCCAACTTTTTTCAGTAAATTTCCAACAGCAAGACTTCCTTGTAACAATTCCTGTATTATAGATATACGTACATTTGTCTAGAAAGGACATAATACAAAATTTGTCAGAATTTACATTTCGTTAGCCTCATAGCATAATTGCCTAAGTCCATAAACATTGAAATATGATCTGGGCAATTATGCTATGAGGCTAACGATTTGTTTGTGGTCAACGTGTATATAGAGAATAGCTTTGTCAGTTTGTCTCCAACAGGCATTGGTCTTTCTTTTATGAATGTCCCACTTCACCAGTATTCAATTTGTGACCGTATTAAACAAATGAATGAATATGAAAGATTTGATCACCTAGGTTTGTTTTTCAGTTTGTAAATTCAGAGGTTCTTATAACAATGAGCAATGAGGAAGTTGACTCGTTTCAGATTCTTGTACCAATCAGTTAGGGAATGATTTTGTTTTGCACATAGATCAATGTCACTTTTCTTCTATCAACAGAGCTTGCACATGGAAACTTTTAGTGAAATCTGCTTCTATGCCCTACTTCATTATGTTTCTCCAGAGGTTATTGTCATTATGCTTCTTGAAGTGTTTTGAATTTGAATATTTCCTGAAAGTGGTTTCAGTCTATACACAGATGTTAAGTGAATGGAAATGGTGTTCATCTACAGATGTTAGGTAGATCTATCATTGTTTGGAGATGTTAGTAATTGCTAGACAAACTGTGGACACATTAGTAGAGTCAACGAACATCTGACTTTTCTTTTTTCAAACAAAGCTTAATGCCTTGCTTTTGTGAATGACACCACGCACCCTGTCACTTTATCCTTTGTCCGCATTCATTTACTTATAAAGGGCAGCTGTACAGTGTATTTCTATTAGATGCTCTAAACTTTTCCTTCTCATATGTCTGTGTTCCAGTCAAATTTTGTTATGTTGAATTAATTACATTTAACTATTATTAACTATTAAAATTATATATGACAATTTAGCTCAAAAGTCCTCATAGGCAAGGCCTATTAATTAAATTATTAAAGGATTCTATTGTAGTTATGAAGTAACTATATTTTTGTCTGCCTAATATGTAAAAATGCAAAACGTTTCTTGTTGTGTCAAATTTAGTTATGATTTACACATGTTCAATTCAAAATGGGGATATTTCATAAAAAAATGTCAAGTAGTTTGCATCACTTGATATTACTGTTGGTCGCTGAATGTTTTTATTGTAAAAAAAGTTGTCAAATATTAAATGTTTAGCTACTTGCATCTTATGACACACTCTTTCACTGCTATAACTAGCGTCACATTGGAATTTGCAATAACAGTAAGCCCCGCCGCCTTTGATTTGATTGGCCATCTCACTCATTCTGACAGTGACGAGTGTTGTTAGACCGCTGAGGCAGACCAATCTAAAAATGTAACATTTTACTTTTGTCACCCTAGCAGCAAACAGAGCGGTGTGTACAGCAGAGCAGCGTCAAGAATATCAAATATTAGGGGGGACAATTTGGCCATTTCTAATTATTCGGGGGGACTTGTTCCCCTCAAAGTCTATGGTGGTCATATTGTAGTCAACCTCGATCTGCTCTCCTTTCTTTTTTTATTTTGTTTTTTAGGTAACTTTTATTTATGGTTATGATAATTCAGATGCTCTTCACTATAATATTTAAAAACCATCTTCTGCTGTGTCAAGAGACAAACTATGGTATAATATTAAAAGCTTTGTTGGAATTTGTGTGGCCTCATTTACCGACTGTACTGTATTAATTTACATACTTGTTTTGTATCATTTCTTCGTTCTTATACATTTAGGCTATTAGTAAACCCTTTTCTAATGTAAACTTATGTAACTTATGTAAACTTATTCTAATGTAAAGTTTGGGGTCTGTAAGATTTTTAAAATGTTTTTGAGAGACATTTGTTATGCTCACTTAGGCTGCATTTATTTGATTAAAATGACAGGAAAACAGCAAAATTATGAAATTATTACAATTTAAAACAAATTTAGCACATTTTAATATATTTTAAAATGTAACTTATTCTTGTGATGGCTGAATTTTAAGCAGTTATTAATCAGTGTCATGTGATCGTTCAGAAAGCATTCTAATATGCTGATTTGGTGCTCAAGACACATTTCGTATAATTATCATTGTTGAAAAGGGTTGTGCTGCCTAATATTTTTTGTGAAAAGATCAGGGTTTATTTGAAAAATATTTTTTTGTAACAATGTAGAAGTCTTTTTATGAATTCTTGATTAATAAAAGTATTAATTTGTTTAAAAAAGTTTGAATGGTAGTGTACATGTTTGATGAACCAAATTAATCTGTGATTAATAGACCCTTTTCACAGACTGTGATGACATATTTTAATGGCCATCAATATTGTAAATCCTGCAACGTTTTTTTGTATTTTCATTTTTTATCAAATGTATGTACATTTATAACACTAATACTTTGTATTATATTACTTTTGCATCAAATGCAAGTTACCGCTGCTGTGAGAGTGTTTCTAATACAGTGTCAATGGGAGTGACGGTAAAATTACCATCTTTCTCTCTGTTCACTGCCGTTATCATTCTCACTCTATTTTTCCCCTCTTTTTGAAAGTTGTGCAATCCCTATTGTGGAGTTTTTCTTTTGCTATTTGAGCAAATGGGGACACAAAAAATATATTTAATGTAAACTCTCATTTACCGCTATAAAAGTTTACCCAACTATGACAATTTCCGCTTCTGAGAAACCCGGAAATGTGAAAAGGGTCTATAGCAAAAGAAGAAAACATTTGTTTGCAGTTGGGAACCAACCTGCATTATTTTCCGTGGTAGTCTGCATTTGCTTAGCCTGGTCCTACCAGACTCTCGTACATTTAATTTGTACAGAGAGTCTGGCCACTCTCCATTGACAAGTGTTAACTTTCTCTGTTGAAGTTTAAAACTATTGGATCTGCCGCTAACATTTGGTCATGACGTATGTCATGTGTTCGCTTTAGCCAACTCCTTCACCACTAATGGAGCGAGCTGGAAAATCAAACTTTTCCTGAACCCCGTGGGGAGGAGGGCCACAACATCATGGCCACCAACAAAAATCTTTCTCCGCTGCCATTACTGAAATACAACTCAAACTAGCGCACGACATAAACGTCATCGTTCTCAGCCACTCCCTCTGTTCACTGATGGGAACGGTTCAAATTTGGCCGGAGAAAACCAGCGAATATACTGCAAACCCAGACGACTTACTGAAGGAAAATGAAAATGTAGCGGAAGTGCGTAGGAGGGCGGAGCCAAAAAGCCAAAAATTGGTACATTTCACTCATTATCATTGCTGTTACATAATTGCCACTTGCATGTGTTAACTAGTGTGGTTTAATATAATTTCCAAATCAACATTCACAGTTACATGCATTGCAAGTACTCTGATGACTTGTTTTGATTGTCTTGAGTTTCTCATGATTCTGTTCTACTAGGACAGCGTACAATTTTGGTGTTTTGAAAATAAACAAACAAGACAATGCTGACACCACTGGTTCTGTTTTGATATTTTCATAAAAGAAACATTAGTGAAGAAGAGACAACAGCTACATTTGCACATACACACCCTGCATTTGGTATTCTTTAATCATACTGACATTTTAAAGCTGAGATTTTCTTGAAGTTTCTTTTCTTGTCCACACTGGATTTGATTAAAGAACACTCTAAACCCTAATAATTAATTGTTTTGAGTAGCCCACTCAAATTAAACAAATTAGCTTACTTTTAATGAGTATTTAGAACTTTCTTTTTCTTTTGAGTTCTCAAAACTGACACATTTTAAGTAATGTGTTTTGTTTCATTGTTTTGAGTCTTTTTAACTTGTTTCTTTTAACTGGGCTAGGAATTACTATTTCCCAGCATGCTTTGCCATGACACTCAAAAGGGACAGTTAATGCCAAAATTGAGTATTATATTATATATTTTTTTTATGAAAGATTAATGCTAAGAGGGAGATTTTAGTAGTGTTTAATGTTTTGTTATGCTCGTTTAGAGGAGTTTCTGTTATGTTTTTTGTAGGGTTGCCATCATGGTGACAAGTGGAGCATGACCTTAGTTTGAAAACAGATATGTTAAATGCGTTATATTGCTGTCCTCATTCAACAAGTTTTCACTAATAAAAATGTGAGTACATTATATTTTTTCAAGTTAATTGTATGAATGTATGTATTACAAAATAAAAATCTGCAAATTCTGCTTGCTTAAACTTTAAATTTCTTAACGGATTGCCTCAATTTTTTTTGAGTTTTGCCAACTTATTTGCGTTTACAGTGAACGATTATTAATTAAAAATGGCCAAAATAAATGTCATAAATGATCAAACCCCTGTTGCTTTACATATGAAATCCATTCAGTGGTATGTTATGATCACTTATCACATGGCTTTCTGAAATGCTTCAAATTGATTGATTGTGGCATTTTGAGGTCAAATATTTTTGTATGAGTCTAATGACTACTAAACTGTATAACTGACTATTATTATCCCAGACTAACAACTTTCTGTATTGCTGTGCTAGTTACACAGCTCTCATATCACTTGGCAATCTCGCGGAGTACAGAAATCTGCGCCTAACCCTGGCTATCTTAATATGTAGCCATGGAATAAGTGCATTATTGATCATTTTCAAGTTCTAACTCTCAACATTGACATTCTTTTTGTGGGTACTCTATTGGTATCATGATTATCTTTACTATTATGCTGCACTGTAATAGCTAAATGCAGACATTAAACATATGGGGGATTTATTTTTTTGTGCGTGTCTGATTATTATTAATTAATTGCTTTGTTTCAGTACTTGTGATGTTTACAGATAATGTTCAAATAAATACACACAAACACAGGCATAAAAAAACAAAAGCATAACGTAAACAGTTAGAGTTAGATTTTATTTGCAAGTAGCAATACTTTTTATGTACTCTTATGTGGTTTAGGCAGTAAGTTACGGTGCTAGCCAGATGACATTATTCATGACAAGAAGAGAAAGGTGCAGAAAGAACAAGTCGAGCTTGAGTTGTGCTAAACTTCGATTCTTATTTCTTTAGACACTGTTTTTCAGGTAACAGTCCGTGTGTATAAACGCACTCGTCCAAACGCAATCCAAAAATGGGTTGCAAACAATGACAAAAACTGTTCCATAATTCCTATTAAACTCAAAAGATATCGAAAAAACAACAGTTATAAATGCATTTTATTTCATATTATTACTGTTAATATGTTTATGTTAATAATTAGAATCTTTCAAAGCGTATATGAAACAAAATAACGAAATAGAAAATCCTATAAATAACTGGGCAAAACTTATGGAAATGCCAATCAATGCTCTGAATTTCTGCTTCCCATTTACATGATCAAGATAAGACTTTATTGATCCCGAGCTGGAGAAATTTGTTATAGCAGCTCCAGATACAACACAACAGACACAAAAATACACCTTGAATAAAAAATAAAGAAATGGAGAATAAGAGCATAATAAATATGCTACAAAATATAGATTGATGTTAACATTGCACTGGTCGCGAAAAGGAGGTAGTGGCGGCACGGTTTAGAAATAAATACATTTTATTGCACAGAACTGCACAACTTTCTGTCGAAAGTCGCCAGAAAATATGACTATGCGCTACGAGCACTCCCTCGGAGCGTGTATTCAGTGCGGCTAACCTTCTTCACCGCGGTAAGAAAAAAAATCCCATACCGTCACAGCCCTAGCAGCCAGCTATAGTATGTGAATTACTATTCTTATAAGTGCATTACAAAATCATGCAAAAATGCTAATATATTTAGATAATTCTAACTCTTTTCCTTACAAATATAATATGTTTTTATCCAAGCTAGTATGTCTGGTATGGCCTTAAGCGATTCCATTATGGAACAATATTGCCTTGAGGCAACACAGTTTTTTGTTAATTTCTCTTAAACATTTGATGAGATATAATGTAAAGTTCTAGAAAATACTTCTTTACTTACCAGTGAAGGTGACTGATATTTTTTGGAGGGTGATTAACCGGACGTAAATTAGTGGTAAATGCACTTTTCATTGGAGAACATAATGGAGCCATGTGACCTGTGCACGTGCTGAACCAGGACACAAAATGGACCCCTGTGGATCATGTGACCACTTTTTTGTGCTTTCATTGATTAGTATTTGAGTTCTTCTCCCATGAGATAAATTTGGGGTTTCATTTTATTAAAAATAAACTAAAATAGACTATGTTGCCTGGAGGCAACAAGTATAAAATACATTTTGAGGTTGTCTTGTGCTGCCTATCTTTCTCATAAAGACCATAGTGATCTAGTGAGCGGTTTAGAATGATACATTCAATTACAATAGAATTTTTTTTAAAACATTTTTAAGATGTACATGATTCATCCTAATCAGGGCTAATCAATAGTTCTCAAGCATCCTAAAATACTTTTTTTCTTCTTTGTTACAATTTCCTCTTTTACTCTCCCATAATGTTGTGGAAAACCTGTCAGTAAAACATGATTTTTTTTTAATCTTAGGCAGGCTTTATCTCAAGCCATTTTTTTGTATTAAATACCAAATGCATTTTAAGCATATTTTTGGTTTGTATAGCTCAACATCTCGGTTTTGTAGTACATATCTAGGTTGTGTTTTAGAGTAATGAACAAAGCATTCATTATTAATAAATGTAGCCTTACATTTTTGGTTTTAAATCTGTTGGTAGCCTAGTTCTTTCAAATATGATCCGACTGGTGCTTAAATTGATGGCCTACTACACTTCAAATACATTAAGGGCCCCATGAGAATCACTTACATTTATGCATTTGGCAGACGCTTTTTATCCAAAGCGACTTACAGTGCCCTTATTACAATCAATATTGTTGGTAGAGAATACTGGCCTGAAACAAGAACAAAGTCAGAAGCTGAAGTAAAAGATTCTTAATTATCGCAGCAGGAAATGTTCTCTTTCATCTTCTCGCTGTATACAAATCATTAGATTTGATCACAGCTCAGTACCGATCAGCTGCTTGCCCGAAGCTGGTATGAAAATAGATAAGCTCACTCCTCATTTTATGTCCTCTTATTTCTGTGAAACTTCTTGAGACAGTGCTAGACTTCATCACTGTTAGATAATGTGTCTTAAGAGGCGTTTGCAATGACAGCAATTTGCAAAATGCGTTGTTTTTTTGTGGTTAATTTTCTCTCTGTGATTCATCCACAGGTTGCATTGAGCACCCATTTCCTCCTGCCTCCCCTAGTGGGATGGTTCTGCATGACAGGGAGGGTATGGTTCTGTAACCCCCTCACTGTCCTCCAGTCCCTATCCCATAAACCCAGTTGACCAGAGCCATAGTGTTCACCTCAATGAACATCCCTCTGGAGCCCTAGATCAAGTAAGTCAGCCACATTGGGTTTTACAGACACTGACTCAATGACCCCAAGTATTAGATAATCTCTATACACTTCAATATCTTTCATTTAAAACATCCACAGTCGCCTTTTTGAAAAAAAGTTGGCTCTATACCCATTTCGTGTGGTCCGTGATACTAAAGCTGAAAAGACATTCACTCCCATTGCTATAGACATACAATAATGATGAAAGCTGTAGATGGACTCATCTTCTTCCTGTTTTCATGGGCAGAAACTGTTTGCCTACTTTTTAACCTTCAAGGTCCTCTGTGAAGTCACTATCTGTGCTGATGTGCAGCAGTTTATTGATGTGGATATGGTGCAATGGTATAAACACTTTGCCAAGCCCTGGTGTGGTTTATAACTAGACGTAGTCTAACAGACTTAACTGTTGCCATGGCAATGCAATTAAAAAAAACTATTTTGCACCCATAAGCATCTATGACTATTCTGATTCAGTGTGTTTTACAGGAATAAGTAAATAGTAGTTAACCCTAACCCAACCCAAGTAGTTTAGTTTAGCTTATTAAAAAGCACAAGCACATTCATTAAAATGATAAATTAATAGACAAAATATAAACAAAACATTTAAAATGAAATAATTAAAATAATGAAAAATAATCATTTTAATTTAAAATAATTAAATACATTTGCAACCTCTAAAGCTAAAGAATTCCACCATTTCTGAAATTGAACAGGCTGTGGGTGAACTACAGGTTTGTTTTAGTATTATTTATATTCTATTATAGTGTTTATTAATATTTTCAGTTAGCTTTTATTTTTTTATTTTAGTTTTAGTCATTTTATGTGCTTTTGTCAGTAGTTTTTTTTTATTTAGCCTTTATTTTTTTATTTTCATTTTAGTACTTCAACTTATTTATTTCAGTTAGTTTTTTTATTTAAAGCGTTAGTTCGCCCCAAAATTTAAATTCTGTCATCATTCACACATGCTCATGTCGTTCCAAACCCAAAATACTTTTGTTCATCTTCGAAACAAAAATTATGATATTTTAATGAAATCTGAGAGATTTCTGTCTTCATTTTAGTTAGCAATAAAAACATTGCAGTACTGACGATCATATTCTGTTGTGTGATTGTAGCATAAAATGCCGGTGTCATGACAAAGCCGGGTCTCTATCATCTATCAGTATGATTATACTAAGTACAAACAAATGATATTAAGGGATTAGTTCACTTCAGATAAAAAATGTCCTGATAATGTACTCACCCCCATGTCATCCAAAATGTTTGTCTTTCTTCAGTTAAAAAGAAATTAAGGGGTTTTGAGGGGAACATTCCAGGATTTTCCTCCATATAGTGGACTTCAACGGGAACCAACGGTTTGAAGGTCCAAATTGCAGGTTTTAATGCAGCTTCAAAGGGCTCTACATGATCCCAGACGAGGAAAAAGGGTCTTATCTAGTGAAACGATTGGTCATTTTCTAAAAATATTAAAATGTATATACTTTTTAACCACAAATGCTTGTCTTGCACTAGCGTCCACGACTTCACGTATTTTGTAGTCACGTTTGAAAGGTCACGTGACGTAGGTGGAAGTACCACCTCAGTGTTTACACAGCGAACGTGCAAAGACTAAGTCAAACGCCCTTTACAAAAAAAGGGTAAAACAACGATTTCGGACTCTTTTGAAGTTGGAGGAGTATGAAGATGGAGTTTTTCGCCCTACCCTACCTTTTGAACCAGAGTACACAGACGAACGTCATGTCATGCTTGACCTTTCCAATGCATGAAGTCGTGGACGCTAGTGCCAAGACAAGCATTTGTGGTTAAAAAGTATATACATTATTATTTATTTTTTTAGAAATGTGCCGATTGTTTCGCTAGATAAGACCCTTATTCCTCCTCTGAGATCATAGAGCCATTTGAAGCTGCATTGAAACAATTTAGACCTTCAACCCGTTGGTTCCCATTGAAGTCCACTATATGGAGAAAAATTTTCTTCAAAAACCTTCTGAAGTGAACTAATTCTTTAATTTAAAATATAAATAGCTTACAATATAGTTCATAGTAAAACAAATTGAACGTACTTTCTTAGTGAATAATTGAACATTACATTCTTTTTATAACTGAAATATTTAAGACTTTTGGATTAAATTTGGAAAATATTTGGACTAAATTACCACATAATTACTTCAAAGATGATTGTGACATAAAGGGTAAGGCAAAAGCGTGTATAAACTAAGCTATCAGGCTAATCAGGTACCTGTATCCTATGCTAGTACATAAGCTAACTAATACAGACATTAATGGTCATTATAAGGTAGTTCAAACAGCATTTATCATAACATGATTTTGTAGGAATTGTAATCAGGTGCTAAAGAGAGTGCCTATTAAGTCATTTCAACCAATGGGATAGCTGGGATAGGGCCTGATTTGTCACCACACCAGTGAAATCTAATACAATACTCTTCCACAGGTTGCATTGGGTGTCCATTCTCTGCTGCCTTCCCCCGGTGGGATGGTTCTGCATGACAGAGAGGGTGTGGCGCCATAGCCCCCTCTCCTTGAGATCTCTCCCACCTCATAAACCCAGTGGACCACAGCCATAGTGTTCCCCTCAATGAGCATCCCTCTGGAGCGCTAGATCAAGTAAGTCAGCAGATCATGCAGTAGCTCAAATAACCTGAACTGGCAACAGAAACTGTGGGTCCAACCGTAGCAAGCCTTCTTACAGGGGGAAATATGTACATAATCATCCAGTGTTGTGGAGTAACTAACTAAAGTTGTGATGGTCCTGGACTGCATCTTAGTAGCGTGACTGTAGCTCAGCTGTTTTTCAAAATAGTCTAGCACTTCCAGTAAGAAGATATTTTCTCCGACTAGTGGTGGCATGACTAAAAGTTACATCACCCTTGTTTGTCACATTATAGCACACATGCAGCCTCACGTGTGCCGAGGCAAAAATCAAATTACTCGTAACATAATATTGGGTATTAATTTTCGTGATTCAGACCATTTGCTCATAGATTGTTTTGTAGTGAAATCATTTGTTTGTTTGATTGTTTTCAAGCTATTGTGTGCCAAGTAGCTTGTATCTTGGCACACAATAGTTTATCTACCGCTTGTTTTATTCACATTTGGATAAAGGCTTCTGTTAAATGAATAAATGTAAAGGTAGAAGCAGCTTCTAAAACAGTTAAAATAGTCCTCTTAACGTTGAAGTCACAACTGTCAACTCTTCAAAGGTAATCAATGAGTCCATAAGACAGTTTCTGTTCAAACATGTAAGGTATTCAGCTTTGAGGCATTTCATATATGAATGAGGGACAGTTGGTGCAGGTAAAAAAAAAAATTCCTGGCCCCACTGTCCAGTTTCTTTTTTTCGCATCTGCTTATACTTGATGTACTGTGGTAGTTCAACAGACTTTACAGTTGTCATGGTAATAGGAAACCTGACTGTGCCTCCACCACATCTGTCTGTGCTGTGTTTTGATTTGCAGTTTAATTTTCACACTAATTAACAGCATGGTTTATGTATGCTTGTGAAATAATCCTATTTTGCTGTTTGCTGTATTGTTGTTCTTGGTACTTTAGAAGGACTTTCCACTCTTTTCTTGTCTTACTTGGTTCCTCGTTTCAGTTCTGAAATCTAATTGGTCTAAAGTACTGATACTCATGCATACTAATCATCAAATAGAGATTAAGAAAGTTGAGAAAGTCATAATGACTGGTTGAAATTAGCGACTTGCATAATAGTAGCGACTTGCATACCTGTCTTGCATAATAGTAGCCTGGATACCAGTTGAACTTAGCCCGCCCACAACAGGGAAGGGAAGTTCGGTCTGGACTTGATCTGTTGTGGAGCAATTATGCTCGAACCAAAGCTGTTCGGACCAATCAAATTGTCAGGATGGGCTTTATACAATGATGGACAGTAGGGCTGTCAACGAATATTCTAAATTCATATATATATATTCAAATAGTTAAAAAAAAAAACGAATTTCGAAGGTGAAAATTAAAATTCAAATAAAAAAAATGTGGAAAAAAAACGTCCACGGTAGTAGAGGCGTGGCTGTCTGCTTTGCGAGTGGGCGTGCTAGCACCTATGGCTAGCGCACCTGAAGCCTTGTTTGTTTATACTTTCGCCTGGCTCCACAGCGTCAGTCCCCGCTGACTGCGCGCGCTCCTCCCCAAACGGACGAGGCATTTAGTTTATACTTGACGCGCTCGCCGTTGTGCTATTCTTTGAAGCGACAGAGGGCGACTCGGAGTAATTGTTCTATAAACCATCAGGAAAAAGCGTTGAGAAGAAGTGGGCTAATATACACAGGAGACAATATTTATTTTAGTACACTTCACCGAAAACCACACTACAAAATAATCATGTAAAACAGATCAAAATAAACCTTGATATTACTTGTGACATGAGAACAAAATGTATGTAGAAATGTAACGTTAACTTGTACAACTAAATTTATGATCTCTTAAATGTTTCCTAATTTCACTAAACACTAGGGTTGTGCCGATGGACTATGGCTGACCGACATCACGATGGAGCGCCACCATCGTGATGCCACTCCCCCGTTGCGAGTCTTGTTGTGAGTGTGACACACACTAATCCTCTTCTATAGTATTAGTAAAACTAAAAACTTAGCAGGGATTGCTCTGTAAATTAAATTGAAAATGTAACTAATGCATATATGTTATTTTAAATACTGTAGTCTATGCCAGATATATATATAGCCTACATTTCGAAATCATTTGAGGCTGAAACATCCATGCGTGTTTATTTTAGCACTTCCGTCAGTGAAACAACACACTACAGCCTATAAAACATTTAAACGATTTTCATTAAATAATGGTAACCTCAAGAATATAAGAAAATTAAATATTAGTTAGAAAAATATTTGATTCATACTATTTCCCCGCAAAGATGCGTCATATAGCCTACCGTTCTGCGCTTTAAGAGGAATGTGGGACACAAGCTGTATAGAAACCTTTTCGAATATCTTCATCTTCATGTTTTCTCCTAATGTAGCAAAGCAACACTTGTTGTAAAAGGTCTGAAGAGCGGATTTTATCTTCCACAGGGTCAAGACATTTAGGCAATGCTTGATTATTCACTGCCAGAGAAAACAAAACTAAAATCACGTGTGTGTGTGTGTGTGTGTGTGTGTGTGAAATGCGCTATTCAAATAAACCAAACTTGACGTGCCTTACCAAGTTTAATAACAAAAACAAACTGTGTTAAATAAAATTTGAAGTAAAAAAGGTATTCGTCCTACAGTGTTTTTATATTTTACCACAGTAAAGGATTTGAATAGTTTATAATCCCCGGGAACATGGGTGCGACGCGAGTGAAGTTTTGGGAAAAGAAACCAGATGTCCATGTCCATTGGGATAAAATGGACTAGGCCTATTGACCCGATCGCAAAACAGAATGAAAAAGTGCTATCTGACCATTATTTCCTTTCTAGGCTAAACAAAGCTTTGTGCTTCACTCCTGTGGTAATATTCTCGTGAAACAGTATTCACATACAAAACACTGGGTTAGTAAAATAACGAAATTATGTTTTTAAAAGTAGAAAATAGTATTTATGTAAAGAGATATATTAAAATAAAAAGTGCTCAACTCTTAAGTGGAAGGAACCTATTTTTCCCCCTCACGTGCAACCTAGCTGATGAGTCATTATTTGGGTTAGTAAAAATAACGAAATTATTTTTTTTAAAGTAGAAAATAGTATTTATGTAAAGAGATATAGTATATTATCTACCTATTTTATATTATATAAAATATATTAGATTATATACCTATATTATCTACCTCCCCCCCCCCAAACGACGATATCATCGACCATCATTTACTGTAAACATTGTCAACTGCCAATTTAGGGGACATCGCCCAACCCTACTAAACACTTTTGTGAGTTTTCACTTCGTTTCGTGAACTTTTCTTTATTAAACGAGCTTGTTTATGCTTTTGTAGGCTCATTTTGTAAATATAAGCAACTAATTTGTATGTGCAAACTGGACCACCCTTACTTTGCATCGCCCGCCACAAGCTCTTTGTCTGCGACACGACAAGAGGCCATAACTGAGAAATTAATTTTGTTCATTTGTAAGGACATGAGAGCGATCAGTGTCGTGGATGGGGCAGGCTTCAGGGAGTTCTGTCAAGCAATGGAACCGAGGTACTGACTGAATAGATATTGCATGAATAAAGGATAAATGCACTGCTTCCACTGGTTTGATTATTTACCGTTTCATGTCAAGGACAAGTTCCATGTTTACCACGGCACAGCTCGCTCGGAGTTAATATGCTGTAAAACTTCAATTAATATTTGTTTCAATCACTGAATCAAGCCTGCTATATTTGGGACAAGAGTCGCGAGTTTAAATTGCTTGCACAAAACTCTTGATCAGCACTCAAAATGTGTTTGTTTTTTTAAACGGTTATGCGCAGAGAGGGTGAGGGCGAGAGGTCTGCGGTCTTGGTCATTAGTTGATTTACTTTTTTGTGTGTAGGTAATACGTTGTCAAATATGTTTAAACTTAAATAGACTACCTATACAAGTAGTTATGTCTCTTTGTATTAATTTGTCCTGTTATTGACGTAACGCGTCATTGACAAAATGTGCAACCAGATGTTCGAATAGTTTGAATATTCGTGTTTTTTTTAGAGGGAATATTCAAACGTCATTTTTGAGCAATTTTGACAGCCCTAATGGACAGTAACGTAACCATCCATGTCACCAAAGAGCGCTTGGGTTGAATTTGTTCGAATCGGAGTAAGACGACGTCAGGCTAAAGTACTCTGTGTATCCTTAAATTATTTTTACAACACCGGCAAAGATCGTTTACATTCATCATCTTCTACTTCTTCCAGCGTGCGTGCAGTTGAGTTCTGTTGACAACTATGCGTTTTTTAAAATTTGTATTAAACATTACAAAACATCACACTATTAAAGCAGTACAGATAGACATGTAAACGACAACTATGCGTTAGTGTCGTTCATGAACGATTCATTCTTTTTGAACTAATCTTTAATGAGTTGTTTCAGAGAGCGATTAGTTCATTTTGTGTTGTCCGCGCATGCCTCTGCATGCCATTGGTTCTGTTCAGGATATTCTGCATTCAGCCTATGGGGCTGTGAGTTGGTGAACGAATGACTCGAACCTGAAGACTCGAGAGGCGAACTAATCTTTCCAGGGAACAGACATGATTAAATGTGAAGTGACAAAAAGAAAGAACGATTCCGATTCGGAGCTGAGTTGAACTAACAGACTGCATAGCCTGAATACCCAGCAAAGCAATTAATGAATCATTTCTTTCTTAAAGTCTGGCCTTGGCTGCATTAGCTTATAATTTATTATTTATTCCAAATGTGATCAATGTTTGCATAAATACTAGATGTGTTGGTGAATTTAACATTAGACTTGAAAAAACGTTTTTTTGAACAAGATTCAAAGATCCGAGTCTGTAAAATGATCCGAACTTCCCACTACTACTATGCGTCGCTAAACATATGTCACTTACTCCGTTGCTCTGATTGGTTGTAGGTCTGACCAATTGAGTGCAGAGTCATTTCGGTTGAGGCACGCTCCATAATCACAGCCCAGTGGAGCAGTATCAGACTCATATTCTGACTAGAATCTGAGTATGACAACGTCAGGCTAGCATAATAGTGTTTTACACCTAAAAATAGCATTTAATGTATTAATTATGGCTTATGAGTGCAGATGTAATTTTTTGGCCTACATCAGCTGGGAGAACATGGTGAGTGCTTTAATTTTCAATGTATTAAGAAAAAATGCAATTCATTCTATTTCCACAAACAGGCTTATATTCTTAGTTTGTAGCAGTCCCGGTTAATAAGATTATGGCAAGTAAATCCAACCAGCTACATTAAACAAACGATTTATCATGACAAAGAGTAGAGGAGTGAAAAAGAAATTGGAGCTTCTGTGAATTAAATTAGCTAAAAATGCAATAAATTAGAAAAGCAGAAAATTGCAGCAGTGTTTACCTGCGTCTCTATGTGCATTTTATGATTTAAAGTGTACAACATACGCACACAGATGTAGGTAAAAGCTGTCAGATGGTATGTTTTGTTTACACGCTAGTCATCGATATTACACAAGCTGTAATCAAATGCAAAAACCCACGACTAAAATGTAATTTGCTCCATTTCCTAATGTATGGACAAACGCTCATGCTAATCGCTGAGTTGCTTGGAAACCAGCTGAATTGACAGACCTCTCTCTTAATACGAGGATAAGCACCGACTTGCATGAAATTAGTCAAAGACCTAATGGCTTCTCAATTCAGTTTGGAAAAAAAGGCAGTTGATTTAGCTTATATGATGATTGCATGGGCACGGCTGTGTTTTTGTGCTGATTGTACGTGGCTGACACCTGCTTTCTTAGCCGTAGTCGTAGTCAGACTTTTCTTTATTGCTTCCGCATACTTAAGTTGTTCTCTCCCAACAATTTTCCTCATAATTATCGGGTTTTGTTCGACGTGTTTTGTGTCATGGAATCTGTGATCTTTTTCTGATGTCAACAGTACCGTTTGTGTAATTTAATGCTGATGAGGCTCAGAAACGACAAAAAAAAAAAAACCTTTTCATGATTAAAATTCAGTATTTCATTTGTATTCAATTTAACGGTTGGTTCCTGCAGCCTGGGGTCATAGGACGCGAAAAAAGTACTATGGAGGCTGTTGGACAATTAAGTGCTTGCTCAAGGGTGCGATTACACTGAATAGAAAAGAGAACTGTGGAGACTGTGAAGTGGTGTAGCACAGTGGTTTTCGAACAGATTCTGTTAAAACAGAAGCATTCAACTTCGTATATAATTTTTTTTTGTTTATTTGTGTGCATTACAGAATGTGCGTGAATGAAGATAGCAAACAGAGGTAGATTTCCATATTAATGTTTTTTTATTATCACTATCAAAGTTAATGCAGTTATAAAATAACAAACATTGATTCTTCATTTCTTCATCTTCATTCTTCATTCTTCAAGACTGCACTGACCTCATTTGAAGCTAGACTTGTTTGCATGGTACTAGGCTTGCTGCGATAGTCGGTGTTGCCGGTGTTTAGGCGCAACACCGGTTACATCACTTTTCCGCTTTCGTTTAGGAATGGAATGAATACCAGAATGGAACCACGATAAAATGTACTGACGGTCAGTAGTATCGTTTAAAATTTCATTATCATTAAAACAGTGTTTGATTATCACGATTTTAAAAACTTGCGGTGAATCCTGTCCAGCCAGTATCAGTCTGGCGCAGGCGCAGCGTGCAACATTGTTTTTTGAATGAGAATGGCAGAAGGCAGTGACCGCGCCGGGGGATTTTTCAGCCTTCTAAAAGGTCAAAATCTGAGTTGTGGTCATATTTTGGCTTTTACAAATGTCCTGAGGGAAACTTAATTGAAGATGGTCATCCTGTCTGCAGAACATGCAAGAAGAAAGTCGCTGTAATAGGGGAAACACTTCAAATCTGCGAACGCAAGGCAAGTGAACTTTGACCTCAATACTAAAACTAAGTCTGGGAAATAATAGCGTGAAGCTTCCACAAAGAAGAATTTGCAGCAAGTGGCTTTGAGCCAAAGACGAACGAACAAATTCAGACAAGACTAGGGTGACATTTAAGGGATAATATTGTGTATTCATTTGTACAATTATTACACAGATTTGTAATATAAATAAGTACGGGGACATATTGAATAGATTTTAATGTTTTAAATCTTACCTGTTTATAAATCCATTTTGTACAGTGTACAAAACAATCGTCCAGACAAGATGATCACAAGTTCTAGTAATATTTATAGGAGTATTAATAGTAAAGTCCTCAGATTCATTTTTTAATACAATCAAAAACAGAGACGCAAGAGGCAAGTTGCATTAATAAAACGAGAGAGCGCGTCCGTTGTGATACGTGGATATGCGCTGTTATAATGTGCTGCTATTGACGGCGTCCTTTATATGGAAGGAAATGCCACAGAATAGAATCTTGCTTAAAAAAAGTGCATATATTTATATGCTTGTTTTATTTGTTGTTTGTCGATTTTTGTTGTGGATAAGCCTTACGGCTGGAGGCAATGAGATGACCGGGACAACAGGAATCCGTATGCCAGATTTATTTAACAAAACAAATAGAACAGAATCTCACAGTGCCGAAAACCCCCCCATGTAAACAAAAAGGAATCAAAAGAAATCAAATTAGACACTACAGGACATGGCCAAAATTGCAACAGTCTTACAATGCATGCGGACGAAGTAGCGGTACCCCTCACACGCTCACGCCACCACCATACAGATTACGGTGGCCATCTTAACGCCATGGCCCCACCTATGGAACGTACCAACCCATGGGGGAAAACACGCATAACACACAATACTGTTAAATATATTGCACCCAACCCTTTTATATTATTAACATATCAATATAAATGTATAATATGCGTGTGAAATGTGGGAACGTGCCCCATAGTCACATAGTCACGTAGTAGCGTCGTGACAATTTTCAAATATGAAACTTGTTGAAATGTTTTCAATGTGTGCATCTGTTCTTTTTGAACACTTTCATCTCATTTGAACAAAACCGTGATAATATTGATAATCGTGATAATTTGGGTCACTATAAACGTGATATGAAATTTTCATACCGTTCCATCCCTACTGTCATTTAGATTTTTTCTTTTTTTTTGCAATACAACCATTTAGTGCTGTTAGAGAACAGACACTACAATTAAAAACGGAACATGTCTGCTTTATACAGCATAAGCCGAACGAGAGTCGCAGCAGGAGTCAGATTTCATTTATCACGAGGAGCTGACTGACAAGATGACGGCGGAAGATTTGGTTTCAAAGCAAAACGTAAAAATGCCTATTTAAGTGAGTTTGTCATTGTGAGTTTGTCATTGGACTGTTTTGTTGTGGTGTTTTTCCATTTAGAATAATCAAGTCAATCAAGTCAACTTTATTTATATAGCGCTTTTAACAATGTAGATTGTTTCAAAGCAGCTTTACAATGTTAAACAATGTTAATAATATACTAATGAATCCACTATTCAAGCAACCTGCCCCCGAATTGCACGGCTGCACTGTCATTCATCATGGCCGCACAGTGCGCATGCATTTACGGCTGCACTGTCTTTCACGGTGCGTGTTCACTGGCACGTTTTCTGTTCATTCCTATGGAAGTTCAACTCCCATAGGATTTAAGTGAAAACACTTGATTTGCTTCGCACCGTTATAAATGCCTGAGGAGGCCGTGCGCAATTTACTTTCGGTTTAGAATTAGCGGTGAGACCGGTATTACCGGTGTTGTCACACATGATTAACCGGTGGGAAACATTTCCTCACAGTCACATCTCTACATGCTACCAAAGCTAACTCTAATTTGGAGCTGTTCAGATTCTCTCTCTTTATAGTTGTGTCACTTAGACTTAGCTTGCTAAGGATGCACGATATATTGGCCACCATATCAGCATCGGCCATTATATGTTCATTTTTAATGTTATCATTATCGGCCCGAAAAGAAAATGTGGCCGATTATATTAAAGTCGATAAATACTGGATTATATCCTTCAGCTGAGACACTTCAGATGCGCACTGTTCACCATGATGGTTTAGAATCGCTTGAAATATGATTGGAATCACTTAAAAAAAAATACAGTTAAGTGCGACACGTACAGCGCAAGTCTGTCATATAGGCTACATAAAATTATAATGAGAACATTCAATTTGGGCTTGGGGTATGGCTTTTAGTGGTGAGACTTTTGTTTCTGTAATCAGACTGTCAAAAATGTAATAAATTTAGAACTATCAGCCAATTTATCTTTTCAAATATGTCGGCTTTCTAATATATCGACTTTCAAATATAAAGAATTATCGGTTATTGGACAATTTTCAGAATGGTGCATCCCTATAACTTGCTTTAAATAAGTAAAGATTTAACCGCAAAAAGACCTCAACCTAAGGTGGATGATCTTAGAATTATACTAAAAGGCCTTTTACTTGCTAAAGAAGTATAAATTATCAACCAGATGAAAGACTGCATAGATTGTGTACAAGAGTTTTTTTCTGCAACATTTTGATCACATTGATAATTTTAGATTCCTTCGAAATGTGTGTATCAAATATGTTAGAGTAGGATTTATAGGGTTAAAGTAAACATCCTGAAACGAGGCATAAACCATGAATGTTAAACAATATGCTCCCACCCTATAGGTCCTATATATTCCTTGTTTCCAGACAACCCCCCGACTAACAGATTTAAAAAATGTAGTTTTGCACATTTTGCGTATTCCTTGAATCATGTCAGACAAATAACTTTGGTTATATTTCTGCTGTGGGAAGCTCACGAATCTTTAAGAAATATTGAATTAATTGGCACATCTTCAAAGAATGAGTCACGACTGTTGCTTCAGCCTCACACTGCGTTTAGATTTTCAGGCAGAGCTGTATACATTTTCTCTCTCCTCTGTATTGCTATGGGGAGGTAGACAGCAACAGTGACTCCACGGCTTCTCATGGAGCAAACCATTGACGGACAGAGGGGGACGGGTGCATGCAGTCAGGCGTGGGATTTGTCCGTTTTGAAACTTCCTCGCTCCGCCGCTGGTCACCTCTAAGAGGGCCTCTCCTGTTGAACTGTGCCTCATTAGCTCACTTTTATGAGACACTTTTTCTCTTTTCGCCTGGCGTGAGTGCTGATAAGAGTGTGTAAACGATACTTTTCATCCCCTCTCCTTCGGTGCATGGTGGTCTGTCCCTCTCCCTCAGTGACATACGTTGCTGTTCTGTCTGCGCGCGAAGTGATTAGTGTAGCTCTCGACGAGAAGGAGCCCTGTACCCTGGGAAATGGCAAGACACGCGGCCATAGTTCGTGCTGACAGAGGGGTTAGCGCAACTGTTGTGGACCGTTCTCTAACCGGACAGGCTGTGTTGGCCAACTTCATAGGTGACAGCTGAGCCCTGCCTCAGGTGCGTGAGTGAGCGAGAAACAGAGAGAGCAAAAGGGAAAATCCCTCCCACTGTTTTTTCTCCCATAAGCAGGTTGTTTACCTTTAGGCACTGTGTGTGTGTGCGGCACATATGCGTGGGGGAGTGTGTGTGCCGAGCATGTGAGGGAACTGCAGGCCTCCCAGGGCTTTCATAGTTTGTTTGTCTGCTCAGGGGAGTGTGAGGAGAATGTACACATTGACATGGATAGTGAGTGACCAAAGTGAGCACAGATTAAAATGTTTACATTTTAAAATGTAGCTGTAGATGTAGAGAGGATGATAGTGAGGATTTTTGTTTTTGTACTAGTAGGAAGGGTGAGATCCTACAGTTATGTCTCTTTACTTTGAAGTGTTCTTCACATAGGATATTTCTTTAGTGTTAAATAGGATAAGATTTGCGTCAAATTAGGGATAAATGGTTCGCTTTTCAGGGTTTTTCCTGGGTCAAAAATGGTCTTTGGTGGTGGCGGACGAACTCGATACTGACAATAAATCTAAAATAAATGAAAAGAAAAGAAAGTTTGTAATATTAACGTATCCTGTTTATTCATGAAGTAAAAAAAAAATCACTGTCAGGGTAGATCATAAAACAAAGTGCTTAGAACAATTGTATATTTAAAAATCTGTAAATGTAAATATAGAAAGTACTGATATATTACATTTTTAACACTTCTAATTGCTTTAAATAAAACAGGGAGCTGACCTTTTTAATATTGTTGTGGACAGTGGGGTCTAGGAGTCCAAGAGGTTGAGAACCACTGCATTAGACTAAACTAAACACTCACACCCCTTTTCCACCACCATGAACCGGGTGCTAGTTCAGAGCTAGTGCTATTGCCGGTTCGGAGTTGGTTTTACTGACAAACCGGTTTGCCTTTCCATAGGCTAGAGGGCCACCACAGAGCCACAAACACGCCAGGCTTGTTCGAGATGAGTCGTATACTCTCCAACCGTTCTCGCGGTACTTTGATGTCATCCTTTGATTGGTCTGTGCAGCGCAGATGCATCTTGAACAAGCCTTCCGCTAACAATGGCGGATGTTGCATTACTATTGATGCACATGGCTTCTCGAACCTACTTCTGCATCCAAACATGGCGTATCCAACGTGTTCGTGCAGCTCACCGTAAAAGACGGCGATTGCAATTGAGCTTCTATTAGCTTGATTAGCTGCCTGCTATTTAAAAAATGGCGGTCACAAGTTTGTGTTCATCTTGTTGGTCACTGTAACCCCGTCCCCAGCCCCTGACGCAAGCAATGTTTTGGTGCTACTTAAGAACCACTTTTCCTGGTTCAGAGCTGGTGCTTTGGCTGTCAAAAGACAAAGAACTGATTTGAAACTAGGCTCTGGCTCCGAACCAGTACTCAAACTGCCTAGGTGGAAAAGGGGTATAAGAGCTGTGCAGCATACCTGGACACTTGGGGTCTATTTTCTGATGTTGTAAAACAAAACTGCTGGACTAGGACTGGACTGGACTGCTGAACAACATTGGCAAAAGTTAAACTGGTCATCAAACACTAACCCCACATTTCTTACTTATTTTAGTGTTGTTGAACCCTAAAAGTAGTGTTTCTTCATCAAGGCAGAGATGTCTGAAATGCAGTCATAGATGCAAGTCGATAGAACAAGCTCTATGCCTTTATGATTGAGTCCAGTGACTGATCAAGAACGGGCTGAGTACTGAGCCTTGAGGCACCCCACACATATTTACCAACGCATTCAAAAAACTATGCAGTGTGACATCAAAACTCAGACGTCTGATGACTGGGCGGCGCGTTGCCCTGAAGATAGCATCCGAAGTGTTCATACTCACAGAGGACCTCCCATAACCAGGTCAGCAGCTAGCCAGCACAGGTAGCCGATTGGCGCCAGGGAAAATTCACACCCTTGATATAAAGAGAGAGAGAGAGAGAGAGACACACGCACACAAGTACACACATGTTTGTCTGCCTGGTGAAGCTAAATTTTCTAAAAAGTTATTTATTTTACCTGGTTTATATTAATGTTTAACGTGTAAAAGAACTGTGTTTTGGTTATTTCAGGTATCATAGCGTTACCTCATATTACCTATCATAGCGTTGCCTTGTGTTTGTGTGTTTTGTACGTATATGCTTGTACTGATAAATCAATAGACAAGTTTATTAGGGTAAACTCTTATGATAATGGGTTGCATCATACTTGTGATGAAGTCTCATCATGATTCTACTGACAGGGAATGCAAAGATATTGCTTGTATATGAGTAATCATAAAAAAGAAACAGTTTATTTAGACATTAAAGTCACATGATGGTAGTGCTTAAAAATTAAGGGTCTTTTTGCCTCTTGGCAGAAAAAGATACAGTGTGCTCTCTCTTATCCACTTCTTTCCGATATTTAATTATAGCTCCATTAAATAGCCCCACAACTTATTAGCAGATATAAGCATCAGCTTACATGCAAACTTTCTCAACCAAAATCTAATGACTCCGAGTTTATAAACAGGATCAAGCTGACCTATAGACAAGATTTATGACTCTTTCGTCAAGTTCTTTCGTACAGCTTTGCAGTTAAAGAATTATATCCACTGCATTTGGAGAGGGAATTTGAAATCTGATTGGACGTTGCCAAATATTTCTTATCTAGCAAGAAATATGAGCTTCAGCAAACAGCAGATGGTAAGAGAAAGACTAACTTCTCTGTTGAAAGACAAACTTGTCTTATGCAAAATATTATTTTTCTACTTAAACTACTGTGCAGAGTAAAAAATTATGTTAATGTGAACAGACATGCATTTGATTAAATAGAAATTTCAATCTTCTGGAAGATTAGGCTGTTGATGAGGATTTGACTTTTCATTATCTTAGCAAACTGGAGATTGTGAAAAATGCACTGTAAACCGTCCAAAACATGTTTCAGGTATTGAAGGTAAATATCGGTGTCCCGTGTTTAAGGGCCGTGACTAAGGTTCTGCAAATGTTTTTGTACAAGTCACGCATTTCTTTTGACGTTAGCTTCAGCTGATGTGGGTAAGTCGTGCAACATGAGCAGTGCGACTGGTTATTCTCAAGTCTAAGCACAGGTATCTTCATTACCAGTGGGTTGGTTTTACTCAACCCTTGACTGAGCAGGGCTGAACACGGAGCACATTGGGGCTGGCAAGCTGTTGATAATTACAGTAAGGGCCGCACATGCACGGGAGTCATTATGTCCTGGTGGATTTTCTTTAGGATCTGGCCTAATTTCGGAACAATTTTGCACGTTCACATGCATGGTCATGTTTCACATTCTCCAGAGCAATGAAGTGAAAGCTCAGGGGCCTCAAAATATGGGGTAGTAAGCTCGAAGGTGCCCTTACTTCCTCCAAACCTTCTTAAAGAATTCTCAAATGTGTGAAGTAGGGATTTATATTGTTATAGATTGTTAATCTTTTAAGTGTAGGTATTATTTTCAGTGGATATTTCAGCAGTGATTAAAATGTTGCTAAAGCTTGTGATACAAACAATTGCTTGCTCTTTCTCCTAAAAAGGCTGTTCAAGTGTTTAAATTTTAAAACCAGGCTAATTTCTGTGATTTGTTTATTTTTATTTTTTCAATTTAAATGGGCCTGTTTAAGGTGAAATGGAGCTGCCAGGGATTAGGGGCCACTGGAGGTTTTCAACAGACCCACAATAGCAGCCTGTTCAGGCCTTGCAGATCAAAGCGGACTATGCCTGAGGAGCTAGGCGCTGGTCTGGGTGGCGGCCTCTCCGAGTGGAGAAACAGAACATAAGATGTGGTGAATGATCCTCTTCAAACTGAAGGGATTGACAAAGCTTACTGATAGAGCAGGAATTACTTTGGAGTTCACTCTCAGTTGGCTGTCCGAGGTGAGCAATTTAAGTCATACTGTTGAGGCACCAAATTATGGGGTGGTTTTACCTAGTGGGTAAACATGATAACTGAACTGAACTGATAACCAAAAGGGTTGTAGGTTCGTTGAGCTTAGGGCTGTGACGGTGGCAGTTTTTCACCACGCGGTGGTGATTGGACCAACTACCGGCAGTGTCGCGTGGTTTAGGGGGTGGGGTATATAACTATATAGACAACATTTTGAAATGATAAACAAGGCTCAAACATCCATTTTATTTTAGCACTTCCGTCACTGAAACGACACACTACAGCCTGTAAAACATTTAAACAATTATCAGTAAATAATGGTAATCTAAAGAATATAAGAAATTAAATATTAGTAAAAAAAAAAAAAAAATTTGTTTCATATATCCCCACAAAGATGCGTCATATGCCGCTCTGCGCTTTGAGAGGGATGTGGGACACGAGCAGGAAAGATACCATCTCTTTTCTAATATCTCCTTGTCTTCATGTTTTCTCCTGATGTTTTCTCCTGATGTTGCAAATCAGTGACCAGATCACAAAACAGAATAAAAAAGTTTAAACTGGGCTCACATAGCCTACCTCTCTCATTCGGCATGAATCCATATGTTTCCATGGTGCCGAAGTAACATTTAATTGCTAACCTATTATTTATTTTGTAAACAAAGCTTTGTGCTTCTCTCCAGTGGTAATATTCACGTAAAACAGCATTTACGTACAAAAAAATAGTTTTAGTGGACCTCCGCCGGTGCTACTTGGCCACCGCGGTGCACTGAAGAAACAGGAAAACACATATTGTCCAATTTATTTACTCATATTATTTGCGATCTACGCAACAAAATTGTTTCTCTTCTTTGCTTTCGATTAATGTAATTCTCTAAAATGTGCAATCTACTAGATTCAATTATTTGGGGTGAATGTGAACCAATTAAAGGGATAGTTCACCCAAAAATGAAATGTTTATGTTTATCTGCTTACACATTGATGTCTTAAGACACGAAGCGATCGTTTTCTGCGTTTCCACCGAAATTACCCGGAACAATTTGTACCAGGAACTTTTTTTCCCCCAGACCTGCTGCTGTCTGCGTTTCCACTGCGGTCTAAAGTACCGAGAAGATTAGGCAAATTAGTCTGGTGATGTAGGACTGCGCGCAGCGCGACTGCTCCTCCCAGTCAGCGACGGACAGTAATCATTTTTGTGCGATACTGTCTGCAACAATAACAAGTGGAGGAGATGATACTAAAGTGTATTCTGAAAGCTCGTAAAGCTAGATTTAAAATATGACAAAGTATGTTATCATCAGCTATTACTGACATTGACTGTGCGATTGCTGAGACAAACTCGCGCCATCGGACAGAAAGAGCAAGACTGATATTTACTGAACGCTGAACGAGCCTTGCAAAAATCCTTTTAAAAATGCCGGTTGAAATAAAATGCTGCGTGAGCTCAACAAATCAGCATGTTCAGCGCCCAAGTCCCACCCCCGAAAGTTCCCGAACTTTGAAAAGGGAGCAGGGCCGCTCGGAGGGGGAAATATTTACCCAGAACTTCATTTAGACCCTGGTTCCTGTGGTCGAAACACACCGAGTACCACCCCAAAGTTCCTAGTTACTGGGGAAAGTTCCTGCGGTGGAAATGCGGCTCAAGATGTATGTGTCTTTGTTTCTTTAGTAGAACACAAATGAAGATTTTTTTTAACTCCAAACGTTGCCGTCTGTCAGTCGTATAATGCATGTCAATGGGGATATTTTAGAGTATGAGAGCAATGAGAGTAAAAATCACATAGACATACGAATCCTTATTAAACCATGTGGCTCGTGGCGACACATTGATGTCTTAAGACACGAAGCGATCGTTTTCTGCGAGAAACCGAACAGTATTTATTTATTTTACCTCTTATCAGACTTATCATCTAGTTTATCTAGTTTATCTAGTTTTCCCAGCGCCATAACTTCCGGTGAATAAGGTCAAAATACTAGCGCAATCAAATATATATATATATATATAAATATAAATAAATAAATAAAGTAGATGCCTCATTCAACCGATCCACCCAGGCACTAATGAGGAATCTATGTATCTATAATAGCGCCGGTATTTTGCATGTATTTTGACCTTATTCGCCGGAAGTGATGGACGCGGGGACGGCTGATGCAGAGCCATGGAAAAAAATTAAATACATTTTTAAATATGGATATTTTTCTTACACAAACGCATCGATTCGCTTCAGAAGGCCTTTATTAACACCCCGGAGCCGCGTGGAGTACGTTATTTGACGGACAGATGCATTTTTAATGGACTTCAAAAACACAAACTTCTATTACTGCTATTATAATGCTTGGATTAGCCAGAACATTTTTAATAAAACTCAGATTTTATTCGTCTGAAAGAAGAATGTCATGTACACCCAGGGCCGTATGAAGGAATTTGGGGGCCCCAAGCAAAATGGACATGGAGGCCCCCCCAATACCCCCCCCAGACGCACGCACGCAAAGCCTACAGGAACCACAGCATAGCCATACAGTTTAAGTTCACCCACACTTTATATAAATAAAAAATGTTTACAGTGCAAATACTGCTGTTGCATATAATGTGCATAAAATTTGAACATTTTCAACAATTGAACATTTGCAAAAAACACCACTGTACCATTAAAAAATGTTTGTAAACCTTTATGAAACCATTTTTAAAACATCCAGAAACATTACATAGATAGACGGACCAGATATTCCTAACACTTAGTTAGGGATGAAACGATTACCGGTTTCACGATAAACCACGATAAAATTTAGTGACGTTTAGTAATATCGTATAAAATGTAATTATCATTAAAACCGCGTGTGATTATCACGATTGTGAAAACTCGCGGTAAATCTTGTCCAGTCAGCGTCAGTCTGTTGCGCGCACCGCTTTTTTCTGAATGAGAAGAAATGGCAGAAGGCAGTGACACCACGGGAGATTTTTCAGACTTCTAAAAGGACCAAATCTGAGGCGTTGTCATATTTTGGCTTTTACAAAAGTCCTGAGGGAAACTTAATCGAAGATGGTCACCGTGTCTGCAGAACATGCCAGAAGAAAGTCGCTGTAATAGGGGGAACACTTCAAAACTACGAACGCAAGGCAAGTGGACTTTGACCTCAATATCAAAACTACGTCTGGGAAATAATAGCGTGAAGCGAACGAACAAGTTCAGACAAGACACGGGTGACATTTAAGGGATAATATTCAGGGCTTGACATTAACAACCACCATTTGCGGGTGTAACGTTATTTCGGCTGCACACTAGCCACTCCGGCGGTTGAACTTATTATAGTCTTCTCAAAAGCCATCTGTTATAATCGCGTTGCGCATTATAACCACTCACACGTGTTTATATTGAGTTTATGAATGCGATGTCTCATAATCAGAGGCGTTCAGATTAGCCGGAGTGTTGTTCAGAGCGCGCGCCGCGCTCACTCGCTGAAATCTGCACTCAGATCAGAGATAAACGTGCGATGTACGCAAGAGATTAATTCATCATACAGTGGTCGACTGTTTTTGTTCTATTTCAGCAGCAAAAGTGGTTTAAACAAACACAGCAGAACCACAGCGCATCTGATATGACTGGCACAAAGTTGGCGAATTTAGGGACCGTCTCTAAAGTTACACACAACATTGGTAACGTTATACGCGTTTCAAACTTCACTAGCATTTGAAGAGAATGACAGTCATAAAACTGACTGTAAAGTGATCATTTAGGTGTCTAATATGATGCACACATTTTGATATTTAATAAAATAAACTGTCAAATCATATGGAAATATGGATATGCATTATTTCACTAGGATACTGTTTGGGCTCTTACACAAAATATGCTAGACTGAAATGCCTCATTGCTGAACACTGATGAGAATATTGCTTGAGAATATATTTACAGAGATAATATTAGAGATTATATTTACGACAAATTTTATTATTATTTATGCGTTATGCGTTGCTATTGACGACGGCCATTAAGGAAGGAAATCCCACAGAATAGAATCTAGCTTTAAAAAGTGCATAGAGCTGCTTTAGTTATGTGTTGTTTGTTGATTTTCAAATATAAAACTTGTTGAAATGTTTTAAGTGTGTGCATCTGTTCTATTTGAACACTTTCATCTCATTTGAACAAAACCGTGATAATATTGATAACCGTGATAATTTGGGTCACTATAATCGTGATGTTAAATTTCCATACCGTTTCATCCCTACACTTAGTTAAGGGTTACTAGTTGGTTTGTAAACTGTCTATAAACATTACCTGGATGGTTTTTATAAAGTTGCAACAGATGACTATAATACCTTGTTAAATAGTTAATAAACAGTACCAGTAAAATATGTGGGTTGTCCTGATACTGTACTTCAAAATGTAACAGTGTTAGAATTGCCACACAGAATAAAGTAACTGTTCGATCCATTGGTAACTTATAAAAATGTCACATTTGCATAAACTGTATCCCGACATTAAGATAAGCTATGAAAAAATCATGTTCCTCTGCCTCTTTCTGGTTAAATAATGTTTATAATAATAGTTAATATAGAATGCTATATTAACTATTCCAGGTTATTTATACATAGCATAAATAATAGTTTGTATTGCATGCTATGCCACTTGCATCAAAACCTATTACAAAGTCAAGTCAAGTCAACTTTATTTATATAGCGTTTTTAACAATGCAGATTTTATCAAAGCAGCTTCACAGTGTTAAACAGGAAAATAATGCAACAGAATTTTATTCAGCCGTAAAGCCATTCCGGAGGAAACGGTGATGTCATCAGTTCATACAAAGCTATAGCAATGTCATTAAATACGATAAACAGTGATTCTTATCCAGTTAAAAAACATATTACAGTATGTAACCATTTTCCGTCCGTTCGAAAAAAAAGTTGCTCTAACTGTTCGTTACAAGCAGCATTTGCCGTCAGGCAGGTAACGTTAGCTAACATAAACATATTTTTACTAGCCTACCTGCTGCAAAATTACACCATTTTTGTACAAGACAAGTAGAGCTATTTTATCCAGTGTAATTTATCACTTACCACTATCTTGTTTTTTCTTATCCTCCTCTTCCTTTCTCTTTTTTCTTTTCTGGCTTCCTGAAGCATAATTCCGCTTCATGATGACTGCCGAGGAGGTTTTGTATTTTGCCGACAGCAGAGATCGCGTGGTTGGCTGGCTGCTGTCAGCGACTACTGAGAGGGGCCCCCTTGAGGGGGATCCCAATAACAGTGTCATTGCACTTTACTGCATTGACTATCAAAGGGGCGCTCACAGTTTGTCGTTGCATTTTATTCTTAACCTGAATCGATTCGTATCGATTCCTAATTTTGATTCCAATAAGGTAAAAAAAAAAAAGGATACCATTCACATTTATTCTAAGTCTTTCATAGGAGCTGAGTACCATGAACAAAAATCTGATCTAAGGTTGACAAACTATATACCATTTGAAAGCTTACGAACTCAAGATTCATCCTGTGAAAACCGTTTTGAAATCAGATTTTGCGTTACCATGGAAACGGTACTCTAAATTCTTCTAGCGGCTCCTCCCCTAGTGGGCGTCGTCATGTTTCATATTACAACATTTATTCTAAAAAACTTTATAATAAAAACTTTATAATAACTTTTTCTAACCGTTTTGAAATCAGATTTTGCGTAACCATGGAAACGATACTCTAAATTCTTCTAGCGGCTCCTCCCCTAGTGGGCGTCGTCATGTTTCATATTACAGCATTTATTAAAAAAAAACTTTATAATAAAAACTTTATAAAAACTTTTTCTAATCTTGACAAAACACATATTGTCGGAAAGGTCTGAGTCTCACGGTTCTAAATCTGCCAATTGTTTTGTGATATTTGGACAAAAATATATACATTTGTTACAGGAGATTGCATAAAAAAAATCTATGGAATTTCATTGATGTACAGCGCCTAAACAAAATCTCATGGGAACTTAAATTTTTGTGATATCAACTTCAAATTTGGAACACAAATTGGTTAGACATTTGGCGTACAAATTTAGAGTACAAATTATTTTGTAACATATATACTTTATATAAAATATTTAGTACAGTGCATTTGATTTACAGTACATTTAAACTTTCATAACCTTTTCATACTTTTATTAAGTTATTCCACTTGAGCCATAATCTGCTGACTGTCTTCTTTAAAATGAGACCAAACTTATGTCTATATTCCAAAGCATTCTTGAATTGCCACCATTTAAGTTTGGATTGTGCATCTTCATGTATATTTTCAAAAAGGGGGGGACAAAATATAGGCTATACATTACAAATAGTTCAATTGCGAGTGACTTTTCTTGTTGTCTTTTGTTTTATTAATGTTGTCATAGAGACGGCATCCGGAAATTCTGCCATCATTTTAAGAGCGAGAGCTGCATGGATCACACGGAGTACACATAAGTTTTCATATTATCTTCTCAAATGTTTTAAGACATAACCAACTGTGTTTACGAGAATATTTTGACATTTTTGTGTGTATTTGTCCATTTGTGAGCTGTGAAAAAAGACGAGGAAGAGAACTCCGTTCATTATTGCGAGAAGCCGTACTGTGTGCGTGTGTGTGTGGCACAGAATGTTTAAAATCACCTTTTCTGTGCTCACGTTTTGGATTTGTGCAGAGCACGGAAAACGGCGCATGAGTCTTTTGCGCACACAAGAACTGATAAGTGAAACCGAAATGCACGTTTCGAATCACCGGTTCTGGGGAATTTGGAACCGGTTTTCGATACCCATCCCTAGCTATTAGGGATGCATCGAATACAGATTTTTGGGGTTCGGCCGAATATCGAATCCACTGGTTAAGATTCGGCCGAATCCGAAATCGAATACCGAATCCTACTCCCATCCTCAGTCCATTATCACAGTTAACACATTAATGAAGTAAACGTCCACAGCAGTGTAGGGATGCTATTGACATTTAACCGTTAACTGAAATTAAGAACTTTGACCGATTAATATACTATCAGTTAAACGGTTTAAATGTTTTTAACGCTTTAAAAAAAAAAAAAAAAAACATTATGCATGTTAAGAAAAATATGCTGTATAGCGTTATTTGTTCACTCACGGAGCGCGTCGACATGTGCAACCACAAACCAGATATATCGCAAAATGAAGCAATGGATAAGCTTACTGTGTTAGACCATTTAGACAGAAAACTACAGCTGTAGTACAAGCTCTGACTGGTGGAAAGCAAATGAAAGGCGCTTCCCGAGGCTGGCTGCTCTAGCGAGGCGTTATCTCTGTATTCCCGGGACACCAGTGCCATCTGAAGCCTTTCGTAGTGTGGTTTAGGTCAAGTTTACTAAAGTAAACATTGTCGCGTATGTTCTTCTCGCCGCTGTTTCCTGATGGTTTGTAGAACAATTACCCCGAGTCGTCCTCGGTCGTTTCAAAGAACAACACAACGGGGAGCGCAGGAGGCGCTCGCGTGCTGTCAGCAGAGGCTCGCGCGCTGCGGAGACAGAAGGATTGAGAGGGTGTTTTCTGCCGCGGGTTTAACTGTTAACAGGCTGCGCTCCAGACTAACCCACATCACTTAGACATGTTACTTAAAAAACCAACAAAAAAACATACAAGGTGTGGATTGAGGTAGCCTAGGCCTTCTATTTTTATTTGACCAAAAAAAAAAAAAACGATTCCGGTTCTTCAAAGCTTACGGATTCAGTGTATTTTCGTTTTGTCATCTTAATTTGGTAATTATTTACGTGAAAAATATTTAGTGTAGGCCCATTTATTGCATTCTTTTTATTTATATTTTATCTGATCTATATGCGGCTGTTTGCACTGTAAAATAAAATACATTTTGGCTGCTGTCTGTACAGGGAGTGCAGAATTATTAGGCAAATGAGTATTTTGACCACATCATCCTCGTTATGCATGTTGTCTTACTCCAAGCTGTATAGGCTGGAAAGCCTACTACCAATTAAGCATATTAGGTGATCTGCATCTCTGTAATGAGAAGGGGTGTGGTCTAATGACATCAACACCCTATATCAGGTGTGCATAATTATTAGGCAACTTCCTTTCCTTTGGCAAAATGGGTCAAAAGAAGGACTTGACAGGCTCAGAAAAGTCAAAAATAGTGAGATATATTGCAGAGGGATGCAGCAGTCTTAAAATAGCCAAGCTTCTGAAGCGTGATCATCGAACAATCAAGCGTTTCATTCAAAATAGTCAACAGGGTCGCAAGAAGCGTGTGGAAAAACCAAGGCGCAAAATAACTGCCCGTGAACTGAGAAAAGTCAAGCGTGCAGCTGCCAAGATGCCACTTGCCACCAGTTTGGCCATATTTCAGAGCTGCAACATCACTGGAGTGCCCAAAAGCACAAGGTGTGCAATACTCAGAGACATGGCCAAGGTAAGAAAGGCAGAAAGTCGACCACCACTGAACAAGACACACAAGCTGAAACGTCAAGACTGGGCCAAGAAATATCTCAAGACTGATTTTTCTAAGGTTTTATGGACTGATGAAATGAGAGTGAGTCTTGATGGGCCAGATGGATGGGCCCGTGGCTGGATTGGTAAAGGGCAGAGAGCTCCAGTCCGACTCAGACGCCAGCAAGGTGGAGGTGGAGTACTGGTTTGGGCTGGTATCATCAAAGATGAGCTTGTGGGGCCTTTTCGGGTTGAGGATGGAGTCAAGCTCAACTCGCAGTCCTACTGCCAGTTTCTGGAAGACACCTTCTTCAAGCAGTGGTACAGGAAGAAGTCTGCATCCTTCAAGAAAAACATGATTTTCATGCAGGACAATGCTCCATCACACGCGTTCCAAGTACTCCACAGCGTGGCTGGCAAGAAAGGGTATAAAAGAAGAAAATCGAATGATATGACCTCCTTGTTCACCTGATCTGAACCCCATTGAGAACCTGTGGTCCATCATCAAATGTGCGATTTACAAGGAGGGAAAACAGTACACCTCTCTGAACAGTGTCTGGGAGGCTGTGGTTGCTGCTGCACGCAATGTTGATGGTGAACAGATCAAAACACTGACAGAATCCATGGATGGCAGGCTTTTGAGTGTCCTTGCAAAGAAAGGTGGCTATATTGGTCACTGATTTGTTTTTGTTTGGTTTTTGAATGTCAGAAATGTATATTTGTGAATGTTGAGATGTTATATTGGTTTCACTGGTAAAAATAAATAATTGAAATGGGTATAAATTTGTTTTTTGTTAAGTTGCCTAATAATTATGCACAGTAATAGTCACCTGCACACACAGATATCCCCCTAAAATAGCTAAAACTAAAAACCACTTCCAAAAATATTCAGCTTTGATATTAATGAGTTTGTGTTCATTGACAACATGGTTGTTGTTTAATTATTAATGTTGTAAAATGAATCCTCAAAAATACAACTTGCCTAATAATTCTGCACTCCCTGTAGATTCCTTCATGCACAACTCGTATTCTCTCGGATGTTTCACACGCAAATGTTTTAACAGCGGCTGTTGTTTAGGGTCCTTGCCACCACGAGACAAATCGGCATTGCAAATTGAACATGTAGCTCGACTTGAATTGACTTAAAGTAGCCTACTGCCACGTTTTATGTTCATGAGTTCCATTTTCACTTTCAACGGCGGCATCATTACGTTCGACCAGCGTTGCGCACGTAGTGCAAGCCTAGGGTTCAGAAACCGAACCCTGTGAAAAACCTCGGTGCATCCCTACTAGCTATTGCTGGGCAATAGAATGAAAGCTAGTTAGTACAGTCTTATAAATCAGTCAAGTGACGACAAAAATATACAAACCTTTTTTTTTTTTTCTTTTTTTTTTTTTTTTTGATTAAAGAGCCCCCCTGTGCACACCACTGCTGTTAGTTAACAATATTAAAATCATTGTGAGACTACTCAATTGGGTTACTTAAAAATGACTTAATTTCATGATGTTGAAATTATGTGAACAAATTATATTTGTTTAACTTTATTGATTAATGTGAAACCGATGTACATGATTAAATCATGTAAATCCGACACCTTTTTTTTCTCAGTGTGGCGCAGTTGTCAAGTTTACCGCCACAGCCCTAGTTGCGCTTTCTAGAGACTTGAGCTGAGTCCTTAAGCTCAAGATGCTCCAGGGAAAATGGATCTGGGGCTATCGTGTGAAAATTAAAATGTGTTATAAATTATTTATTTATCCATCAGCTTCTTTAGCTTGCATTTCTTTTAACTTGAGGCGTTTATTTGATTGAACATCACAAGTTGATTGTTTATCTGGTGGGATCTCTGCTGTCTCTAGTGTGTTCTTGCCATTTAAGTGCCGTTTCACCTGGGTTCAGCCACAGCCAGGCATTTTCCTCCTCTGTATTGCAGTGTGAGTGTAATCTTGCTTTTCATCATCCTTGAAGTCTAATTAGCTGGAATAACAAGCTTTCTATCCTAACGTTTTATACCCAATATTAGTAGTCTTTTGTTTTTAAAGTTTGTTTGTAGACGAGTAAACAATGTGTTGGTTCTGAATACCCTTCGTGGTATGTTGTGCAATGGTATGCTTGTATGTATCGCTATTACAAAATGCTGCATTATATTCCTTTATGTGAAGCTTGAAAGTGTCCTGTTTCTATGGTAACATTCTGCAGCTGAGGACACCTGATTCTTTTAGGGAACATTGAGCATTCGTGTGAGGTGGATGAAGTACCTAAAAGCCAAACTTGAGTAAAAGTACAGATATCTTACCAGAAAATGACTCCAACGGTCCAATCGGCCTTGAAAAATCACGATCGGTGCATCACTATTAGTATGGAAGAACTTTATGGCATAACTTACGTTGTACTATACACTTTGAGCAAAAAGAACAGCATCACGTTTGTGTTCAGTTTTAGCAGTTTCTTTCATTTGAAAATAAAATGAAGAATGGCTAAATGTTAATGGTGCACTTTGTTTTATTTTAGTTAACAGTAAACTCTTTATTTTTTATTTTTTAAAAACCGTTTAATTTGAGAAGAATCCATGATTGTTAATCTCATCTGAAGATTTTTTTCAAAATTACAATTGTGCTAAAACAGACTTTGAGTGCATTGTCTGGCAAACAACACATTCAAACAAGCACACAAATGATTTGGAAACGGTTCTTTGTCTTCTAAAAATCTTGCATCTCTGCATAATGCAGTCCTGCTCTTCTTGGGCTGAAGACAAGTCCCGAGATGCTAAATGGCTTTTCACAGGCCGCTGAGGCAGGTAGAGGTGTGGTCCACTTCACAGACAGCTTGCACACAGCTGTGAAGGATTTCAACAAGTCCGTGTGATCCTTCCTATACAAGATTAAAACTCTTTTTCATGTCAGGACCTCAACCTAAGTTTGGTTAGGTTTAAATTTTAGATTCATGTACTATCCATGCTTCAATAATTGATTTTGGAATTTTCCAACATTACAAAATGTAACCACAGACTTATTTTTCACTATCCTCATTTTGTCTCATTCTGATTGTGGCATCATCCTTTGTCCAAGTTGTTTTTAAATTTAGGAGAAGAAACTCGGCTGCGGTTAACTCAAGGTCGCCTAACAAAAAGATTCTTTATTCCCTCCTGTAAAGCATTCACCAGAGGCTTTCTGTACTTCGATGGCAACTTGACCTGGTCACGTTTGACGGTCAGAAGGTTGATTGTTGGAAGTAGCCACCCCATTTGGGCATTTGCTTCTGCTTGCAAGATGTTGGTTGCCTGGGCGACTGGGCTCAGGTAGCAGCATACTCTGTGAGGAATGCAAGTTTATCTGGATTAAACCTGTAAAACAACAACACTGTTTTATAACGCTATAGAAATATTCATCTGATTCAACAAAAAATCGCTGGATGAGTAATGAACTAAAATGGACCAATGATAAGTGGAAGTTGGGATACAGATTGTGCCCAAGAAAGGTTTGGGAAGCACATTGACCGCAGTCTTTCCATGGCCTTGAACAAGGAGCCTTCCACCTAGTAGTATTCAGCGCAGCAGCTGGAGGAAGCATGCATCTTCAGTTTCGGCTGTTCATGTCCGGCGTTTTTTATGGGATGATCACACTCTTCTCTTCTTTTGTTTATTTCAGTCCTTACAAACAATTTTTCATGATAAAACAAAAAAGCAAAAAATATAACAAAAATATACATGATAACCGAAAAAGGTGTAGGCTGAAGGCACTTTATTATGCCTACCCTTTATACATATTTATCTGAGCATAATCTATTTTTTCTAATGGATTAGATTAGTACAAGATAAACAAGTATAGTTACAGTCACGGATAATTACATAGATCACATATAAATGTACACATTTCAGATATTAATGCAATAGCTTAAGTATTGCATACACCAAATATTCATATTGTGATATATAATTATTTATCCCCTTGTTTTTAAACATTTTCTTAAATGTACAAAATTAATTAGTTTTAATTCCTTCTCAAAATTATTCCATTGGTTTACCCCTTTGACAGACATGCATATATATTTTTTTATATTAGTTCTTGACCGTACTTTTTTAAACATATGGATTCCTCTTAGTTTATACTGACTTTCTCTTATTTCAAACAGCTTCTGAATACAATTTGGATGTAAATTAATACTTTATACATTGTCTGTGCAGTATAAAAATCAACTAAATCAACAAATTTTAAAGCTTGTAAATTAATAAACAATTTATTTGTTGGTTCGTAATAGTAAACGTGTTTTATAATCCTTGTTGCTCTTAATTTTTTTATATATATATATATATATATATATATATAAATTGGATTTAAATTGCTTTTATATGTATGGCCCCACACCTCCACACAATAAGTAATGTATGGAACTATGAGCGTACAATACGAAACATATAATGAACTTTCGTTCAAAATATGTTTTGTATTTTATATTATATTATTTTATATTTTTCTTTTTACATTATTTATATGTGGTTTCAAGCATAATTTATGATCTATTATAACACCCAGATATTTATTTTCAATTTCCTCATTATTAATCCTTATTTTAGCTTTGTTATTACTTTGTCGATGACCTCCACTGAATATGTTTTTGCTCTTAAAGGGTTAGTTCACCCATAAATGAAAATTCTGTCATAAAATAACTCATCCTCATGTCGTTTCAAACCCCTAAGACCTTTCCATTCATCTTTGGAATACAAATTAAGATATTTTGATGAAATCCGAGAGCTTTCTGACCCCTCCATAGACAGCAATATAATTAACACTCAAGGTCCAGAATGGTAGGAAAGACATCGTTAAAATAGTCCATGTGACTAGAGTGGTTCAACCTTAATTTTATGAAGCGTCGAGACTACATTTTGTGTGCAAAAACAAAGAAATAACAGCTTTATTCAACAATTTAGTTCTAGTCTCCTACGTGCCAGTCACCTACGCAGTTTACGTTGTAAATATAGTCTAGTGCAGCTCCCGGGTCATCATCACACGCATGCATCGTGGTGCTCACATGAACAGTATCGGCTGCCGGGGAACTCGAAAGCACTCTGCACTGCACTACAATGTATTCTGGTTAGGAGGCTGGCACAGGCTAGAACGAAATTGTTAAATGATTTTTGTTTGTTTTTGCTTCATAAAATTAAGGTTAAACCACTGGAGTCACATGGACTATTTTATTTACATCTCTGGGCCTTGAAAGTGTTAATTATATTGCTGACTATGGAGGGGTCAGAGAGTTCTTGAATTTCATCAAAATATCTTAATTTGTGTTCCGAAGATGAACAAAAGTCTTATGGGTTTGGAATGACACGACAGTGAGTAATGAATGACGACTATTTTCATTTTTGGGTGAACTATCCCTTTAAAAACACAAGACGCATAAAGACGCATTTTCTCGGTACTCAAAGCACTTTACATATGGATGGGGGAATATCCTCGACCAACCACCAATGTGCAGCATCCACCTGGATGATGCGACAGCAGCCATATTGCGACCTGAACGCCCACCATACTCTAGCTTTTTGGTAGAGAGAAGACAGAGTGATGAAGCCAATCATATATGTATATGTGGATGATTTAGAGGCTTTGATGATGGACAGTGGCCAATGGGCAAATTTGGCCAGGATGCCTGGGTTACACCTCTGTTTTTTCACTTTTTTTCTTTTGTATGACCACAGAGTGTCAGGACCTCGGTTTAACGTCTCATAAGAAGGACGATACTTTTTGACAGTATAGTGTCCCCATCACTATACTGGGCCGTTATGACCCCCATAGACCACAGGGTGAGCACCCCCTGCTTGCCTCACTAACACCTCTTCCAACAGCAACCTATTTTTCCCAGGAGGTCTCCCATCTAGGTACTGACCAGGCTCAACCCTGCTTGGCTTCAGTGTGCAACCAGTCTTGGGTGATACCTGATTGCAATGATTGGCCCAAAGCAGACTACTTACGTTAGCCTGTCCTGCCCTCTTATGTGCTCATTCTGGTAATCTTATGCTTTGTTCACACATAGCATCATAACAGTAATTTACTGATAATGTTACAACTTCTTTTACCAGAAAATTGCTGATTTAATGGTATTTTTGTCCTGTTCACAAATTATCTGTTAATGGTAATTTACCCGTAAACACTGTATGTGTAAAAGGGGTTGTCGTCTTCAGAAAGCTTGATTTTTTTTCATTATAGTACAAAGAAGGTTTCTCCCCCCCCATGAAAGTAGTATCACACTGGTCCAATTGCAATTATTTCTAAAAAGGGATTTTTCTTTAGACTGGGTAAAACCAGCATGATCTGCCGGCGATTTGATTTCGCCTTGCAACTCAGTCAGGAAACCTGAACATTAATTTCTACTGCTTCTGTTACACTTTTGCGGGAACCAATCACAGACTGGCTTATCCACCTGGCGCACTATTGGCGGGTTTAATACGATGACGGATAGAGAAGCGATTGGTCGTTGTCTGTTGATCACGCCTCTTGTGGTCTGATTGGTTGAAGGACAATCCAGTTGCATACAGAATCATTTGAATTATGCTCGTTTATCACTCCTGCTGTGGTCTGATTGGTTGAAGGACTATCCAATTGCGTACAGAGTCATTTAATTTATGCTCGTTTATCACGCCTCTTGTGCAGTAGAAATACATAGCAGACTCCCCAGACCAATGTTCAATCTTAAATTGAGCTTGGTCTGGTGATAGCCAGACACATTTTTCTTTGTTGTATTTTTATTTTTTATTTTTTTTACAAAGCGACTTTAAAATAACAAAGAAAAACACAAGCCAACAATATTCGCAGTACCGCTATACCGAGCAGTAGAGTAACCAGAGTAGTACAGAAGTTAGAGCAGAAACGAGTCAGAGAAAACCCCAAAACCCAATTTAAGGTCTTCATTGGCAGAATGGCCGTCTTTTGATTTCTTCCCAGTGTCACATTATAGTGGTTATATGTGTGCAGTATCCTCGCGAATGGGATTTTCGGCGGTTTCTTCTAACAGCAAGAGTTAGATTGTAGTGCTGGGTGGACAGCACCACAGATCAAAGAAGGCTTTCAATTAGCAAGGCCTTTCACAGCAGATTTATGATTCCCCTGCAAGGAGCCATTGATTATGTCTATTGCTAGCAGGATTGGGCTGTTACTTCAGACTGTGCCTGATATGGAGTTGTCTGACGCTCAATCCGGTCGAGATCTGTTGCCCGTCATAACTTGTACAGTAAAAAGGGTCCTATTTCAGAACTGATCAGACTTGAATCTTTGTTGGTTTTCCAGAACCTGTTGGTCCAAAGTGGTGCCTGGCATCCTTTTGCCACTATTATTTTGTAGTTCTAGATTATATTATCAAATCAGGTGAATACAACAACATATGGGTATCAGATAAAGACAACAACCATTACTGGCCTTTTCTCTTGTTTACTCCACTGGATGACTTCACTTTATAGTCCTGCTTTGTGTTTATTTAGTAGAATGTTCCTTCAAGTTTGACTCTGTCGGCTGACATGTGACTCCCCTGTTTTGCAGGTGTGCATATGCTCAAAATGAGTGCTGCAGGGGAAAATGCCCTTGACCCCAACACCCCAGAGTCACGGAAGAGGAAGGGCTCTCCATGTGATACCTCTGGTCCCAGGTGAAGTATGAGATCAACTTTCAACTTTCAGTCTTTCATTCAGTTCACATTACTAGTGAGTATTTTATAAGATCTTAGCAATTATGTCGTTTATGTAATACAATGACATACAATTAGGCTACGGACAATGCCGTAAAGGTGTGACAGGAAGTATTATTTTTTCCACCCCCAAAGTTTTATTTGCCTTTGCCAATGTTTGAAAGGACAGTGGGTGGGATGGGGAATGTGATAATAGCCCAGACCAGAATCAAACCCCAGTCCCTGTGCACACAACAGTTCTTTATCGGTCATGTGCGATGCATGATATAGATCCAACAGTGGGTTGTTTTTAGTTGTAACATAGCTTTTTTTTGAAAGTTTCCTTGTGTCAGAGTTGGTTGGAGGAGAACAGGTCTTTCTGGCTGAGTGATACTCTTCCATAGGGCCTTGGTGGGGCTGATGTAACTGCCTGTTTCTACAGCAACCCCACACAGCGCCCTGACCTGTGTATGCAGCGCGCCTGCGCACAACCTTGGCAAGCCACTGACCTACTTTCTCTGCTGTCTTCTCCCACACACACACACACACACACACACACACACACGGTAACATGCGCTCACACTTGCAAGTCATTCGTATGTACATGCACTCGCTCACCCAGAAGCTGCACAACAGATAAGCACTTTCCTCCATCCTCGCACACGTACACCAGCCGTTGGTCACGCTGGAGGAAGGGAGAGCTGATTGTTAGTCTCTTTAAGATTTGTGTATTGATATTAGCATTCATTAATTCATTCATTTTCTACTATGCATATGATCCATGTTATTTTAATTTATTATGAACCAGGCAGATATAGCCATGTTTGTTTGCTTGCTTGTTTGTTTATTTATTCTTAGTTGTTGATTCCCCTAGCTCTTGATAAATAAATATGAAATATATAATTCAAATAAATTAATAAATACTTGTTTATATAATATAATATTAATATATATTATACTATATATATATATATATACTAAATATATATTCAACTTTTTTTTCCCCATGATACCACATTTGTTTGTTTAACATTAATGAAACAGACAGCCTATTTATTAAGACCTACTGTACCGCACGGATGTTTTATAATGTAACACATCAGATGTTTTTCCCCAACATTTAACCAAACATTCACATAAGACATAATCGATAATGTTTGTGTGAATACTCGCCATGACAGTAGTTCTGAGGCGTCTTATTGCGCACGCATCGGATGTGTCAGTCAGCGCGAGTAAGATTGTTTTCATGGACAAAGCAAAGGTCCATCTCCTCTCAGAGAACGTACAAATAAAGATGCTTTTAGATGTTTAATTGCTATTTGGAGCATTGGGATCGCTAGACGAAGCTAATTTTTATGAAAACCTCAAAATCATTATTTTTCATTTGTTTTGCCTATAGCTCTAAATTATCCCGTGCACATTACGACTCCTTTTGCCAGCACGGGCCACACATTTTTATTTATATATATATATATATATATATATATATATATATATATATATATATATATATATATATATATATATATATATATATATATATATATAAATCGACATTTTTAAACTTGAATATTTTATTGTTTTCTTCGCTTTCTTTGAAATATGTGAGTAGTGGTATAATTTAAGCGAACATCCCGACGCTGGCCACACTACTGAGAACGGCGTTCAGATGAATATGTAAATGTTTGTTGCGCTTTCCTCTCAATAACAAAATAAATACAAAATGACAACTTAAATGACAGCAGTTAAAAAAAACCATCTGAACATAGCGATGTGGATGTTTGCACGAGCTCTGCAATTTGGCGCTCCAGTAAAATCATATCACATTTATTTAGATAACGTTATACAATAGGTGATTTAAAAGCAAGCTGCAAAGGTGCAGTATGTGATTTCTCAAAATCCGCCCCCAAAATGCATAAACACGCATGTCTCTCTTATCATAGCAGAAGCAAAGCTAAATAATGCTTCGAAAAATAAAGCAAAGATGACGAACAAACGACAAGGAAGAACAAAAAATGTTACCTAAAGTACACAAGAGTATATAGCAAGAGTTTGTTGTTAGTCGCCATTAGCACACCAGCTCCTGGCATGACACTTAAAACCAATGTTACTCATGTATGAAGCAGAAACAACCTCTGTGTTCGTTTTCAGGCCTTCCCGCTTAGGTTTCTCCAGCACTGAGCTTTTCTAATATTAATGTGGGTTACCTGATCATAACCCTTCTTTTTCCAGAGATATTCCTCTGAGCTTTTCTCTTTTGTAATGTCTCTCAGCCATCTCTCTTTCTAAAGTCTTTCTTCAAATCTCCCTCCCTCTCCTCTCCCATCATGAGTGGACACACCCCCTATTGCTGATTGGCTACACGTTTGTTGTGGTGCTCTCTCCGATCCACTTTCAACAACGTTTTTAAAAAATCGCTTACTACACCTTTAAACGTGAAAAAACAGTGTCAATTTCTGTGTATTCATGATTTTACTCACAAATTTCTGACCTTGATGGACTGAAATGAAGAAATTAGCCAAAGATTTCCACGTCAAAGAAGGCGGAGCCTCAGAGGACACCTACCTATTATGTAATCGCCAATGGTAGTTCGATAGCAAAACTTTTCTGGAAACTTTTTTTTGACCACAAATGAACACAAAACTTTGTTTTGGCCTAATTCCTTTAGAAATTGTCACACCAGTTATTTCTTAAATTCTGCTTGAAGTATATAAGTATATACATTTTCAATTTACATATACACTACCGCTCAAATGTTTGGGGGCCGGCAAGTTTTTATGCATCTTGTATGCTCACCAAGGCTGCATTTATTTGATCAAAAATACTGTAAAACAGTAATATTGTGAAATATTACAATTCAAAACAACTGTTTTAATATATTTATTCCTGTGTCAGCATCATTACTCCAGTCTTCAGAATCCTTTTATTATGCTAATTTGGTGCTCAAGAAACATTTCTTATTATTTTCCATGTTGAAAACACTTGTGCTGTCCTAAACTCGGTATGCGTTAGCCAGTTGAGCAGGGATTGTTGTAGAATAAACACTGGCCACTGAAACTCCCCTATTCGGCGTCTTTAGAATCCGTGCATTTTTGTGAAATCTTTTCAGTTGCTTTCAGCTGCACAGTGCACGCAATTATAGCACTCTTGTTTTTGACTGGATGATAAATGGACTCCGATCTGAAGCCTTTGCATTCCATTGATATCTAACATTACTTCACCGTAGCCCCTGACCATCTGTCTTTCTCTCCTATTCAGCCTTTCTCTCTTTCTGTCTCTCTTCTCAGCTTGATAACCCATGTGCAGCTTAAGCCTTTGAAGAATGCCTTCTAGTGCAAGGACTGTATGCGCCCCGACCCTTATTAGCTCTACAATGATACATCTGTGTAAAAGTGTGTGTTTTAGCCTCGCTCTGGTTCCAGGCCACCCACAGCTTGTCCTTGAGTGCACCTATAGTCTCCTCTCGGCCCGGAATTCTTCCTTTTAACTGCAGAATCCTCTGCCTCTATCAGGTGGCAGAACGCTGAGGCCACTAAAGACGGGGTTCAGGGGCTGTTTGTGATCATAGTGCTCTCTGCGCATCATGAATTATTCAGACCCCAAGTCCTTGCAGAATGCCCACTCAGTCTCTGTGCCAAACTTTACCACTTCAAGGCTTTGTCTCAAAAACATCATAACAGACCAGCAGCAGGCTGGCTTTTTTCTTTTGTTTATTTTTTTATCCTTCCAAGTGCAGTTGATTGCTCATGTGCCAGCAAAGGAAGGGAGAGCCAATTAGACTCTTTAAGTTTTGTGTTTTGAAATGAGCATTTCAGTAGTTTTCTACTAATAAGATGATTCGTATTATTTTGATTGTTTTGAACCATATATAGTTCATTTTTGTTTATATATTTGTCTCCCCTCCCCATATTAATTATATATTTAATATTTAAATCAGTGCTGTCAAATGATTAATCGCGATTAATCACATCCTAAATAAAAGTTTGTGTTCACTAATATATGTATGTGTGTGTACTGTGTACTTATGTATATCTGAATACACACACATACATGTATATATTTAAGAAATATTTGCATGTATATACTGTATATATATTGATATAATTCATATTATATCTAAATATAAATTATTTTATATATAAATATAACAAATGTTTCATATATATCTCCCTGTGTGTATTTATAAGTATACACAGCACACACACATACATATATATATAATGTAAACACAAACTTTTATTTTGGATGCGATTAATCGTTTGACACCACTAATATAAATAAATATTAATAAATTATTATAAAAGTATAGAAAATATTATATATTAAAATATTGTACATTTACATTTTAAATATGCTAAATTGACACTATTGTTAAGTTCGGGGTTGGTAAGGTTGTTTTTTTTTATGTTAAAAAAAAAAAAAAAACATTGCTCACCAAGACAGCATTTATTTGATAAAATACAGTAAAAAAGTAATATTGTGAAATATTATAATTTAAAATTTCTATTTGAATAGAATTTAAAATGTTATTTGGGCTATGCCTGTGATGACAGAGCTGAATTTTCTTTTTTTTGTGCTGCTTAATATTTTTGTGGTTGATTAGTAAGTTTAAATCCTACTTAGTATTGTATTTTTAATAGATAACACCTTATGTATATTTCATAATTTCATTTACATTGTAAAGGTACAGTGCTTTAGACTTTCAGTGCTTAGATTCTTAAATTAAATTATTATTTTTTTGTTCATGTTTGTGTGTATGGTAGTGTGGAGAAGCGTCGGCGGGAGCTGGAATGCCGCTACATTGACGAACTGGCTGAGTTACTATCGGCCAACATGAGCGACATTGCTAGCTTGAATGTGAAGCCGGACAAATGCCACATCTTAAAGAGCACCGTGGACCAGATCCAGCAGATCAAACGGCGCGAGCAGGGTGAGTAGACGTGTCCGTGCTTTTCCTTTGAGTAGCCTAGTGCGTAGGCTGGGTACAAGTATTTCCATTCACTTCACAGTACATACAGGAAATTGACACTGGAGATGTTTTTGACAGTTCAGTTGACTGCAACAATTTTAGTCAGGGTTTTTCCTGCATTCAAAATATTCAACGCACTGTTCTACTGTACTGGTACCCCCTGGTCGTAATCCACTTTTACTCTCATGTGAAGGAAGGTTTCAATTTACAATGTTTTTTGTAGTGTTGAGCTTTGTATCCAATCACTGACGTATCTGTTGCGAGTGGAAACACAATGGCCAATCAGATGTTTTTAAGTTAGTCAGAATCCGCTCAACACAGTCCAAAATCCCATCCCTTTATTATAACCAACAAAGCATAAACATTATGTAAATAAGAGATTCATCGCACAGCGCAGACGGAGTTTTCGCAAGAGTGAAGCTTTGTGTACCTCACATTGTAATTGACAACTTCATTGATTATAATGGGAACAATCTTTCCTCGCTTTCTGTATATAGAATATACACTCACCTAAAGGATTATTAGGAACACCATACTAATACTGTGTTTGACCCCCCTTTCACCTTCAGAACTGCCTTAATTCTACGTGGCATTGATTCAACAAGGTGCTGAAAGCATTCTTTAGAAATGTTGGCCCATATTGATAGGATAGCATCTTGCATTTTATGGAGATTTGTGGGATGCACATCCAGGGCACAAAGCTCCCGTTCCACCACATCCCAAAGATGCTCTATTGGGTTGAGATCTGGTGACTGTGGGGGCCATTGTAGTACAGTGAACTCATTGTCATGTTCAAGAAACCAATTTGAAATGATTCGAGCTTTGTGACATGGTGCATTATCCTGCTGGAAGTAGCCATCAGAGGATGGGTACATGGTGGTCATAAAGGGATGGACATGGTCAGAAACAATGCTCAGGTAGGCCATGGCATTTAAACGATGCCCAATTGGCACTAAGGGGCCTAAAGTGTGCCAAGAAAACAACCCCCACATCATTACACCACCACCACCACCACAGTGGTAACAAGGCATGATGGATCCATGTTCTCATTCTGTTTATGCCAAATTCTGACTCTACCATCTGAATGTCTCAACAGAAATTGAGACTCATCAGACCAAGCAACATTTTTCCAGTCTTCAACTGTCCAATTTTGGTGAGCTTGTGCAAATTGTAGCCTCTTTTTCCTATTTGTAGTGGAGATGAGTGGTACCCGGTGGGGTCTTCTGCTGTTGTAGCCCATCCGCCTCAAGGTTGTGCGTGTTGTGGCTTCAAAAATGCTTTGCTGCATACCTCGGTTGTAACGAGTGGTTATTTCAGTCAAAGTTGCTCTTCTATCAGCTTGAATCAGTCAGCCCATTCTCCTCTGACCTCTAGCATCAACAAAGCATTTTCGCCCACAGGACTGCCGCATACTGGATGTTTTTCCCTTTTCACACCATTCTTTGTAAACCCTAGAAATGGTTGTGCGTGAAAATCCCAGTAACTGAGCAGATTGTGAAATACTCAGACCGGCCCGTCTGGCACCAACAACCATGCCACGCTCAAAATTGCTTAAATCACCTTTCTTTCCCATTCTGACATTCAGTTTGGAGTTCAGGAGATTGTCTTGACCAGGACCACATCCCTAAATGCATTGAAGCAACTGCCATGTGATTGGTTGATTAGATAATTGCATTAATGAGAAATTGAACAGGTGTTCCTAATAATCCTTTAGGTTGAGTGTATTTGGGGTGGCAGTGGCTCAGTGGTTCATGTAGGTTGTCTACAAACCGGAAGGTTGGTGGTTCGATCCCCGCACAACCACTTGACCAAGTGTCGAGGTGTCCATGAGCAAGACACCTAACCCCAGCTGCTCCTGACGAGCTGGATGGCGCCTTGCATGGCTGACACCGCCGTCTGTGTGTGAATGGGTAAATGTGAGGCAATGTGTAAAGCGCTTTGGATGGCCGTTGGTCTGTTAAAAGCGCTATATAAATGCAGTCCATTTACCATTTACCATATTTGTCATGCTGCTTACTACACATTGCAAAGTTTCTGGATTGACAAGAATATTATGCGCAATTGAATCCGATTGACCGTGATAACCATAGCAATGGACAGAACCAAACAATCTGATACTGTATGTCAAATGACCTGTGCAGTAAGTCTTGGAGTGTAAATGCTAAATAATTAAATGATAAAAATAATACTTTTGTTTCTCCAAATCAGCCGAATGAGTGTTGTAAAATGCAGTCTACTGTTGCTAAACTGCCAGGACCGATATTAAACAGTGTCAATAAAACATATTAAGCTGCAAAAGAGCACATGCTCCGAGATGGTGCGGAACGTGCATAAGCAAAGTATATGGCAGGCTTCGGATTTGTCAAACTGTCAAATAGCCTACACACGTAAATATCAAAATGCCATTTTGGTAAGAATCCTCGTAAACTCAGTCGGTTGTGTCTCAAGTAAATTTAAACACTGAGAAAGAAAACACGTGTGTAACGATATATTGGATCTGTACATTCGGTCTTAAAGCGACAGCATCCCAATTTTACTGCTTCAGTCTGTGTCATTAATGTCAGAGTGTTAGTTCACCCAAAAATGAAAATTCTGTCATTAATTAGTATTTACCCACCCTCGTGTCGTTCCAAAACCGTAAGACCTTTGTTCATCTTCGGAACACAAATTAAGATATTTTTGATGAAATCCGAGAGCTTTCTGACCCCACTTAGACAGCAAATGAATTACCATTCTCAAGGACCGGAAAAGTTGTAAAGACATCGTTAAAATAGTCCATGCGACTACAGTGGTTCAACCTTAATTTTATGAATATTAATCTATATTTAATGGATACAGTGAACGCTATGCAGTGTTATTTTACATTTGATTACTTTAATCAATTTCCGTTGTAGGCTATTATTTATCTGAATATTATTGTTAGTATATTTTCCTGAAAAACTTAGCACTGTTTATTTAATTTGTATTTTTTGTTCTGTTGTATTTATTTGTCCATTTTTGTTTGTTCTTATTGTATTGCTGACTGTTTACTTGTCTTTTGTAACTGTTTTGAGGACCTTTTGCTTGGCTAAGTTAGTTAACATATTATTCAATATTGAGCAAAATAATCGTGATTATGATTTTTGCCATAACCGAGCAGCCCTATTGAGCACTTTGTCTTTTGAGCTGTCCTGACAGTGATTATTTTTTTATTTCATGAATAAATAGGATAATTGTTAAAAGTTAATATTACAAACCGTTTCTGCTTTTATTTTGATTTATTGTTAGTATTGGGCTAGCTCACATGAGTAGGGTACTTTGTACCGTGTGTGGATGGCCGTGTTTGTCAGCCACCACAAGGATTTTTGAACCCGGGATAAACCCTGTCAGTGCATATAGCACTTAGGATGTTTGGTTTGTTGACATCCCTAATCTGATTAGAACTTGTGTTCCTTCAGTCATCTTAAAGATAAATGAGGGAAATAAACTGACATGTGAAACACACAACAAAAGGTTTTAATCTGGTTGTTGGACTGGCTGTAAATCACAGTGGTGAGAACGACATCGTTCTCTTGTCACTCCTTTTTTTAGGAGCTTCTAAATTGGTTGCGCAGGGCTTTTAGTGAGATATTTTTGGGGGGCCCAGAGGATGTGATTATTTGCTTGCCTTTTTGGTTTGTTTTAATCAGTAACTGGACAGAGCTCTCAGACAAAGCCATAAAATGAAGAGAACACATAATATGTCCAAGACACACTTTTTTGAAGTTCTGCTGGTATGGTCCTGTATACCATTCCAAAGTTTGAGTTCAGTAATGTTTTAAATTTTTTTTCAAAGTTTGAAGTATACTTAAATATATAAATATAAATAGATACAAAACACAATTTAGGTAACAAATTCACAGTAAAACCTAAGCCACAACTACAATAGGCCTAATTTAACACTAAATAACAGTTACAGTACTAATAACAGCAAAGTAGTCTGTATTCTTGGTATGCTACAAACCAGCTTCTAGGTTCAGCTTTATTCTGAAATATGACCATATTCTCTGGCTAAATATTTTAGAACGCATCATCATATTGTTTTAGAACGCATCGTCTTATTGTTTTGCCTCATGCCGCAATAGTGCTGTATGACAGCTCAGCTCAGCCTTTTCTTTTTTATTTAAAATATTCACATACTTGTTAACTATGAACTATCATGATATTCTGATTTTCAAATATGTGTGAGTGAATGTGTGTTAGTTGATCTATAATGCACGATGGGCGCTGCCATGCTAGTTTGTGCTTCAGAGAATCAGATCTGTCGGATTTACATCACGTACATTCATCCTTGTCTCACAAAATGCATGAAAGTAAGTGACCGCTGAACTGGGAGAAGAAAAGAGTAAACTATATAATTAACTATATAATGTGTATCTGATATGAATAAAACACGTAATCAAATTATAATTGTCTGAAAGGATTGTTATTGCCGCATCCATAGAAATCAGTGTGTTTTTTTGCTAGTACTTACAGTGAGGAAAATAAGTATTTGAACACCGTGCTATTTTGCTAGTTCTCCCACTTGGAAATCATGGAGGGGTCTGAAATTGTCATCGTAGGTGCAGGTCCATGATGCAGAGTACCTCTCCATGTAGTTTCAGTCACAAGCATCTAAACGGTAAAAGTTACAAAGAAATAATGGAAGCACTGCACCTTAATGTTAAGAGATATTTGAAATTTTAGACTTGTTTATATTTTAATTATTTGAGTGTTTTCCATGGTTGTGTTGACATTTCTGCCTTTATCACTGAGGGGATTATAATCAGAGGAAGGTTAAGTTTAAAATAATGTTTAAATGTAAAATATTTTTCTCCTGGCCCTTATTTTAAATAGGTCATATAAAACATATCAATAATTATCGATATCGACCAATATAAAACCCTTATATCGTGATACAGTTTTCAGCCATATCGCCCAGCCCTACAAAATAGAAAGCAGTTATTTTAAAGGTCCCGTTCTTCGTGATCCCACTGTTCAAACTTTAGTTAGTGTGTAATGTTGCTGTTAGAGCATAAATAATACCTGTAAAATTATAAAGCTCAAAGTTCAATGCCAAGTGAGATATTTTATTTAACAGAAGTTCCCTTTCAAAGCCTACAGCGAATGGCCGGTTTGGGCTACATCCTGGTATTTCCTTCATTAATTACGTCAGTCAGTAGAACAGTAGAACAGACTAACCTCCGCCCACAAGAATACGCGAAAAAGGGGGCGTGGTCTTGTTGCTGTCCCACGTGGAGAAGAGGACGGTCGCGTGGAGAAAAGGAAGTGGTGCGTTTGAGTGTGTTTGTCGCCATGTCGTCGAGACGCTGTTATTTTCATCCCGGAGTCAAATCACCTTTGTTTGGCTTTCCCAGGGACGCTGTAGAGATCATTAAGCGCATATATCTCCCGTTAAGAGGCGTGGCCTTTCCATGCAAGTTACGTGCGCTAAGCTGCTGTTAAATCACAACACGGGAACCGCTGGCACAATCAGAACTCGTTACATTTCCGAAGGAGGGACTTCATAGAACAAGGAACTCATCAGCCCGTTTTTAGGAGAGGGAAAACAGCGCTATACAGATAAGTAAATTGTGTGAAAAATACTGAACACATGTTATATTGCACACTGTAAACACAATCAAAGCTTCAAAAAAACACGAAGAACGGGACCTTTAAATTGTAATAATATTTTACAATATTACCATTTTTACTGGGTTTTTTTTCTAGTGCTGTCAAATCGATTAATCGTGAATAATCGCATCCAAAATAAAAGTTTGTGTTCACAGAATAAACAAAAACTAAATGAATTTCCCATCATCACTGTAAAGCTGCTTTGAAGCAATCTGTGTTGCAAAAGCGCTATATAAATGAAGGTGATAATATGTGTGTGTACTGTATAATTATTATGTGTATAAATACACACTCATTCATGTATATATTTAAGAAATATTTTCATGTGTATACTGTATATATATTTATATAATTTATATTATATATAAATATCACATTTTTCTTAAATATACAGGTGTATGTATTTATATATACATAATAATTATACATAGTACACACACACATATTATGTAAACACAAACTTTTATTTTGGATGGGATTGATCTATTTACTAGTGCTCTACGGCACTAGTTATTACTGAAATTAATGCAGCCTGAGCCTAATAGTCAAGTCACCTTTATTTTTATAGCACTTTATACAATTTTTTTTTTCTTTTTTTCAAATAAACTTTACAGGGTTAAACAGCAAAATAATGATTCAATGATGCAAACATTGTTGTAAAGCAGCTCTAAAAAGGAAAATAGTGTCATTGTTCAACTGAAGACAGTTTAGTGTTGATTTACTACCATTGTAAATTATTATTATTGATAAAATTGTATTAGTTAAATTCGGCTATGAAGCACTTAAATAAAACTAAATAATATTTTGAATGGCAGTGTGCCACTTATAGATCTAGACAAAAATAAAACCAAAAATAAAACCATTATCGTCATAGGAACTTGCATGGGCAATTTTGTAGCAATCACAAATTTTGGCTTAACTCTTCCTTTAAGCCAGACATTTCGGATCTTTGTCCAGTCTAGTGTTGACCAATCATTAGGGGATGTTAGCTCTTATCAAAGCTAGATGTCTGTGTTATGTTTAAAGACAGATCTGCAGTGATGTATTTTGGCTTTATAAGACTATAGATTGTTAAGTCCACATGGTACATAAATAATTTTTTTCTGGGAATATGCATTTATCAATGCCATAAAGTATGCAGTCATAAAGGACTAAATGAAGGATTGACAGGATTTTATTGCATCAATAGTTCAATTAATTTATTGGATATTAGTAGTTTTCAGAGAAAGAGCCTAGTTTGTTTCATGCCAAGTCCTCTCAGTGGTTAAATATTTTCTAAGAACTACCGATGAGACCTTGAGTTGAGTAAAGTCCTTGTGACCCAAGCTCATTTCCTTATCATCGATCTTTTTCATCGAAATTATTTATGGTTGACCTTAAAGCAAAACCAATGTAGTATTAATTTAATTGGCATAGCCCAGTACACGAAACTTGACAATATTTACATTGCTTCAAGAAATGACTTGTTGTTGTCTTTATTTCCCAATGAGAGGAACCTTGAGAACTTGAAAGTGAATTGAAGTGTGAACAAAGCATGTCAGCTAGTTCCAAATCACCCCGTTATCTCACACTTGGAAGTAATTCAGAACATGCGGCCGGCCATTCTTCATTTTGACAGCGGTAAACATGTCATCTCATGATTTGCAGGCCTTAAAAAGGGTTTCGTTGGCATGGCTAACTAAGGAGCCCCTGGAATAGTGAATATCACTTATGCAAAGAGGCCACGAGAGGATGTTTATCCGAAGATCTAAAAATTCATCAACGTCTTGAAGGTTGTGGGGTCTGCATATTAGGTGGGCAGGCACTGGCTAGCACAAACATTTTAAGCTGTCTCTGGATTCTTTGCAGCACTGTAATGTATACACCATAATCCTTTAAAATGGCACTTGACAGATAGTTGCTGGAACCTCTCTGCTATATCTGGCACATATGCGCTGTAGGAGGAAATGCGTTATTATTATCAGCTATTTGAAGTGGCGGGAAATGAGTTAAATTGTGTTGCATAGGTGAAGATGTATAGCTTAAGCAGGAAGTGTAAACAGATGTGTGACCGCCTGTGAAAGGGCAGGGTGATATGGCACTTTCCATTTTTCACATTAGCATCATTTCCAACATTTTTGTGCACAGATGATTACAGCATGTACACTTAAATGTTTCCCTTATTTGAATATTCATGATATTGGTTAATTTTATATTACCTACAGAGTTATTTATTTGGTGAATATTCCATATAACACAGCCCTAACATCTAGCATTCAGTAATAATTGCTCTTTGGACTGATATTTGGGCTCTTGCATAGAATACCGCTTAAAAGCTGAGGTGGTTCACTTTAACAACCATGTTTTTTGTGTGTGCTTGTCATCCTTCAATAGGGTCATCTCACTCATGCGCTTGCTCTAGTTCTAGAGTTTGTCACCTAGAGCGCTGGCCCTCTCTGTTTTCATTCAGAGCTCTCAGCCCGAGGGAAAGGGGGGGCCGCAGGGGCGTGCGAGAGAGCAGCCAATGGCGACGCTGCCCTGCCCCCTGACCTTGTGCAAGAGAGGGCCTCTCGTAGACCTCAGCTTCCCCTCTCTTCCTGCGAGCAAGAGAAACAGGAACTTGCCGTCCCTCCTCTCCAATCTCTGGCTTAGGGTGGTGTTAATGTTGTCAGACAAGAACACACTTTCACCTCTTGAGCTTAACCTTTCAGAGGTGTTCCATCATCAGGCTTTAAAAATATGTTTACCTGAAATATCACCTAAAGGCCTTTTATGACACTTTAAGGGCTGGGCAGTATGACATATGATACCATGCAGTGGTAGAAGTGTGTCTGTTTGTACCGTGGTAAACAAATTTTTATGACAGGACTACTTTACCTAAACTTTAAGTGGAAGGTGTGACGAAAGTAGGTGTGCAATGTGTATTGGAGGCCATTTTTCCATTTTGATTTATTCTGTCACCATGACATAAATACTAAATTCTGATCATCAAGGATCTACACATTTAGCATAAATTCAGAACATCAGTAAATTCTTCTTATCTGTCATGGAAACATTTGCAACTTCAAAAGTTCTGAAGGCTACTTCAGATTGATCTTGTGAATGTGTGCGTGTGAAAATGTTTGCACACTATCGATGTGTTTTCCAGATGATATGAAAGAGGACACTAGGACCAAATGTCACTTTTAGTTGGATGAAGGGTACATCAAAGACATTTTTAGCATTTCAGCCATGGTCTCATACAGCACAGTGCACTTCATTAACATTCCAGGCCCTCAGCAAATGCACTTGAAAAAAAAATCAAAATCCGATTCTATTTGAAACCTGAGAAATTAAGTAAGAGCACAATTCGCATGGCAAAGGTCATGAAAACCGGCAGCCATTAGCTTTGTTTGACGGCTGTGTAGTTGAATGCCTGGGTGAAATTACTTGAAGTATTATTCGGCTCTTTTTAAGGACTGTGCATATTAATAGAAATTTGTTCACTTTGCCACTCTTATTTAAATTGACAGGATGTATTTAGGAGGAGGAGAATCTTTACGCACCTCACAATTTAGTTTTTTTTGTTTGAATACATAATAGAATAAAACACAAGCCTTTTTGTGCTATGCAACAGCCGTTAAATCAGGGGTCTCAAACTCATTTTACCTGGGGGCCGCTGGAGGTAGACTCTGGGTCAGGCTGGGCCGCATCAAGTATTCCACATAAAAAGTGTTTCAAGTATTAAAAAAAAAAAGTAGCACAACTGATCCAATCTTCTCAATCTTTATTATTAACAGTTCTTCAACATGAATGTTTCTTCTGAACATGAACTGTTCCTCTGAATTTGAACTAAATATTGCCTATAGAAATTAAATCATGTAATATGAAATAATGAATTATTTTAATTTCATTTGAAATAATAGACTAATTCACAGCAAGGCCGTAACCAGGTCAAACAGAACAGTGAGCGAAATTCTAGGTCTAATTCTAGTTGGGAAATAATCTTTTTGGGACTATTTGTAAACAATATTTGCGTCAAATATATCACTAGTCCTGATATTCTTTGCATGAGTGAGTGAATAAATACATAGATCCGCGATTTACTTATGGATTCCCTAATGATCTGGTGGTAGAATTTTTGTCAACACGCAACGATTCAGCAAAAAGGTGCTTTTCAGAGCAACGCGCGGGCCGCACTAACACTAAACTTTGATGTCAAGAAGGGGGCCACAAAATATCATCTGCTATAATTTATAATAAATATATATTATAAATATAATTTGCAGCCAGGGCGTCTAGCAACTCTCCGTTGGCTTGCGAGCTGGAAAAGCCAAACTCTGGTCAGGCCAATCACATCGTATATAGAGTCGGTGGGCGGCCTTAACATAATGACGGCAGAGTTGCTGCGGTTCCGAGTGCTACTTGAAAACAAAGAAGCTGGCGAACAGCGGTCTTTCGAATCGGCTTTGGCCGCACCTCTGGAAGACTTGGAGTTAAACTTTTCTTTGAGAAAAGAACAAAGAACAGCACTGAAGTCATTCTTAAAAAAGAAAGATGTGTTCATAGTTTTGCCGACCAGATATGGCAAAAGTTTAATTTATCAACTAGCTCTGCTTCAGCTTATTCATTGCTCTGGTTGGTTGTAGCGCTATCCTATTGCGTGCAGAGGGAATTTGAAAGACAACCGTTTATCCCACCCCTTGGATTGAGCTCTGCCAATGGTGATTTCCCAGACCCAACATCTCAATGTGGGTCTGGCTTGTCAGGCTACAACATAAGTACAATCAATCACAAATAGAATTCTTAATCTACCAATTTAAGTTTCCCAACATTAATGTTGTATGATGAAGATATTATGAAGATAGTCAAGCGCACAAGCATTTATATGGTTGGCTATGTGTAAATACATCGAAAATGGCAGAATCTGAACACCTTTGTATTAAAGAAATAAAAGAACACAATCACATTGAAGAGCATTAATTAGAACTAAACAAGGCTATTCAACACCCAGATTAATGTCCCATTGCTTTCACTCACTCACTTTACTTTCCGATGCAATCTCCATTCTTAGATCATATTAAGTTGTTTAAATGAAGGAATACTTCCAGAGTTGATCATACAAAAGTCACATCATCTGTGTTTAAGGGTATAGCGTGCAATGACTATATTGACAGAAATGGGAGATTATTAAACATTCTGAAGCAATAAAAACGTACAACATTTAAAACATAAAAAATACAAAGTGTATTCCGATTATCCCTCTGGCAAAGCAGCGTGCAGCTCTTTATTAAGATCTCATAACTGTGATTGTACAGGCAATTGCCTCTTTCAGATAATGTTGCACAATTCAAATGAAAAAATGACACGCACAGTATCATGCAAGTCTAAATAAACTGTTTTAAAGATACGATGGCCGGATTTACCTTTAACTGAGATCCGATCACAATGTGTCCTCGACTACCTCTGGACCAGGACACATTGGTAAAATTTCGATCAGAAGTACGTTTACACTTGTCATTTCAATGTGTATGTGGACAACATCCGGATACAGGTCACATGTTAATGCCAAGTGTAAACGCAGCCTTCTATGTGTGCTTTGCTTCGTTCATCTCTACACTATACACATCCCTGACAATCAACAATGGACCTTTTTTGTCGCCAAATTTCACTGAAATGTTTCTTACTGGGATTTTTTTCAATTGTGTTTTACTGTCCACCATGTGAGAAGTCTGGTTAATTAGAAAATCAGTAGCACACCTCTTCCCAACAAGCCGAAAGATTTGAGTATCGTTCATGTTAAGGCCAATTCACATTGCCGCGACAAACATGGGCAATCACCAGATTACAGTACGTCACTTCTCAGTTGCAATGTATTAGCCAAACTTTTGCCTAACAACCCGAAACTCCTGCTCCTCTCCCACCAGACTGCCTTCATTTTAAACTCTTGCGTTCCAGAGTCCAGAACAAAACAAACCAGATTGATGTCGTCGCTGAGTTGAGTGCTCTGCAGAAGTTCCTCGGCGAGAGCTACATTGCTATTATGTGTGTAAATACGGCGCTCAAGCTCTGATCTAAATTTAGCCTTTCCTTTAAGAAGTCTTCACTTAGAATGCAGCCCAAAACAAACAGTCTCGTGACTCGTCCTCTCTTCTCTCCAGCTGCTGGACCGAGTCGTGTTCTCATACGGTCCTTCAGAAGCTTTGATCTCGAGAGGAGAAAGAAGGTTAAGTAGTTTGGCCGCAGAATAATTATTGACACTTTATATCAGCTCTTTGAGTCTGACTGGGACGGGAGTGACCGTATTGTGACTCTTTGGTCTCAAGCGTTTCTCAAGAGTGCTCGCTGCACTTACTGCTGCTGGCTCCCATCCAAAAGTATCACTTCGCTCGCATTAGTCTGAGAGAAGCTTCCGCTGCATAGCTTTCATCCACCCAGTCCAGTAGAGGAAGGAGGACAATAGTGAAATGATGCACGTTTCTTTGTGTGTGAATAAAAGGCACTAACACATTAGAGAAAACTAGGATGGGGTTGACGGATAGGGATGCGTATGTTTTGTTTGGAGGGTGTGGATTATGATTAAATACACCACAAACTAAAACCTGCTGGTCTCAAACCAGGAAGCAAAATTCGAGGCCACAAAACAGTGTTTATGTGCATTTCACTGTACCAACAGGAAGTGCATATAAATCCAAACTACCACTCAAGTTTAGGTTTCTAAGTTTAAGGGTTATTTTTAATGTTTTTGAACAAAGTCTCTAATGCTGCATTTATTCGATCAAAAATACAGTGATAAAGTAATATTGTGAATTATTTTTACAATTTAAAATATTTATATGGGTATGACTATTTATATTTATATGGGTAGTTTTCTATTTGAATGGATTCTGTGACTCATAGGTAATTTATTCATGTGATGTCGAGGCGAAAATTTCACATGATCATTTAGAAATATCACCCTGTAGCCCAAGACTGGTTTCCCACTGAAGCTAAGCAGGGCTGAGCCTGATCAGTACCTGGATGGGAGACCAACTGGGAAAACTAGGTTGCTGCTGGTAGAGGTGATAGTAAGGCCAGCAGGGGGCGCTCACCCTGTGGTCTGTGTGGGTCCTAACACCCCAGTATAGTGATGGTGACACTATACTGTAACAAGCACTGTCCTTTGGATGAGACGTTAAACCGAGGTCCTGACTCTCAGTGGTCATTAAAAATCCCAGGGTGTCCTTCGATAAAGAGTAGGGGTGTTACCCCGGCATCCTGGCCAGATTTGCCCATTGGCCTCTGTCCATCATGGCCTCCTAATCATCCCCATATATATATATATATATCCTAAAGGATTATTAGGAACACCTGTTCAATTTCTCATTAATGCAATTATCTAATCAACCAATCACATGGCAGTTGCTTCAATGCATTTAGGGGTGTGGTCCTGGTCAAGACAATCTCCTGAACTCCAAACTGAATGTCAGAATGGGAAAGAAAGGTGATTTAAGCAATTTTGAGCGTGGCATGGTTGTTGGTGCCAGACGGGCCGGTCTGAGTATTTCACAATCTGCTCAGTTACTGGGATTTTCACACACAGCCATTTCTAGGTTTTACAAAGAATGGTGTGAAAAGGGAAAAACATCCAGTATGCGGCAGTCCTGTGGGAAAAAATGCCTTTTTGATGCTATAGGTCAGAGGAGAATGGGCTGACTGATTCAAGCTGATAGAAGAGCAACTTTGACTGAAATAACCACTCGTTACAACCGAGGTATGCAGCAAAGCATTTGTGAAGCCACAACACGCACAACCTTGAGGTGGATGGGCTACAACAGCAGAAGACCCAACCGGGTACCACTCATCTCCACTACAAATAGGAAAAAGAGGCTACAATTTGCACGAGCTCACCAATATTGGACAGTTGAAGACTGGAAAAATGTTGCCTGGTCTGATGAGTCTCGATTTCTGTTGAGACATTCAGATGGTAGAGTCAGAATTTGGCGTAAACAGAATGAGAACATGGATCCATCATGCCTTGTTACCACTGTGCAGGCTGGTGGTGTAATGGTGTGGGGGATGTTTTCTTGGCACACTTTAGGCCCCTTAGTGCCAATCGGGCATCGTTTAAATGCCACGGCCTACCTGAGCATTGTTTCTGACCATGTCCATCCCTTTATGACCACCATGTACCCATCCTCTGATGGCTACTTCCAGCAGGATAATGCACCATGTCACAAAGCTCGAATCATTTCAAATTGGTTTCTTGAACCCCACAGTCGCCAGATCTCAACCCAATAGAGCATCTTTGGGAAGTGGTGGAACGGGACCTTCGTGCCCTGGATGTGCATCCCACAAATCTCCATCAACTGCAAGATGCTATTCTATCAATATGGGCCAACATTTCTAAAGAATGCTTTCAGCACCTTGTTGAATCAATGCCACGTAGAATTAAGGCAGTTCTGAAGGCGAAAGGGGGTCAAACACAGTATTTGTATGGTGTTCCTAATAATCCTTTAGGTGAGTGTATATTGACGATTGGCTTCATCAAGCTGTCTCCTCTCCACCATAAGCTGGCTTGTGATGGGCGTTATGGCGCAATATGGCTGCTGTCGCATCATCCAGGTTGATGCTGCACATTGGTGGTGGTTGAGGAAATTCCCCCCTTCTATGTAAAGCGATTTGAGTGCCTAAAAGAGAGCTATATAAATGTAACAAATTATTTATTATTATTAGAAATCATTCTAATATGGTGCATCTATGGTTTGTCTATTTCTTATTATCAATGTTGAAAGCAGTTGTGCTGCTTAATATTTTTTATATTAATATAACTGTGATGCATTTTTTTCAGGATTCAACAATTGTGCCATTTATTATTTTGGTGGAAACCATGATGCATTTTTTTCAGGACTCTTTAATGAATAGAAAGCTCCCAACGGCATTTATTTGAAATGTCTTTACTGTTACATTTGATCAATTTACTGCATCCTAACTGAATAAAAGTATTTACGTATTTCTTTCAAAAATGAAAAACTTTTGAATGGTAATGTATATTCTTGTATTCCCACAGAGAAAGCAGCTCTGATGTCTCCAGATGATGAGGTGCAAAAGAGTGACATATCGTCCAGCAGTCAGGGCATGGTGGAGAAGGAAGCCCTTGGGCCACTCCTCTTGGAGGTATATTGGACTTTTCTGACTGTTTTTCTGAAGAAAAGACTGAAATTAAGGTTGTACGATGTTAGAGTATTGCCGTAGACCTGTATTTGTTTCCTGTCCTCATCTGAGCCTGGCACATTTCCTATGGTTGGGAATGGTTTATGCAACAAACATCTTATTTTTGTCTTCTATCTCTGTTCTCTGCCCGTTTCACAAGGCCCTGGATGGCTTCTTTTTCGTTGTGAACCGCGAGGGGCGCATTGTGTTTGTGTCTGAAAATGTCAACAGTTATCTGGGTTATAGCCAGGAAGAGCTGATGACCTCCAGCGTCTACAGCATCCTTCATGTGGGAGATCACAACGAGTTTGTGCGCAACCTGCTACCCAAGAGCCTTGGTGAGTCTCTCAGTGTGGACGGAAACAGTAAGAGCAGAATGATCGATAAAAGCCCCAAAATACTCATGGTAAAGTTCTTTTTTTGTTCTTCACATATGTGTAAAAAGAAGTTTGAAATACCTCACCGGAGGTATACTGTTAGCAAGCATCCCGAAGCCGCCAACCCTCCTCTAAGAGCAGTACTTAGAAGAATATTTTAATATTTGCTGCACACTTTCCTCTCAATTACAAAATAAACGTACAGTACAATATTTTGAGGTCTTATGAAGTAAATGTTTTTTCTGTGCAAGAAACTGAACATTATTTACAGCATATATTACCTATAATGCATATCCTCAGGCAAACGAGAGTCTGGAACTTAAGCTTCCTGTTGCATGATTGCTTGCGTAGAAATAAAATGCTGCGTAAACTGAAGGCAATAGTGCCAGTTCACTCCAGATTTTGCTACTGCACAAATGTTATCATGTGACAAAGCTGGAGTTCCAGACTCTTTTGAACAATGATCTGTTTATGAAGTATACAAAAATAAAACGCATATATCAGGGATGTCATGAGAACCGATACTTCGGTACCAAGTCAGTATCAACTTTTTAAAATCCTGACAATACTTGTTGTTCTACAGTACCGTAAGTACCGATGGTAACAAACATTTATACACTATAGCATCTAGGTTGAACCCAAACAGATTATTAGAGCAAATCAGTAATTAAATTAGTAATTTTAAAACTTTCTGTGAGACGTAATTTCACAAACAGTAGAAATTATGCAGCGGTATCTCCCCCCCCCCCTTTTTTCAAAATGTGCAAATTGCTTCATAGTATCCACATTGCTTTTGCTCTGCAAGTGAGATGCACGGTGCAATACAAGATTTTAGCGCACATCGTTTTATATCATGCCATTTTATAAATTCAAGCGATTCTAAATTATAAAGTACTCTCGTGCTGTCTGAGAGACGGTCTTCAGTCAGTGTGTGCTCAACCAAAGTGCACACACGCATAGCTGCCTCTCGCGCGAGTGTCAGATTTTCCGCCGCTTATTAGCCTACACATAAACGTTCCAATACACACACACAGTTATGTCAAAATGCCCATCTTGGCGAATATATGCGTTGGTTATGTGAATGTTAACAGCATGTGTAACAGCATATTGTCTCCGTCCATTAGGTCTTAGTGATACTTTTGGTGGTATCGGTACCAACTACTAGATTTTTGGTATTGTGACATCCCTAATATATATTGATTTATACCATGGTCTGTCTGAGTACTTGATTATTGTAGGCTGGATAGTGTGCAATAAAACTGTTTAATGCACAGGTAGTTCCATGTCAGTTTAATCACTGTTCTATATTAATGCGCTGTTTTCATTGTAGCACACACACACTTCACTCGCACACAGTGAGAGGAGCACGCAGAACCTCCGCAACTCTGCCGTGACCTGCCGTCATTATGTTAAGCCTGCCCACCGACTCTACACACGCTGTGATTGGCCTGACCAGAGTTTGGTTTTTCCAGCTCTCAGGTCTACCGAGAGTTGGTAGACTACACTCGTGGCAAAATAAATTTTCTGCCGCTAGGGTGCGTCTAGATTTCTAGGCTAGCTTTGCTACTGAATCGCTAAATTATATTTATCAGCAATGAGGGGGTTACATCGCTATTTTGAAGTAATTAAACTGACAGTAAATCTACAGTAAGTACATGTAGTTAATTAATATTACTTAGTACTTATTTGTGCAAGTACAGTGTAACTACATCACCTTAAAATAAAGTGCAACCGGAAAACCTACTTAAAGAGGTTGTTCCACATTATTAAACAAGTCACAGTTCTCATGCAATAGGGGAAGGAAGATCTTTCTGAAGATTAAAAGCATGAAGTGGTACAATGTCTTGCGAAAGGCATGAAAACAACTAATATTGATTATTGAACTATCAAAAGATTTGTGAGTGATTTAGGCACAGAAGAACTCGGTCAGATAGTCTTTTTAAGGAAAGTTTCTGTCAAACAAATTAATTGTAATAAAAGGGCCATCTATAAAAAAGCCACTGTTGAGGAGCAAACAGGAATCTTTGGAGTTCCAAGAACCTCTCCATGCTGGCTGGCAATTGGGCACTAAGTTGCATTTCAGCCACCCCTAACTTTTAGATATGGAAGATGTTGGGGGTACATTTGGATTTCACTGTATGTACAAGCTGTTTATTTTTTACTGTTTTGTGGGGGGAAAAACAAAAGGCAGTTAGAGCTCTGTGTTAATCATTCACTGTAAATACTAACACAAACGTTAGAGGTCAACCTCTTTCATTTCAGAACTCAGTTACACTCCACTGGTGGTCTTTATCTTGCACTTAACTTACCTTGCACATCTGTGTGTTTTCAGTAAACGGTGTGCCATGGCCTCAGGAGCAAGGTCGAAGGAACAGCCACACATTTAACTGCAGGTTGCTGAAAAGGCCTCCAGACGAGGTGGACGCAGAGAACCAGGAGGCCCGACAACAGTATGAGCTCATGCAGTGCTTCACGGTCTCTCAGCCCAAAACAGTGCAGGAGGAGGGTGAGGGTGAGACCACACACACACTCATAAAGTCATACCCATATAAATATTTAGCTTAGTGCAGGGAGTCTGATGAAGCTGTCATTGACATTCCAGTGTTCAAATCTGAAATCAGGTTTTTTTTTATTTTGGGGTTCAAATGTCTGATTCCACTAATAAAAATGCTTCTATTTTGCATTTTTCTCATTTATTCATGTTGAATTATGTTCTGTACAGATTAGGGGTGTAACGGTACACAAAACTGACGGTTCGGTAAGTACCTCAGTTTTGAAGTCACGGTTAGGTACGGGTTTGGTACAGCAGTTTTACAAAATTGCTTTTTATTTATTTTTTATTAAACAGTGGTTTACTGAAAAAAAGTGTCTGTCCTTAAATGAATTAAATTATAACTAAAAGTGTATTGAAGATATTGCTGTAAACTATACAGGGAGCCTTTACTTGCACATTAATATTAAAGGTTAACAACAGAGCCCAGACTATTAGCCTAAATTCAGTTGCTATTTATTTTTAGGTATAATAATCAACACTCAAATAACAGTATGCAAACATGTAAACTTCACATAAGGCAGTTTTTGCAATAATTTCTAAATCTAATTATAAAATAGTCGTTGTTTAAATATAATAATTTATACATACTGACTTTTCATGACAGGTTTATTTAAACATAGCCTACATTAAATAATCAAGACATCACTAACAGGTTGAATACAAGTAGAATATAATGAATATATAGGCTAATATAGTGCATATATTTAGTGAAAGAGTTGATTTCTTTTGTGAATAAAATTATGTGAACACTGAATGACTGCCTGAGGTAAATGTGATGCTACATGACATTGTTTAGTTTACAAGCAGGTATATTGAGGTCTTTCCACCATTGAAACACTGACTGACTGACCACATATGATACGTGACAGTAAGTTGTACTGTATCCTCAACATACCTTCAGATGTTCATTCATGTTTATTCTTTAGGAAGAGATGATCGATCGCGTTCACAGATCACAGATCCTGTTGCGCGGCCACTTGAACTGTGATCAGTCACGCCACATTAAAGAGCGTCAAAACGGCATTTATCGTTTGAATTTCATGATAAAATGGACTGAACACTTAATATGTTCGTGTGGGAACTCAGATTGAAGTGTGTTCTGCGCTTAAAACAAGCTGACTGTTAAATGTTAAAGATTATGGATTAAGGTACACGTGTGCACCGAACCGAAAGCCCTGTACCGAAACGGTTCGGTACGAATACGTGTACCGTTACACCCCTAGTACAGATGTAATTTTAAAAATCTGTTGCATATAGCTAAGGGTGGTATCACTCTGTTCAGACTATGTCTATGTTGTCCACAGACCTGCAGAGCTGTTTGATTTGTATAGCATGCCGAATACCCCGTCCACTTCAGATCCCTGTCAGTACGGAGTCCTTCATCACCAAGCAGGACCCTACAGGTAGTTTTTCTTTATACACACACACACACACACACACACACACACACACACACACACACACACACACACACACACACACACACACACACACACACACACACACACACACACACACACACACACACACACACACACACACACACACAATATTGTTATAAGCTAAACCAAAGACTTAACTATTGATTTACATTTTTTGGCAAATCAAAAATAAGACGACTATCGCAAAGCAAAAAAACAGTAGTTGAAAAAGCTGTTGTTGAAATAATACAATAATGATGAAAGAAAATAAATAGTATCTGTATTTAGTAAGAGATGCTTTGGTTTCTGATTCCAAATATGGACAAACATATTCACACAGGACATGTTAGATGGACGCTTTTGGCCATCTCATGCTTTTGCTGTATGTCTCACTAGTTTTTGCATCTTATTTTTGATTAAAAACACTTTTAAAGGTGCACTGTGTACATTTTAGCAGCATCTAGTGGTGAGGTTGCAAATTTCAACCGCCCACCGCTCCCTTTCAAAGCACATAGAGAAGCTACGGTGGCCGACACAGGACAAAGATGTCATCGTCTGATACAGCAGAGAGTGACTAGCGCTCTTTAGAGCAGTTTGTCCGTTTAGGGCTACTGTAGAAACATGGCGGTGCATGACTTCATGATGAAAAATGATGACTTCACTGTAAGGGGACCAACGGTGCATGTAGATTGAAATGGCTCATTCTAAGGTAATAAAAACGCAACGGTTATGCAAGGTCTTTATACACCACTGAAAACAATTATATTGTATTGCATTTCTTTCAATAGATCCTCATAAATATTACACACTGCACCTTTAAAGGGATCATATGATGCTATTTTAAAAGTTCATTATTTTGATTATTGGGTGTAATAGAACATGGTTTAATGTTCAAAAAACTAATTTTTCACATATTTTACATTATTGTAGCTCCTCTATTCGCTGTCTATCTGAAACACGCTAATTTCTACAAAGTCCCTTTTTCCGAAAAGCTCTGAGTGCTCTGATTGGCCAGCTGACCCAGTGCGTTGTGATTGGACAAACACCTCAAACGTGTCGGAAATGTAACGCCCCTTACCATAATCGTGAGCTTCAGCTTCTAAAGAATTCGTAAACAAAGTAAAAGTTGTCGGTTTTACCATATCAGTTGGATTTTGAAAATGAGGATTATTGGTCAAAACCAACTTTGCCAGCACAACTTGAGCAGAACATTTCGCAGTGAAGCAAAAACGGTTTTGCTTTCACATCCACAACACAGCGTGTCCGCGACATGCCGACAACACTTCAAATTCACCGAAACCCGCCATCTTTCTTTGTGTATGCCTTTGGGTGGCATTATGCTAATATTTCACATTGTGACGTGGATGTTTGTGGATGTAATATCTTGACTTCGATCAAGGCATTTTATGCAGGTCTGGATCACTGTTCTCAGTTAGATAGAATAAAGCGCTTTGTTGGAGACTGAGCTTTGTAACTTTGCAGATGGTATGCATGCACAAACAGATACATTACATACAGAAAAGGAAAACACTAAAAAGCATCATATGACTCCTTTAATCTCCAGACATTTAATCTCCATTTAATTTCGCTCTTATTTTTTTAAATATTTTTTTCCAAACAAGTGACAGGTACATTGAGCTCATATGTTTCCTGTGATTGTCATTCCTGTGTAAATACAGATGTGTCTTTGTTCCTCAAAAGTCTTGCTTAGTTTAGTACAGGAGAAGAATAACAAACATGGAGGAGAAGAATAACAAACATGTAGACTGAAACTGAAACGATGTTCCTTTTCTATTCTTGCACAAGGAAGCGCAAAACTGTTTGTTGTTAAAACTGCAATGTGAAAAGCTTCCTTCTCTTGAACTTCTAGTCCTGTTGACAAAATCTGATGATCTTTCTCTCTGGGTGTGTGTGCAGGGAAAATCATCTCTATTGAGACGAGTGCTCTGAGGGCCACAGGCCGACCAGGTTGGGAGGATCTGGTCAGGAAGTGCATCTACGCTTTCTTCCAGCCTCAGGGCAACGAGCCCTCCCATGCCAAGAAGCTGCTTCATGAGGGTGCGCACTTTCACCGCCATTCTAGCCATTTCGACTAATACTTGACGTTTTAAAGCAGCGAAGATTTGACATTGTCTTTCTTTACCCACTGTTTATGATGTATTTGATGATTAACACTCACATTTGTATTTATAGCTTGATAACCTTTGATCTCATTTCCTCATTGCTTTTCCCACTACGGCTGCTACTAACAATTATTTTGATAATTGATCAATCTCTGGGTTATTTCTTCATTTAATCGAGTAGCCAGAAAAGGTTTTATTTTCTTTATTTTATTGAATATTCAATATTTTTATTGGAACATGTTATTCTGATTCATATCTAATGCTTTCATCCAATCAAAGTGCAAAAAGAAGTTTATAAAAAGAAAAGTAGATGTATGAATATAGGGTATACATAACTGTTCAAAAGTTTGGAGTCTAAAATTCTAAAACCAGAAATATCGTGAAATATTAACAATTTACAACTGTTGCAACTGTTACAATTCTAAAATGCTGACTTGGTGCTCAATCAACATCTCTTATTATTAACAATTTTGAAAATGCTTGTGCTGCTTAATATTTTGTAGAAACTGTGATGGATTTAATCTGTGTGTGTTGACAGTGATGGCCCACGGCACGGCCATCAGTCCTCTCTACCAATTCACACTCAGTGATGGGACGTCCCTCAGTGCGCAGACACGCTGCAAATTCTGCTGCCCCCAAAACCCAGATGTACAGCCTTTCATCATGGGCATTCACACTATAGACAGGTAGCTGTCCTCTCACAGTAAACAACACAGAGAATGTCCATTGCATTTATATAAACACAACGAGTATTGGATCTCACTTTTTATTTTGATTTGAATGTGTGTTTTAGGGAACACAACACTGCTAGCTCTCAGGAAAACACTACCCCCAGCCTTCCATCTCCTGCTGCCCCATCCTCCCGTTCACCGGCCCTGCAGCCCTCCAGTGACCTCAGCCTCCATCTCAACAACAGCAACGGCACCTGTGCCACTCCTGGACCCCCCACACCCACTCCTACAGGCTACCTGACGCCCAGCCGTGTTGGGCCCTCCCAGCAGGTCAGCAGCCCCTCTCCACTAGGCAGCCCTCTCACATCCACCCCTACCTCATTCATGTCGCCCCGACCTCCACGGGGCAGCCCGGGCCTGGCCAGCAGCCCACGCGTGCCTGGCCATCCTTTTTCCCCCTCGACGCCCGGCATCCACTCGCCCGCTGGCGGACTGACCAGGCAACAGTCTGGCGGCGATGGTATCGGTTTCTCTCTCCCCTCTCCCCTGCCCCACAGACAGACTCCAACCCCCAGCAGCTCCCCGGCACGTCAGCCACCGGCCAAACCCCCGGAAGCATCCGCTGATGAGCCTAAGACTGTGGGCAACCCCAAACTCAACCAGCTCTTGGACGGGAACCCTGATGCGGGTGCCCCCGAACACGACTCTCAACCCCGTCCCTCACCCATGTCCCAATGCGCGGGCTCTCACAGCAGCCTGACCGAGCGCCATAAGATTCTGCACCGCCTGCTCCAAGACAGCAGCCCTGCAGATGCGGGCAAGGAGCCCGACATCAAGAAGGAGCCTCCGACAAGTCCCAATGCTGCTTTGGTAGCTCGGGGGCTCGGGAAAGAACCCCAGGACCACCAGCTGCTACGTTTCCTGCTGGATACGGATGAAAAGGACCTGGAGGACTTGCCGCCTCCGGCCGCCCTCAGCCTCCAGACGGTCAAGGTGAAGACGGAGAAGAAAGGGAGCAGACAGAATGCACCCTGTGCTGCTGCTGCAGTCACCAACGTGTCTGCAATCGCTTGCTCACCTCAATCCAGTGACAAGCCTAGCCCGGTATTTACTCCCTGATTTATTCCATATTTGTACTTAATGAAATAATATCTAAGTACATTATTTAAACAATTTTTTAAGTCTCTTATGCTCACCAGGTCTGAATTTATTTGATCAAAAATACATAAAATGAATAATAACCTAAAATTGTATTACACTTTGAAATAACTGTTTTCAATTTTAATGTATTTTAAATTCTAATTTATTTCTTGGATGGCAAAAACTGAATTTAGCAGCCATCCAGTTTTCAGCATATTAGAATGGTTTCTGAAGGATCCAGTGTGTCACATGATCCTTCAGAAACCATTCTAATATGCTGATTTCGGTGCTCAAGTAATATTTCTTATTATTATCAATGTTGAAAACCCTGATACATTTTTTTTAGGATGTTTTTTATTCTTTGATGAACAGAAATTTTAAAAGAACAGCATTTATTTGAAATAGAAATCCTTTGTAACATTAAACATATTTTTACTGTCACTTTTGATCCATTTAATATGTCCTTGCTAAATAATGTGTGTTTATTTTTAAATATAGATATAATTATAATTACATTTATTAATACATAATAAATATAATATTTATTTTTAATTTATTTTTCTAATTGACTTTGTAGTATTGATTTAAGTAGGAGTATATTTACTCCTGAGCATAGCTTTTGAATATCTGATCACAAATGGGATGTTTGGCTGAAAAATAATAAATATATATTGACAATTTTTTTTATTTTGTAAGTGACAATGAGAACGAGGTGAAAACACATCATCACAATACTAAAACATAATTTTAATTAAAAAATATTGAAGAAAGCTTAAAGAATTCACAAAATGTTATTATAATAGAAGTGTACACATAATGTTATTTCAGAGGCTCAGGTTTTCACAACAAGGTCAGTTTTCACATATTTTTGTTGAATGTTGTTGATGTTTAAATATTTTAAATGTTTGAATATTTGGTTTGTTTTGCAGATTCACGTCAACAAAAAAATTATTTTCATCAGCTCAAATTAGATTCCATTTTAGCCAAAGTAAAATTTCACGAAAATAAATGAAAATGTTGTGACAGAATATTAAATGAATTAATAATTTTTTTGTCAATAACAAACATTTGTGTTGCCACGTTGCATCTTCTCATTTGCATAAAGTTTAACTCTTCGCAACTTTGTTACTGGATGCGCCCTTATCGCATCATCCCTGGCACAGGAAATGGCTGTTCCTTATAAAAAGTATTTAGCAGATTCAGTACTGTCCTACTGAATATTAGTGATACATTTTGTGAGCCTTATTCTCACTGGGTTCCCCTCTGTTACGGTGTTCTTAAACTGTCTTTCTTTGTGCTATGGTGTGCCTTTTGATGTTGATGACCTTTGCTCTCATTTCCACTCCACCACTGTGTGTGTTTACATGAGTAGCAGTTTCCCAGTACCGATCTGGACACTTTGAACCAGCTCTTGCCCACTCTGAGAAGCTCTGTGGGAGGTAAATCTATAGAGGAGCCAGTGCTCGTCCAACCCAGTGAGGACAACCTTTCCATCGGGGTGAATGTGAAGAGAGAATCACCAGGAACATCAAGCCAAGGTGAGGCCCGTCCCACCAGAGTAATTATAAAATTCATAATTTTTCATTTATCTTAAATCCCCAATAACTACTTTTCTATTCATCCACTTCTCACTGTAGCATTCCCTGATGGGTCAAATCTCTCAAATCAGTCCTCTTTTGAGTTCTGTGACCCCTCTACACCAAACCAGGGTCAGGTGGCGGATCTTGGGCAGACAGACCCGTTTCAGCCCTCAAAGGAGAGCAGCAGCCCCTTTGCCAGTCCAACCAGCCTCAACTCTTTCAACACTACCACAGGTGCAGAATTGAATGTGCTATAGCCATTTAAAACAGAAAGAAAGAAATAAGGCTTTTAACAAAATGTTATCGTCTTTTTTTATTTAGGTCTGGCCAAGCTGGAGCTTCCTGAGTCTCAGCAGTTCCAACCCTTGTCCCTGGTTGAACCAATGACCTTTGATAGCAGCTTGGGCAGCCAGACACAGGCCCCTCTGTCCTCTCCTCAAGAGTGAGTATTTATGGATGTGATTCGGTTGTGATTTGCACTCAAAATGTAAATATAATACTCAAAATATTGTGTTATTTTATTTTACACATGGAGTAAAAGCAAACTTTTTGCCTCTCATGCCTTCTTCAGTGATAATCAGGCTACAGACCAGAAAAAAAGATAACTGATATATATTATTATAATATTAAATAATTATCCATTAATATTTTATTGCAACCTACTTCTTCTGTCCATTCTTTATTTTCGCTTTCAGATACAAAAATAATGTGCATTCTCATGTCAATAATTTATAAAGAATATTTTCTCATTTTAACATTCATTCGAGTAAGAATTAATTGAGACTTACAGTTGACAAAATAAATTAAATACTGTAGTATTTAAACACGCATGTATAGAGTAGCTGTCTTTTATTGGTGCTGCTAACTACTATAAAAGACCTATGTAATATAAGGCAAATTATGTAAAAAAAATAAAATAAATTGGTTGATGGAATTGGTACTGTTTATTATGGGGTGTGTTCCATTCGACAGGGTCCCTACGCACTGTTCACTGCTCCCTACTCTCTGAGCACAGTATATCAATTGAAGTGGACTTCTCTGAAAAGAATTACTCATTTGTAGGCCTGTCGCGATTGTCAATAAATAAATGAATCGCCCGATTAAAAAAAAAATAGCTTGATAATTTTTCCGGCTGCGATGCGATTTGCATGCTTGTTTGTTTTCCTCATTTCTCTCTCTCTCTCTCTCTCTCTCTCTCTCTCTCTCTCTCTCTCTCTCTCTCTCTCTCTCTCTCTCTCTCTCTCTCTCTCTCTCTCTCTCTCTCTCTCTCCCTCTCTCCCTCTCTCTCTCTCTCTCTCGCTGACTGCGTGCACGCCTCGTCCGTTTGGGGAGGTGTTTATACTTAACGAGCAGACTGGGTGCCGGCGTGATGTGACGTCATGCTCGGCCAGATTCGCCTGGAACTCGTGCTTCTTCGGTTGCGGAGCCGCGTGCAAAGTTACAAAATTTGACGAGCACACCGCCAATCGAAATGGGGTCTCACGCACTCAACGCGCACTACCACCCGTTAATTCCGTCTTCTCTCTTGCTGTATCAAAATCTCACCTAGCTTTCCTCAGAGGTGGTCCCGTGCTTAAAGTCAAGTCAAATTCAGTTTGTGCATGATTACATGATACAAAACACTTTTTTTAATGTATCCTAAATTGTGGATAATTAAGCTAAATATATGCTGAAGTAAATTTCTGGAGTGTTAACGATTAAAAGAAAAAACAACAACAACCGTACAGAACCGAAAACCGTGATCCTATAACTGTGATACGAACCGTGGGTTTTGTGAACCATGCCACCCTTAATATGCACCTAAAACACAATCATCCATTGCAGTTTTCATCCATTTTATTTATTGTTGTTGGTATTTATTCAAGTGCATTTTTTGTTAACAGACTGAGAGTCCATTGCTTTTATTGTTGTTGGTTATTTTGTTCATTGATTGTGTATATTTAAAATGTTTTCTGTTTTCAGTGTAAAATAGTCTTTAGAAACTGCATTATTATGCCATTATCCTTATTTTAGATTATTGCAATAATTTCTTGGCCAATTTATCTTCCAGCAAAATTTGTTATCGTGACAGGCCTACTCATTTGGAACGCCCTGCAACGTCATCAAAGAAAGGCAAAGACGGGGTCGCGCAGATTATGATATAACATAAATAAATATTGTAATTTACTTTACTTTCAAATTTAAAACCATATAATAAGTATATAAATTTACAAAACACACAGTATGCGTCTAAAAATATAATCAAAACATTGGTTTCATTAGTTTACATATAAGTTGTATTGACTATGAACACATTTGAAGCTGCACCTGTCATTCAATATGTAAATACATTTTGATTTGGTTAACTATGTACAAATGTAGGCTATTCTTAATCAATGGTCTTTGTAGTGGTCTCATCTCGTGCACTTTCTTTCCCAAGCGCAGCTACATAGTACATTCCTGAGGGAAAAAAAAGTGAAATATATTTAAAAAAAACGACAGCCTTCAGCTGCTTCTCAACACTTTTAATTTGTTTACATATTCATAAAATATAATATACGAATGTAACAGTTATTGCCATAACCATTCATAAATACTAATATTCAAACGCTATAAACTCCTCCATCGCAGAGCTGTTTAAAAACTCTTTCAACGGCTCTGCTCCATCGTTAGTTCAGACAGGTGATGCGATGCCGACGCGCAATGACAGTTGGGTGTTTTTCACTCTCCACTTCCTGTGAAATGATGTATCGATGTTCCCCTCTGCGTACGCCGTTCGCAGTACCCTTCGAACTGAACATGTCTGCTACCTTTGGATTGGAATCACACTTGAGATAGCGGAATGGTGTTAGCGGTTGAGTGATTTTGAAAAGTTTGATCAAATAAGCAATGAATAAGGTGAAATGGCACAGTTGTGTAAAGAACATTCGGACACACTTTATATTAGGTGGCCTTAGCTACTATGTACTAACATTTTAATTAATCATTTGATACAATGCACTTATTGTGTACATACATGTTTTTACATTGTACTTACATAAAAAAAAATACCTGCATGTATTTACGTCTGTAATTAATTTCTGTAGTTACATTTGTAATTACACAGTTGACCCTTCCCTTACACCTAACCCTAGCCCTAACTCACCCACACCACCACACCTGTCCCTAACCCTACCCGTATTCCACCTCAATATCAGCAAAGATGGTTTGCAATACAATTTGAACACAGTAAGTACATTGTACTTATTTTTTTGATGTAGGTACATAGTACTTAAGGCCACCTAATATAAAGTGGGGCTGAACATTCTAGTAAATTATCTTTAAAAAAAACTTTAATTGTTGTCTTATCTCTCAAGAATCAATAGAAATATTTATATTTCCAGTAACAATTACTACTATAATACTGTAGTCCTTTAGTCGCAGGGAAGAAAATGTGCACTTTCACCATAATTCTATTTACCTGCCAGATCAGTTAACGCTGCAACACGAGAGAGAACTGTCAGCTGCCTTCAGAATCATAGATCATCTTGTTTCTTCTCTGCACTATGCAGGCAGTGCGTTCCATGTCCGCTGGATGAGATGCTGTGCCCGCCCACCACTCCTGAGGGCCGTAACGACGAAAAGGCCCTGCTGGAGCAGCTGGTCACTTTCTTGAGCCGCACTGATGAGAGCGAGCTCGCCGAGCTGGACCGAGCGCTGGGCATCGACAAGATTGTTCAAGTTAGTATTATAAGAAAAAAAAAGTTATTCTCATATCTTTTACCATAATAAGAACAATGTGTCTAAGTTTGACTGGTTCACTGTGTCGCCTACAGAGTGGATGCCTCGAACCCGTCACCCAGACTTTTCCTCAGTCTCAGCCCTCAACACCTGTTCCCATGGACCCCAAGCTGCCCAGCTACCCCTCTCAGTTCCCAACCTCACCCTCACAGTTCCCTGCTGAGATGGGCACAGCACAGGGCATGAGTTTCGGGGCCCCTCGGATGGCATTTCCAGGCAACGTGGGCATAACAGTGCGGCCTGGCATGAACCGAGCTCCTGGTGTTCCCAACCAGCTGCGGCTACCTCCCAACCAGCTGAGACTCCAGCTCCAGCAACGTTTGCAAGGCCCACAGCAGGTAGATCTCCAGCTTTCACTTCATTGTGTAATAATAAATGTGAACGCACAATGTTTAAATCTACCTCTTGGATTCTGTTGCACTGTGTAACAAATCCAATGAATACTTTTGATTTCGCCTCTTTTAAACAACATGCTGTGGAACTAACCTATTCTTTTGTTGAGTGCAGCTGCTGAGCGAACGCATGATTAGTTGCTCTTGTTTAATGGTGATCTATCTCCTCTCTCCATCAGCTCCAGAACAGGCTTGCAGCCATGGGCCAGTTCCCACAGGGGGGGCCTGTTGCCATGGGGATGCGTCAGGGCATGCAGCAGCCTCAGATGCCCTCTCAGGTTAGTGTTACATGCACTGAGACAAATTATGAATGCCATTTATCAAACGATAAAACGGATACAATAATTATCACAATATAATTTTCCACTATAACAAGAGTTCGATAAATGCCGATAAAATGTTTTTGCACTAAAAGCGGAACGAAACTTATTAGAGCAAATGACTAGTTTACTATCTTACTAGAGCAGATGTGTTTACTTGACCACTAAACAGCGTTGTGAGAAGTGCTTGAATGTAAAGACTAGATTTTTACATAGTATTTTTAAGAAATCCTCAATGTTGAAATACATGACTAGAAAAATTGTTTGCAGGTGCATTTGAAACGTTTTAACTGATGATGATCTTGTAATGAATGTCATTTCAGTTCTACTTTCTGAGTATGAATTATCATATGCAGTAAAAGACAACAAGCACTGTACAGGTTTTGCCAAAAACTCAACTGACTGGCTTCTCTCCTGTATGTCTCTTCAGACCTTAGAACTGCACATGAGCTTCTTTTGACCTCCTAACTGAACTCCTTCCCACAAATTGATCAGATATTAAGTGCAAACAATAACCATAATCAAAGTACTCAATATTCAAAGTGCAAATGGAGACTTTCTTCAAGCATGATACAGAGCTAAGAGATGGTTACAACGAGATAGCCTTTATATTGGGAGATATTCACGTGCCTCAGGTAGCCGTATTGAAATCGCGTTTGAATGCGCTCTCCCGTTTATTTTTCACTTTCAATTTCACGATCTTGCGTACTCTGCGCACTAGGTAAACTCGAACAGCTCGTGTTGGATGAGCTGATGGAATTGAAGCGACTGTTATCCATATCGAATTTTGTTATATTATTAATGTAGACATGTATTAAAGGAGTAATGGATTATAATTAGTGACCAGTGCATTCCATTATCAGTGTATTCAGTTTTAATTGTCAAATTTATGCATATGTGTATTTTACACTCTTTCCCTTTTACAATCGTTATTTTGTCTGTATGTGACTAAAACTGAAAGCCCTGTCTCTCTCTCACAGCCTCCGCTTAACGCTCAGATGATGGCGCAACGGCAACGGGAGCTTTACAGTTTCCAGCACCGCCAGCGACAGCTTCTGCAGCAGAAGGTCATGCTTATGAGGCAGGGAATGAACACAGGGCCTCTGGGGGTTCAGCGAGTTCCTAAGGGTCCCCAGCAGCAACAGCCGCCACAACAGCAGCAGTTTGGCTTTCCTCCAGGCTACAATGCCGTTCCTGGGAACACCCCTACCTCCCCGAGCCATTTTAACCCAATGGGAGGACCTCTGGACCCCAAGCTGCCTACCAGGGGGGGTATGGGAAACCAAGGAATTATGGGAGGCATTCAAGGGCAATTTGGGGGGCCTGTGAACACTCCTGTTCAGCAGGGGATTTTCCAGCAATTTGGGGGGCCTGGTATGTCTCATTTGTAAGCTACTAATTTATCATCAGCAGGGTTATTATAGTAAACATAAGCTGCGTTTCCACCGCAGGAACTTTCCACAGGAACTAGGGACTTTTGGGTGGTATTCTGTGTGTTTTAACTGCAGGGACCAGGGTCTAAAAGAAGTTCCGGGTAAAAATGTCACCCTCAGAAAGTTTTTTCAAACTACTACCTTGGGTGGGACTTGGGCGCCAAACATGCTGATATGCCAACATGCCAATACGTGCAGTAAGAGTTGTTTGCTATTCGAATCAACAATGGAGTTTAAAAAAATACGACCGGTGACGAGGTTCGGGCTTTATTAAAGGCATAGTTCACCCTGAAATGAAAATAAAGCCATCTTTTACTGCTGTTCTTCCAATGCCCTATGTCCTTCAATCCTTTTCGGACCTCAAAGGCAGTCATTTTAAAAAATATTCCTGCATACGCTCCTTCCTATAATGGCAGTGGATAGCGACCAGGCTAAAACATTACTATTCTATAAGTTATATGATAAGAAATTATACAATAATTCTAATAATAAAACCTCCTGAAGTGAATTTTGTGTACCGGTTGTCATGACATTGCGTGAGGGTCTGCTTGAGTCAGTGCTGACAGCTCGGACGCACTCTCACAGGATCGCGCTCAGGGAGTTGTTCCTGGTCATTTGGATTGAAACACGGCTTAACTAAAACCATTAAAACATTTTCAATACTTCAAATAAAATAAAAGTTTTACTAAATTAAAATATTTTAAAAAAATACACATTTTATTTCAGATAGTTGCAAAAGGAGCATTTCACATTTTCATTTAGTTTACTTGATGTACTAAAATAACTAAAAATTAAATAAAATATTAATAAACCTATAATAGTCTCTTAATGATACTAAAATACAGTAACACTTGCTTCTGTCATGATGTCTAAAAGAGCCAATGTACAACTTGTCTCTCACAGGCATGATCCAGCAAGCAGATCCATCCTTTGCTCCTGAGCTGAGTCCAACCAGCCCCTTGCTTTCACCTCAGAACTCCACCTCCCAGAGTCCTCTGCTCCAGAAAGCGCAGCCTCCACCTGGTTATCAGTCACCTGACATAAAGAACTGGCAGCAAGGGGCCATGGGCAACAACAGGTATGGTGTTTGATATTGATCACAAAAAATATGCGATTTAGTTTTTCTGTCATCGTTTGTATGTCTTCATATTCATTTAAACCTTTTCATTTTGTTATGTGTCAGTATGTATAACCAGGCAGGCCAGCCTGTCTCTCAGAGCTTTGGGCAGCAAGGTGTTTATAACAACATGAGCATCACCGTGTCAATGGCTGGAGGGTCAGGAGCGGTGAGCACTCTACCTCCTATTGGACCATCTGTCGGCATGGGCAACAATAACCTAGGCAATGTTACTTCAATGTGTAACGATCAGGTAAGATGGTCAATATATTATGTATTAAGATGACTTAAAGGGTAAGGGACGGGTGTGTACCTACACTGGTCTCACGGTTCGATTACGATTATCATGCCTTCGGTTCGGTTCGATATCACGATGCATCACAATGCATTGACGATGCACTGTATCCTCATGTATATAATTTTGTCAGTCAGTTATATGAACTGAACCTTTAATTTTACCTGCTCAAAGAAAACACGCTTCTTGAATGTATCAAACATCAAACTAAACTCAAGTCTCGGCATAGAAGACAACAGGAGCGTTTAGAACAAAAACACAAAATACTAAAAGCCACTTCAGGAGGTGGTCTGGGCCGCATTACAGTCAAAACTAAAGTCTAAATGCATCTGGTTGTTGAAACATTTTACTCCCAGTCCTCCCAACAATACTAAAAAATAAACGTGTCAGAGCGTTATGGGCTAGCCTATATGACGTTATAGCCAGATATGACAGCGCTACTGAAGCACGCATCGCCGCAGCTGTGATGCGCGTATCGATGCAGCAGCTGCCGTATCGATATTGTGTGCTTTTGTATGTAAACAATTATCGCGTGAGTCAAGTGGTGCCAATTTTAACAATGCGAGCAGCAGTGAAAGACATTCAAAACGGAAGTTGTTACAGTTTTTGCAGCGCGCCTCCCATCCATTAAAGCTTTGTTACTACCAGGAGATTTCAAATTACGTCAATTTTATTCAGAAATCTAAAAACATGAATTAGTTTAGGCGCTAGATCGCTCTGGTGCAGCTCAGCTCATGAGAGGCGGCAGCGCGCTGCGCACGTGAACTGATCTTCTCCTCCGCCTAATACCAGTTACAGCCTGATAGAGTACAACTTACCGAAATCCATATCATGTCTAATGTGATCGCTCAATCAGTGTGTCAAAGCGGAAAGACATCAGTAAATTAGCTTGTAAACAATGTCACATAACATCACATTTACCTCAGAAAATCCATATCCAGTGTCCATAAATTAATTAGTAAGCTAGAAAAGTTGACTATAGAGAGGAGCATTTTGCTAAATATATGCACCATATTAAATATTCATTATAGTTTTTTAATATAATATTTCATGCATGTTTGAATTATCTGGCAAGTTTATGACAACCACCATTTAAATTTCAAAAACGAAATGAAGTAGGAATATGATTATTCTAAAGCTAATGTAATGCGTTATAACTTGATTATTTAAAAAAAAAAAAAATCAGTACAAATCAGTTCATTTTTGACCTTCAGTATGCTATTATAGTAGGCTACAACTGACTCCCATAGTTTACAGCATTAGTTGAGAGATGTGTGTACCTGATATGTATCCAAAATAATCGATATTGAACCATTCCAAGGTTTTTGTGAGACAATTAATTTAATTAATTTAACTCATTGTTTTTGAATAACAAAATAATTTTTCACTTATCACAACTGTTATAACACTGGTTATTCAATAAGCTGATATTAACTGTTACTAAACTCTGCTCAAAAGAAATTCCGAATTGATCCATATCGTGATGCGTATCATATCGTGACTTTAGTATCGTGATGCGTATCGTATTGTGACTTTATATTATGATGCGTATCATATTGTGACTTTAGTATCGTGATACGTATCATATCGTGACTTTAGTATTATGATGCGTATCATATTGTGACTTTAGTATCGTGATACGTATCATATCGTGACTTTAGTATTGTGATGCGTATCATATTGGGACTTTAGTATCGTGATACGTATCATATCGTGACTTTAGTATCGTGATGCGTATCGTGACTTTAGTATCGTGATACGTATCGTATCGTGACTTTAGTATTGTGATGCGTATCATATCGTGACTTTAATATCGTGATACGTATCGTATCGTGACTTTAGTATTGTGATACGTATCATATCGTGACTTTAATATCGTGATACGTATCGTATCGTGACTTTGGTATCGTGTTACGCATCGTATCGTGACTTTAGTATCGTGATATGTATCGTATCGTGATACGTATCGTATCGTGACTTTAGTATCGTGATACGTATCGTGACGTATCGCGATAAAACGATAACGATATGTATCGCGATAGACATGTCATCGATATCAATAAAAAATGTGTTCGATAAAACGTTCGATTATTTTATTTTTTTCTTCGTCGGAAGAAACCAGAGGTTGTGAAGCAAGTTTGGTTGCATGAACAAAGGCACTCGCTCTCTGGTAACCAAGCAATGTAGGGAGTGACAGGCTAACAGCCAATCATGTAACTGTATCATGTTTGGTTGCGCCATATAGTTGTCTTGTGTTGGATTAATTCTTCAGTAACAGAACCGGCGTGGAGCAATAAGTGGAAAATGAGTGCTGCAGCGAGCGAGGAAATTGTAGATAAAACAGGAAAACAAGTCAGCTCACCAGTATGGCAGTTTTTGGGATTTTAGAAGTCGTCTGCAAGACTGTCGGGAAAGACTGGTAATACCACAAACTTGTTTTACCAGCCTTGTTTATACTTTCGTCTGGCTCCGCTGACAGCGCACGCGCCTCGTTCGTTTGGGGACGTGTTTATACTCGACACGCTCGCCGTTGTGCTATTCTTGACTTTGGCTGAATCCGAAATTGCCCCCTAAACCCTCAATCACTATTCGCTACTTTAATCCAGTAATCCAGTTCACTTGAAGGAGTGAATGAAAACAAGTGTAAACAGCGAATTCGGACAGCCGCTGTGTGTACATCAGCTGTACACTCGTTATTGCGGTGCAAAGTGGAATAGAATTAGTGCACTACACTCATGACTACAAATGGCTGTCACGACTACAAATGGCTGTCCCTTCAAATAGCGCCCTATTTAATGGTAAAGGGGGCGATTTCGGATTCAGCCTTTGAAACGACAAGGAGAGGTAATGTTACTCTGCATCAGTGCCTTATGACAAAGCATCTAAACGGTTACAGTTACAAAGAAATAACGGAGGCACTGCACCGTAATGTTAAGAGATAATTGTTAAGTGTTCATTGTGATTTTAAACTTGTGTTTACATTTAAATTATTTGAGTGTTTTCCATGGTTGTGTTGACATTTCTGCCTTTATAACTGAGGGGATTATAATCAGACGGTTTAAAATAAAAATGTTTAAATGTAAAACATTTCTCTCCTGGTCCTTATTTTAAATAGGTCATAAAAAATATCAATAATTATCGATATCGACCGATATGAAACACTTATATCGTGATACAGTTTTCAGCCATATCGCCCAGCCCTAGTTGGAGCATTTTTAATTACTCGCACTCTCGTCTCGCCTCCCTGTGCCATTGTACCGTGACAAATGACAGCAGAAAAGCATCAGTACATTATAATCGGTTATGGTCTATTACTGAACCGATACCAAATCGTCCTCGTCTGCATCGCGATGCATCGAAGAAACTATTAATTTCGACACCCCTATTAAAGGGATAGTTCAGAGAAACATGAAAAACCTTCATTTACTCACCCTGCAATTACCTTTTTTTCTTCTTCTGTGGAAGTTTTTATTCTTATTGAAGCTTGAATGCTTCAGTCCTCATTCATTATAATTCATATACTACCCTACAAGTGTTATTTTAGTATCATTGATGAATGGTGATTGTTTTTTGTTTTCATTTTAAATTGTACAGTTTTAGTAACTTTGTAATTAGTTTATAGTTTTAGTTTTTAGTTTGAGTTATTTAAGTGCTTCAATTTAAACTAAATGAAAATGAGAAATTCAGTGTAATATGATCGTTCAGAAATTATTCTCATACACTGATTTAGTGCTCGGGTAAAACTTCTTATTATAATTATAGATCTTGGAAACGGCTGTTATGCTTAAAGGGATCGTTCACCCAAAAATGAAAATTCTGTCTTTAATTACTCACACTCATGTCGTTCCATCTTCGGAACACAAATGAAGATATGAAATCTGAGCACTTTCTGTCCCTCCATTGACAGCCTATGCAACCAGCGTAAATTAAATCTGTTCATCATGTAAAACGATCGAGTCTCTTCAGAAAATTTGGACTAAAGCACTCAATTCATGTGGATTTGTTTTATGATCTCTTTATGAACTTCTTGAAGTGACTAAGTGTCTGTTGCGTAGCTGCCAACGGAGGGACAGAAAGCTCTCAGATTTCATCAAAGAGATCTTCATTTGTGTTCCGAAGATGAACAAAAGTCTTACGGGTTTGGAGCGACATGAGGGTGAGTAATTAATGACAGAATTTTCATTTCTGGGTGAACTATCCCCTTAATATTTGTGTGGATTCCTTGATGAATTGAATAGAAAGTTAAAAAGAACAGCATTAAAGGTGCACTATGTAACATTTTTTCAGTAAAATATCCAAAAATCACTAGGCCAGTGTTATATATTTTGTTCAGTTGAGTACTTACAATATCCCTAATGTTTCCAACTATTTGTAAATCGTGAGACATTGCTATTTGAACCAAGGAACCAGGATGTGTGAGGAAGTCGCCTGTCAATGGCGTCATATCTGCGTTACACTCGGTTTCCGGTTTTATTTTTGCAGAAACGCTTTACTCTCACTGCAGTGTGCAACTAGTGTCATAGCAGTCGCAGAACGAACGCACAGAGTAACGTCATAACTTCATTTTCAACACACTCAGATGTGTCTAATATGATAAACAGAGCTGCGTTACCTCATACTCATGACCGGAAAAGCGGAAGTGGCGCCGATGACTGAAAAAATCCCACTGCTCGCGAGGTGTGTGTTGCCTTCATCTTATTAACAATCGCTCCAGCGGCCTTGCTCAGCTCCACAACACTCGGCCCTGCTCTGCTTCATACTACAGTAACGTTAATAATCGCATCCATGAACATGATTTCTGCCCGAGTCCTATCCTGATTCTTTTCCACCGGCTGGGAAGTGAAGACCACATGTCCCAAGATTCTGCGCTCAAATGTGGTGTCGTCAAGCTACGCCTTTGTTTTGAACAGGCGACCTCTAGTGGACGGAAAAGTTACATAGTGCACCTTTAATATGAAGTAGAAATATTTTGTAACATTATAAATGTTTTTACTGTCACTTTTCATCAATTTAATGCATGCTTTCTGACCAAAAGTCATTTCTTTCTTCTAAAAAGAATTCTCAGTTCATACATGGCGGTCTTTCCTGTTTCTCAGGTACAGCAGGTTCAGGTGTTTGCTGATGTCCAGTGCACAGTAAACCTGGTCGGCAGTGACTCCTACCTTAACCAGTCGGGGCCCATCGGGACCCAGAAGGGCCCGAGCGGCACCCCCACAGCCCAGTCTCAGCAGAAGAGCCTCCTCCAGCAGCTCCTGACCGAGTGAGCCGCCCATTTACCATCTGCCAGAGGACAGTCTCCACATGTAGAGATTTTTATTCTTCACCTTTGGTTTCTATACAGTATATCTGCAGGGTCGGTGTCTGGGCCCAGGCTTGTGAGGTTTCATAGCCGTTCGACAAAGTGCTCATTCCTGGTCACCTTTTTAAACGCCTGTTTCCGAAAAGGAGAAAAGATCACGTTCCAGAATTTGCCAAGTCTGTAAAAAGGACCTGCTGCTTCTGCCGGCTACACGTCCTGTCAGTCAGGCCAACGTTGCAGTGCTTCTTGGAGAGCGGCGCAGCAGCTGAGCTCGGATTGGAAACTGGGGCAGGCTTTTGCCATGGTGTTGCTATGTTCATGGTATATTGCTCAGTTTCAGCTGGATCTGTGACTGATAGGCTCTCCTCAGCAGTGCCTGATGATGGGAGGAACTTCCCGCCTCTTTTTATTTGTTAGTCTGTTCTGTTTGTTGTCGTTTTTTTTTTGTCGTTTCGTTTGTTTTTTTCTGTTGTCGTTTTCAGAACAAGCATCGCCAGGATGGGAGACTGCTCTGTAGTGCGTATCCGTCTGCCACAGGCATTCCTGGCAACACTGTTTTGAAACAGCAGACTTTGTTTTTTTTGTTGTTTTTTTAACAATGTCCTACACATTTCCCCACCTCAGCAGCTGTGAATACGAGCCACTTAGGGTCAACTCAGCCTATCAGTGTTGTTTGCGGCGATGTGTTGTGCAGGTTGGTATTATATTGTACAGCACAGATGGGACAAAGTTGGGACAAGCTCACACTTTGCAATTTCCTTTCAAATGAAACATCATCAAATTTCTCTCGTTTCGGACGCATCAACATAACACCAGTTCTTTTTTTAAATGGTTAAATCTGTAATGTCACTTTTTGTTATTTTAAAAAGTAATCATCCAGGGGGTGATTTTTAAGATCGATATTGGTTATCGAACAACCCGGTAATTGTTACAAACCCTCTGCTGCATTGCACACAGGTGCGAAAATGTAGATTGTACATTGATTTTCATTATACAGTTGAGCGTTTCAAGGATGCTCTTGAAAACAACAGGTGCCGTCTCCCGTCTGGAGGAGCGAGGCGTTTCGCCTGCGTTCTCCAGCTCTTTGACTGCTCCTGAGACTACTGTTGCCCAGTCAGACACTGTTCATCAGCATTATCCTTTGTTCATTTACCTACTAGTCACCCACTCTTAAGAATCATTTAAATTTGATTCGAACCTAAACATTTGAAATGAAGCTAGTTGCGTGAAAAGTACTAACAGAAATCCTTTTTTTTTTTTTTTTTTTCGAATTGACATAAAGAGCCCACATAAAGACTTGCCATGGTCGAAAATTGATGTCTCACCATGTGAGCACGAAGTATTTCACAAATCGTGCAACGTCAAAATCGTGTTGCATGCGCAACCGTCTCCCCTTCTCACGTATTTTCCTTCTCCTTTAACAGTGTTCTTTTGTTCGTGACTCACTTCGTGGAGTTAAAGTGCCGTGTCTTTGTGCGTGTGCTCTGTATACAAAGAATGGCTCTTTTTCTCCAACGCTACACCAGCTTAGATTGTCCTTCCGGGGGGAAAACAAATTTCGTAACAGATCCTCATTCGTCTACGGAATTCAGCCGGCAGTATGTACTGTTGAGATCGAGCCACTTTTTGCTATATATAAATGTACATAGACATTACAAAAAGCAAGATGAATTGACAAATACATAACATATAAGTCTGTGTTTTTTCCCAGTTTTTGGCTCACCGGAAAAACACAGATGTCGTAATGATTAATTTCTGCCCTCCTCTTTCGGGAACAGGCATTCCTGTATAGATAAAATGTTTTTTGCAGTGAATAAGATTCATTTAATGAACCCTACCTGTCATCATTACCGTGTTTATGCCAAATATACCAAACTAGCAAACAGCGCCTATTAATAATATTTTTTGTTGTTTTTTTTCTCATTTATAACGGCTCTCACAGTCAGTACACAACATCAAGGTACAATAGAACTATTCAGAACCTGGATTATCAAAGTATTGTGTATATAACAGATAAATGTGAATATGTATCTGTTCAGAATCAACAAAATGTAGTGCTCCGAGTTTGTGGTAATAACTACTTGCTTCCATTTTGTTTTTTTTGTTTCGTTTTTTTGAGACGTGTATGGCTGTCTGAAAGCGTGTATGTGTGTGATTAATACTGTATATCTGGTGTTTAAAATGGAAAAACAGACAAATGTCCTGATTTTGATTTTCTTTCTTTCTTTTTCTTTTTTTTTTTCTTTTTAAATACCTGCAACTTTTCCTGTGGGTGTTGAGATTGCTCTATATGTGAGAATGGTTTAGCGACTGCTGAATGTGACTTTGCTGAGGGAGAAGCAGCATGGACTGGCTTTTGTACGGGTTAATTTAAAAAAAAAAAAGGCCATATTATTTAATTTCTCTGTTGTCAAAGTTTAAACAGCTCTGACAAAGTGGAACCTTGGTTTGAGAACAGCGCTGGCTTATTGTAGTGGGGTTTCGTCAACTGCCTGATGTAGTTTTTGCCATGTGTACACAGAATAATGACCAAAGCTTCAAGATACTAAAAGATTCATATCATATGCAAGGTTCAAGCAATTGGACAAATGTAGCATTTTTTTCTTTCCTGAATAGGCGTCCCGTCGTGTTTATAACACTACCATTTTACTTTATTGTGTAGACATTTTCCCCCCCTAGCTGGTTTGATTATTTTCGAAGATGTTCAGTAGTGAATTATCTTCAGACATTCCCCCGTTGCTACCAAAACATGCAAATGCCTCTTCGGGAGGAACTTAAGTCGCCGTTTTCAGGAAGATTTCTAACCGCTAGCTATGCACGTTTAGAGGTTAAATGAAAAGCATTTGGCTTTGGTTTTCAAAACTGACACTACTCAAAACGGATTATTGCTTTGACTGCAGTATTCTAGTGACGCATGCTAACAAATATCTCCTGTTTTTCCTCCATTTTGTTTTTTAACTCAAGGATATACATAATTTGTAGTTCGAAACAAGTGGTTTTGAGCTACTCGGGCTAAAAACGAGAGAACCATACTGATGCAACTATACTTAGATATTTGACTTTATTTAGCTGGATTCTTTATACCAAATTTGAGGTGCCTCTTGTACATATTTTCAGCATAGAGGACTGCTCCTCACCGTTTGATGAACGTTTTCTTGTTTATGAGGATTTTCTTATACTGACCTTTGTAAGACTTTTGCTGTATTTTACATGAATTTTTTACAAAAAACTTAAATGTACCAGGAACTTGCAAGGAATACAATCTAGTTTTGCACTTTACATGAACTACAAGGAAAGAGGCCATGTCAAAATCCGAATACATGTTCGCGAAAGAAGAAAAAAAAATAAAAACGAATACCGCCCCCCTGAATGTATTTTCGCAAAGTGAAACGCCATTTCGCTTTCCACGGGAAAATCAAAGCGCATCTCAGGTTCTTCAGGAAGAACTTGGCTTGTCGGGCCCTCATCATTGGATCCCTTAAAAGAGTGCGGAAGCCTTTGCTACATGGGTGTTTTTCTGCTGCAGAACCGTAGATCTAACTATGCCTATCTTCTTCAGGTGCTCCACCTCCCCTTTGCCCCCGTCCTTTTAGACCTCCTGGCTTTATTTTTTGAAGACATTCCTCATCTAACTCTGCTTTCTGTTCATCGCGGTCCGCGTCGTAGGCTTTGACAGTCATTTCAGGTGCCAAGTGCTAAGAACCATTTATGCAAACTCGTACAATCTGCATTTCCTCATATCATAGTAGCGAAATCCTACGTATCGACCACCACACACTCTCCTCGTCATTCAGATGTCATCTCTACATGGTATCATCTACAGTAGCTACTGTTTACCTGAGATTTTTCACATATTGTAAGTGCTGCCTTATTAATATACAGATATTAGTTGTATTGGTGAAGGGAAGTCGTGCTTGTAGCTCCACTGAAACGGCGCTTGTTCTTTTAAAGGCAAGGTTCCACTTTTCACCTGTAAAATTAATATAAATAAACAAATATATATAGATATATACATTTTACTCATTTTGTCCAGTTTTGTATAATACTTGTGAACTTTTTTTTTCTTAAGAGGTATCATTGCAGCTGTGTGTGGGACATTATGAATGAAGATGTATCTGGGAGACTTCTGCGTGTTTTGTCATGTTTTTATTTTGTTTTTGTTTTTTTTGTTTTCTCTATATCCAGGTTTATCTGGAGAATCCTACCTTTCTTAGGACGTTGTAGACAATCAGTCACATGCTGGGTCCAGCACCTGTAGGATTGTCCTGCAGGCTGCAAAACTGTGTTTCGCATCTACTGAATCAGTCTTATTTTTCTTGTCCATTTCATAGAATTATGTGGCTGCTCAAACTGAGATTTGAAGTTTACACACATACATTTATACACACACACACACAAACACACGCGCATACACTCAGACAAACAAGAAACATTCACTCACACCTCGTGCATATGGCCCCTTTGTTGCTTTTCCAAGGTGAAGATGCATACCTTGAAGGAAATTATGCTTTGACTAACAAATCTCTATAACATCCATGAATGTGAGAATGCAACACATTGCAATAAAGCACCATGTTAAAAAAAGGACTGCCAGTGCCATTTTATTGTCTAGGGATGAGATCGTAAGGAATTTAAACTGGTTAAAATCAGTTCCATTAATGATTATTTTGCATTTGAGGAAGAAATGTTTGGAAATGCAATGCAAAAAAAAACGTATTTTTAACTCCAAACCAGTCAGGGGGTATTCCAGAAAGCCGGTTATGTGACACCTGGGTATGCTTTCAGAGTAAATAAGCAGATAACCTCATCTTTCGGTTCCAAAAACGGAGGTAACTTTCAGGGTATGCAAGTAGCCATGGCAACTCACTCTCTGAATATAACCTGCTTCGGAGCAGGTTATGTTCCAGGGTTAGTTTGCTTAAAGGAGAACTCCGGTGAATTTTTAAGTTAATCTTGATCGTTATACCTTTGTGTGTACTGTCTATAGAAAAAAAAAAATGAACCGGATTAGTGCTTGCAACACGGAGCTGTTACAGTTAATGCCCAGAGCTCCCACTCAGCTAACACGGCAGCTATGGGGGCATATACATAAAGAGTGTCTTTGTGCCTCTTAACAGACACAAAATGCAATTAAAATGTCTGCCCAACATGAGCAGGGCCCTTACATGACAACGAGATGCGTTTAGCAACTTAGCCATTGTTTAAACTCACCGAGATAGTGTTTTAGACGGCAAGCTGTAGTCTCGCGCTGAAGTCCCGTGGGAACTCAGTTGTAGCCAAGTCCAAGGGGGAGGAGCGTTGTGTGTGTGAAGAGTGATGATCGGCTCACAAGTGAAGAAGAAATGGTTCGTAACGCTCCTCCCCCCTGGACTATTTACATTTTACCGGCTACAACTGAGTTCCCACGGGACTTCAGCGAGACTACAGCTTGCCGTCTAAAACACTATCTCGGTGAGTTTAAACAATGGCTAAGTTGCTAAACGCATCTCGTTGTCATGTAAGGGCCCTGCTCATGTTGGACAGACATTTTAATTGCATTTTGTGTCTGTTAAGAGGCACAAAGACACTCTTTATGTATATGCCCCCATAGCTGCCGTGTTAGCTGAGTGGGTGCTCTGGGCATTAACTGTAACAGCTCCGTGTTGCAAGCACCAATCCGGTTCGGTTTTTTCTATAGACAGCACTCACAAAGGTATAACGATCAAGATTAACTTAAAAATTCACCGGAGTTCTCCTTTAAGAGGTATTCAGATGTGTTTCATATTTAATATAGTTATTATTATAACCAAATTTGTTTGTTATATAATATACAATATTATATATTAATTCTAAAGAATTATAATTAAAAATGTTAATGTTGTGCAAATATATTTATTATTTTATTGTGATCTCACAAATGGATCTACCTTCAATTAATTAGCATCAAACAAACAATATAATCCTTATTTTCAGTGAATAAAGATTTCTTAATAAAAGAAAACATTGAAAAAAAAATATTGCATAACCACTAAATAGGTGGCGATGTGCACTAAGTAGGTTATCTAAATCGCCTTTAAACAAAAGAAAAAGAGGAAGTAGAAGTAGAATGGCGTGCTTTTTCTTTGCATCTATTTCCATGGTGAATCTTTGAGTCATCGCTCTGTTGAGAATGTCTTGTGTGTTAACCGGGAACATACTCTGAGTTGTCTGAACTTACTCACGGACTCGTTTTTTGAACCAGCATACCTTGAGTAAGGTTAATCAACCGAGATTCACTTGCTTTCTGGAATACCCCCCAGGGGCCTATACCATGAAGCCGGTTTAGCTGGCTAGCCAGATATGTTTAAGCTTAGTTTGTGCTAATCCTGGGTTTTGGGTACCATTAAAATGGTTTGGCTTTTAGCAGTGTTCATCTCCATAGTAACTTACACTCCACGGCTAACCTGCTCCAGCGCAGGTTATGTTCTGGATAAGAGATCAAACTGAAATTGGACCAATCAGCTGTGAGCAAAGTGACACACCTCTGATGCAATAAAGTCACTCCCCCTGTTTCTACTCCAAATTAAAGGTCATTACATAGCAAATGGCTATTAAAAACTAAAGCGTCTGGCATTTAACGATGCTTATTTATAATAATAATTTTGAATGATTTAGATATTTATGTAATTATTATACCTGTAATCAATTACACGTACCATTTTAGTTAATAAATCATGAATAGGCACTTAGTTGAAATTAATATAAATAGCTTATACAAAGGTCATACAAATAAGCTTGAAAAAATAAATAAAGCTATAAAAATTACATGTGAGCTTAAATGTTCAATTCTCTAAATTAACAACTTTTACTTGCATTGACGTATAAGATTTTTCTTTAAGTTGTCCTCTTTCATAGACAGCTCTTTTCTTCTTGCTGCGTAAATTTTTAAATTCTTAATATTTTTACATCATGTAATATTCTGCAGAAGAGAGAAGTGAATCTCAGTTTCACTGATCCACAGCATGCGATTGGCTGTTCACTACTGATGTCACAGCTAATCTCCTAAACTCAGGATCAAAGCCTGAGTTGTTGACAGAGAAAGCTGATGATCAGCATCATGGTGGGACTGACAAAGCCTGAATAGATTGGTTTGGTTTTGTCAACTCGAAACTAATCCTGTAACCCCGAGTTTGTTAAACTACCATCATGGCACAGGCCTCTGGACCTTCTGATGTCTGCATGGACCCTTACAAACCAGCCCAAAATTACTGACCCATCATCGTCAGCACATACATTTCAACTTTTAATTTGTTAAATTCAAAAGCCCTTCCAAGTGGGTGAGAATCATTAGTACGTTTTAAACACATTTAGGATTATTGCAGCTTCCATCATTCATAAATTGATCAAATATATTGCCAAATATGGAATAAATACATATCCATTTCAGATATTAAATATTTTATATTTTTCAATCGCTATACTGGAACAATAACATAACCAAGAAGCATTTTGCTACACAGATATGGAGGCAACATGTGGATTAAAGTCAAAGATGTGATGGTAATGCTTCCAACAAGTTTATTCTGCCACATGCCATTCTGACCAGTCTTTGTGTTTATATTTGTACATGCAAAAATCATTTGAAAAGCTTGAACTTTTTTAGAAAGGGTTGCACCGTCTCCTTAGGGTAGGGCTTCAAAGCCAAGCATGTGGGGATATTCTCTGGCTGCTCCATCCATAGTTTATGTGCTATGTCTTTTTCACATAGAGTACTGGAAAGAGTGGTGAGAGAAGCCTCATCTGGAGCCTGTGGGGGGAAAAAGAATTTTCTTTGTCTAAAAAAAAAAGTACTGGTGTGTGTGCATGTGTGTGTATGTACGCACACACACACAAATCAGGCATAACATTATGACAGGTGAAGTGAATAACACTGATTATCTCTTCATCACGGCACCTGTTAGTGGGTGGGATATATTAGGGAGCAAGTGAACATTTTGTCCTTGGAGTTGGTGTGTTACAAGCAGAACAAAATGGGAAAGCGTAAGGATTTGAGCAAGTTTGACAAGGGCCAAATTGTGAAGGCTAGACAACTGGGTCAGAGCATCTCCAAAACTGCAGCTCTTATGGGGTGTTCCCGGTCTGCAGTGGTCAGTATCTATCAAAAGTGGTCCAACACTGGTGAACGGGCGACAGGGTCATGGGCGGCCAAGGCTCATTGATACACGTGGGGAGCAAAGGCTGGCCCGTGTGGTCCGATCAAACAGACGAGGTACTGTAGCTCAAATTGCTCAAGAAGTTAAAGCTGGTTCTGATAGAAAGGGGTCACAATACACAGTGCATCACAGTTTGTTGCGTATGGGGCTGCATAGCTGACCCCTGTCCTCCGCATTGCACCAGGATGCATACCGGAAGAAGGCAAGCCGGCGGAGTCAGTGTGATGCTTTGGGAAATGTTTTGCTGGGAAACCTTGGGTCCTGCCATCCATGTGGATGTTACTTTGACACGTACCACCTACCGAAGCATTGTTGCAGACCATATACACCCTTTCATGGAAACGGTATTCCCTGGTGGCTGCGGCCTCTTCCAGCAGGATAATGCTCCCTGCCACACAGCAAAAATGGTTCAGGAATGGTTTGAGGAGCACAACGAGTTTGAGGTGTTGACTTGGCCTCCAAATTCCCCAGATCTCAATCCAATCGAGCATCTGTGGGATGTGCTGAACAAATAAATCCACTCCATGGAGGCCCTACCGCGCAACTTACAGGATTTAAAGGATCTGCTGCTAACATCTTGGTGCCAGATACCACAGCACACCTTCAGGGGTCTAGTGGAGTCCATGCCTTGATGGGTCAGGGCTGTTTTGGCAGCAAAAGTGGGACCAACACAATATTAGGAAGGTGGTCACAATGTTATGCCTGATCGTTGTGTGTGTATGTATGTATGTATATATATATATATATATATTATTCACTAGTAAATCTGTTAATGGCTTTAAAAGTATTCTTAACAATAATTAGAAATAAAACACAACTATATATTGCTACTAAATGATCAGAAACACATGGTGAATGTGCCGTAATAATTACAGTACTAACCTGCAGCACCACTTTGTGCATGCTGTCCAGTTCTGCCAAATATTCCTGTGTATCAGGGTCACTGTAGTGTAAATGAATGGCTGCAGTGGCCGCGTGACAGGCTTGAGTTATAACCGCACCTAAAGGCCAGGATAAAGCGTTTATCAGGTCTGATCGGACGATAACATACTGGACTAAACGCCTGGACGTGCCACTACTCGGCGTTGCCATTTTATTGAACGTGAAAATTGCCAGACCGGAAATGACTGTCAGCGGGTTCTTGTTTACGTTCCGGGTTTTTTTTCCTTACCGGTAAAGTTATTGACTGGATGCCCTCTACTGGTTGTTTGAGAACGCTGATGCATTTTATAAAGATGTTGAATTTGAATCAACTTTAAAAAAACATTTTCACTATGAAGAACCTTTTGTGCAATGGAAAGGTATGGATATTAAAGTTTCTTCATAGAACCATCAATAACAAACCTTTATTTTTAAGAGTGTAGCCATTTAGACCATTTTAAAAGGGATAGTTCACCCAAAAATGAAAATTCTGTCATCATTTACTCACCCTCAAGTTGTTCCAAGCCTGTATGAATTTCGTTCTTCTGCTGAACACAAAAGAAGATATTTTTGAAGACTATAGGTAGCCTACTAAACAGTTGATGGACTTAATTGACTTCCATAGTATGGGAACAGAAAACCCACTATGGAAGTCAATGTTTGGTTACCAACATTCTTCAAAATATCTTCTTTTGTGTTCAGCAGAAGAAAGAAATTCATACAGATACAACCTGAGGGTGAGTACATGTTTTGGGTGAACAGTCCCTTTAACAAGAATTACGGCTGTCTCTCACCATGGAGGTTTCCCTTCTAGTCGGTTTACTTTTATCGCACTAGGTTTTCTGAAATATGCGTTAATGTTTAGTCTAATTTTATATGACAATGAATTGAAAACCTTTTGGTAGAAGAAAAACATTCCTTTATGTTTTCAAAAATCAATTTCTTGTTGGCATAATCCTCTATAATAATCCTAAATAAACGTTAACTGAAAAAATTACATTAAAAAACAATCTCAATGATTCTAATGGTTTAAATGTATCTTTTTCTGCAAGATTATGAGAGGTAATAAACTGGCAACAATTAACTAATAGCTGTCTAGTAATGTGGATTAAAAAATATTAAAAAAGAAGAGGAAAAATGAACAATTTCTGTGTCAATTTCAAATTTTTATAAACAGCCTTGAATGATTACCATGCCACATTATTTTCAACTAAACAGAGGCGGACAGTAGTGGAGTATTTTTACTCTGCTTAAGTACATTTGTGTTTTTTTTTCTTTGGAAAACTTTTACTTCACGACATTTCAAAGCATAATGTCATACTTTTTACTGCACTACGTTCCATATTGAATATCATTTAATACTAAATTACATAAAAAATGTAGTACTGTATACTTTTACTCAAGTAAAAGTAATTCAATCTACATTTTTAATGTAATTAAGTATTAACGGTAAAGAAACAACTTTTGTTTATGAAACGTAGTGCAGTAAAAATGATGACATTATAAATTATGCTTTGGAATGTAGTGAAGTAAATGTTTTCCAAAGAAAAATACTGATAAAGTATAAACTTGAAACATGTACTCTTCACTATACTGTCCGCCTCTGCTCCTAAACATACAGTGATCAAACAACTTTGCTGAGTCTTCCTCATATTTGTGCCCTGCAATGTGTACCTGAATACAACTCAATTCAGACCTAATAAAAGAGGGCTGGAATGTTCCGCTCAGAAACGTTAAAGAAAAAAAAGAAAAAAAAACAACAACATCTTGGTCCACCATAAAATCGTTAAAACGAGCTGATGCCTATTGCTCGTCTCATTTGCTCAAATGTAAGCCAGAAAGTCAAAGACCAGGGAGCCTGTGAACAAAACACAGAGTTAGAATAACAACAAAAGTGAATAAATCTTTAACAAACACATTTGAAATCATAGTACCATTCTAAACCAAGTTGGTAGAAATCCTTTATAGAGGGAAACAAATCCTTCTCTTCTCACCGACTGAACAAGACAGTCAGTAGAAGACTTGTAGAGAAGACCCCTGCAAACAGAACAGAGTTATATCAAAGCTAAATAATGTGCTTTGGTTAATACACAAAACTAACCTTCCATTTGAATCCCGTGGCTGGTTCATCACTCTAGTTTTCACAACATCAGCTGGTGTTCCCATAATAGCTGCAACCAATCCTGAGCATATGCTACGAAAAACGGGGGTGGGGGAAACGGTTGAACATGACGTTATTATGTGTCAACATTAGTAGAATAACAGAATTTCACCTTGCCAATCCATGACAAATGCTGTTGTCCGGTACAGAGGTGTTTTTCAGTAGAAAATGCTTTACTGTATCGTATGTCATGAGGTCTAAACGTGAAAGAAAATGAAAAATATTTGACATATTAGAAAAATGTAGCTGTCAACAGATTTCTAGAAGTCTTTGACTACCGTACCTCCTAAATTGACTAGGGCAGCTCTCTGGACGTTGGGAACCCATCCTGCCCAAAGGCCTCTTATTCCTCCCTCCGCTATGATCTTTGTAAAAGCATGGTATACTCCATGTACTCTGTCAGTTAAAAAACAACAACAACATATATAAATATTAGATTTATGTATTAGATGCATGTAGATTTATCTAGAGTTTAGATCAGGGGTTTTCAAACTGGGGTCCGGGGACCCTCAGGGGTCCTCCAGAAGGTTCTAAGGGGTCCCCAGAAAATTTCAGAGAATAAAAAAGACAAAGCAAAAATGGTTAAAGTCTACCGAACATTCTAACTGCTTTATCTTGCTCACTGGGGTTGTAAAGTAAAATATCTAGCTTCCGCATTCAACTTACGGAAAAATGTTTGATGTGTTACACTTCCTTCGTAAGTTGAATACAGAAGGGAATCTAGATATTTTACTTCATAAAGTTTTAAATATGGATATTTTTCTTACACACACTCATCGATTCACTTCAGAAGGCCTTTATTAACCCCCGGAGCCGTGTGGGGCACTTTTATGATGGATGGATGCACTTTTTTGGGCTTCAAATTTTGGGCAGCCATTCACTGCCATTATAAAGCTTGGATTAGCCAGGACATTTTTTAATACAACTCTGATTGTATTTGCCTGAGAGAACAATATCATATACACCTAGGACAACTTGAGAGTGAGTAAATTATGAGATCATTTTCATTTTTGGGTGAACTATCCTTTTAAATATAGCCAATTTAAGTTTATAAATACTACATATTGTTTCCAATGTCACACTTACTATTTATCTAACAGTTTTTAATGTTTCATACATACATAAAAAATATAAATGGATGTTTGGTATTTTTGGTGATAAAAAGTTGATCATATTTGGCGGTCCTTGGCATCATAAACTTTGAAAACCCCTGGTTTAGATGATAGACTCATATACAATAAAGGTTCCACATTTGTGTTTTCGCAGCAATGCCAAGCATCGAAGAACCATTTTGGTTTGCCCACCTTTCAGAGATCAACTTGTTTTCTTGCTGTGAAGAACATTTTAATAATCTGAAGAACTTTTTTCCACTATAAAGCACCTTTTGTGCAATGGAAAGGTTACATGGATATTAAAGTTTCTTCATAGAACCATCAATGCTAATAATGAACCTTTAGTTTAGCTATTTCAAAGGATAGTTTACCCACAAATGAAAATTCTGTCATCATTTACTCACCCTTATGTTCCAAACCTGTATGAGTTTCTTTCTTCTGCTGAACACAAAAGAAGATGTGTTGAAGAACAGTTGATGGACCCCATTCGTTGTATAGTGTGAAACCCCCCCCACTATGGAAGTCAATAGGGCATCAACTGTTTGGTTACTGACATTCTAAAACATATCTTCTTTTGTGTTCAGCAGAAGAAAGACATTCTTGCAAGTTTGGAGCAACTTGAGGGTGAGTAAATGCTGACAGAATTTTCATTTTTGGGCAAACTATCCCTTTAACAAGAATTACGCTGTGCCTCACCTTGGTGTTTTCCCTTCTAGTCTGCGCCTGCCCTCCATTTGCATTTGAACTTTCACTAGATCTGTTGGACTAGCGATGAACTGGCCCAAGGCACCTGAAATCATACTGCCGATCACTGCTTTCCTATGGACATCACAGGACACATGCTGATCCCATCTATTTAGACTTTAATCACGGTGCTGTTTCAAATTTCACAGATGTTGCCCTCACCAAACTGGAAAATTGCCATCTTCAGATCTTCCCAAGACAGATTCTCTGAGCTGTTCATAGGCCAACATCCTGCCGCCTGAATACACTATGGATGAAGAATTTCAAAGTTCAAAGGCATGCAGTTGGACATCAAATCACTTATTTTGCCAGGCATTTCATTAGGATTTGATTATGTACATGCTGTTAATAAAGTTCAGAATCAAAGTGGACAATCCTTATTTTTATGGAATTTTGCCGTATTTATAATAAATAATTTATACGTCATAATGTTTAATCAAAATAACTTCCCCTCCCTCTTGCAATGACATCTCTTCTCTTCTCTTCTCTTCTCTTCTCTTCTCTTCTCTTCTCTTCTCTTCTCTTCTCTTCTCTTCTCTTCTCTTCTCTTCTCTTCTCTTCTCTTCTCTGGTGATGTGTTTACTGGCAGGATAACCCTAACCCCAATAGCAAACCACAATGATCTAGTCAAGTCCTGCCCTACATTGTTCTTGTTCAAGATGTTGTAGCCAAGTCAACACCTCAAACTCGTTGTGCTCCTCAAACCATTTCTGAACCATTTTTGCTGTGTGGCAGGGCGCATTATCCTGCTGGAAGAGGCCGCAGCCACCAGGGAATACCGTTTCCATGAAAGGGTGTACATGGTCTGCAACAATGCTTAGGTAGGTGGTACGTGTCAAAGTAACATCCACATGGATGGCAGGACCCAAGGTTTCCCAGCAGAAGGTTTCCCATTGCCCAAAGCATCACACTGCCTCCGCCGGCTTGCCTTGTTCCCATAGTGCATCCTGGTGCCATGTGTTCCCCAAGTAAGGGACGCACACACACCCGGCAGCATCATGTATTTGGAAGAATTTTTGTAACAAAACAGAGAGAGCAACCATTGACTACCATAGTATCTTTTTTCCCTACTATGGTAGTTAATGGTTACTCTATCTGCTTGGTTACAAACATTCTTCCAAATATATTCCTTTGTGTTCAGAATAACAAAGAAATGTATACAGGTTGGGAACAACTTGAGGGTGACTAAATGATGACAGAATTTTCATTTTTGGGTGAACTATCCCTTTAACATTTTACCTATATGTCTGTAGATGGCTGGTGTGACCCCTTGCCACAATTTCAAGGCCCCCTCTTCTCGCACTATACCCAAAGCTGTGCTCAGCATGCCCCTGTAATTTGGAGGCTGAACACTTCCACCATGCTGTCGGGAACCACCTTCACCCTGTATCTGAAGTCTGGTTTTGGTAAGGTCCAGAGGGAATGTGACTAAAATTAAAAATGGTATAAAAATCACTCAGAAAAGTTCATTTACATTTAGTCATTTAGCAGACGCTTTTATCCAAAGCGACTTACAAAGCGAGCATTAGAAGCAACTAGAACAGTCAGTATGCAAGTGCTGTAACAAGTCTCAGTTAATCTAACACAGAACACACAGGACAATTTTTTTTTTTTTTTGCACTCACAATTAATTATTAAAATACAGTAGGTAGCCAGAGCCTAGATATCAATCTATATAAATGTATAATATTTTTTAAAAAGTATTATTTAAAAAATTAGAAAAGATGTGTATCTACCTAATTCTGCAACAGTTGCTGCACATGCTGACAGAGTGAACTTTGATACTAGGGGCCACCGCGAATTTTCTCGTACAGGTTGCATTGCAGGTGTCCTCTGATTCCCACTAAAATAATATGAACGTAATTCTATATAATTTTTTCTAAAATAATTACGAACCTGGACTGCATGCTCTTAAAATGTTTACACTGTTCAAAACAGTAGCCTACTACGACCTTTAATAAGACGCGAGGGCGTTTTTTTAACCAAGCCGGTTGGTCGGTGTAGTTAACGACCCTCCTACGCAATACGTTCTAAACTACAAAAGAAGCGTCATGCACCTAAAACTACATTTCCCAAAGCAAAGGGGCGACGACAAATATACGTAAGACAAGCTCCTTGCGTGATTCCGCCAGTGATTTTTGCTTTTCCGCGGAATGAATTTATCTATCTATCTATCTATCTATCTATCTATCTATCTATCTATCTATCTATCTATCTATCTATCTATCTATCTATCTATCTATCTATCTATCTATCTATCTATCTATCTATCTGTCTGTCTGTCTGTCTGTCTGTCTGTCTGTCTGTCTGTCTGTCTGTCTGTCTGTCTGTCTGTCTGTCTGTCTGTCTGTCTGTCTGTCTGTCTGTCTGTCTGTCTGTCTGTCTGTCTGTCTGTCAATTATCTTTTTCTATATATTTTAATATTAAAGTCGAATTGTCGAATACACAACACTAATGTATTAAGCTCTTTGGCTACAAACCAATCATCACTTTTATAGCAGTATCAAATAGCTTTTTACTGCCATCTGGTGTTGCAAATGAAATTTCATACAAGTTCAACATTTATGGATAAACATTGATGATATAAATTGATTATTTTAAAATAAATGATAGTATTTCTTGTATTTTCTATAATAATGGTCTCATAATTTCTTAATTTAATAAAAAATTTGCATTTAGTTTGTATAGTTGCATTTTAATTGTCAAAACAAGCTATAGAACAAATAATTAGCTTATAAAATGATAGATGTCTGTTAGCAGCCGTTTAGTCTATTAGTCTACTTTTAATGTATTGTTTTACATAAACATGTAGCATCAGAAACTCTTAAAAATTGTACATCTTGTTGAGGTATTACATCCAAGTGGCACACTATTAGGAATACTGCCATTCCAAATGTATCCAATAATTCACTGTAGGTTTACAAATAACTTTGTAACTAGGTTAATCTAAAGGGGGCTGTTTAATGTGACGTCACACACAAAGCCATCTATGGTTGTGTTTCTCATCTCAGTCAGCCTATGGTCTGCAGAGCGGCGAGACTAAACCACCACAGAGGTAAGCTCGGAGCTTGAACATAGAACTACTTTGAAATGTTTTATAATGTAAATGAATTATTTTAACGAATACATATGTTTTATCAGTGGAGTTATGGATTAATGACCCAGAGTATATGTACAAGCCTGTTTAATGCGGTGTGAGTGCCTTTTGCGCAAAGTGCTTGTTTGTTTGTTTATTTATTTATGTGTATTTCAGGGAATTAAATCGCATTCAAATTCCGTGTGATTCACAAAATGCTTCAATACAATGTTTCACACATTTTTTTCACTTTCCGTGTTAAGATTCTCACTTCCGCATTGCTTGATCTAATGATAATCCTCGTGCTCAGCTGTGAAAGCCGTCCAGCCGTTTATTTATTATGCTTCATTATGTTTAACCCACGCCACGGTATGGTATCAATCACACACGTTTTATTTTCTTAATCAAAATTCAAGATATGTCATTTATAGTCGTTATATATTCAGCATCTGCAATAAGCCGGTAGGGTGCGGCGTTGCAATTCACTACTAGTCCAGAGAGGGCGCTAACTAAATAGGGAATAGGTCGTGCATAAATCAGTTTTAATATTTTTATTCAGCATCATGTTTGTTGTTGTGAACCACGTAAGAATGGTCAGGACCATTATGTATTATTCTAGACTCTAAGTTAGACCACAGGAATCTTAGTAGGCTTATTTCTTAATAAAGTATTTCAATTACTTAATACCAATTTGTGAGTACAGTATAGATTGAGTAAAATATTGAGCTTCAAAAAGTTTTTTTTATTTTTTATATATATTTCCAGAATTGATGTAATGCATATTTTTATCATGAACAATGTGTTTCAGTTGTTAAATAACATTTCAAAGTGTTTACATACATTTTTGACTGGTTTTATGTCAGGTGGGTACAACCAAATAGTGTGTATATACTATAGTTGTACCACCTGACATGGAAAGTGAACCAACCTACCCATACTTGAAATTAGCAGTTTTTACCAGTATGTGTGAGAGATCTACAAACCTTTTCACTCTGCCTCAATGATAAGTTGGGCTCGTCTGGATGATTGATTATCATGTTTACAGTCATTACATAATGAGTTCATAATGAAAGAGCCATGTTTGCACTGAAGTTGTGCCATCCTGACATTTGAAACTACCGCTATACAAATTGCTGGACAAAAGTTTTTCAATTATCTCAGCAGCTTTAAAACTACTGATATTTCTGAAATGTATTGAACGTTTTCAGACCTAAAATGAAGCCGTAGTATTTAGTTTTTAATTTCTATTATTAAGACACCATTTTAAATCGTTTTCTTATTAGTTTATTTGTCCAGACAGTTGCGCCACTTGACATTTTGTGGGTTTAAGATAACAAAACATAATATAAAATGTATTTAAATGTGATAGAAATTCATTAAAACGAAATATGTTTTATAGAATAATGTGAGATGTCATGAATTTATCAAATTATTTAATGCACTTGGACACAAAAATATGCACGTCATGTCACTGACCCATGCATGTGTAATTTCAGCGGCAAAAATGAATGTGGAACATGAAGTTACGCTGCTTGTTGAAGAGATTCGTCGACTGGGCAGTAAAAGTAAGTCTTGTACTATTTTTATTTTATTTTATTAACACAATTGTTAGGGATAAAGTATAAGACCACTAGAGAGAATGCGTCTTTTCGCCTTTTTTCTATTATAAATGATTTTAGCAATTTCTATGAAACGTTGATTTGAAAACTTGCATTGATTTTAAAATGTCTTCGCATTTGCTACATCCTTTTTGCATTAATGTCAGCAGCATGATTAGAAAATGAACCAAAGAGCATCTTGTGCTTAGATGGAAAAACATCTGACCGACTGTATAAAATCAATGTCACAAATTTGCATATTGGTTTGCCTTAATGGTGTAGCGTTGGTATATGGCAACAATTAATTTCTACTCATTTCCCTGTTATTCAGAAAAAAATCAATAAATTGCACTATGGGAATATAAAGGGCAGGCCTTAAAGGGATAGTTCACGCAAAAATGCAAATTTGATGTTTATCTGCTTACCCCCAGGGCATCCAAGATATAGGTGACTTTGTTTCTTCAGTAGAACACAAATGAAGATTTTTAACTCCAACCGTTGCAGTCTGTCAGTCGTATAATGCACGTGAATGGTAGCAAAATCTACGAGAGGAAAAAAAACATGCACACACAAATCCATATTACACCCGGCTAGTGACAACACATTGATGTCTTAAGACACGAAACGATCCGAAACAGTGTTTATATCATATTTTACTTCTAATACACCACTATGTCCAACAGCCTTCAGTGCGCGATTACTTCCGGTAAGTCATGGATGCCCTGGGGGTAAGCAGATAAACATCAAATTTTCATTTTTGGGTGAACTATCCCTTTAAGTTAGCCAGTGGTAGCTCTTCCATGTGACGAGAGTGAGGATTAGTTAGCCAAATTATACAGAACGATAGGGATCTACTTATTTTTGGTTTCCATGAGTCCCAAGTATATAAATATATCAATTTCTAAAAGAAATGTGCATTTAAATGGAAAACCGAATCATAATTTTATAGAAAAAAGTTTTTGACCATTTTCCATTGTGGTACAGCGTTGCCATATGGTACAACTTATTTGAAAAAATATTTAATGGTTAGAGAACATAATGCATACCATAGAGGGTTGAGTTCTTTTATGATCAGAAAGTCTTTGTTCCATGATCATTTTAGGTGCGCATTTGGTTTCTGTTAGTCAGCATACAAAATGGAGGCGTCATTGTGGTATTTGCCTTTCCTATTCACTCAAACCAGGCTGAAGATTCCTCATAGTGCTCGCTGTTCTTTTGAGACTGAGACTGCATTGTCAATCAAGTATATAGATGTTAATGGGAGACTTTCAGAGTTGATAATGAAGGATTTAGAGCGAACCCTGACCACTCTTACTGTCTCGCAGACGCCGATGGAAAGATCAGTGTCAAATTTGGAGTCTTGTTTAATGATGACCAGTGCGCCAACCTCTTTGAAGCTCTGGTCGGAACGCTGAAAGCGGCCAAGCGAAAGAAGGTCATCGCTTTTGAAGGGGAGCTGCTACTGCAAGGAGTTCACGACAACGTGGATGTCATATTGCTGCAGGACTGAACAGTCTTTTCTAAACCTGGGTGAAAAAGTACAAAAGTTTTTGACATGTCATTGCTACATTTTGATATGGAAATATACTTGAGAATGTAACATTTTTGTATACTTCATTGGAATATTTTTATACAGCTTTTTTTTTTTTCTTCTCTCAGGGGAGTGATTTGCACACGATTCTTTAAAGTAGCAATTTTCCCTGTTCAAACATCTCAACATCCCATATATCAGCAGTTATAGTGTGCATGATCATGTTAATGGCTTTTTGGGACTTTTGAACAAATTCATCAAACATTGTTTTCAACCTTATGGAAATGAATATCCTCACTAGTTAATATTAATTTTATATATCATACCTCTGATGTCCAATTCTGCCTACACTCTTAAAAACAAAGGTTACGGTTGCAGCGATGCCATAGAAGAACCATTTTTGATTCCCCAAAGAACCCAGTAAACGGCACTTAAAAAGAACAATTTTTTCTTAGTGTGAAGAACCCATGGATGTTAAAGGTTCTTCATGGAACCATCAATGCCAATAATAAACCTTTATTTTTAAGAGTGTATAATGACTGCATAATTGCTCTTTCGACAGTATCAGATTGTTTTGCAGTCTCATTACTGTGAAATTATTAATTTCATGCATAGTCATTCAAGTTATATGTGCCAAAGTATGTCAAAGGCTGATAAATTTGACTTGTAAGGAACATTTATCTGCTGTATGATTTTCTGAATGAAATGTTATATAAATGAACTAAGTTTGACACATCATCAGAACTGTTCCAGGGTGATATTCTGTTTTATAAAGCTCTTGTGAAAACATCCCCACATTGTACCTGTGCTATTCTTGTTCTACAGGTGCTGGTCATATAATTAGAATATCATCAAAAAGTTGATTTATTTCACTAATTCCATTCAAAAAGTGAAACTTGTATATTATATTCATTCATTACACACAGACTGATATATTTCGAATGTTTATTCATTTTAATTTTGATGATTATAACTGACAATTAAGGAAAATCTCAAATTCAGTATCTCAGAAAATTATAATATTGTGAAAAGGTTCAATATTGAAGACCCCTGGTGCCACACTCTAATCAGCTAATGAACTCAAAACACCTGCAAAGGCCTTTAAATGGTCTCTCATGCTGCGTCCCAATTCGCCTACTTATACTACGTCCAAAAAGTATTTACTCTTTTTGTGAAGAAAAAGTACATATTTTTGAGTGTGTAGCAGAAGAGTAAGCTTTGGGACATACTACTTCGTCATCTTTAACAGACTCTGTTGCTTAGTTACGTGTCCCGTCACCGTTTAAACTGCCCTGTCAATCATCGTCACAGTTCAAATCCTCCACATTCAGTTTAATTTCCTACCGTATCGGAGAGAAATGTAGTAGCAAGTTGATCTGCCATTCGTGGGTCTTTCATGCAGAGACTTCTCTCATGTGTTTGCGAAGTTTATGGCCAAACGTATCATTACAAAAGTTCACAATGCTGCTGCAGGTGAAATATAATGTGGCTTACATTGAATAAATATCTTTTTGTCAGGTTAAATACTGATAATTGCTCACTCAAACCCCTTTATCTTACCCTCTCTACTTAACCATCAGACTCGCGTAACCGTCATGTTTGTAGTTTTTTAACACTTTATCCGCGTTTGTAGTTCTAATCGAATCCTCGTCCATCTCGCAATGGGTTGTGGGCAATATCAGCCGTTAGAGTGCGCATCGATCTGCACTTCGGATTCTGACCAGAAATAGTAGACCATCCGGGAATCTTTGGAATACTCTATTCAACATACTACGATTTGGGACATACTAATAATTTTTTCGAATACTATTTAGTACGGATAGTATGCGAATTGGGACGCAGCGTCAGTCTAGTTCTGTAGGCTACACAATCATGGGGAAGACTGCTGAGTTGACAGTTGTCCAAAAGGTGACCATTGACACCTTGCACAAGGAGGGCAAGACACAAAAGGTCATTGCAAAAGAGGCTGGCTGTTCACAGAGTTCTGTGTCCAAGCACATTAATCAAGAGGCGAAGGGAAGGAAAAGATGTGGTAGAAAAAAGTGTACAAGCAATAGGGATAACCGCACCCTGGAGAGGATTGTGAAACAAAACCCATTCAAAAATGTGGGGGAGATTCACAAAGAGTGGACTGCAGCTGGAGTCAGTGCTTCAAGAACCACTACGCACAGACGTATGCAAGACATGGGTTTCAGCTGTCGCATTCCTTGTGTCAAGCCACTCTTGAACAACAGACAGCGTCAGAAGCGTCTCGCCTTGGTAAAAGACAAAAAGGACTGGACTGCTGCTGAGTGGTCTAAAGTTATGTTCTCTGATGAAAGTAAATTTTGCATTTCCTTTGGAAATCCGGGTCCCAGAGTCTGGAGGAAGAGAGACACACAATCCACGTTGCTTGAGGTCCAGTGTAAAGTTTCCACAGTCAGTAGCCATGTTTACATGCGCACTTTTTTGTCATTACGATTGAAAGATTTGGTTTCTTTCTGTTTACATGAGACATTATCTAAACCGATCTGGTGTTTACATGTGCTGACTTTCAGTCGGAATCATTTTGTGACACGCGCACACAGTTTGTCTGCCGCATCAGATTCGTAACGTTAGTATCGTGGATCAATAGTCCTGTGTTGGTAATTTTTTTTCTTTTTTTTCTGTGGGCGGACATGCAGTAGTTTAAACTAATTTATGTCCTATACAATAGCTATATCAACAGCTGTGAATGATGAATGCGGAATCAAAATTAATTCAATTCATTTATTTTGAAAAACACAAAATTAAGTATAAAATGCACCCAAATTATTAATAAAAACAAAGGATGCATGTTGAAACAAGAATGAAAGCATTCAAGACGTGCTCCGCATACTAGTACTAAATGCATAGATATTTCAGATGATTAAGGAAAGATACCATAATCACAAAGCTATACATATTAACAAAAGTAATTAAAGTAGACTGTGGGTAATGTTACTTAACCAAATTGAAGCAGTTGTTTAACTTTTTTTTAAAAATCTAACTTACGAGAAACAAAATGTCGACACGTCCTCTCCAGCAGCTTGAATGTTCCCCGTTGCAATGGCAACTCTCAACAGCCACCATACAGTTTTATAAACGCTATTCATTATTTGTTGTAAAGTGTAAGAATCACCTCAGAAAAATGAATTATTCTGTCAGGCGCAGTTGAAGTCTAGGAAAAACGCTGTTAAGATGAGATGGTGTAGCCAGGCTATGTCTGTGTCATTATTCCAACATCATGTTCATATGCACGAAATAAAACGTTTAATACCTCAGAACAATTACCTTTCTTCTCTTGTCAACATTAGCCTGGTGTGAACGCGGTGCGCGCTCTTCAGTTGTGTTTGCGCGCGCTATATATCATGTCACAGAAAGACGTGCACTCAAAGTAATGGAATCAGGTTGTTTACATGGTGGAATTTACATGGTGGACTCTCAAACCGATTACAATTTCATTCGGTTTGACCATTTTTATTCCGATTGAGGTGTTTATATGGAGCATTTTTATTCGGATTGGACTTTTAAACCGATTACAGTGCTTCATGTAAACGCACCTAGTGATGGTTTGGGGTGCCATGTCATCTGCTGGTGTTGGTCCACTGTGTTTTCTGAGGTCCAAGGTCAACCCAGCCGTATACCAGGAAGTTTTAGAGCACTTCATGCTTCCTGCTGCTGACCAACTTTATTGAGATGCAGATTTAATTTTCCAACAGGACTTGGCACCTGCACACAGTGCCAAAGCAACCAGTACCTGGTTTAAGGACCATGGTATCCCTGTTCTTAATTGGCCAGCAAACTCGCCTGACCTTAACAATCTATGGGGTATTGTGAAAAGGAAGATGCAATATGCCAGACCCAACAATGCAGAAGAGCTGAAGGCCACTTCAGCAGTGCCACAGACTGATCGACTCCATGCCACGCCGCATTGCTGCAGTAATTCAGGCAAAAGGAGCCCCAACTAAGTATTGAGTGCTGTACATGCTCATACTTTTCATGTTCATACTTTTCAGTTGGCCAAGATTTCTAAAAATCCTTTCTTTGTATTGGTCTTAAGTAATATTCTAATTTTCTGTGATACTGAATTTGGGATTTTCCTTAGTTGTCAGTTGTTATAATCAAAATTTAAATAAATAAACATTTGAAATATATCAGTCTGTGTGGAATGAATATAATATACAAGGTTCACTTTTTGAATGGAATTTGTGAAATCAACTTTTTGATGATATTCTAATTATATGACCAGCACCTGTATGTGTACTCAGGTATTACATAGGACTCCTAATGGTGCAGTTCGTAAGCTCAGGAAGTCCTTAAAGGTGCTGTATGTAAGTTTTTGACTGTAGTAAAGCATAAAAATCGCATATGTTTGCAGATATTTAGGAAACTTATAAAACAACATAAAAATGATAAATTTAATAAAACAAATTAATAAACAAATAAATTGGGCCAGAGAGCGCCGATTCTACCCGACCTAAAGAGCCTCGGCTCTTAAAAAAAAAAAAACACATTAAAACCATAGACTAAAAATATAGACGTAGTGTCCGTGAGGTCACCCATAGGATTCTGATGAGCAGTTTTGAAGAGTAGGGACGAGCTGGCCGTTGGCATCTTGGCAGCGCATCATCGCGCGTCACTCCCGGATAACAGAAAATGGGCAAAAAGGCGGGACGTGGGCGGAGCTGAAGTGAAGCGATGACTAACAGACAGCAGATAAATGGCTATCCACCTCTCACCCGAAGTGGCCACACCCTTAATTATGCAGAACTTTAATGCTTTATATAATGTAACGAATGAGTTATAAAAAAACATTCACCGCCCTCACAGTTGTCATAAAGGGCAAAATTAGCCATATAGACCAAAACCACAATTTGTTCCAGTCTGTAAACACGTTTTATTCTGCTGTAAAGTTGGGCATTTTAACATGGGGCTCAATGAGATTCTGCTCCCTTCTGGAGCCTGTCCCTAGCGGCCAGTCGATTAATTGCAGTATATGTCACTTCCGTAATGGCTTCAAGAGAAACTGCGGGAGGTTGCCGCTTGATTAAAATGCGATAAACCAACTCATCAACTTACCATTGTCAATTGCGCTCGTTCCTGTTGCGTGTCCTCAAACTGGCAACCCCTATGAGTGTCGAGTCTGAGGAGGAGGGGGCGGGGCAAACAATATTTGAATTTGGACTGCAGTACCCATTTCAACCACTAGCTGTCATTCTTACATACAGCACCTTTAACATGAGCAGCAATAGGAAATGGAGGCTGTCCAAAAACGCATACTCTCTTGAGTATGTCATTTTTTGAATAATGAATTACTTTGCAACAGTTAAAAAAAAAGTATGTTCTATATGGCATGAATGTAATCTGGACATTCAACATTGGCCATGTCACAGCATCAGTTATGCTGCTTCACTGCCATTCACAAATCCTCTACTATGGTTTCATGGGATAGTAAAGTGTCCACTGGATGCACACTTCAGAATCTCGCCGGAAGAGGTCATCCAGGTAATAGCCTACTCTTTTGAGTACTGTAAATAAGGACATTGGCCTACTTATTTTGTCACATGCCGTTTTTTTGCCTGCTATATAGTAGGGAAGAATGTGATTTCGGATGCAGCCATTAAATAGAGATAATGTTTAAAAATATGTACTGGATTATGGGGAAAAATAATAAAACTGATTTTCTTTTTTTATAGATAAATATATGAATCAACAGCATCCGTACCTCAACATTTTAATCTGACTTGAAATTTTCAATTTGTAGTGTGTATATGGATTTCTGTGTTGCTCTTTGATTTCTGTCTTGTGATGGTTAATCTGCTTTCGGGATGGCTGGAGACTGTTTATTTAAAAGTGCAATAAACTCAGTCATAAAAATAGGCTACATGAACTGAATTTAAAACACTTAATCGTTCAAATTCTTGACAAGTAGGCCTACTGAATTATAGAACTGAATGGTACAATTAAAAGTGAAAGAACATAGATCAGAGGTGCCCAAACCTTTTGCAATGAAGGGCCAGAAATCAAACTTGATTGAAGTCTGTGGGCTGAAACTAAGAGTTGCATTATATCAAACTTTTATATTCTTTTTAAGTGGTTAGCCTTGGTTCCCCTGATTTATGATTTCATAACTTTAATACATGAATTACTACTCCAGTTTGATTTTTAAAGTTTTATAATACAATTAAACTTTATTGCTGTTTTAAAAATTTAGTTACGCCAACTGGTATTTTAGAAAAATCAAATAAAAAGCAAAAGAATCTTGAACGTGCCAAATTTATTGATTATTTTGAAAAACGATATTAGAGAGCTTCAGTTCAGTATTAATATTATTGTAATATTTTTGCACCTTGTCAGTGTTTTTTTTTTTTTTGCTGATTGCACATTATCTCGAACATAACACATAATAAACAAAAGACAAGTTACAGTATTGAGCTGCATGATTCTGGATAATTTGAGACTCACAATTTTTTTTGTTCCAAACAGAGATCACAATTCTTTCATGATTCCGAACAGACAAATAAACAAAATAAAATGCAATTTACTAGAGGTTCTGACAAAATGTTAATTGCTGCAGAGTATGTTTAATCAATTTGAATTAATATTTTTTTTTTTAATTCATTTGAATAAATTATTCAATGCCTCACTTATAAAGACTTCACTTGTTTCATTACTGGATGAATCAGCATTTTTGAACAAATGTCTTTTGAATGATTCAATATTTTTTACATTAATTTGTCGCCTCCCAATGTCGTAACGATGTAATTGATATAATCTTTATTTTAAGCGTTGTTACTTTTAAAGGTGCAGTGTGTAATATTTATGAGGATCTATTGACAGAAATGCAATATAATATACATAACTATGTTTTCAGTAGTGTATAAAGACCTTACATAATGAACCGTTTTTATTACCTTAGAATGAGCCATTTCAATCTACATACACCGCGGGTCCCCTTATGCTGCGTTCACACCAAACGCGAATAGAGCACCAGAATAGCGTCCACCGCGTCTAGTTGGACGCTTGAACATTTTGAATCCATTCGCGCGTCCAATTCGCTGTGGATGCGCGAATGGATTCAAATTGTTCAAGCGTATAAATTGAGCGTTTGAAGCGAAATAGACGCACGCAAGGCACTCCAGGAGAACTGTCACAAAACATCACTCTGCCTCTTTTCATTTTCATTAAAAATAAATATTAAACATTAATAGCCACACAAATGTGGTCCAGGCAACACACTACCTACGTTATCTTCACTGCATGTATATTTAAATATCCTTAAAAAAATAAAGTTATGAAACTTCTCTTTGCCCTCAAAGAGGGCACAACAAATTATAGATTCATGCATGGGCGTCGGAACCATTGTTTGTGGGTGGGACAAGACCCACCCACTTTTTACGATCAATGATATTGGACCCACTCACTTTTATCGTCTCTAACATTCAGCACATGTCTGTTTACCTACCCCTAATCGATAAACACTTATTATTAAACACGTTAGACGCTTTATTTCCACTTTTCTAATATTTGCGTAATTTTTATTGTAAATAAATGCCTTTCCGATCTGATATGTGATGGGAAAAGGGAGAAGATTGAACTCGGCGAAAGGCGGATTCGAACCGCGGGTCGACCGCGGGTGTCAAAACTAGATGCCGTGTGTCTTACCCCTACACTACTACCGCTATCAATGATATGATTCCCGTAATTTTGTGTTTCCGAACTATTCGCTTAGCAAGCAAAGTGGTAAATTTGTACTTATTGGCATCTACTCCAGTAAAAAAAATTCTGAGGACCCACCCAAATTTTTTTTGCTTCCGACGCCCATGGATTCATGACACCAAAGATCACCCATTAGATCTGCGGAATTCACAAGAGGAATTCACAACTCCAAAAACGCAACATATATATTTTTTTAAATAGGCACTCTCTTTATAAATAAACCACAAATTTGAGCTTTAAAAAACATTCTCACCTGAAAAAGTCTTAAAACTACATTTTGTGACACAATAGTAGTATTTTTTAATTATGCGGGGTTTCTCATCACGTCACTTTACCACGTGACAGCAGCAAACAGGCTCCTGATTGGTTAACGCGGCGCAAATTGACGCCAAAGTTAAAATTGTTCAACTCTGGCGTTTTTTTCAAACACGTGAATGCACAAAAAGCACCACTCGCGCAAGATGCTCAATTCGCGTCATTCGCACGAACGAGGCGGAATCGCGTCCATCACGCCGCAGGACCTCCAGACGCGCGTCAATGCGCCTTTCCATTGACTTAACATTGAAATCACTCGCTCCTGACGCTCTATTCGCATTTGGTGTGAACGCAGAATTACAGTGAAGTCATCATTTTGCGGCGCCATGTTTCTACAGTAGCCCTAAAGAAACAAACATCTCTACAGAGCGCTAGTCACACTCTGCGCTCTCCGATGACATCTTTGTCCTGTGTCGGTCACCTTAGCTTCTCTATGTGCTTCGAAAGGGAGGGCTGAGCTCTGGGTGATTCTCACCGCTAGATGCCTCTAAAATGTACACACTGCACCTTCAAAAGGTGATTCATTTAACTCTATTTTGATCGCTACAGTGTTTATATATGAACTATAAAGTTGTATCCCAGTACTTTTGTGATAATCTGAAAGATTAAGACAGAAATAACAATACTGTGTGGTTGAAAAGACTGTTTGTGAACCTGTCAAAATACATCACCGGCCAACGTTGGCCCCCGCGGGCCCTAGTTTGGGCATCTCTATAGATGGTTCTCTAAAGATTCTTTGTAATGGAAAAAACTTTTCCAATGGAATCTAGATGTAATTAGAACCTTGTTTTTTTATTTATTTGTTTTTATGTAACCTTGATCACCAAAATTAAGATGACTGCTCAAATAGCATGCACATGCTTTTTTGGTTTTCTAATAATTTTAGCAGTGTGTCGATTATGTTCGGGACTCCCTTCAGTCTGTGCTATTAATAACTCTGAGGTCCGGGTCTGAATCAGAGATGGAGGCGGGGCCAGAGGAACATTCTCTCTTCAGAGCAGGAATCAAAACAAGAGAGGGACACGCCTTCTTCATGGTGTACCTATGCTGTCAAGACTGCCTGCACAAATCTGGAGGATAATAATCGAACTGTAACATCTGCGTCTACCGTGCATTAAGATTCGCAGTGGATTCGTCAAGCACCCTCGACATGATATCCGCGGAAATGCTCGGTGGCGGTCGCTGACAGGCTGCATTCATACTGAGCGCTCCATTATGCCCAACCAAAAAAGCAACAAGGGGAAGAGAAATAAACGCACGAATAGTAGCGGGGACGAGCAAGAAAATGGAGCCTCTGCGTCTGCGGTTACAGGAGGAACTGCCGCGGTGTTGACTGGAGCGACAGCGGGTCCGCCGAGCGACAACATAAGCGGTAAGAACGTCACTTCAGTGAATGTTCTATCAGACGGTACGTTTCCCCGAAAGTGCGCGCGCGTTACCTTCCTCCTAATGTTCTCTCACTTGCAGCAACTTGTTTTGTGTGCGTGCCATCACCATCAGAATTGTTACCACTCTCACTTATCGCCCTGGCTGTACTGTAAGGTTACGCAGGCCTTGTTCAAGGGTAGATGCACTTGGCATGGAGTTGCATGTGATTTGGAGATAAAATGTTGAGTGTATGTTGTGTAATGGCATGTTATATCTCCGTAACGATGTGTAGTTAGAGTGTTTAATAATGTATTGAATAGCTTTGGCTCCTGAGGTAATGGAAGTGCTGTTCTATCTTTGAGTGGCAGGCAACTATGAATAATGGAATGTCAGGGCGCAGGTAATCAAAAATTATTTATTTATTCATAATTCAAGTACGTTTCAGACAAATTGTTCAGTTAGTCTTCACCACAAAAACAACATTGCTACAAAAACAAAACTTTTGTGATATTTATGCATATGCATGGACTGAAATCTGTATTGGAACCACTTATGAGAGGAGCAGCACTTCATTTTAACATGGCCTGCACACTAGTGAGAGAAACCCACTCAGAGCGATAACTGAAAACACTAACATGCTCTTTGCTACAGCCATATTTATACAACTTTGTTTCATCTCACGAGAGAACAGTTCTTTCACTTTATGCTTAAGTAGTATGGTTTGAAAGTTAGTGAACGCTTCAAACTCAGAGTGGAGGTTCAAACACTCTTCCAATCAAATTTGAAGACTGGAGCTCTGTTGTACAATTGTCTTTCTCCGTCTCTCATGACACACATACACACTTCAACTTCATTCACAGGAGTGTTGCGTAATATTTTTTTTCCTTTTGAGTGGGATTTGCACCCACAGAGTTATTATAAATAGAAATGAATGTGTACTGACATTGAACATTCTTCCAGTGAAGCTGCTTGATTCACACTGTCTATAAATAGATGTCCCTTAATTAATTTGTGCTTTATTCTTATTATTTTATTATACTTGTTATATTATTTTTAGCTTTATTTATTAATTCAGTCATTACAGCAGCATTCAGTACAATATATTTAACCAAATATAATATTTATTTTGTGTATAGAATATAAGACAGGGTACCTCAAATCCAGGCCTGGAGGGACACTGTCATGCAGAGTTTAGTTCAAACCCTGAACTCACTTACCTGCAATTTTCTAGTAACTCTGAAGACCTTGACTAACTGGTTGAAGTGTGCAGGGCTTCAACCAGGGCTGGATTTGAGGAACTCTGGTATAAGCCATTGTAATCTGCATAAAGCAACAGTTCATTCAGAAATGTAAATTCTGTCATTATTTCATCTCATGTTGTTCCAAGCTCATAGGACTTTCCTGAAGCACACAAAAAAAAGATGTTAGGCTCTGTCACCATCTTCTCTTCACCTGCAATGAAAGTGAATTATTCTAACCTCTTTTTCTGTTCCACCGATGAAAGAAAGTCACACAGGTTTGGAACAGCATGAGAGCGAGTAAATGATGAAAGAAGTGTCGTTTGTATGTGAGCTATTCCATTTAGCCTAAGTTAATATAATCTTCATTGTGTTTGGCAGAGGCCACATGTGCCACCCCATTGGTGTGCAGTCTGGGCCGTCCCGTTGACCTTGAGAAGGACGACTACCAGCGTGTGGTGTGCAACAGTGAACTCTGCCCCTACGGCAATTGGATGCACCTGCAGTGCTTCTATGAGTGGGAGAGCAGTATCCTGGTGCAGTTCAACTGCATCGGCCGGGCCCGCAGCTGGAACGAGAAGCAGTGCCGACAGAACATGTGGACCAAAAAGGGCTACGATCTAGCCTTCCGCTTCTGCTCCTGTCGTTGCGGCCAGGGACACCTGAAAAAAGACACTGACTGGTACCAGGTGAAGCGCATGCATGACGAGCGCAAGAAAAAGCTGCCAGAGAAAGGCAGCGGGAAGCCCTGCAGTGGTGCCTCCGTAGGTGGCGCTTGCGGCGGAGGTGGGCCGGAAGTTCCCGATGAGCCCAAGAAAGGGAAATCATCCGCAAGCCATAAGCTAGCTCACCGTGGCTCCAGTCAGGAACTGTCTCGCAGACAATCGGTAGATTGGCAGAACTCTCAGGAGAGATGTCACGTCGGTCCTCCCAATGCCATCGGCGGGGTTTCCCATGGGCTCCGCTCCCCATGCGAATCCCCCGCTCAGTCCCCTCCGTCGGGCTTCGCCCCCTTTCCCCCCCAGTCCCTCGGTGGCCCGCGTAGCTCAAGGCACCTGGGCGAGTTTCTAAAGAACGCGATTCACACAGAAGGCCACAGGAAGCATTTCCTTTCCGGAGGTGTGGTGGCACGTGGGGTTCACCTAGAGCAGGGAGCCGGCAACATGTGCCTCCCTCGGCTTTCTCCCGGAGATAACCCTGTGCAGTTCCTGAGGAGGCTGGATCTTTCCGAGCTGCTCACACACATTCCCCGCCACAAGCTCAACACTTATCATGTGCGAATGGAGGACGATGCCCAAGCCGGGCAGGGAGAGGATCTCAGGAAGTTCATCCTCTCTGCGCTCAGTGCGAGTCACCGCAATGTGGTGAACTGTGCCCTTTGCCATCACACCCTGCCCATCTTTGAGCAGTTCCCTTTAGTGGATGGGACGCTGTTCCTGAGCCCTTCACGCCACGATGAGATTGAGTATGATGTACCTTGCCACTTACAAGGTGAGCGAATCCACTATTCACACTCAAAAGGGGCTGTTTCTCATGAAAGATTTTCTCTTGAAAATATTAGAGTGGGAAGTTATTCTTCATTAGTGTCCAATACCCTAACAGCAAAGAATAGCTGTAGAAATCAAAATGGATTCACTCATAAAGTTTTTGAGTTTTACAGAATTAATTTTAACTGTAATTCTGTTTATATTCAATAAAAGTTTCTCTTCACATTTTCAGTGTCTCCAAACTTTGTTGTGCAGTCACTTCAATATCACCAATGCATTTATGACATTTTATATTTCTGATAAAAATATTGTAAGTCATTATATATAATGTGTTTTGGAGAAACATTTATTTCATAATGGGATTCTGCCCCCCACACTTTCAATTGTTTTACTTTGATGAAAGGTTAGATTTTTGTATATATATATATATATATATATATATATATATATATATATATATATATATATATATATATATAATATATATATATATTTGTAGGGCTGTGCGATATTGAAGAAAAATGCGATATGCAATACCTTGTTAAATAATGCGATATTCGATATGCGACACGATATTGCTTTAAGTATGTAAAATCATTTTAAATTTGGGAAATGAAAGCATCGCTACAACTTCTGAAAGTTGCACCAGCAGTGCAACAATTAATGTCACAAATCTGACAATAACATTTCAATGTATCAATGTAAACAAACAAAAAATGTAATGCCAATATTTAAATACCAAAAACTCTAAAACTTAACATCAAGAACATCCAGGTAAACAAAGACACCTGAACTAGGGGTGGACAATTATTTTTGTTATTTTAGTTAATCTTTCTTATTAAAAATAATAACTTAAAACAGCAGTCTTCACATGAATTAAATATACACTGATACATAATAAATCTACAAAGCAGCCATTTTGACGTAACTGTGTGTGTATTTGACAGTTCGAGTGTGTAACAAGGCACGAAACAGAACTGAAGGGATCACACGCTTTCAGGGAGGCAGCTTGTGGGCACATTTCGGTGTGTGTCAGACAGCAGACAGCGCGAGACGGCAAGGAGTTTTTTTCCCCCGCAAGTTATTGCGTTTAATAACTCTTTTTAACGTCAAACAAGTCAGATAAGTAACAGTCATGTGCTCAGTCTATTCTCTGCGATATGCGTCGACCTAAAACCTACACTTTTCACAATGATGAAGTAGCATATTAAAATCATTCAGATATTGCGTGCCGTTGCGATATGCATATTGTGATATGTACATTTGCGATATTTCGATATATTGTGCAGCCCTATATATTTGTTTTACGTACATTTTTTTATATTTCACATATATACACTCACCTAAAGGATTATTAGGAACACCCGTTCAATTTCTCATTAATGCAATTATCTAATCAACCAATCACATGGCAGTTGCTTCAATGCATTTAGGGGTGTGGTCCTGGTCAAGACAATCTCCTGAACTCCAAACTGAATGTCAGAATGGGAAAGAAAGGTGATTTTAAGCAATTTGAGTGTGGCATGGTTGTTGGTGCCAGACGGGCCGGTCTGAGTATTTCACAATCTGCTCAGTTACTGGGATTTTCACGCACAACCATTTCTAGGGTTTACAAAGAATGGTGTGAAAAGGAAAAACATCCAGTATGCGGCAATCCTGTGGGGGCGAAAATGCCTTGTTGATGCTAGAGGTCAGAGGAGAATTGGCCGACTGATTCAAGCTGATAGAAGAGCAACTTTGACTGAAATAACCACTCGTTACAACCGAGGTATGCAGAAAAGCATTTGTGAAGCCACAACATGCACAACCTTGAGGCGGATGGGCTACAACAGCAGAAGACCCCACCGGCTACCACTCATTTCCACTACAAATGTGCACTGCAGGCTGTTGGTGGTGAAATGGTGTGGGGGATGTTTTCTTGGCACACTTTAGGCCCCTTAGTGCCAATTGGGCATCGTTTAAATGCCATGGCCTACCTGAGCATTGTTTCTGACCATGTCCATCCCTTTATGACCACCATATACCCGTCCTCTGATGGCTACTTCCAGCAGGATAATGCACCATGTCACAAAGCTCGAATCATTTCAAATTGGTTTCTTGAACATGACAATGAGTTCACTGTACTAAAATGGCCCCCACAGTCACCAGATCTCAACCCAATAGAGCATCTTTGGGATGTGGTGGAACGGGAGCTTCGTGCCCTGGATGTGCATCCCACAAATCTCCATCAACTGCAAGATGCTATCCTATCAATATGGGCCAACATTTCTAAAGAATGCTTTCAGCACCTTGTTGAATCAATGCCACGTAGAATTAAGGCAGTTCTGATGGCGAAAGGGGGTCAAACACAGTATTAGTATGGTGTTCCTAATAATCCTTTAGGTGAGTGTATATATAATTTAGAGACGCATGATATATGAGTACCATATCAGTTAGGGGATGATATTTGGAGTGTTTTTTTTTTTTTACACTATTGGCTGATATTTAATAAATCAAGCTAATTTTCCCTATTTTTACATTAAGATTAACTTTGCCATCATCTAATATTTAAAGTTAATTTTTAAAAACAATAATAATTTAGTAACACCGCTAAATGTAAATCTCATAATGAATATTCATAAGTTAAAAATTAAAACATTAAAATCAGGCATCGCTAAAGTGTGTAAAAGTATAGAATTTTAATATTGGCCATTTATTTGTTAGCATGAAAATAAAGCTATAATATAGCTATAACATGAAAATAATTATGGGACAAATTTGTTGTATTGGTGTATTTGTAGTAATGATATTATCACAAAATATCAGTTATCGTCTTGTTTTTGGTATTGGTTCACGTTCCTTTTTGTTGAGTCTGTCTCTTTTTCCCTGGTTAGAGATTGCATCGCAGGCACACCGTTCATTTCTGATAAAATAGCAAGAACAGCAAAAACCTTTCCATTTCCAGCTTCACCATTTTTATCAATTGAGCCGAGTCAGTTGACAAACTCTGCATGATAACAGTTTTACCATAGAAAAAACTATTCAAGTTTAGCATTTGAGAATGAAATATGACTGTTGCTAAAGACTAAAGCAAGGACGTTTTGAGGCAAAGTGCCAACTTGATTGGGAATAAAACAAACCCTTTTCTTCTTGTAATAAAGAAGCAAAGCAGCTGTGACAGATAATAATGCTTTGATCACGGCATATCATTAAATCCCTATTAGAATACATTTTCATGAATTAGAAGCTAATTGCAGTTTAAAAGGGCTTTTTGTTTATGTTCTAAAGGGAGGCTGATGCACCTTTATGCCATCTGTGTGGACTGCCTGGAAGGAGTACACAAAATCGTGTGTATAAAGTGCAAATCTAGGTGGGATGGAAGCTGGCACCAGCTGGGCACAATGTACACATACGACATACTGGCTGCATCCCCATGCTGCCAGGTAATGAATCTGTTTGTGCTCATGTCGCATATAATTCGATATTACTATGTATATATTACTAAAATGTCACTACTCTCTATCTGCCTAGGCACGGCTCAACTGCAAGCATTGTGGGAAACCGGTCATAGATGTACGTGTGGGCATGCAGTATTTCTCCGAGTACAGCAATGTACAGCAGTGTCCTCACTGTGGCAATCTGGACTATCACTTTGTAAAGCCATTCTCCTCGTTCAAAGTTCTCGAAGCTTATTGACAAAAGTTGCGTTTGCATGCTAGTATTTTTTCCCCTGTTTTTTTCTATTCATAGAATTACTTATTTTGGGCTCTTGTCAACACTTTGTGCGGGATTAGTTCTCTTTAGGAACAAAATAGAAAGAATCAAAAGCATACAACGTTACGTCGGGAGAGCGCGTCTTTTATTAAGAGAAAGAGGGTGTGCTTTTTGCGTATATTCTAACGCCATCCTCGAAATGTTTGAGCTTGCATTAAAAAAAAACAAAGCAACAACAATACTGTGACAAGTGAATGTATCTCTGTATGCCAAATTTGCTCTTTTTGTACAAAAAACAAGAAAACAATAAAATACATAAAAGGATCCTTCCTTTTTCACAGAGTAATGAATTATTCCATGGCGTGGTCAGTTTTTTTAATCTCAAACTCATTACGCCCAGAGCCTGTCTACATAATTCCTGTTTTCCATATCAAATAGCAATGCTCAGTGAACATCATTATTGCAGATGAAGCAGCTTCTTTGATAAAGTAATGAAGAGGCGCTTTTATGTGGACAACCTTTGGTTTGTGAATCTTGGAAGACAAAGGCGTTTAGAGTGAGAGAAATACTTTTTTTTTTTATAGATACAATTGAAAAGTGCTAGAGCAATTTTTGAAAGATAACTCTTGTGGAAACGGGAACTAATGCACGTGTTTTATTGTGTGATAAAGCAGCCATATCAATATTTGTATAATGTTTACCAGACCATTAGATCTGCTGGCCTGTTGTTGGTCATATTTCTGCAAATAATTTACATTTTAAAGCCTCCTAGAGATAATATAGCTCATGAGGATTATATATAATATACTACCATACAGAAGCCAAACGTCTCGGTTACTTACGTAACCTCGGTTCCCTGAGAGAGGTAACGAGTATTGCGTAGCATACGCTAGGGGGACTCCTTTCCCTCGAGAATATGAAGCAAAAATTATATCCATAATTTCATAATGTAAAACGCAGTGCTGCTGCACAGCGAATACAGCAGAGCGTATCTGCGCGCTGATTGGCTGTGCTACGGCAACTGCAGGGACCTACGGCGAGAGCGCTGAAGGGGGTGGTCCAATCAGGTGCTGACTGAGCTCCCGCCTGAAGCCTGATTGAATTTGCATATTGAGTCTATAAAAGACCCTGTCTCGCCATAGGAAATCAGATTAAATCTCTTTCAGCGAACTCTCCACTTCGCTGATCTCCGGAATTGAAGCCACCGTCGAAAAGGCAACCAGCGGAACTCTGCAGCCTGAGGACGCCGGATTCCCGGGATTCGCCTTCAGCCGTACTGCTGTTTCAGCTGCGCCATCCGGCGATTATATCCTTTTTACTAAACTGACGAGCGTTGTTTCAAATGCCTCGTCCCACGTGTGCCTCGTGTAGAGGCCCTCTCTACGGCGGGGATCGTCACATTATCTGTGCCAGGTGTCTCGGCCGAGACCACGCCCTGACCGCACTCTCTCAGGGCGGCTTATTTTTTTATTAAAATAAACTTTTGGAATTGTCTGTATTGTTTATCTACAGTTTCTATGGTAGAAAATACTAGTGATGTTCAACCAGCGAACGTTAAAACTCTTTAATCAAAACTGCACACATAATGAAAGTAAAAACGCAGACATGATAAAACGAACAAAACACAACGTAAAAGTCTAGGCCTGGTTCTCTCTCGTCCTTCACTGTCGTCACTCCTCCTTTTATGCTTCCGTTGCTACTCCATGATACAAGACGGGTGTGACGTGCAGGTGACGCTCATTTGCAATCACGCCACCGGCCTCGCACCGTTCTCTCATGGCTCTCGTCCGCCCTGCTTGTCACATACCCCCATCGGCAGGCCGGGGGGTACCCACGAGACTGCGCTCAACTCTACTGTTTTGCTCATTGTACTGAATCTGATCCAGACATAGTGTTTGACAAAAAACCTTTAGCTAAAAATGCTGCTTTTTTATTTTTATAACCTTCCCACATTCATTTGTTGATAAAAAAAATAATGTATCAAGCTTAAACAGAGGGTCTGTTATTTCTATTGACATATTGCATGTTCAGATATTCAGATAAGAAAATATTCTGGGGGCCATGAAATTGTGAAAAAGACCAAAACCACTGGCGGTGGCTGGCAACTTTATATAAAAACACTGGCGGGGAAAGAGTTAAAAAAGACTGTATTATGCATGCCAGGTCAGTGGTTGGCGATGTCACTTTGTCAAGAAACACCCCGCCGACATGTAATACGCATGCATGAACAAGTTGTCACAAATTAGCTTTTTGTTGTTTACATGGAGACCGTAAAGTAGGGTGAGCAGACGTCCCCGTTTTCTGGGGACAGTCCTGGTTTTTGGTGTTCTGTCCCCGACTGGAGCTGTCCCCGTTTTACAACTCGTTCAAAACAACCTGCAGATATATTGCAAAAAAGCGCCCAACCAACATAGAGCTGCTGCTGGTTATAGGAGCAATCGTTTAGTGATTATTTTCATCAGCAGATGGCGCTGTGAGATTCGCTGATTCTGAAGAACGTAACCGAGAGCAGAGCGCCATTATCGTCAAATATCAAAAGAAACATTGTTATTGCTTTCAAGGTAAACGAGTTAGTATAACTATTCATGTTAAATTAAAGTAAAACTGTTTGTATGCGCTTTATAACAGTCTCAACAGTCAAAAAGTTTCAGTCACAGAGCTGTGATTACCACACATCAGGGGTCCGTTCTTCGTACCTCGCTTAATACATCTGAGATGATTTGACAGATCCCAGATCTTTTAATCGTGATAACTGATGTCTGGCTAATTTGGTTCTTCAAACGAATTTGCGGATTGGATTTAAATATCTGGATTAAATGATCTAAAATCACTGCACGTTCTTGTTTTCCCTGAAGAGGGCAGATGCATCGATACTCGAAACCATGATCAGCAATGCAGTGATTGGCTGGCGTCAAGACAGCAACGTAATGACATCATATAATTAAAAAAGCCACCTGGCAAAAAACTTGGCAAATTACACAAAAAAAACCCACGAATATCTGGACCTTTATAAGGAAACAGCTAAACGACCAAACCAACATAAAAGTTATAATAGATCAATGATAAATGTTTTTTTTTTTTGTTACATGATTACCAATTATTTATATTCATGATTTTATACAGTATTTGTACACCCTTTACATTTTTATTTCAACGTTGTAATTCAATTTTTAATTCAATTTGAAGCAGATTTGTAACGTGACAGTATTAAAGTTTCTTAAGGGTCAAGATCAAATTCTCTGCATCTCCTGCGCTGCATCAAGCCATCCCATAATATCCGTCATCACTTAAATTAATGCACGGCTCAGATTAACTGTACAACATGTGTGCAAACCTCCAATAAAATTATAAAGTAATTATTCCATCACAAATAAATCGCTCAATCAAGTGGCTGTGTCTAGTATTATACACAACATTATATTATATACATTCTCATATACATATACAATTTAAAATTTGTATATTATTATTATTTAAAATGATTATTATTGCCCCTGGTTCAGTAATGAACTCTTGTAATAAAGTAGCAGTGGCTGGGACAGATTTTAAGATGCGATCTAATCCTGTTTACATGAAATAAACCGCTCGCGAGCAGGTTTAAGCTTACGGACCTGTTGCTATGACAGCAAGTCCAGGATGAGCGTCGAAGAACCAAACAATCCAAGATCATGCCAAATCGTCAACAATCAAATCCAGCTAACTGAGTTAGCGAGGTACGAAGAACGGGCCCCTGAACTATAAAAATAAATAAACTTAGCAATTACACTTGCAACAAATACATGTGCATAATACACATACTTTAAGCCTAAAATGCAAAATAACTAGACCATTTTCAAGCACAAACGTAACACATTTTAAGTAAAAAAAATAAATAAATGTATATGTCATAAACTTGTGAAAATGAAATACAATTATAAAATATTTGTTAGTTTTATTTATCATATTTATGTTTTTTATTTTTGTAATGTGTTTTTGTTAAGTCGTGTTATATTGTTTTGAACGGCTTATTTACAATGGTTACTATTGACTGTTTTCATTTTTTGTTTGTTTTTGCGGGTGCGTTGAAATTGTATTAAATCCAGACCAAAAATCCTAATAATCAAACTAAATCATAGCTTAATAATTATTAATGTTAATAATAATATAGGGAGCCCACAATAACAAAAACAAATGTATTGTCCCCGTTTTTTTAATTAAAAGATAATAACATGAGATTTTAGTGATATTTTGACCACTCAAATAGGAAATGTCCCCGGTTTCCATTTCAGAAATCTGGTCACCTAACAGTAAAGGCAGAGTTTTCAAAACCTTGTACTCTGATACCCCTTTTTTTTGACGTACGTTTCCAGGCCCCAAAAAGTTGTTGTGTAAACGAATGGCCAAAATGCATAAAAAGTTTCCCCATTTTCAGTTGAAAACATTTTGCGTTGGCGTATTAACTGTTTTTAGAGCAGTTTACATCTTTAAAAAGGTAACGCAGTCAAACCTCTGCCACTTTTACATCGTCAGAATAACTAACCATATAAATAAATAAAGCCTAATTTTTAATGTGTGTATTTTTTAATGCATCTATATTTTATAATTTAGGCTAAAGGTCAAGTTAAGCACAAACCTGCTGGCTTCCTCATTCCCACTCATGGCCATAACTGCAGCTTCTGATACAAATTCACATTCTGTTAGAAGCTGGGATTGCCTGCAGGTATAATTCTCTGAATCTTACATTTATCACTATGGTTTGTAGACTGAAAATAACTGCATTTGTGTCTGCTTTTATTTATATTTATTTAGGACAAGGGTGGCTTCTTTGTGCACTTTGAGGGAAGCTGCCAAAATATGCCCAAACGATATATCTAATCAAACCTGCTCTGCTTTAGGATGTGTAACCTACAAGGTCTGTGAGGTACAGGATGTGTAACCCAGAACAGAAAATGATGAGACAGCACTTGTATAAATAAATACAGGTCAGTACATCTACTCGCAGGTATAGACACCGAATCATTCGGAACAGTATAAGAATGAAATCTGCTTGCATTTTTAGACTGTTGCCATGGAAACTGCTGCTTGGGTAAAAATCATGGTGTGCAATAAGAGTTATTGTATGCTAGTGGACAGCAGTTAACATTATTTAGCATGAATCTAGCTCTTTTCTTTAAAATATATTCCAGAATATAAATTCAAGGTTCTTTATTATGGTTATAGGGTTGGGTATTAACACAAATGTTATGATTCGATTCACAAGCTTGCGACTTTATCAATTAATTTGGATTATATTATTTTCGATGTAACAATAATGATATAATTCAAACTTTATAATTACATTCTACTTAAATTCGTTTTTTGTTTTTTAAATATAGACAAACAGCGGCTGTCATTTTTTAATGAATTTATTCAAAAATACAAAAATAGGCCTGTTGAAGAACAGTAATAAATAATATGGTGCATATATTCAGTAAAACACTTCTCTAGAGTTATTTTCTTTTAGCTGTCTATGGGGTTTTTGGAGTTAATTAATTAATTAAGGTAAATGTTACCTGACATGTTCTCGCGTTTTATTGCCATTTTTCTGCAGTTGAAACCCTGAGCGATTACAAGAGACATGATACTTTTCGGTAAGTTGGACTCTTTTAAAGGTCCCGTTCTTCGTGATCCCACTGTTCAAACTTTAGTTAGTGTGTAATGTTGCTGTTAGAGCATAAATAATACCTGTAAAATTATAAAGCTCAAAGTTCAATGCCAAGCGAGATATTTTATTTAACAGAAGTTCCCTTTCAAAAGAATTTCACCTGCTGTTGCACTTGTGCATATGGTAGAGTGACAATAAAGTGATTTGATTTTGATTTGATTTGAAAGCCTACAGCGAACGGCTGGCTTGGACTACATCCTGGTACTTCCTACATAAATGACGTCAGTAGAACAGTAGAACAGACTAACCTCCGCCCACAAGACTACGCGAAAAAAGGGGGCGTGGTCTTGTTGCTGTCCCACGTGGAGAAGAGGACGTGCGTGGAGAAAAGGAAGTGTTGCGTTTTACTGTGTTTGTCGCCATGTCGTCGAGACGCTGTTATTTTCATCCCGGAGTCAAATCACCTTTGTTTGGCTTTCCCAGGGACGCTGTAGAGATCATTAAGCGCATATATCTCCCGTTAAGAGGCGTGACCTTTCCACGTGCACTAAGCTGCTGTCGAATCACAACACAGGAACCGTGCCACGTTTGCTAAGCTGCTGTCAAATCACAACACGGGAACCGCTGGCACAATCAGAACTCGTTACGTATTTCTGAAGGAGGGACTTCATAGAATAAAGGAACTCATCAGCCGTTTTCAGGACAGTGAAAACAGCGGTGTACAGATAAGTAAATTGTGTGAAGGCGGTTTCAATCACAAGGTCCAGCGAAGAGATTATATATCTGCGTCCCTGAAAGAATCGGCCGCTTATATAGCTCTAGTCCCCACCCCCTTTGGTGGGCTCACTCACCATTGGCTCGCACATTCTGTGTTGTCATTGGTTGTTCCGTCATTGGTTGAAAAATTTGTTTCCTTTCGAACGGTCAGTTCATACTGCGTCGAAGACACTCTGAGAATTCCCAGTCCGTCTTTCGACGCAGTACTCGTCCCTTATCTAAGGGAACCGAGGTTACGTTAAGTAACCGAGTACGTTATTGCTCATAGGGTGGGGGAAAACGCCCCCCTTAAGTTACTGTGTAATTTGTTTTTTCTGTGAAACAGAAGTTAATGCGTCTAGAATAGTTATCCGTGTTTTCAGTGACAATGGCATAAATTATAAGTATGAAAACATGTTAGTTTCCATGTTATTGGATATTAACAACAAAAATTGTATTTGTACCAAGGGGGCGCTTTGACCCACAGGTGGGGTAAAATGCCCCCACTCTGACAAAGCAATTTGCTTTATACATTTACACCAAAATCTTAAAAATACTTAAAAATACAAGATAAAACAAAAGTAGATAAATATAAATATTTATTAATGAACCATGCTGAAAATCAACATTTGATAAAATGATTGATGATGATTCTGAATGATTCTAACTGGCTAGCTAACTAGATAGCTGGTGCTAACTTGTGGTCATTTTTATATATAAAGTCCAAATATCTTTATTCAACCATCTACATTACTTATGATGGAAAAACAAAGGATGTGATGTTCAGAACATGGCGTTTTACCCCACAGACTTTGAAAAAATAAAATTAGGCTATATTTTCCTTAAATAACATGTTCTCCCACACTACAGACCTTACTATTCTCATATCATATATAACTGTGATGTTCTGCAAAACAAAAAGCTTTAAAATACCCTTTTTCTTACTGTTAAAAATTATATCCCTTAACGTGAAATCCATTTTCTCTCAGGTACGTCGCCAGTGTAAGCTTCATGGTGAATAATTCTACATCACAGTCAACGTAGTCCATAGCAACATAAACGTATCTTGACTTTATCTAGTGGTTATTATGGAAAAACAGTACTCTACCCTCCTTAGGTTTGTTCTAAACACATACTCTATCCTGCTGGATTTGTGCTGCAGACATGAATTTATTAAAAACAGGTGTGCTTTTACGTTGATTGGATGTGTGCTGCCTAACAATAAAACACACACAAAAATCCCATAGTCTTCTCTTGCATTAAAGTAATGGCTCCATCCTTGTATAGGGACCAGAATAAAAAATTACTTAAGCCAGTTAGCAACCACCCAGAACACCATAGCAACCACCTAGCAATGCCCAAGTAACCACCCAGGCCAGAGAACACTCTAGTGTTCTGCCAAGCAATTCATTAGTAACCACCAGATCACTGTAGCAACTGCATAATAATTCTAAAATAGTTCTAAAAGCCACTCAGGACATCTTAGCAACGTCCTGGCAACCATTTTCTCCACAAAATATAAATATATATTGCATTTAACTTATAACTTGTATGTTAGACAAGTTCACAAACAAGTTCTCAAATTTAAAATGTAAAAATGGTTCAAGGATTTAAAAGACAAATACATTTTTTTGTCAAGAATTTGTTTTCCCCTGATTGTTTTCTTATTAGTTGTCAGCTCCAGACTCCAAAGTGTGCAACACAACAAACCTTTTTCATCTCCTGTTCGAATGTAGCGTAAATCTTTTTCAGCCACGCCCTGGCAACCATTTTCTCCCGAAAATTTGAAAACCTAGCATTTATCTGTAGCCTTTTTTTACACATTGCTTTGCATTTAACTTATATTACCGTATTTCCTCAAATAAACACCGGGGCCTTTATTTACCTGAACGGCAGAAGGTCACCGGCTTTTATTTGAAGCAGGCTTTTTTTCGGGCGCAGGAAGTGGGGTGGTTTCAAAGGATTGCAAATGCAATGCAACTTTTTGTTCATTTTATTCATTTTTAGAATTTAATAATTTATTTGTAATAAACATTTTAAGTGGCCCATTGAAAAGTATCATTATAAGTTGAATTGTGTTTTTAAAACATACATGAGGTCATATTGTGACTGTTGCGGTGTGTGCGTTGAAAGAGCGGTAATATTTCCTCCAGTGGAGATCAAGCGCCTTTCTGGAGATTCCGTTTATTTCTGAAGCTCTTTCCGCTCAGCGCCGCGCCACCCAGAACTCCCTTTGTGACATGCTAGATCAAATATAGGCCTATCTGAAATAAATAGTAAGGGATGCCTCTGACTAAAGATTTTTTTCTTTCTAGTAGTTGTTCATTTAAGCCGTTGATCACGCTGCGCCGCCGCCTCCGCCTCCGCCTCCATGTCATTGTCTGTTATAGGCTATTTGCTTGTTATTTATTAAATCCGGGCAATTTGGTTGATAAAACATAGATTAAAATTAAGATACAATTTATACAAAACAAAATTCACTTTAAAGAAAAGCTTTTCTGATATATTTGTTGTTCTTTCGTGTTTTATAGACTCTATATAAACTCTATAATTTTGTTATTTTACTAACCCAACTTATGTGCTTTCTATATTCCACGTGAGGGAAAAAGCTTCCTTCCACTTAAGAAGAGTTGTGTTCCTTTAAGCACTTTTTATTTTAATATATATCTCTTTACATAAATATTATTTTCTACTTAAAAAAAAACTATAATTTCGTTATTTTTCTAACCCAACTAATGCGTGCATTTTTCTCAATCCGTTATGGAGCTATTCAATTTTGATTTTGCATATTGTTTTTTAAATGTTTGTTCGTGTAGTTCAAATGACCAGTTTACAATATTTCAATAACATAATTTATTTTGAAGCCCATGCTGTTTTCTTGTACAAAATAAAATAGTTTAAGTTAAATGCAGAGTAAGATAAAAGACAAGAGGCTAAGAGATTGTCAAGATCATTTGTGTAGCCTGCCTGACTGATGTATTTTCACAGACTAACACACGTCACATCTCTCATAGACTACAGTATTTAAAATAGCATATATGCATCAGTTATATTCTCAATTTAATTTACAGAGCAATCCCTGCAAAGTGTTTAGGTTAAGTATAGAAGAGACCAGGATTGTGTGTCACACTCACAAGACTTACAGCGGGGGGCGATGGTCACGATGGTTTCGCTCCTTCAGCACAACCCTACTGTACATTATGCTGAACTTGAATGCACATGAAATGAAAGAAAATAATTTTTCCCCGGCCTTAATTTGAGACCGGCCTTTATTTGTTTGTGCTGGCCACGCCCCCGGCCACTATCAGAGGCCCGGCGTTTAATTGACTACAGGCTTTTATTTGAGGAAATACGGTAGTCTTTGTGAAAGAGAACATTATGTAGGATTAGGAACAGTAGACGTTTATTTGAGGGTATTTGAGAAAGAATTACAAGTTGAAAAAAAAGTCCATATTACACTTGGTAAGCTAGAAATTCATCCTTGAAGTAAACTTTCTTAAAGGAACGTGTCTGTCATCTTCTGTATGTAACTTTTAACTCATTAACGGCAATACACTTGTCTAACTACACAAACAAACTGATCTAGAAGTTTCTGCTTAGCTTTTATTCGGCCCCTTTGCAGAAACTTTCTTCTTGGCAGAACCTTGTTTTTTAGGCTGTGCTTTGCTGGCCTTCGCTTTGGCCTCTTGGGATTTTTGGGCCTTAGGTTTTGCCGGCGGTGCTTTGGCTCCCTCAGATGCAGCTGCGTCTTTCTGATCCTGCTCCTCTTTGAGGGGCTCTTGAATGGGCGGCTCTGGTTCAGGTAGCTCAGGTTTAACAGCTTCATCTTTGGCCTCTTCTTTCAAGACAGGCTTTGCCTGAGTGGAATCCTGTTTGACTGCCTCTTCTGCTTTTGTCACCTCTTCCTGGCTTGGTTCCTCTTTGGCAGACTCTTGTTTTCCTGTCTGTTGTTCTGTGATCTCTGGTTGTAGAGGCTCTTGAGGAAGTTTGGATTCTGTCTCAGGTTTGGCGGGTTCAGGATTTGTTGGTTCTAATGGCTTCTCTTCAGTTACAGTAACAACCACGGGTTTGTTTTCTTCTGTGGTAGAGGGTTCCTCTTGTGTTGATTCCAGTTTATCTGCTGGTTTGATGGTCTCAAGTTGGGGAGCCTCAGTGATCACTGGAATCTCTTTTGCTGTCTGCTCTTGTGCTGTCTTCTCTCGTGCTGTCTCCTCTTGTGCTGTCTTCTCTTGTGCTTTCTTCTCTTGTGCTGTCTTCTCTTGTGCTGTCTCCTCTTGTGCTGTCTCCTCTTGTGCTGTCTCCTCTTTTGTCGTCTCCTCTTGTGCTGTCTTCTCCTTTGCTGTCTCCTCTTCCTCGCTATCTGATTCTCCAGCATCATCTGTTATGGGCCTCGCCAAGGAGGCTGCAAAATCCTCCAGGCGGGCTTGTTCCACTCGCAGCCTCTCCATCTCTGCGGTCAGCATGGGGTTGAGAGCCGGCATAGGAAGTTGAACGAGCTCTGGAAGCTCATCTACTTGGGGCATGTCCACCGCAGGTGCTAAGGTCTCCTTATCTGAATGCCGTATTTCTTTAATCTTGTTGTACAAACCTTTTCTTTCCTCCTGGAGGGCTCGGCACAGAGTCTCCAGACGATCAATTTTCAAAGTGAAGAGCTCAAACTCCTTGGCCTTTTCTGATCTCTGTTGAAGTGGAGTTAATCAGTTAGTAAGTGCAAAGCTCAGGCCCTGTTTACACCTGGTTTTAAGATGCGTTTTGGTCGATCGGATCACAAGTAGACGAGGGGAACATTCCCATTTAGACCTGGTCTCCTTTGTCCACTTTCAACAACAACCTGATTTCTTTGAGGGGAGGGTCTATGGGCGGGTAAATGTATTTTTAGATCTTTCGATCTAATGGACAAAATAAGCTTGCACAATATACATATGAACACATACACTCACCTAAAGGATTATTAGGAACACCATACTAATACTGTGTTTGACCCCCTTTCGGCTTTAGAACTGCCTTAATTCTACGTGGCATTGATTCAACAAGGTGCTGAAAGCATTCTTTAGAAATTTTGGCCCATATTGATAGGATAGCATCTTGCAGTTGATGGAGATTTGTTGGATGCACATCCAGGGCACGAAGCTCCCGTTCCACCACATCCCAAAGATGCTCTATTGGGTTGAGATCTGGTGACTGTGGGGGCCATTTTAGTACAGTGAACTCATTGTCATGTTCAAGAAACCAATTTGAAATGATTCAAGCTTTGTGACATGGTGCATTATCCTGCTGGAAGTAGCCATCAGAGGATGGGTACATGGTGGTCATAAAGGGATGGACATGGTCAGAAACAATGCTCAGGTAGGCCGTGGCATTTAAACAATGCCCAATTGGCACTAAGGGGCCTAAAGTGTGCCAAGAAAACATCCCCCACACCATTACACCACCACCAGCCTGCACAGTGGTAACAAGGCATGATGGATCCATGTTCTCATTCTGTTTACGCCAAATTCTGACACTACCATCTGAATGTCTTAACAGAAATCGAGACTCATCAGACCAGGCAACATTTTTCCAGTCTTCAACTGTCCAATTTTGGTGAGCTTGTGCAAATTGTAGCCTTTTTTTCCTATTTGTAGTGGAGATGAGTGGTACCCGGTGGGGTCTTCTGCTGTTGTAGCCCATCGGCCTCAAGGTTGTGCGTGTTGTGGCTTCACAAATGCTTTGCTGCATACCTCGGTTGTAACGAGTGGTTATTTCAGTCAAAGTTGCTCTTCTATCAGCTTGAATCAGTCAGCCCATTCTCCTCTGACCTCTAGCATCAACAAGGCATTTTCACCCACAGGACTGCCGCATACTGGATGTTTTTCCCTTTTCACACCATTCTTTGTAAACCCTAGAAATGGTTGTGCATGAAAATCCCAGTAACTGAGCAGATTGTGAAATACTCAGACCGGCCCGTCTGGCACCAACAACCATGCCACGCTCTTTCCCATTCTGACATTCAGTTTGGAGTTCAGGAGATTGTCTTGACCAGGACCACGCCCCTAAATGCATTGAAGTAACTGCCATGTGATTGGTTGATTAGATAATTGCATTAATGAGAAATTGAACAGGTGTTCCTAATAATCCTTTAGGTGAGTGTATAGGGAGCATCTGCTTTCATTTCTGCTCTAATAGCCGCAAGAACATGCAGAATGCTGTGAGTGTGTGTTAGAAATCAGGAATGGTGAGAGAACATTGTGCTTGGTAAGTTTTTTGTCTTCCAACCAAGCTTGGGTCTCCAGCCAACAAAGTTTAAATCCCGTCTGGCCAGCGCGCTTCCCATAATGTTCACACATTAGGTCAGTAGGCGGAAAGTATGCAATCTTTTGTGGCCGTTCGACACATTTCACCACATGAGCCTCTACACTGTGAAAGCAATCCGATCGAATGTGTTTTCAACTACCTCTGGAAGTGGTCGAAAGTGGACAAGCTCAAAATGTGTAAACAGGTCAAAAAAATGTGTAAAATGGTCATACTGACAAGTCTTGTGTGTAAGTTACCTCGTCAATCATTTCAACAAGAGCTTTATTGCAGCTTTCAAATCGCGTTTTCCATGTGTTTGACTCCTTTTCCAGCTTCTTCATCTTCTTTGTCATCTATTCAAATGGAAATGTGATCAAGCATTTTGTAATACGTATATGCCTTAAAATAGTCAAAGACATTTTAAAGTTGTTCATTTAAAAAATCCTATTCCTAACAAGTATTTTTGTCTAATATTTCTTGTTGAAATATCTAAAAATCCCTGAAGCAAGACACATGAGCTAGAAACAACACAACATAGAATATTAAGAATATTACGTTTTCAGATGATGTATCTTTAATGCGAGTGTATTTTTTCTTACTGCACTCACTGGCAGATTTGTTCACTTGTTTTAAGTATAAACAAGTTGGGGATATAATATACAAAATATACACTTTTAAAGAAACATTCTCTGGAAAGTCTTAATATCTTATGCAGTGTTGCTTAAGTAAAATTCTCTTGTTTTAAGGATTTTTAGATATTTTTACTGGAAAACAAATGACTAATTAAAACTAAGATGTCATTTACTGCATTGATTTCCTATCAATTGTTGGTTCCAGACTGTAAATATGTGCAACACAACAAACCTTATCCATCTCCTGTTTGAAAGTGGCGTAAATCTCATTGCTTTTCGCTAATGTGTTCTGGAACTCATCAAACTTCTGGGAGTACAACACAATCTGTAAAAAAGAATTAGAATTGGCATCCTTCAATCCATGTACAGTAAGAGAAACGTGCACGATAATGAATGTTAACATTTTTTGCAGCTTTTTCATTCAATTAATATACACTGATCAGGCAGGCATAAAATTATGACCTAATATTGACCTAATATGACCTTTTGCTGCCAAAACAGCCCTGACCCACTGAGGCATGGACTTTACTAGACTAAGATGTTAGCTGCAGATCCTTTAAGTCCTGTAAGTTGCGAGGTGGGGTCTCCATGGATCGGACTTGTTTGTTCAGCACATCCCACAGATGCTCGATTGGATTGAGATCTGGGGAATTTGGAGGCCAAGTCGACACCTCAAACTCATTGCTGTGCTCCTCAAACCATTCCTGAACCAGTTTTGCTTTGTGGCAGGGAGCATTATCCTGCTGAAAGAGGCCACAGCAACCAGGGAATACCGTTTCCATTAAAGGGTGTACATGGTCTGCAACAATACTTAGGTAGGTGGTATGTGTCAAAGTAACATTCACATGGATGGCAGGACCCAAGGTTTCCCAGCAGAACATTGCCCAAATCATCACACTGCCTCCGCCGGCTTGCCTTCTTCCCGTATGCATCCTGGTGCCATGTGTTCCCCAGATAAGCGACGCTCACGCACCCAGTCATCCACGTGATGTAAAAGAAAACGGGATTCATCAGACCAGGCCACCTTCTTCCATTGCTCCATGGTCTAATTTCTGATGCTTGCGTGCCCACTCTTGGCGTTTTCGGCGGTGGACAGGGGTCAGCATGGGCAACCTGACTGGCCTGTGGCTATGCAGCCTCATACACAACAATGACACTGTCACCAGTTCACCACTGTTCCTTCCTTGGACCACTTTTGATAGATACTGACCACTGCAGACCAGGAACATCCCACAAGAACTGCAGTTTTGGAGATGCTCTGACACAATCGTCTAGGCATCACAATTTGGCCCTTGTCAAACTCGCTCAAATCCTTACGCTTGCCCATTTTTCCTGCTTCTAACACATCAACTCTGAGGACAAAATGTTCACTTGCTTATATCCCACCCACTAACAGGTGCCGTGATGAAGAGATAATCAGTGTTATTCACTTTAGTGAATTCACTTAAATGTAGTTTTAATAACATTATTTGTCATAATGTTATGCCTGATCTGTGTATATTGATCTTATTTTTCACACTACGCTGAGTCAAGGTTTTCACAGATCTAGAATCTAACAATCCAAATTTTGTGTTCTTTGCTGTTTAAAATTAATTAATTAATTCATTCAGGCCTAATGTAAAGATAGTAATAATGAATCACTGATGTTGCAACTGCAATGTGAACAGTTTAAATTATTGAAATGAGTTCATACTCAAATATTACTGAAAGTTCACTGTACTTAATAGAAAAAAGTTACATGAACTCAAAATCTGATTGTATACTTTATAAACTTAAACTGAGTTGCAGCAGATTTCTAGTTCCCCAGCAGCATTGTGTCAGGCAAGAATGTACAAGGGGAATAAATGTTGAAATTATTATGTGTTATTTTGTGTGTTTTTGCACAAGGTTAATATAGGGGGAGATGCGTTAGTGTTTAACGTTCTGTTATGTTGGATTTACAGGGGTTTCTGTTATGTTGAAGTTTTGTAGGGTTACCACTGTGGTGAGGAGAAGAGCCTGCAGTTAGGTCGAGGATGGGCTGCAAAACTTCAAGGCTATATTTGTTTTACGTAAATGTTTTGAGTATGCAGTGTGCACTTTATGCAATCCATCTGCAGCGATGAATCAATTCATCCAGGTCTAATTTAGTGTTTAGCACGTTAGGCACTTGTGAACCATAATAATTTACTGATAAAATATATTTCTGTTTGTGTTGTTGCAATAGAGTGGTGAGATGGAGGAAGTCTTCACACAGTCATCTCCATAATTAGCTCATCTTTGTGGTGATTCAAAGACAGTGAGATGTTATCACGTTCATTTCATTACAGAATTAATCAGTATCTGCACGATTTCTCTGTTCGAAGACAAAATTTAAATATTTCTCATCATACTGATTTGCGGCACTTTTATGATACTTTTGTAGTTGGAAAACCTACAGTCCTTATGTTATCAATGCATGAAAAAAAAAAAAAGACAAATATATTTCTCCTTTTGTGTTCAACCGAAGAAAGAAAGTCCATCAACATCCATCTGTAACTGATCTATCCATGTCAACTGAACTGTATTCAGACAGTGCATTTAATGCGATTATACCTGCATGTGCTTTTTAAATATAAATTTGTTTGTGGTTTGTCTCAACGAGAGGAACACCACAGCTAGAGAAGAGAGAGTGCAGGATTGTGGGTAATGCCACAGCGGTAGATATTCACCTGGGCCTGCATGACTGTGTGCTGCTCTTTCAGCTCTTTAGCCTGTAGTTTCCACTCTGCAGCCTGAGTGAGTAACTGGTTAAACACAAGACACACACACAAACAGGTGAGACCAAGAACTTGCCATTACCTGTTTCTTCATCTGTAACTCCTGCTCCCTCATTGTGTAGCATTTCTTTGTTTTGTCAATTGCCTCTTTAAGCAACTAATAACATAAATAGTGAGATGTTAACATGTGGCATTTTCAGTTTCATTAAAACATTGTTATAATCAGGAACCTTTTGCGTCTCATGTCAACACAAATCTCAAACATGGTGAAGATCAACAATTGTAATTCCGTAAAAATATGAACTCTGAACCTTATGACATCTAAATCAGTGTTCCCCAACCTTTTTTCAGTCATGGCAACCTTTGAAAATGTTCTCCATTTTGTGGCACCCATACGTTACGGTAGGGGTGTAATGGTACAGATTGCTCACGGTTCGGTTTGTATCACGGTTTTAGGTTCACCGTTTCAGTACGGTTCAGTATTTGCTATGTTCAGGGAAAAAAGGACTACTGTCAAATAAAAATAAAGAAAATAATAAGAACAAATAATTTAAATACAAGCAGCACCTGCTTTTCAGGGTTTTCAGGTACGTCTAACATCAGTTCCCTTTTGAGAGTACTCTTGTATTGCGTTTAGCTAAACCCTAGGGGAATTTCCTTTCGATTTTGAAGCAAATTTTTATCCTAAAAATACCACGTAAAACGCAGTGCAGCTGCACAGCTCTCAGCAGGAAGCAGCTGCGCACTGATTGGCTGTGCCGCTGCAACTGCAGGAACCTATGGCGAGAACGCTGGACGGGAAGGACCAATCAGGTCCCTCTAATATTCCCGCCAGAAGGGGCAGCAGAATTTGCATAGCCAAGGGTATAAAAGACCCTGTCTCGTCAGGTTCGTCAGATTATTTCTTCTTCAGCAACTCACCTTGCTGAGCTCTGGATTGAAGCCTGCCGTCGACACACACCCAGCGGAACTCTGCAGCTTGAGGACGTCGGACTCTCCGCCTTCAGCCTGCCTTCCAGCTGCGCCATCAGGCACATATCCTTTATACCAATCCGTGTGTTTGCCGTTGCTACACACTCACGAAAAGAGCCGAGACATTGCATATGTCTCGTTCCTCCTGCACCTCGTGTAGAGGTTTTGTCCCGGACGAGGATCGACACATCATCTGCGTCTCATGTCTCGGACGGGACCACGCACAGGCCGCACTCAACCAGGGCGGCTGTCCGGAGTGCGCTCTGGAGAAATCAACCATGGTTCTGACTGCTAAGTCAGATACAGCCCCGTGGCCAATTCCGCTGAGGAGAGACCTCCTCATACAGGCGAAACAGCAGATCTGGCATCCCCATCCGATCTATGGGCGCTTCATGTCTGGCCCATCAACGGGTACATGAGAACCTCTCTGAAAGTGTATTAAACACTATTTGATACAACTCGGGCTCTCAGGCGCCGGTGTAGACAGGCTGAGCGAAAATGGAAGAAGGATAGGCTGCAGGTGTCACTGGAGATGTTCAGAGACAGTCTGGCCACCTATCAGAGAGCAATGAAGGATGCTAAAGGACAGTACTTCTCCTATCTCATCAACAGCAATAGCCACCGCCCTGGGATTTTATTCAGTACTATTAATTCTGTCATAAATCCGGTGTCTGTTGCCTTGAATGATGTTTCTGAAAATACATGCAATGCATTTAAACAATATTTTTTTGGACAAGGTTTTGGCTGTTAGGCAAACCATTACACAAGCTTCTACTGTTGCCATGCCTTCTAGTGCGGCGCAATGTGTGCTAGAGAACTTTGATGCAGTTACTCTTGTGGACCTTAAAAAAGCTGTCCACGAGTTGAAGTCTACCACCTGCCCTCTAGACACTGTTCCCGCGAAGATTCTGAGGGAGGCTGTTGACATCATAGGTCCCTGCCTTGTCTCCTTCATAAACAGCTGTCTTAGTTTGGGTACTGTTCCTACTGCTCTTAAACACGCCATTGTTAGACCGCTGCTCAAGAAACCCAACCTTGATCCCTCCATACTCAAGTTGATGGAGAAACTTGTTTTCGCCCAGCTCCAGGCTCATCTTCAACTGCACGTCATTGGTGATACATTTCAGTCCGGTTTCAGGTCTAGACATAGCACTGAATCAGCGTTACTGAGGGTCCATAATGACATTCTTGGAGCCCTGGATAGTAAAAGCTCTGTGGTTCTGGTGTTACTGGACCTTACCGCATTTGACACCGTGGATCATGCCATCCTCATCTCCCTTCTTCAACATGTTTCTGGTCTGCAGGGTGCAGTGCTAAATGGGTTCTCCTCATACCTCACTAACAGAACTTTCTCAGTAATGCTTAATGACTTTTCCTCCTCGGTTGCCCCTATGTCATCTGGTGTGCCTCAAGGTTCCATTCTCAGTCCTATTTTGTTCTCACTTTATATGCTGCCACTTGGTCAACTCATCTCCAATCACAAAGTTCAATTTCATTTCTATGCCGACGACCTCCAGATCTATCTCCCTGTGATTCTGAGTAACCGTTCTGCACTGGACCCTCTCCATAATTGCCTTCAGGACGTCAAACAGTGGCTTTCCCAGAATTTCCTTCATTTGAATGAAGAAAAGACTGAGTACATCCTGTTCAGCCCGGACTCATCCAGCAGTTCTTTTAATTTTGGTCCTCAAACACCTCAGTTTGCTCCCACTATTCGTAACCTGGGTGTTATTTTTGACCAAAGCTTGCAGTACGATAAACAGATTGGTGCAGTAGTGAGGGCGAGCTTTTACCAGCTAAGACTACTCAGTAAGGTCAAATCATTCTTGTCCCAAGCTGACCTTGAAAAAGCAATTCATGCCTTCATCAGCTCGAGGATAGATTACTGCAATGCCCTCTACACTGGACTAAATCTTTCACTCCTCAGTCGGCTTCAACTGGTGCAAAACGCGGTAGCACGTCTTCTCTGCAACACCTCCAAACGTTCACACATCACCCCTGTCCTCCGCTCGCTTCACTGGCTCCCGGTGCGGCTTAGGGTGGAGTATAAGGTCCTGCTGTTCGTGTTCAAGGCCATTTATGGTCTGGCCCGGCCTACCTCGCCGAATTAGTAACGGTCTACCAGCAAGCCAGAACTCTCCGCTCCTCTAAATATACCTCTCTGGTTATTCCCAAGTTCAAGTACAAAAAGTTTGGAGGCCGGTCATTTGCCGTCCAGGGACCTAAGCTGTGGAACGCACTTCCAGCACACTTACGAAGCATCACTGTGCTGAGTGTTTTTAAATCGCAGTTGAAAACACATTTATTCATACAAGCTTTTAACACGTAGCCTCTGACTGGACTGCTATTTTATGTACATTAATGTTGTTTCATTATGTTGACTATTGATGTTGTACTGGAAAGCGCCTTGTGCTCCTTTTGGTTGTTGTAAGGTGCTATATAAATAAAATTTGATTGATTGATTGATATTTCTGAAGCTTGAGCCCCCGCGACCAGGCGGCTCTATTCAGGCAAATGGTCAGTCTTTTCTGACTGGTGTAAAGCACAAAGCCTGACTCCACATAATTGTGAAGTGTCAGAAGTGCTCACTTTTTTACAAGAGCTACTGGACGCGGGTCGTTCCCCCTCCACGCTCAAAGTTTATGTGGCTGCTATAGCAGCGTACCACATTCAAGTGAATGGACTGTCACTGGGGAAGAATGATCTTATCGTGCGCTTTCTTAAAGGGGCTAGAAGGCTTCACCCACCTCGCCCCCCTTCAGTCCCTATATGGGACCTGTCCACGGTCCTGGATGCTATGAAAGGCTCAACATTCGAGCCTCTGCATTCGGTGAACTTAAAGCTCCTATCACTCAAGACCGCTTTTCTGCTAGCAATCGCATCAGTTAAGCAAGTGGGTGATCTGCACACGCTCTCGGTGAGCGCCTCTTGTCTGGAATTTGGGCCAAATGACTCTAAGTCGTCCTCAAACCAAGACATGGATATGTACCTAAGGTGCTTTCAACTCCCTTCAGAGCACGGGTCATTTCACTTTCAGCACTCTCATCATTGTTAGATGAGGAAGATGCTAATTTGCTCTGTCCTGTCAGAGCGTTGAGAATATACATAGAGCGTTCTGCTGCTTTCAGGCAAACTGAACAGCTCTTTGTGTGCTTTGGTGACCGCACCCGCGGGTGCGCGGTTACAAAGCAGACCTTGTCACGATGGATAGTGGATGCTATCTCGCTGGCTTATGAGTCCAAAGATCTCAGCTGCCCTATAGGCATCAAAGCCCATTCTACTAGAGGCATGGCCTCGTCATGGGCTTGGTCTACTGGCATTTCTCTGAATGATATCTGTGCGGTGGTAGGCTGGGCCTCCCCATCCACTTTTATCAGGTTTTATAATTTGGATGTCCCTGCCTTACAGGCTGGGCTTCTCGCTGTGTAATACAAATGAACCCCTTACGGCCTGACAGTCTGGTCTGGGTTAAGTATTTGTATAAGTCATAAGTCACATTCCTTACATGACTCGAATTGTCTGGTCATTCAATATTTTTATTGGCCTGACTATGTCTGGTCTATATACAGTGAGGAAAATAAGTATTTGAACACCCTGCTATTTTGCAAGTTCTCCCACTTAGAAATCATGGAGGGGTCTGAAATTGTCATCGTAGGTGCATGTCCACTGTGAGAGACATAATCTAAAAAAAATAAATCCTGAAATCACAATGTATGATTTTTTAACTATTTATTTGTATGATACAGCTGCAAATAAGTATTTGAACACCTGAGAAAATCAATGTTAATATTTGGTGCAGTAGCCTTTGTTTGCAATTACAGAGGTCAAACGTTTCCTGTAGTTTTTCACCAGGTTTGAACACACTGCAGGAGGGATTTTGGCCTACTCCTCCAAACAGATCTTCTCTAGATCAGTCAGGTTTCTGGCCTGTCGCTGAGAAACACAGAGTTTGAGCTCCCTCCAAAGATTCTCTATTGGGTTTGGGTCTGGAGACTGGCTAGGTCACGCCAGAACCTTGATATGCTTCTTACAGAGCCACTCCTTGGTTATCCTGGCTGTGTGCTTCGGGTCATTGTCATGTTGGAAGACCCAGCCTCAACCTATCTTCAATGCTCTAACTGAGGGAAGGAGGTTGTTCCCCAAAATCTCGCAATACATGGCCCCGGTCATCCTCTCCTTAATACAGTGCAGTCGCCCTGTCCCATGTGCAGAAAAACACCCCCAAAGCATGATGCTACCACCCCCATGCTTCACAGTAGGGATGTTCTTGGGATGGTACTCATCATTCTTCTTCCTCCAAACACGTTTAGTGGAATTATGACGAAAAAGTTATATTTTGGTCTCATCTGACCACATGACTTTCTCCCATGACTCCTCTGGATCATCCAAATGGTCATTGGCAAACTTAAGACGGGCCTTGACATGTGCTGGTTTAAACAGGGGAACCTTCCGTGCCATGCATGATTTCAAACCATGACGTCTTAGTGTATTACCAACAGTAACCTTGGAAACCTCTTTTCAGGTCATTGACCAGCTCCTCCCGTGTAGTTCTGGGCTGATTTCTCACCTTTCTTAGATCATTGAGACCCTACGAGGTGAGATCTTGCATGGAGCCCCAGTCCGAGAGAGATTGACAGTCATGTTTAGCTTCTTCCATTTTCTAATGATTGCTCCAACAGTGGACCTTTTTTCACCAAGCTGCTTGGCAATTTCCCCGTAGCCCTTTCCAGCCTTGTGGAGGTGTACAATTTTGTCTCTAGTGTCTTTGGACAGCTCTTTGGTCTTGGCCATATTAGTAGTTGGATTCTTACTGATTGTATGGGGTGGACAGGTGTCTTTATGCAGCTAAAGACCTCAAACAGGTGCATCTAATTTAGGATAATAAATGGAGTGGAGGTGGACATTTTAAAGGCAGACTAACAGGTCTTTGAGGGTCAGAATTCTAGCTGATAGACAGGTGTTCAAATACTTATTTGCAGCTGTATCATACAAATAAATAGTTAAAAAATCATATATTATGATTTTTGGATTTCTTATTATTTTTTATTATGTCTCACACAGTGGACATGCACCTACGATGACAATTTCAGACCCCTCCATAATTTCTAAGTGGGAGAACTTGCAAAATAGCAGGGTGTTCAAATACTTATTTTCCTCACTGTGTGTATATATATATATATATCTATATATATATATATATATATATATATATATATATATATATATATATACACATACTACACGTATCTTTGTGTGTTATTCTCATTAAATAGCCCGACTCAGGTCTGGCTCATATTGGGGACTTCTATGAATATCATATTTACGGACCCACTTAGGTCGGCCTGGGTATGGTGTCTCCAGGCTTTCAGAGCCGTTAAGCGAGCACGGCATTTTGCATTGGGTCCCCTAGCGTTTAGCTAAACGCAATACAAGAGTACTCTCGAAAGGGAACGCTTCGGTTACTTACGTAACCTCGGTTCCCTGAGAAGAGGAAACGAGTATTGCGTTTGCTTGCCGTGCTTCGCTTGCTCAGGGAGTCGCTTCAGTCGATTAACCTGACGAGACAGGGTCTTTTATACCCTTGGCTGTGCAAATTCTGTTGCCCCTTGTGGCGGGAACATTAAAGGGACCTGATTGGTCCTTCCCGCACAGCGGTCTCGCCATAGGTTCCTGCAGTTGCAGCGACACAGCCAATCAGCGCACAGCTGTTTCCTGCTGAGAGCTGTGCAGCTGCACTGCGTTTTACATGGTATTTTTAGGATAAAAATTTGCTTCAAAATCTCGAGGAAAGGAAATTCCCCTTGCGTTTAGCTAAACGCAATACTTGTTCCCTCTTCTCAGGGAACCGAGGTTACGTAAGTAACCGAAGCATTTTCAGGTACAGAAATTGATCAAATGTAAAATAACATTGCATATTTGACTGTATAAATTAAAGATTAATCCTATTAAACTTACAAAAGCTATTCAATTAAGAGCAGTGAGTGATGTCCTTGTCTTTTGTTGTTTGACATTAAACAGACAGCAGTAAAGGCTACTGGCCCTTTAAGACCTAATGCACGGATATGCGTCGTCTTTCTCAACTGTATAAAGTTTACTTAAGTATATATACAGACTATGTCTGCTAGAATATTCATCAAGATGGACATGTTGACATACTTTTTTATGAGTTTGTCCGTTCAAGAGCAAGACTTGAAAGAGAACTCAATATTTGCGCTCTGTGAGACTTGTGCGCGCTTTCGGATGAGTGCACAGAGACAAATTTACTCACAGCGCACGCAACTTCTCATTCGCGTCTTCTGGCACTACTACACCCGGGTGATGACGGCGAAAATGACTGGTCATATTCGAACATACGGCAGCACTCGCATTCATTGAACAAAGTTTACAAAGAGAATTATTTGAAATTTAAAAAAAAAATTATATATATATATATTTAATTGAAGGACTTTTACACAGCACCCCTGCTCTCGTCAGACAGCACCCCAGTTGGGAAACACTGATCTAAATAACAGTGACAGCAACAGCAGCAGCACAAATCAAGCTGGTTAATGCAAAGCAATAATCATTTTTATATAATAGTTACCAAATAATTCTGCTGGAAATTGGCACAACATTGTTGAATGTAAAATAGTTTCTCCTCAGAACTCAATTTGGATAGTTGGGACAAGTTTTGGACAAATATTTGAGAATCCAAGTCAATTAAGGTCAACAAACAACTTTAATAATTTAATAATTGCCTTATTTTTTAAAAGTTGGCTCAACTTTTTTGTTTTTTTGTTTTCTTGACAAGAAGTTTTAAGTTAAAAAAATTACCTGGTACTCATTAGATGAACAAAAGTATTTAAGGGTGCGTTCACATTTGTAGTTCGGTTCGTTTGGTCCGGACCAAAAAACAAAAACAAAACATATAGTCCTGGTCTGCTTAGCGTTCACAGCTTGGCATTTTTAACAGCGAACCTAAAGTTACCGAACCAAAGGCATAGGGATATGGTCACAACCTGATTGATCAGCTTTTATGATGTATATTTTACGACGGAGTTTGCTTACCGAATATTCAAAACAATGTTGTGTGCTGGATTAAACACGATCATTTTATGCATGTACATAGCTGAGAACTCACAAAGAAAATTAGTTCAAAACATATAAAATGTTCAAAACATTCAAAACAGCACCAGGATTTCCTTTGTTGTACTTTAACTCAAACGTTCCACGTTTGCCCTCTACTCATTTTGGATACACCGATCTTTCTGCGTCGTCAAATCAGCTGACTTGTAGCATCGCATCTTGTGACATCACGTCCTGTTTTTGGTTTGTTTACATGTCTTTGGTCCGTGTTGCGTTCATATATCAATCGAACCGCACCAGAGTTTGTTTGGAAGCGGATCGAGACCCATCTTTTTAGCGGTCTCGGTCTGTTTGTTTGGTGCTCACCAGGGTTCGGATGGCAGCATTCACATATGTTCAAATGAATCACACTAACCGAGCAATCGCACCAGGGTTCGTTTTAATCGAATCAAACATGACAAGTGTGAACGCACCCTAAGTTGATTTTAAATGGAGCAAATTAGTTGTGTTCATTTAAAAAGTTGAATGCGATAAGTTGCCTTATTTTTTAGGTTAGCTGAACTTCTTTTTTTACAGCGTACACTTGAGAAAATTCACCAGATATGGATTTTATACTATAGTTCAATTAACAAGAAGTTAATATTGTGTTACATTTTAGATGCAATATTGTCTGTTTTTGCTCAATTTCTCAAATTAAATGAATAGTTCCAAAAACAAAGCCACAGCAGAACCGTTGTGCGTCTCTGTGAAACACACAGCGGTGTTTTGTTACATTAATGAATCTGCAGCTTTTAATAAATCGAGTGAGCAATGCTTCCATAACCCATATATGAAGGTCACTTGCTTCATTCCTGAATGAACAAATTGGTTGAATGACAGAATGACTCAATCATTAAGACAGTGACTGGCCGCCACCTACTGGTGGTTTTAGTTTTATATTTAGAGTATCATTTAATCTTTCATTCATTTTCATTCACACCCCATCTGAGCTGTATTAAACAGTCCATGTAAATATATCTAAATGCCACTTCAGATGCAACTTCTGAAAAACCACATTGTAGCCTTAAAGGTTTATGTGCAATAAATTATGCTGAATATATTTTTTTTCTAAAGCTACTTTTTGTAATGGCGATGGTCAATGCTCATCTAACACAATAATGACTTGATATATATAAAAAAAATTTTTTTTTAAAAATATTTTATAGGTATATATATACAGGTCCTTCTAAAAAAAATTGCATATTGTGATAAAGTTCATTATTTTCCATAATGTAATGATAAAAATTTAACTTTCATATATTTTAGATTCATTGCACACCAACTGAAATATTTCAGGTCTTTTATTGTTTTAATACTGATGATTTTGGCATACAGCTCATGAAAACCCAAAATTCCTATCTCAATAAATTAACATATCATGAAAAGGTTCTCTAAACTAGCTATTTTTTAATACCTAATCATCTGAATCAACTAATTACACCTGCAAAAGATTCCTGAGGCTTTTAAAAACTCCCAGCCTGGTTCATTACTCAAAACCGCAATCATGGGTAAGACTGCCGACCTGACTGCTGTCCAGAAGGCCATCATTGACACCCTCAAGCAAGAGGGTAAGACACAGAAAGAAATTTCTGAACGAATAGGCTGTTCCCAGAGTGCTGTATCAAGGCACCTCAGTAGGAAGTCTGTGGGAAGGAAAAAGTGTGGCAAAAAACGCTGCACAACGTGAAGAGGTGACCGGACTCTGAGGAAGATTGTGGAGAATGACCGATTCCAGACCTTGGGGGACCTGCGGAAGCAGTGGACTGAGTCTGGAGTAGAAACATCCAGAGCCACCGTGCACAGGCGTGTGAAGGAAATGGGCTACAGGTGCCGCATTCCCCAGGTCAAGTCACTTTTGAACCAGAAACAGCGGCAGAAGCGCCTGACCTGGGCTGCAGAGAAGCAGCAGTGGACTGTTTTCGGATGAAAGCAAATTTTGCATGTCATTCGGAAATCAAGGTGTCAGAGTCTGGAGGAAGACTGGGGAGAAGGAAATGCCAAAATGCCTGAAGTCCAGTGTCAAGTACCCACCGTCAGTGATGGTCTGGGGTGCCATGTCAGCTGCTGGTGTTGGTCCACTGTGTTTTATCAAGGGCAGGGTCAATGCAGCTAGCTATCAGGAGATTTTGGAGCACTTCATGCTTCCATCTGCTGAAAAGCTTTATGGAGATGAAGATTTCATTTTTCAGTACGACCTGGCACCTGCTCACAGTGCCAAAACCACTGGTAAATGGTTTGCTGACCATGGTATTACTGTGCTCAATTGGCCTGCCAACTCTCCTGACCTGAACCCCATAGAGAATCTGTGGTATATTGTGAAGAGAAAGTTGAGAGACGCAAGAGCCAACACTCTGGATGAGCTTAAGGCCGCTATCGAAGCATCCTGGGCCTCCATAACACCTCAGCAGTGCCACAGGCTGATTGCCTCCATGCCACGCCGCATTGAAGCAGTCATTTCTGCAAAAGGATTCCCGACCAAGTATTGAGTGCATAACTGAACATAATTATTTGAAGGTTCACTTTTTTTGTATTAAAAACACTTTTCTTTTATTGGTCGGATGAAATATGCTAATTTTTTGAGATAGGAATTTGGGGTTTTCATGAGCTGTATGCCAAAATCATCAGTATTAAAACAATAAAAGACCTGAAATATTTCAGTTGGTGTGCAATGAATCTAAAATATATGAAAGATTAATTTTTATCATTACATTATGGAAAATAATGAACTTTATCACAATATGCAAATTTTTTGAGAAGGACCTGTATATATGTATATATATATATATATATATACACACAGGTCCTTCTATATATATATATATATAGTCACTTCAGATAAACAAGTGCTTTCGTTTGAATATTTTACATATGTACTGCCACATGGAGTTGTAGGAACATTGGAAAAATTTTCCTCTGAGAAGACATACAAGTCAAAGATGTTTTCTTTAGCTGACCACCTAATTTGAATAACCCAATCATCACGTCAGTAACCAGCAAAGGTCAGACTATAATTCGTATAGATCGACTAAATATATTATGCTGCAGTTCCTTATAAAATTACCATCCACAAGCCGATAATTATATTTTGCACTTGATGATTGTTAATTTTAGACCCTGCTTGTAAATTAACTCATTGTAAGCACATGCAAATGAATCTGTCTGCTCTTCATTTTACTTGAGGCAAATCGGAAAAGAGCCAGTGTGTCTTACATATTCTTTCTCTCTCTTGTGCTTCTCTTCAGCTTGACTGAGGAGCAGGTTGGCTTCTTCCAGTTTAGCATCAGACACTTTCTGCTGTAGATCTCTGTGTTTGAAGATCTTCTCTAAAGTCTGCATAAAAATAAAAATAAAAACACACAGGGAAGAATATTTATTTAGACTTAAAGGGGGCATATCATATATTCTTAAATAATTTTATTGATTATAAATGTTTTATTTTATTTATTTTTATTTACCCCTCACTTCTACTTATAATGATAGTAATGTTTTTGTACCAAAAGATGGAAAACCCCCCTTGAAAAAAACTATTCAATTTTGTAAAGTTTTGAATTCTAAAACTAACTACTATTTCCAAAAGAAGGATGGTTGACCCATTTTAACATCTTTTTGTCTGAAACCACATGCATGTGGAACCTTTTAAATAGATATTATCTGGAATTGAAAACAGATCTATGGAATTGTATCATAGAGTGTTTGTTTTTCCAGCTTTGGTTTGTAGTTCTTCTTAGAAATAAACCTTTATCTGCATCAACCAACACAGTACCAGTGTTGGGCACGTTACTTAAAAGAAGTAATTAGTTTTAGTTACTTCTTACAAATAGTAACTGAGTTAGTAACCAAGTTACATCATTATAAAAGTAACTAATTACCAGGGAAAGTAACTACTGTTACTTTTATTTTCTTCTTCAAATATGTTCAAATATGTCAAATAACTTGGATGCCCCCAATATTAAATATGTTAAATGAATTGGACACTAAATAGAATAAATTATTATTATAAAAAATATTATAGTGGACATTAATGTACACTATTGTAATGTTGCTGTGGGACAATATGAGAGACACCTATCAAATTCAATATATTATTGTAAATATTATCAGTAGACCTACTCTAGTGTAAATATTATCAGTACTATACTACTCCTTTGGTAGTGGAGCGTTATCATCTGGGCCTTTAGCCACTGATTTTGTGGCGGCATATGATGATGTGAGCCTTTGAAGTCGTTGGACTTGCCATCAATCTGACTCCTCCTGGTCGTTGGTGTGTGTGTGACTGTGCATATGCGTGTGCGTGTGTGTCATAGGTGTGTGTGTGTGTGTGTGTGTGTGTGAACTCAACCTATCAACCTCAACCTTGTCTCCCACCCACCAATCATCATCAGTTATGTGTGCCAAAACACGCATGCACACACGCTCACACACACACACACACACACACACACACACACACACACACACACACACACACACACACACACACACACACACACACACACACACACACACACACACACACACACACACACACACACACACACACACACACACACACACACACACACACACACACACACACACACACACACACACACACACACCAACCAGAGGAAAAAAAAAACCTTGCAGGTCTGACTGACAGAGAGCCTGTTCGGATGAAAACCGCTTCAGTGAGCTCAATTATAGTAACGCCGTACTTTATTCCCAGTAACGCTAACGGCGTTGTAACGGGAGAAACAGTAATTCGTTTGATTACTCGTTAATGAAAAAAATAATTCCGTTAGTAACGCCGTTTATCTATAACGCCGTTATTCCCATCACTGCACAGTACAACATTTTATGTAAACATTTTTTGTCTCTATACACTATATTGCCAAAAGTATTGGGACATCCCTCCAAATCATTTAATTTAGGTGTTCCAATCACTTCCATGGACACAGGTGTATAAAGTCAAGCACCTAGGCATGCAGACTGCTTCTACAAACATTTGTGAAAGAATGGGTCGCTCTCAGGAGCTCAGTGAATTCAAGTACTGTGGTAGGTAAGTCCATTCTTGAAATTTCCTCACTACTAAATATTCCACGGTCAACTGTTAGTGGTATTATAACAAAGTGGAAGCAATTGGGAACAACAGCAACTCAGCCACGTAAAATCACAGCGGGGTCAGCGCATGCTGAGGTACACAGTGTGCAGAAGTCGTCAACTTTCTGCAGAGTCAGTAGCTACAGATCTCCAAACTTCATGTTGCCTTCAGATTAGCTCAAGAACAGTATGTAGAGAGCTTCATGGAATGGGTTTCCATGGCCGAGCAGCTGCATCCAAGCCTTACATCACCAAGTGCAATGTAAAGCGTCGGATGCAGTGGTGTAAAGCACGCCAGAGCAGTGGAGACGTGTTCTCTGGAGTGAAGACGTCACACTTCTCTGTCTGGCAATCCGATGGACAAGTCTGGGTTTGGTGGTTGCCAGGAGAACAGTACTTGCCTGACTGCATTGTGCCAAGTGTAAAGGCGGGGATTGTGGTGTGGGGTTGTTTTTCAGGGGTTGGGCTTGGCCCCTTAGTTCCAGTGAAAGGAACTCTTAATGCTTCAGCATACCAAGACATTTTGGACAATTTAATGCTCCCAACTTTGTGGGAACAGTTTGGGGATGGCCCCTTCCTGTTCCAATATGACTGCACACCAGTGCACAAAGCAAGGTCCATAAAGACATGGATGAGCAAGTTTGGTGTGGAGGAGCTTGACTGGCCTGCAGAGTCCTGACCTCAACCCGATAGAACACCTTTGGTATGAATTAGAGAGGAGACTGCGAGCCAGGCCCACTCGTCCAACATCAGTGCCTGACCTCACATGCGCTTCTAGAAGAATGGCCAAAAATTCCCACATTCTTAAACCTTGTGGAAAGCCTTCCCAGAAGAGTTGAAGCTGTTATAGCTTCAAAGGGTGGGCCAACTCCATATTAAACCCTATTAAACCCTCTATTAAGAATGGGATGTCATTGAAGTTCATGTGCATGTAAAGGCAGGCATCCCAAAACTTTTGGCAATATAGTGTACCTCACTGTGTGGTATTCACAACCAGAATATATTCCAGGATCAACATCCTTTGTTGTTCTTGGAACAGCTTTCGTTGTCAATCATTGTTTTACAGATAAAATCAGAGGGTGGAGATTGGTGGATATTGTTACAGCAACATGTTCTTTCTGCGTAAATCACATTGAGCATAATGCGCCTTCTTCATATGATGTGTGTCTCTACTCCAGCCAGCAGAGGACAGTAGAGACACACAGCACAATTTGATCTTGAGTCATTTGAATTCTTGCCCGAAAGAAGGGGGCTGTTTTAGCCCAACACACAGCTGTGTGCGAGCAGTCTCTGTGGTACCCATCAGGATGACAGATTGAGCTTAACTTCCCCTCACATCAGGCTTGTCATTCCACAGGCCGATCCTCATGTGATTAGATACAGAATACAAGAGTGTTCTACAAGGTGCAATATTCACTGTCAAACCGGGCGTGAATCATTGAGTCAAAGTCAAAAAATGCAAGTATCTGCGTGGCATATAGCAGGTTTAGAATGTGCGAGGGTGTAGTTTCCTCTGCCTCGTCTTGTGAAATTACAGCTCTGGCAGATTCAAGCTCTAAAAGGCGTAAACCTTTTTATACATATAGTAACTGTAAAGACTGCTGTACACTACCTGTCAAAAGTATGGAACAGTTATGCTTTTTTTGCTTGAAGTTTCTTACCAAGAATGCATTTATTTGATCAAAAATACAGTAAAACTTATTACTGTTTATTATTATTTTTCTATTGTAAAACATAAAAAGTAATTCATTCCATAATGTCAAATCAGTGTCACATGATCCTTCAGAAATCATTCTAATATGCTGATTTGGTGCTGAAGAAACATTTCTTATTATTATCAATTTTGCAGTGCTGCTTCATATTTTTATGAAAACTGCGATATGCTACCATTTAAACGAAAAATAATTTTATTCAGCAAGGATGCATTAAATTGATCAAAAGTGATAGCAAAGACATTTATAATCTTACAAAAGATTTCAGTTTCAAATGAATGCTGAACTTTATTTATCTAAGTATTCTGAAAAAAATGACTTATCAAGGTTTAAACAAAAAATATTAAACAGTAAAACCTTTATTAATAATTGAGCAACAATATTAATTAATGATAATTCACCTGAAGGATCATGTGACACTAAAGACTGGAGTAATTCAGCTTTGCCATCACAGGAATACATTACATTTTAAAATATTATATATTAAAATATAAAAAAAACGTGTAATAATATTTCACAGTATTACAGTTTTTTTTTTTTTTTTACTGTAATTTTGATTAAATAAATGCAGCCTTGGTGAGTATAAGAAACTTCTTAATATGACAACAAAATGTTAATTATTCCACACTTTTAACCAGTAATGCAGTGTGGCTGAGTTTGAAATAACTTTGAAATCCCAGTAATGGCTCATTAAAGGTTTCAAATAGACAGAACAAAATTCAATCAGATGCATTTTTCGGAAATTACAATCACTTATATGGTGCACACATACTTGTAGCCTAACCAAAACCTAATCTCGACTATGCCTTGGGGGTGCAGCTTTAAATGGATTTGTGGCTGAATCGCTTTGACAGATGTGTTAGATATTGGTGTGTTTGAAATAGTCAATTCATTTTGCTGGCTTTCGCTGTACGCTGGCTGCACAGGTCTTCGGTCTGCTTCACACCACAAGCACATATTTATTTTTGGGCCCATATTAACAGGTTACAGTATTCGCACTGCCTGTGTAAACAGCACAGTGGTGTGTGGTAGGAGCACAGCAGAAGTGTAGCTTCTGTTATGCAGCAGAAACACTATTTGAAAGGTGGACCTGCTGTAATGTTTGTTTTGTGGATTTAATGCGTGTACAGATTTGTATAGCCTTGTGTGTTTAATGTAACGCGTGTTGATTTCTGTCGGTACCTCCTCTCTCCGCTCATACTGCTCTATGATGGTCTTGAGTTTGCTGGCCAGCTCGCTGTTCTCTTGGCACAGCTTGTTGTTGCGGTTACTGTGCTGCTCAATCTGAGCCTGAATGTCCACCAGCGTGCTCTGGAAATGAGCGCTGATCTCCTTCCGCTTCATTTCATCCTCCCGCGTCCTTTGCAGACTCTCCTCCTGCAGGGAGAAAGAGACGGAAACGTGTGGGGAAAACCTGGGAATATGTAGCCTTAAGTGATGAAAGCAATCTAGATCTAATGTGCGATGGGCAAATTATGTATTGTGTTTGATAGCATTCTGTGGTGGAAATTACATTATAAACATTAGTGGAATAAAATGGTTGACTCCTACTAAAGGCTTATTTCATAGCTGGCATTTTATGTAGCTTAAATACATACAATTAAAGGGATCGTTCACCCAAAAATGAAGATTAGCCCATGATTCTCACCCTCAAGTCATAGGTGTATATGACATTCTTCTTTCAGACGAATACAATCGGAGTTATATTAAAAATATCCTGGCTCTTCCAAGCTTTATAATAGCAGTGAATGGCTGTTTCTGTTTTGAAGTCCATAAAAGTGCATCCATCCATTATAAAAGTGCTCCACACAGCTCATAAAGGCCTTCTGAAGTGAAGCAATTTGTTTGTGTAAGAAAAATATCCATATTTAAAACTTTACAAACTGTAATCTCTAATTTTCACTAAATGTCGTACGCGTGTTCACTAGAGACTGCCGTTAAAACGTATGACGTAGGACGCTCCGGTGAGAATATGCTAGTTCTCAAAACCAACTTTTGTTTTGCTCTATCCTGTGTGCTTCCGAAGGCATTAATTATTGCCCCCAAATATAGTTTTTTTTGGTTGTTAATTGAAATAAAGCTGAAATTCTATAAAATATCAACATAAGATGAAACACTAAAATAAAGTTGAAGTATTATAATTACTGAAACTAAAATTTAAATAAAATTTAATTAGTGTAGTGCTGTCAAATCGATTAATCATGATTAATCGTATCCAAAATAAAGGTTTGTGTTTACATAACATATTTGTGTGTGTAGTGTGTATCATTATTATGCATATTTGAATACACACACATGCATGTATATATTTAAGAAAAATGTGTTCTATTTATATATACAATATTTATATATCATTTAAATAATATAAATATACAGTATATATATATATATATATATATATATATATATATATATATATGCAAATATTTCTTATAATATTTCTAGATATACTGTATACATGTATTACACACAGTCCACAAGTTGACAGCACTAAATTAAAGCTAAATATAAATATTTTTAAAAGACGAATACAATTAACAAATACACATGACTCAATTGCAAAAACTTAAAATAGAAAAATTAAAGTTAATTAAAATATTAATAATGGACATACAGTATGGTAATAAATGTATGCAAGTTTACATTTGTATTATTTATTGTGTGAAAATGATTGATATATATGCCTGTGGTCGATGTTTATTTCAATAATTGAAAAACATAATATATTATAATGTTCTAATATTTCCATGATGGCATTTTATATTTCCATATTAGCATAGATTAAGTCTTTGTCTGGGATTGTTTTAACAATAAAACATTAAAATCTATATAAAAGGCATTTGATAACTATAGCAAAAAAGTATGCATGGTTAAAATTTTTTGAGACAGTTGTAATGTGAACTTCATATACAAAAGGTGTGACTCAAATGTATTATTTTTATGTTGTATGTGAATAAGGGCAACCTTTTGTAAAATACTTTCACCTCATTATTTGATAGATATAGTGGAGAATGACAGGACATTGAAGTGATAGAGGGAATGGACACCTGAGTGTCTCACTTGAGTACCATGTCCAAAGCAGGTGCACTAACTGTTACTCCACTTTTGACTGCACTATACCTTACATGGGCTGAGTGGTGAAGACCAGCTTATGAGCATATTAATAATCAAATGGTGCTAATGACATACCATACTCTATAAGCTCTAGATTTGTGGAACGAGATAAACAATATCATCTTTTTTTAGTATCTCGGATTGGACGTGTGAATGCTAAACAGGTCTGCCATCCCATGTGTGCGCTCTGTAAACATGAGCTCCTGTTTCAGATACGCTGGCTTCCTGACTCAGCTAATCGTAAGGAATCCAAGCATGGAGCGTTCCTCTCAAGGGCTGAAGCTGTTTGCTTGCCTGTGTTTACACATGGCATGAGTTTGAAGCTCCCATCTGGGAAAGGTGAAGCTGTTCTACCACTACGCAAGCTCATCAGGGAGGTGAATCATACCCGCATAAGCACAAGGGAAACGACCCCAGATTAAATCTAATTTACCTTCATCATAGCTGAGAGTCGCACCTACACCCGGGGCTTAGATGTTCTGCTCTGACCTGCTCATTAATGGCTTCTATACTTGAGTAAAATTGATTGGGGAGTGAACAAGGTCAAAGCCAGCCTCTAGGGAGGGACAGCATCAACTTCCAAAGACATGCAGAGTTTATATTAGTGCAAGAATTTAATATCTTCAATGCCCGGAGGAGAAAAAAACAACACAAACCTGATTAGAAAGCTCCTCTCTGAGTCACCTTACTATGGAAGCTGGTTTCCGCCATGGAATACAAAAAAATAAAAAAGGTAATTGCGAATTTTCATGAATTCAGAATTGTGAGAGATTAACCCAGATGTTCTGAAGAAACATCTGAAGAATTGAAAAAAGTCTTTATTTCTTTTTAATTCTGCACGGAATCAAGCTTCCATAGACCTTAGTCAGTTTAGACACCTTAATGAATTTAAAATTAATGAAAACGAGGCTGTGAGAGATAGACTTACAGTCTTTACAATGGCACGCACTAGAAATAGGTCCTAGATCATGTAATTTTCCAAAAAAAATTCAGAAAAGTTGTTTCGTCAATTGGTATATTGTTAAACAAAAGCAGAACTTGCAATTGCAAGATATAAACTCACAATTGTGAGGAAAAAAGTCTGAATTCTCTTAAGAAAAATAAGTTTATTCAAGTGTGCTATGAGTATACTAACTAAAAATAAGAAAGTATACTTTCAGTCTACTTTTTATGTACTTCTCAGAAATAAGTCTAAGGGCCCTATTTTAACGATCTGAGCACATGGTCTGAAGCTCATGGCACAGGTGCACTTAGGGCGTGTCTGAATCCACAAACGGATGGCGTGCACGGCTCATGGTCCAAAAGGGTTGTACCTAGTGTCTCTTAATGAGCCATGGGTGTTTTTTAGGCGTAACATGCAATAAACCAATCAGAGTCTCATCTCCCATTCCCTTTAAAAGCTAGTTGTGCTTGCACCATGGTGGATTCTCTATTTACATGGCGGAAATTGCGAGCGGAAAGACTAACCGTTTCTCCAGAGAGGAATCCTTTTATTTGTAATATTTAAAAATGTTTGTGTGCTGTGCGCCCCTGTGAGTGTATGCGCTTTGTGCACCCACCTATAGGCGCATATTACTAACGCGCCCTTTAAATAACACAAAAAATACTGCGCTATTGACTTTAGACCAGGTTTTTGTTAGTTCATGGCGCAATCGTCAAAATAGCAACGCGCCAATAATGCGCTTGAACACGCCTCGTTTTCAGACCAGCATGCCCATGGCCGAACAGATGGGCACGAGTGTATTTGCTATTTAAACAACGTGGCGCTGGACGTGAAAATGATAACTGCGTCAGGCTGAAACTGGCAAAAAGCACTTACAAGCACAAAACAGTATTAGTATGGTGTTCCTAATAATCCTTTAGGTGAGTGTATACTTTTATATACTAAAAAGGGGGCCAGTTTAGTCCCAAGCAGTATTGAAATAGTACACTTAGAAGTTTACTACTAGTACATTGTTATTAGTATACTTACTACATAAAGTATACTTATAAATATACTTGAATATTACTTAAGTACTGTATGCTTCATAAAATGATCTTTCATAAGAGTTGCCAAAAGTTGCAATTGCTAAAACCACTCCCTTTTCTTACAAATTCCTCCAGCACCTGTTCATTGAATAGTACAAATAGACTGAAATCAGTTCCTGAACTGCAGAGAAAATGGCTCCAGGTGCTTAGCACAGATTAATAACATCTTTCATATTAAGTAAACATTCACAGAATGGAGGTGAAATTGTCTCTTGGAAGGCAACATAATTGTTTGGCAGAGTGAAAAGGCATGAGTGGACCACTATATCCAACAACTGGGAGCATCTCATGTGCTGAATAACAGCTTTTGTAAAATAACAAATATAGAAGCTCAGCTGAGAGAGGGTCACTGTCCCGGAGTTTAACTCCAACTCACCTGCCTGTAAGTCTCTAGTAATCCGGAAGGCGAATTTTCCTCCCCAAACCAGTTCAGAGGAAACTCCGCCCCGCAGCCGATTCTAAATATTTCATTTGTCATGTCAATCCCAGAGCTGATTGCCTACACCAAACACTAATCCCTAACCCTACCCTTCTCCCTAACCTTAACCAATGAAATTAGCTGCAGGGTGGGATTTCTGATGAAATGGTTTTGGGGGAAAAGCATGCATCCTGAAGATTAACTGGATCAAGTGTGTTTAATTAGGGTTAGAGCTAAACTCTGCAGGACTATACAGCACTGTAAACCTGAATAAGGTTTAAACAAATATATTTTTTTTAGTTAGTAAATGTAAAGTTTAAGTAATCAGAACTTGCAGATTTTTATTTGGTAATGATACATTTGAATTGCTCTGAACATGAAATATTTGAGTAAGCTAATTCATACATTTAACTTAAAAATATAATGTAATTTTTAGTAGTGGATACTTGACTAGCTTTAGTTATTTCAATAAATGCCTTGCTAATTGGTTACACAATGCTTTGGTAGCATTAGCATAGCATGGCACTTGAATGAGGACAGCAATATAATACATTTAACATCACCATGATAGCAAAAAAACCCCAACATAACATAAACTCTTCTAAACTAGCATAAAACATTAAACGCTACTAAATCTCCACCTTAACATTAATCTTGCAAAATAAACAATTAATAACACTTAATTTTGGCATTTATATGCGCAAACAGTACAGTTCGATTTGCGAACGAAAGACTCTTATGAGTCGGTTCTTTTTAGTGAGTCAAAGGCCCTGTCCCAAATGGCCACTTTCAGTCTTGTGGACTTATAATGGCTGCCACGTGTGAGTGTCCGTTAAGTCCATGAGACCATAGGGTGTCCCAATTGTCATTTTTAGGTTTCAGAAGGGTGCTCGCGAGTCAATATGCACCCTGGATGCGTACTTTCACACTGGTGCGAGCTCCGCAGCAGACTTCTTCCTAACAGTCAAAGCGTTATGTGGACACGTAGGAAGACCGCAATTGATTAGGTGCCATTTGGGACAGTGTTTAGGGTGCCATTTGGGAAGCACGCAATATCCGATTGGTAAAGTTTGCTCGCTCTCATTGGCTATCACGTGTATCACGTCAGAGGCAGCCCGATCAAGAGTCGTAAATATATGATTGATATTTAGGATTTGGGATCGTGCAGGCTTCGACGCGATCAGGAGCAGTAAAATAATCGCAATGACACCACACAATTGAGGACTTTTTGGACAAAAATTTGGTTGCAAGAAGCTTTGAATTGGGCCACACACCCCAGATCGTTGGGGGTTACAAATCAGATTTTCACTTTCACCTCATTTTTATGGTTTATTTAACCCATTCTGTTGACTATAAGTAACATTGCACCTGCATGGTTACTTAATACTAACTACTAACTCTCATTAGAGTGTTAGTAGAGTATTAGTAGACTGTTAGGGGTTAGAATAAGTTGACATGTATTTGTCAATAAAATGTCTGTTGTGGGACCAACGCAATAAAGAGTTGCAGATATTAAGCAGACAGTCTACTAATACCCTAATGAGAGTTAGTTGACATGTAATTGCAAACTATAGTCAAAGGAAATGTTCAAAAGGGACCATCAAAATAAAGTGTTAACGCATCTTCAAGTGTGTGGCCAGCCTTAGTGAATCAAAAGCATACAACATGACCAAGTCCGATTCCAGAGCTAATGACTATTATAAAACGGCTCTTTTTAATGTATCACATGATCTCAACATGTGATCTCAACAGCTCCATGTAAAATAAAACAGCTTCTTTTAGCCCACTAATATGACTGGAGTCTTCATCTCATGTAATTTATTTATTTTTTAATAAAAGTACTCATAAATAAATATGGAAATTGTTTTAAGGAGTTGATTGCACTAAATCCATTCTTTTGTCTTTGGATGTAGATGTAGTATAGCACCTACAGAATGGTAGAACAGGAGGCCATGGCCTCTGCAGTGATTTGAGCCAGTGAGACATTCTCTTTGACTTTTGATTCATAAAAGAAGGGCAAACGCAACTAAAGCTTGGTAACACTATCTCTCTTGTCATAGTGACCTGTCAGCAGCGCTTTGAGACTGAGAAGTCAGTGTCTGACCGACAGAGACACAGAGACACTGCAGTAACATCCCACTGGGCTCAAACACACCGTTTCCTCTGAAGGAAATAGAGTCGACTCAATCTCAGCAATCAAAACACTGAGTAACAAGATAACAGGACAACAAGTCAAGCTCAACAATCTTCAACATGTCAAACAAGAAGTTTCTATTAGGTCTGTTATTGTGGTGTTACCTAATTCAGATGAAAACACCCCTGAATGGCACATAAAACAAAACGCTTTACATGTCAGTGTCAGTGAATGGTTCTTATCTCATTTCTGTTTCAAGTATTTGACTTGCAATACTTTTTTAGTTGAATGGAAATGAAATACAGTTTAATATAATCCAAATGGTAGCACTTTACAATAAGGTTGTATTAGTTAACATTAGTTAATGCATTAGATAACATGAACTAACCACGAACAACACCTCTGTTCAGCATTAATTAATCTTTGTTAACGTTAGTTCATAAAAATCCAGCTGTTCATGGTTTGTTCATGTTAGTTCACAGTGCATTAACTGATGTTAGCAAGATTTTAATAATGCATTTATGCATTAGTAAATGTTGAAATTAACATTAAAGGGATAGTTCACCCAAAAATTAAAATTAGCCCATGATTTACTCACCCAAGGTGTATATGACATTCTTCTTTCAGACGAATAAAATCTGAGTTATATTAAAAACGTTCTGGCTAATCCAAGCATTATAATTGCAGTAATAGTTGCTCTGTTTTTAAAAAAAATACCTCTGTCCGTCAAATAATGTGCTCCAGGTGGCTCCGGGGTGTTAATAAAGGCCTTCTGAAGCGAATCGATGCGTTTGTGTAAGAAAAATATCCATATTTAAAAAATAAAAAAGAGTTTTCTATGGCTCTGCATCAGCCGTCCCCGCGCCATCACTTCCGGCGAATAAGGTCAATATACATGCAAAATACCGGCGCGATCATAGACATATACATAGATTCCTCATTAATGCCTGCGCGAATCGGTCGAATGAGGCATCTATGTATATATATCTTTGATCGCACCACTATTTTGACCTTATTCGCTGGAAGTTATGGCGCTGGGAATACTAGATGACATTCGTCTGATAAGAGGTAAAAAAATTACATAAAAACTGTTCGGTTTCTCGTTTCGTGTCTTAAGACATCAATGTGTCGCAACATTATACGACTATCACACCACACTGCAACTCGGTTGGAGTTAAAAATCTTAATTTGTGTTCTACTTAAGAAACAAAGACACCTACATCTTGGATGCCCTTGGGGTAAGCAGATAAACATAAACAAATTGTTTTTGGGTGAACTATCCCTTTAAAGGTCCCATGGCATGGATTTTTTATTTTATTTTATAATGTATTCTGAGGTGTACTTATATTGTTAGTATGATTTTTACATCATAAAATGTCATAATTTAGAAATAAAAGGCAATTTTTCTGTACTGATGTTTGCTCTCTGACTGAATGCCCTTTTTCAAGGGGCGTGTCTGCTGTGAGACTTCAGTAAAAACGCCAACTGTTGTGATTGGCTGACATCTTTGCATTTGAAATGAGCGTAGGGGGCGTGGTTTAACGAGGTCTACGAGGCACAAGGCTGTGCCAGAGAGACAGATGTCACTTCTCAGTTCTCTCAGCACGTCTCAGTTCAGTGAACTGTTGTAGTTACTAGCATATACTTCAGGTTATTAGTTTATTTCTAGTCGGAGGGACTGTCACTCATGTCAGAAAGTTAGTAGTAACTTTAGTAAATGATGGATCAGCGCTGACTCGAGACGCAAACCGTTTAGAACATGGGCGTCGGAAACATTGTTTGTGGGTGGGACAAGACCCACCCACTTTTTACGATCAATGATATTGGACCCACTCACTTTTATTGTCTCTAACATTCAGCACATGTCTGTTTACCTACCCCTAATCGATAAACACTTATTATTAAACACATGTTAGACGCTTTATTTCCATTTTTCTAATATTTTCATCATTTTTATTGAAAATAAATGCCTTTCCGATCTGATATGTGATGGGAAAAGGGAGATGATTGAACTCGGCGATAGGCGGATTCGAACCGCGGGTCGACTTGTGTCAAAACTAGATGCCGTGCGTCTTCTACACTACTGCTGCTCTCAATGAAATGGCGATTCCCGTAATTTTGTCTTTCCTATTTGCTTAGCAAGCAAAGTGGTATATTTGTACTTATTGGCATCTATTCCAGTAAAAAAAATTCTGAGGACCCACCCACATTGTTTTTGCTTCCGACGCCCATGGTTTAGAACGATTCAGTCCGATTTGGTGAACTGGTTCGACCGGTTTATTTTGTTTGTATCTGAGAGTTCTGAATAAACACGAGTCCCAGTCATGCACAGCCCGTCTTCCTCCTTATTACCAACTTTGTAACACATAATTTTGTAACTGTTGATTATAGCATTATTTTGAGATATTTTCCTATCATATGAAAAGCGTCAGTGATGTGCATTGAGTACACAGCGCAAACAAAGACACAACAGCAGTAATCGAATGTAATCCAGTTTATTGTGGGGATAGCTGGCCTAGCCCGGAGACTCTCACGCTTACCCCCCTTCTGCTTAATCTCGCGCCACGTTTGGTGCCTCCGCTGTGGGCCAGATGCAGTACTGGGGGTCGATGATGTTGAAGGCCGACCGGTCTCGGCGTGCGTGAGGTTTATCTCTAAAGATGTGGCTTTGCCGAAGTTGAGCAGAAACTCACGACTGTATGCACATTTTAGAACAGATAGACGTGACGAGGACGTACAAAAACACTGACTGACAAGATAGAAAACACCGTTCTGTCGGGAGAGAGAGAAGCCGCAGCACGAATGTGGCGGAGGGGGCGTGGTTTTGCGAGGTCTGTAGCGGGAGAGAGAGAGAGCGGAGCCGAGCGGTGAGTAAGTAGGTCAAGTGCAGATGAATAACACCTGTGTCTGATTGCAGTAATTGGCATGGAGAGACTGCAAATAAGCCCCAGCGGGGAGAGAGATGAGAGAGAGAGTTTGGACTGGGACTTTGTGTGCATCTGCCTGCCTGAGAGACACAGTGAAAACCGAGTGATTGACCTGAAGCTATTTTGAGAGTGTTGTTGTATTGTTGCGCCCACGAGCGCATGTTCTGTTGATATTTAAAGTACTGAGTAATAAAATCACGAGTCCCAGTCACGTCGACCCTACCTTCTTCCTTTTCTCACCCACATACAGCGAACCGCATCACAACGAATAATACAGTTCTGTGTGAACTTGAATAATTAGCTACACATCAGAAATCACTGATCACAGATCAGAAGGAACTGAAAAAAGACTTCTGTTTTCATTTGTACATCCAAACACTGAGAAACTGCCAGCATTCACTCGTTCACAAGCCATGATCTCTTGAGGACAAACAAATATGGTGCTCGCATGGGTGTGCCAAATTCTCTGGGCGGAGGAAAGGGAGGTAACCGTTCCTGTTATGACGTCATAACAGGAAAATTCAAGATCAGCTCATCTGGGCTGTCATTTTCTCAAAGGCAGAGAGAGACAGCCAGAACTCGGTTTACACTGATCCAAATTTCTAGCCACTTAGGGACAATATTCAGGCTAGGGGAACTCATATTAATGTTGAAAAACTTCATAAAATGAAAGTTTCATGCCATGGGAACTTTAACAAAGATAAATAAATGCTTTATAAGTGCAGTTCATTATTAGTTCATGTTAACTAATGTGGTTAACTAATGTTAACTAATGAACCTTATTGTAAAGTGTTACCATCCAAATAAGACAATTGAATAAAGAGATGATAGTTTTTGTTGCAAAAATTCAACAGTGGGCAAATTCATACAGCACAGCCTATTAAATAAAATAAAAAAAAAATTCAAAATAATTACATTTTTATGCCCACCAAGGCTGCATTTATTTGATCAAAATACAGTAAAATTTGTAATATTGTGAAATAGTATTACAACTTAAAATAACTGTTTTCTATTTGATGGCAAAGCTGATTTCGTCATTTCATCTATCAGTTACTATCAGTTACTATCAATGTTTAAAAGAGTTAATATTTTGTGAAAACAGTGATACATTTATTTTCAGGATTTTGAAGTTCAAAAGAACAGCATTGATTTGAAATAGAAATCTTTTGTAAGATTCTAAATATTTTCACTGTCACTTTTGATCAATTTAATGCATCCTTGCTATAAAACTTGTTAACTAGTTGTTGGTTTATGGAAGTATGCATGTTTTTTTTTACATTCTACAAGAAATAATGGATGTTTCTTATCTTATTGGTTTGTTTAATTTTTATAATCTGTTCTCAGAAACAACTTTTAAGCTGAGTTTTAGGTTGGGAAAAATAATTTTACCAGTGTAACATAGCCTAACTTTACTTCATAACTTCGATTTCTTAAACTGTCAGTAGATAGTGTTCTCACCTTCAGTGTCCTGTTATGTCTCTGAAGCTCCCTGCAGAGCATCTCTAGCTTGCTGCGGGCCAGGATGGCACGACTGTGCTCGAACTGAAGCTGATCTCTCTGCTTGACCAGAAGACCCTGTTTCTGCTGAAGTTGCCCCAGCTGTTTCTCCTCAGTCCTGTGTTCCTCCACCTGCCCAATGTGCACAAAACACACACAGGTGTGATCCATACATCATGCATCGCATTAACACCTCTGGCTGCTGGTCTAAAGCTGCTTTAAATAATGTCTGTCCCACTGCTTTCCTGCAGCTCAAACAGTAGAGCATGGCGCTAGCAACGCCAAGGTCATGGGTTCGATTCCCAGGGAAAGCAAGAAATGACAAAATGTAAAATGTGTACCTTGAATGAAATGTAAGTTGCTTTGGATAAAAGCGTCTGCCAAATGCATAAATGTAAATGCAAAGAGGGCCCAAAGATCTGGTTTTGTCAGTACTGGAAGAATAACTTGTTGTACTTTCTGCTTTATATATCCCTGCCGTTATCTCTGTGTTCTGAAATTGAAGAAAGTGTTGTGGCTTTCTTGTGTGGCATATGGCCTTGTTTTCAGACTCGCTTATCCAGCCCGGGGCGCCGTATATTTAGGTCATTGCAGTATCAGTGAAACCACTCTTAACATCACACCAGGAGTTATTTTATTTTCTTTCTGTGTCGATCCGGTTTGTGTTCTATTTGTTTCCTCTTAACTGTCCTCTATGCATTGTTGTTGCCGGTGGTGAAATCTGTTCAGAGAGCGCCGCTCTCATAGGTCTGGATACTCACCAGCTCAGTGTATTTCCTCAACACCATTTCCACTTTCTCTTCTGGTGAGCCGAGCTTGTTCAGACTTTGCAATAAGGATGAGGCCTCTTTACCTACGAGACAAGCGTTTTCCGTTCAGATCAGAGAATGAAAAGATAAAGGAGATGAGCAGAAGCCCACAAGGGAGAGTTCTGCACGCAAGCTTCAAAATAAATCAATGGCAGAAGTAGTGTAATCACAGCGTGATCATTTTTACTATGCGATAAAATTGTTGAGAAAAGCAAACAAGGCTCAAGACACACTCAGCCTTAAAGGGATAGATTATCCAAAAATGACAATTCTGTCATTATTTATTCATCATCATGTTCCAAAAAACTTTATGATTGTCTTTTTTCTATAGAAAGCTTCAAAATGACAAAAAACATAATTAAAGCACTGTTAAAGGGATAGTTAACCCAAAAATGAAAATTACCCCATGATTTACTCACCCTCAAGTCATCATAGGTGTACATGACATTCTTTTTCAGACAAATACAATCAGAGATATATTCAAAAATGCTCCGCCAAGCATTATAATGGCAGTAAATGGAATCCCAAAATTTGAAGACCAAAAAAGTGCATCCATCCATTATAAAAGTACTCCACATGGCTCTGGGGGGTTAATAAAGACCTTCTAAAGTGAATAGATTGGTTTTTGTAAGAAAAATATCCATATTTAACTCGTTATAAAGTAAAATATCTAGCTTCTGGTGGACCGCTTTCCCAATTCAACTTAAGGAAAAAGCGTAACTGGCTCGAAGAAGACGTCGGACATAGTATAAGCACTGAACTGAGAGAGGCGTTACACTTTCTTCGTAAGTTGAATACGGGAAGCGGTCCGCCGGAAGCTAGATATTTTACTTTATAAAGTTTTAAATATGGATATTTTTCTAACACAAACTAGGGATGGGCGATATCTGTAAAAATTCTCCCCACGATAAGAATTTGTCTTCCCGCGATAATAACGGTAAAGCCTAGTTGATAGCGAGACCCATCCGCAGTGCCGCCGCTGGCCGTCTCTTGATGCTTAAAGCGTTTACTTTATGATGGCCGCGGTGGCTGCGTTCGTCAATTTGTATAGCTGAACGGGGGTTGGAGAGAGAATTTTCTTGTAGTGCCCTCGCAGCGCTCGGTGCCCTAAGAGCCGCGCAATGGGAGCGGCGGCACTGAATCCGCATCTCACGTGCAGAGCGAAAACAACTATGGCGGAAGCTGCGGATGAGTTCATAGCTAAACGAGGGGCTACCTGAGGGCAATCTGAACCTGTACATACAAATGTATTTTCACTCGCTGAGCACTTAGAGCGAATATCTTAAGCGCTCAGTCCTTCTCAATCGATCGGTAAAGCACAGTGTTTCACACACACTCAAAGAGAGAGCGAGAGAGTCTTATACCACACAGAATTGATGTGCTACATGTAAACAATATCCTGTGTTGTATTTTCCTGTAAAATAATGGCGTTTATTTGGAATTATTCAGCCTTTCATGAACAGGAACAAACGAATGCACAAACGGGAATCTCATTGGCTGGCGTGCACCTATTACTGTGCCTGTTTTGATTTCAGCAAATCAGTTTGAATGAGCGCTGACAACATGATTAATATTCATGAACCCAGAAGCTCATTATTCCTTAGTCCAGTTTATTTTTATCAGTAGAAGAATTCGTGGCATTATCTTATCAACTCAAATTACTGAAGTTCTATCATCAAATCATTATTTTCAACTTTTTTGTAATCTGAAGACATTTTTGGGATAATTACTTTTGCTGTTTCTGCTATTTTTACCACTGTTTGCACCATGAGTGTATGAATAAATACAGAATCGGTTTACATGTAAAACTTGTCATTGATTTGAATTATTATTGTTTGTATTGTGTGATGTTTTTTAGCACAGTTGCACTATTTAAACATTACCTGCACTTTTACAGAAGACAATTATATCTGCAACTTTTCCATTTCTGAAAAGGCTGGTGTGGAATTTTACATAAAAAAATAATTAATTATATATATATATATATATATATATATATATATATATATATTTTTTTTTATTTATTTTTTTTTTTTATGTATTATAGGAGCCTATTTGATGACATGTACGTTTTACTTTAGATGATTGTTTGTTTTTCTGAAACTCGCAAGAATGCATGCAGCTTTCACTTGTATCCAAAAACATGGGGAATGATACTACATTTATCGTCATTGATATCGTTATCGCAATAAATACTAGAAAATATCGGGATACATTTTTAAGTCCATATCGCCCATCCCTAACACAAACCCACCAATTCACTGCAGAAGGCCTTTATTAACTCCGCGGAGCTGTGTGGAGTACTTTTATAATGGATGGATGTACTTTTTTGGGCTTCAAATTTTGGGCTGCCATTCACTGCCATTATAAAGCTTGGATTAGCCAGGACATTTTTTAATATAACTCCAATTGTATTCGTCTGAAAGAAGAACGTCATATACACCTAGGATGATTTGAGGGTGAGTAAATTATGGGATGAATCCCTTTAAAATACGTTCTAAGAACATTTTGCTACTGTTCATCGTTCTGAATGTTCTCTGAATGGTCAAAATTAATAAATAAAATATATTTTCTTGTGCGAACATTAAGGGAACATTCCATTTTAGTATTTTCATATATTCATATATATGGGAATGTTACTTTTAAATGTTCTCTGAACATTCTGAAACAAGTAGTAACATAAAACCATTAAACGAACATCCAATTCAAATGTTTCAGAAAAAAAAAACATTCCATAAACAATGTATAAATAATGTTTTTTGTGCTAAAACATTTTTAGGACATAATTAAAGACAAGATCACTTTGAATGAACATTCTAGTAACATTATTGGAAGAATGTTTGTTCATAACTTTCAAACAAATTCTGAGAACATTCCAGCTGTTCATGTGTTAGTAACAAACTAAAATTTTGTTCACTGATCGTTGAATGAATTGTTGATCCAGTTCACAAAACCAGTCTGAATGTTTTGTTCACAAATCAGGCTAGTCTTGTTCTCAAGTTTGGCTCACTGACTCATTGAATGATTCAGTCGCAATGGCTACCTGCTAAATTTTTCTTTGAATATTCTCAAACCAAACTATTTATATGAATTCAGAAGACTTGAAATATAGAGGATGAGTCATAAGAACCATAGCTTTTATTATATTTGTGTTCTTTTTGAATATTGAAGGCTTATGCACATGGGCTGCATTTCCCAAAATCATTGTAAACCTAAGTTGATTGTATGTTAACCATTGGTGGCAATTGTTCTACGATCAGCTTAGGCTTACGATGCTTTTGGAAGACGCAGCCCTATTTATTGTAATTGAACTGAAATGAGTGACCAGATACAGTACTGTACGTTATTCAAATGTTCTCTTTTTGTGGTCCACTTCACACAGGTCATACAGAACAACATGAGCGTGAGTAAATGATGACAGAATTGTCATTCTTGTCTCAAATGTTTTCCTTTAAGCCCAAGAGTGCGGGAGAAAAATAAGTCAAGCAACTGTGTCTGTGAGCATTTTGATGGTGAAGTGGGCTTTAGTATTGACGTGAGGACCCTTTTCTTGAGAATGGAAATTTTCCAAAGAGTTGATTACTGCACTCATGGCACTCGACCATCCTGCTGATAGAAAAACCCAATCACTGTTTATGGCTCCATCTCCATCTGTGATTGAGAGGTGCTGCAACGTTATTTTTCAAACATAAAACAGTAATCAGTATTCTCTGCTATGTGGGTCATTCTACAAAATGGATGCCATTTATGTCACTCATTCATACACTACAGTTCAAAAGTTTGGAGTTAGTACGTTTAAAGCTACACTGTGTAACTTTTTTAGTTTATTCTTAGCTAAAAACACTTAGTTCTTTCAAAAATATAAGTGCTCATTAACGTATATTTACTTATTTCAAGTTATAAAGTATTCTCGTAAGTTTATAATATGCCATTGAAAATACATACGGGTAAGGGGTTCGAATGAGGGTCGCCATGTTGCCCCTCCATCTTGAAAGTACATTATCCAAAGAGGGACATACCCGTAAATTCAAGCTTCGCCTTTCGCGTTTTAACACTCGATGGCACCGTGTCTGGATTGAAGTGGAAGCCAAGTTAATCTTGGACTAAAACGGCCACCGTAGGAGTTAAAACGAAATCGGAATTGGGAGGAACAGAACCTAATATTTACTGGATGGTCATATACCTTTTCACCGCTAGATGGGGGAAAATATCACACAGTGTAGCTTTAAAAAAAAAAAAAAATTAAGAAATGAATACTTTAATTTAGCAAGGATGCATTAAACTGATCAAAAGTGACAGTAAAGACTTCATGTATTGTTGAGTATGATATTTCAAATAAATGTTGTGTTTTTATTTTTTTTATTATAAAAAAATGGATTGCAGTTTCCATGAAAATATGAAACTGTTTTCAATATTAATAATAATAATAATAATAATAATAATTGTTTCTTGAGCACCAAATCAGCATATGATTTCTTTTAAATTGTAATAATATTTCACAATATTATTGTTTTAACTGTATTCATGATCAAATAAATGCTGCCTTGATGTGCATCAAAAACATTTAAAAATCAAACTGACCCCAATCTTTTGAACGGTGTATGTGTAAAGTTTACTTAAAGGGGTACTTCACCGCTGGAAAGATGAATGTGTATTTAAATTGGTTCATTTATGTAGTAGAACTGTGAAATTATTTTAGAAGTTGGTGCCTTCTAGACTGAGAAAAGCCAGACATTTTTTTTGGCTTATATGGATGAAAGACATCAACTCCCAGAATGCACTTGCTTCGTTGCCCCACGAGGCCACTCCCTTGCCCACCGCGGTACCACCCCCACCGTGATTTTGAGTTTTATAGTAATAAAATCATTTAGTTCAGTTAGAGAACAGACACTACAATTAAAAACTGAACGTCCGGCATTCATTCACGGGCGCATTGTCATTCATTCATTCATTCATTCACGGTACGTGTCCAGTCTAGAGTGTTTTCAGTTCATGCCTATGGAAGCTTAACTTTCATAGGAATTCATTGAAAACACCGCTCCGACCGCTCCGTTATCAATGCCTGAGCGGCTGTGCTCATTTTACATTCTGTGAGTGAGATCCCACCCCTATGGGCGTGTTGAAAACATGCAAAACTAACTCCTACTACTAGCTGTAGTCTCTAGCCTCTGGCCAAAAAAGCCTCTGATGATGCAAAATGACGATATTTGTGTCATCGGAGGCTTTTTTCCAGACATAAAATACATAAATCTCTCATCTCAGGGGGATATGAGGGGGGGAAGCACGATCATTCGAATATACTACTGGGTTTCTATAAAAAGCGTAATGACATTTTTTGTTTGTTTTTCTTTCATCGTGAGGTTGAATGCCATTTTTGATGCTGACCAAAATGGCAATTCGCTTTGTAAGGTTCAGTCTTTTAGTTTGTCTGTTTAATCTCAAGACATTTGTTAAACTAAAAGAGAACAAGTGCAGATTTCTCACCCAGACCCTTGATGAGTTTCTTATCAGCTTTCTGTTTTTTCTCTGGGCTGGCAGCAGCTTCTTTGGGCTCTGCCTCTTCATCATCCTTCAGCTCCTCTTCCCTTTTCTCCTCAGACTCCAGGATGGAGATCTGCTCCTGCATCAGGCTGGATGCCGCTCCATACGTGTTGATTATATCCTCTAACTGCCTGCTGAAGTCCTCCATGGGGTCCACTAGCTGCTCCTCATTGCTATTGACTTGTTCGTTGGCGCTCTCAGAGGTCTGGTCGCTGCCCTCCATCATCTGCTGCGGAAAAAAAAATCAAGTTAAATATATCATAAAAGTGCTTCATGAGAAAGCAGATTGATTAGCAGAGGTAGAACAGCCAATTCCTTGATTACACTCTTGGCTTGATGCTGAAATGAGACTGTTGAAATTAATGAGAAGTGATTACGCATTACTTGTAGAAAGGTTTGATATGGCTCCCTGAAATCACCAGCCACTAAACTGAAGACGGATGGCTTTTGGCCAGTCTGTGGTATGTGTTTGAAATGCATGAGGTTGTTTGTAAGAAATGTGAATTCAAATTTGAGGAAATTAAATTTGATTAACGCATTTGCCTCAGGCAGAAACAATCCTAATAATAGAGAAGGGACTTGCAGAAGCTGAAAACTGAGAATTGGAAATAACTGGAGGGAAATGTAATCAGTCTATACAGAAATGATGGCCTATCTATCTATCTATCTATCTATCTATCTATCTATCTATCTATCTATCTATCTATCTATCTATCTATCTATCTATCTATCTATCTATCTATCTATCTATCTATCTATCTATCTATCTATCTATCTATCTATCTATCTATCTATCTGTCTATCTGTCTATCTATCTATCTATCTATCTATCTATCTATCTATCTATCTATCTATCTATCTATCTATCTATCTATAGATTAGATATAGATACTATACATAAGTTTGGGGTCAGTCTCTCTAATGCTCACCAAGGTTGCATTTATTTGATCAATATACAATAAAAAACAGTAATATTATTATTATCATATTATTACAATTTAAAATATCTGTTTTCTATTTTAATATGTTTTACAAATGTAATTTATTCCTATAATATCAAAGCTGAATTTTCAGCAGCCATTACAAAATCATTATATAAAAATCTTTCTAATATGCTGATTTGGTGCTCAAGAAATATTTCTTATTATTATCAATGTTGAAAACAGGTGTGCTGATTAATATTTTTGTGGAAACTGATACATTTGTGCATTGTTTCCATAAAGGACTGACCCTAAACAAAATTTTGAATATATATCTATTTCTTAAATATATACATGTGTGTGCATATATTTATATATACATAATAATTATATACAGTACACACATTATGTAAACACAAACTTTTATTTTGGATGCGATAAATCCTGATTAATCGATTTCCCAGCACTAATATACATATAATATTTCAAAAGTCTGTCTCTTAATATCTATAGTTAGTGATATAGTTAAGTAATATTTAAATACTTTTAATTCAGAAGTCTGTCTCTTAATATCTATAGTTAGTGATCTAGTTCTTAAACATTTTTTGATGCAAGCCATAAAAAAGAATCACATGTGATCTGTAAATTGCCTCCATGTCAAGTGGACATCTGAAGAGAGGCAATGAGCCGCATGTGACACACAAGGCTATGGGAGGGGGCGCAGAGAAAATAGCACAAATCACAGTGGCAGAGTATCGCTGAGCCTCTAAATCTGATGTGTCACAGATATCGCCAGACCTGAAGCCCTTCAGCTCTACACGGCTGATTTCATGTGGAATGAACTCTGAGATTCCAGAGGTTGTTTATGTCCCAGCTCTGTTGCTTATCAGGTTAAAATTATAGCCCTCTTTCCACCCCGTGTGCATGTATCCACTCCTCCTCCTATCCCATCACCCCTCCTCCTTCAGCAACACGGCACCTGTTGTGAAACCACATGCTATTTTTGGACCCTCTAAATATGGACAAGCTATTTCTTATTCTAGACACGTAGCTTCTGATGTCAATGATGGCAGTTTTACGCAAAGTGGAAAAAACAATGACTATTCTCATCAGCATACCTTTAAAACAAGAGGCTAAGAGTGAAGCAGATAGTTAGGACAAACTTTGGGAAATGCAAAAGACAAGATTACTTTGCTTGTATGATTATATGGTTGAATTGAAAATGAGAGAATTATTGCATTGGAGACTTAGTCTTCATATTATCGTCATTACAAAATCCCAATAATGGAACTCCACTATAAGGACTGAAGCACAAAGTACAGCCAAATAAAACCAACTAACTATGTTTCTCAAAGACACACGTGTGACATTCAGCTCTACAGTTAAATAAAATAGTGAAGCTCAAGACTTACCCTACACGTGTCTGTTCAGGTTCGAATAGAAAAGAAAGACAATGAACCAGCCAGTCCACAGTTTTAACAGAGTGACAGAGAGACGTGAGGAGGGTCCAACAGGACTTAAGACAACAGCTGACAACACGAGCCCCTCAAAATAACCTCTGTGTAACACCAATGGAAACGTTGTCCAAACACTCTGAATGAATCGGCCTGTCAAGATCTTTCTATTCAGGCTTTTCAGGAAGACAGCTGAGGGGCTAATTTTGCAGTATCCCTTAAAGCCTTTCAAATCAGACCTTTTCATGAGTTATCATAGATCTATTAATCCAATTCTCTAATGGAACAGTTTATTGAATCTTTAGAAAAACTATAAAAGAAAATCTAATAAAAGAAAGTTTGCATATTTGTGTTACTGGTTGCAATATATACAGTGTACTTACAGTGTACTTACCTAAGTAAGTACTGGGTAATATAAGGTAACTACATGGGTTAGGTTTAAGGGTAGGATCAGGGTTAGTGCCTATTTAGAAACCTTGTAATTTACATTACATTTACATTTAGTCATTTAGCAGACACTTTTATCCAAAGCGACTTACAAATGAGAGCAATAGAAGTAGCTAGAACAGTCAAGGGCAACAGTATGTAAGTGCTGTAACAAGTCTCTAGCACAGAACACACAGGACAGAACTTTAAAAAAAAAAATTTTTTTTTTTTTTATAAATTAGACAGACAGATAATTAATAGAATGTTAAGTGCTATTCTTGATTGATCAGGTGCTGCTGGAAAAGATGTGTCTTTAGCTGTTTTTTGAAAATGGCTACAGACTCGGCTGCTCGAATTGAGATAGGCAGGTCATTCCACCAGGTGGGGGCGGTCCAGGAAAAGGTCCGTGAGAGTGATTTCATGCCTCTTTGGGATGGCACCACAAGGCGTTGTTCACTGGCTGAACGTAAGCTCCTGGAAGGTGTGTAAGTCTGAACAAGCGAGTTTAGGTATATTGGTGCAGAGCTAGTGGTTGCTTTGAAGGCGAGCACCAGTGTCTTGAATTTGATGCGAGCGGCTATTGGCAGCCAGTGGAGACTGATGAAGAGAGGCGTTACGTGTGCTCTCTTCGGCTCGTTAAAGACCACCCTCGCCGCTGCATTCTGGATCAGTTGCAAGGGTTTGATAGTGCATGCCGGAAGGCCCGCTAGAAGAGCATTACAGTAGTCCAGTCTGGAGAGAACAAGAGCTTGGACCAGGAGTTGTGTGGCCTGCTCTGATAGGAAGGGTCTAATCTTCCTAATGTTGTATAACGCAAATCTGCAGGACCGGGCCTTTGCAGTAATGTGGTCAGTGAATTTTAGCTGATCATCAATCACAACTCCAAGATTCCTGGCTGTTCTGGACGGAGTTATGGTTGATGATCCTAGCTGAATGGAGAGATTGTGATGAAGTGCTGGGTTGGCTGAGACCACAAGCAGTTCTGTCTTTGCAAGGTTGAGTTGCAGGTGATGTTCCTTCATCCAGGCAGAAATGTCTGTTAGGCAGGCAGCGATACGAACACCAACCGTGGGATCATCTGGTTGAAATGAGAAGTAGAGTTGAGTGTCGTCGGCATAGCAGTGATAGGAAAAGCCATGTTTCTGAATGACAGATCCCAGTGATGACATGTATATGGAGAAGAGAAGTGGTCCAAGCACTGAGCCCTGTGGAACTCCAGTGGCTAGATGATGTGATTTAGACACTTCACCTCTCCATGACACCCTGAAGGACCTGCCTGAGAGGTAAGACTTGAGCCACTGGAGAGCAGTTCAGGAGATGCCCATCTTCATGAGAGTTGACAGGAGGATCTGGTGGTTAACTGTGTCAAAAGCAGCAGACAAATCCAGTAAGATAAGTACTGTGGATTTGGAAGCCGCTCTTGCCTGTCTCAGTGCCTCCGTAACCGAGAGCAGGGCAGTCTCAGTTGAGTGGCCACTTTTGAAGCCGGATTGGTTGTTGTCCAGGAAGTTGTTCTGTTCAAGAAACGTAGAGAGCTGGTTAAACACAACTCGCTCAAGTGTCTTTGCAATGAAAGGCAGAAGGGATACCGGTCTGTAGTTTTCTAAAAGTACTGGGTTCAGAGAGGGTTTCTTAAGCAGTGGGGTTACCCGAGCCTGCTTAAATGCTGTGGGGAAGGTCCCGGTGTGAAGAGAGGTGTTGACAATGTGAATGAGTGCAGGAGTAACAGAAGAAGAAATGGCCTGAAGGAGGTGAGTGGGGATAGGATCAAGCGGACAGGTAGTGGGATGATTGGAAAGGATGAGTTTGGAGACAGCTGCTTCGGAGAGCAGAGAGAAGGAGGGAAGCGTATGTGTGATGGTTTTTGAGATGTGCGTGTCGGTTTGTGGTGTGGCAAATTGGCTGCTGATGGAGGATGTTTTGTTTGTGAAAAATGATGCAAAGTCATCGGCTGTAAGAGTTGATGAAGGGGGGGGAGGAGGACAAAGTAGCGAAGAGAATGTTCTGAAAAGTGCATGAGAGTCAGAGCAGTTGTTGATTCTGTTGTGGTAGTATGTAGTTTTAGCAGTGGAGACGTTAGTAGAGAAAGAAGCGAGGAGAGACTGATACAGGGTCAGGTCAGTAGTATTTTTAGTTTTGCGCCACTTCCTCTCTGCCGCCCGGAGCCCAGAGCGATGTTCGCGGAGAACATCAGACAGCCAGGGGGCAGAAGGGGTGGTACGGGCTGGCCTGGATGAAACGGGACAGAAGTTGTCTAAGCAAGATGTTAGAGTGGAGCAAAGAGTGTCAGTAGCACTGTTAGTGTCCAGTGCTGAGAACTGAGCAGGTGGAGGGAGTGAGGTTGAAACCATAGTGGATAGACGGGAGGGAGAGAGCGAGCGTAGATTACGCCGAAAGGTGATCTGGGGAGGAGTGTGTGTTGTGTCAGGAGTCAGTAGGAGGTTAAGAGTGATGAGAAAGTGATCTGAGGTGTGCAATGGAGTAACTAAAGTGACGTCTGTGGAGCAGTAGCGTGTGTAGATAAGGTCCAAATGGTTACCTGATTTGTGAGTAGCTGTAGTAGATACTCGCTTAAGGTCAAAAGAGGCCAGAAGAGTGGTGAAGTCAGCAGCCTGGGGTTTATCAAGGTGGATGTTGAAGTCAGAGGAGTGGCATCCTCGGGGAAGTGAGAGAGTAAAATATCCAATTCCTCCAAAAAGTTACCCAGTTGACCTGGAGGGCGATAAATAACTACAACATGGATTTTAGCAGGGTGAGTGATAGTGATTGAGTGTGATTCAAATGAGAAGTTGCTAGATAGAGAAGGAATGGGCTCAAATTTCCAATCATTTGAGATAAGCAGACCAGTACCTCCGCCCCTCCCAATCGGGCGATGGGTGTGTGAAAAAGTGTAATTATTTGAGAGAGCCGCAGGAGTGGCAGTGTCTTCTGGTTTGATCCAGGTTTCAGTAAGAACCATGAGACTGAGATGTGAATGAGTGGAAAGAGATTAAATAAAGTCTGCTTTGTTTACAGCAGACTGGCAGTTCCAGAGACCAATTGGAATGGACATTAATGTAGCAGAGGAAATAGGTACACTACGCAGATTATTGGGATTACGGCGTCTAGAATGTAATGAGCGTGACTTACGGGTGTATGTGGTAATAGTAGAGATTTGGAAGCACATTGTGAATACGGGTCAGAGAAATAAACAGATGAAAACAAGCAAAACACAAAGTGGACAAGTAGAAGGAAAGCTATACTCAAGTGCCTCATCGGTGTCCTTGCTCGAGTGGAGTCGCACAGAGTAGAGCTGTGTAATTACTATAATAAGTACATAGTATGTACATGGGGAACAGGACTGTAAAATAAAGTGCTACCGTGTTTTTGTTGAGTATGATATTTGATACATGAGGCTTTTATGGCTCATATATGTGACCCTGGACAACAAAACCAGTCATAAGTTGCACGGGTATATTTGTGGCAATAGCCAACAATACATTGTATGGGTCAAAATTGGCAAAATGCCAAAAATCATGAGTATATTAAGTAAAGATCATGTTGCATGAAGATACTTTGTAAATGTCCTACCGTAAATATATAAAAAATGTATTATTAGTAGTAATATGCGTTGCTAAGGACTTGCTAAAGGCGATTTTTCTCAATATTTCTATTTTTTTGCACCTTCAGATTCCAGATTTTCAAATAGTTGTATCTCAACCAAATATTGTCCTATCCTAACAAACCATAAACCAATGGAAAGCTTATTTATTCAGCTTTCATGTGTTGTATACATCTCAATTAAAAAAAAATGGAACCTTATGACACATATGGAGCTCATACTCGAGGAAAAGGAAATTCAGAGGACCAATTTGGTGCAGATGCTGCTATTTATATGGGTAAAAAAGTAAAATAAAGTAAAATAAAATTCTGATAGCTTGTAATGTAAATCAATGAGATCTTTATAACAGTAAAGCATACTTACATAAAATGCATATGCATATACACCGATCCTAATGTGTTGCTTCCCCTTTTGCCGCCAAAACAGCCCTGACCCGTCGAGGCATGGACTCCACTAGACCCCTGAAGGTGTGCTGTGGTATCTGGCACCAAGATGTTAGCAGCATATCCTTTAAGTCCTGTAAGTTGCGAGGTGGAGCCGCCATACAGTAGCTCGTCTGTTTGATCCCAGATGGGCATCAATGAACCTTGGCCGCCCATGACCCTGTCGCCGGTTCACCACTGTTCTGTACTTGGACCACTTTTGATAGATACTGACCACTGCAGACCGGGAACACCCCACAAGAGCTGCAGTTTTGGAGATGCTCTTACCCAGTCGTCTAGCCATCACAATTTGGCCCTTGTCAAACTCGCTCAAATCCTTATGCTTGCACATTTTTGAATGTAACGGAGTCTTTGTCAGCCTTCGAGACGAGCAGCTTTCCAGTGGCGTTGGTGTCTACGGCGCATTCCAGCGATCACATACTTCCTGCCTGCTGATCCTGCCTGCTGCGCAGTGGTCTGCTAGACAGCTGGTGTGTGTTTCCCTGGGCGCTTCGGCGTCACTGCGAAGCTTCCTCTCACAAAAGAGCTTGCACGTGGCACGTCCTTTTCAGGATGTCTCGCCCGTGCACTTCTGGGTGCGGCCGGTTGCTTTCATCTTCCGATGGGCACAATCACTGTCTGGTATGCTTGGGCGTTCAGCATGCTCAGGCAGCGTTTGTGGATGTGTCATGTTCCCACTGCGGGAACATGACCATCGCGGTGCTGCGGTCGAGACTCGATGATCTTCGTAAAGAAGTGAGAGTCCCCTCTGCCACACCCCAATCTACCGTCTCCACGAGAGGCGGTACTTTGGCTGGTGGCCAGGGTGACCTGAGGGTGACGGTGTGGAACAAAGCCCCAATGCTCATGCCTCTGGCCACACCCCCATCTAGCGCTCCGCAACCAGTGAGCGTTCAGGTGGAGATCGTGGGCCCGGCTCTGGCCCCCCCGTGCATCTCGTTTGGCGCTCCGAAGGATGATGCAATGTCGGTCGCCACATCACAAGGTGGGCTCGAGTCCTCCGAGAATGATGACTGATGAATGATGACGCCTTCGGGCGCGCCAGCATTGCCCGAGTCGGACCCGGAGCTGACAGCCATGCTGCTGCGAGCCTCGGGATAGAGTGGAACCCTCCACCCTGTCCTGAGTGCTCACGGCTGGATGATTGGTTTTTGGGGGCGCCGCGCTGACACCCGTCAGTCCTCGCCCCCAATACCTTTCTTCCCCAAGCTGCATGAGGAGGTTGTGCAGTCCTGGAAGTCCCCGTTGTCTTCCCGCGACCGTTCGGCGGCCTCCTCCACCTTCTCCAATCTCGATGGGGCCGCGGCCAACGGGTACACTGGGGTCCCCCCAGTCGAATGTTCTGTTGCGATGCAACTGTGTCCTCAGAGCGCTTCGACCTGGCGTGGTGATCCTAAGCACCCCTCCAGAGCCTGTCGATTCACATCAACCTTGGTGGCAAAATCGTACAGAGCTGCGGGGCAGGCTGCCGCCTCGTTGCATGCCATGGCAAACCTGCAGGTCTACCAGGCCCGGTTGCTCAGGGACGGAGCTGTGTGCCACCACCGACCTTGCCCTCCGGGCGACGAAGGTGACCGCACGCTCCCTGGGTTAGGTGATGTCCACAGCTGTGGTCCAGGAGCGACACCTGTGGCTAAACCTGGCCGATAAGCGGGACAGCGAGCGAACACATTTCCTCAATGCCCCCATATCCCAGGCTGGCCTCTTCGGCGGAGCGGTTGAAAGCTTCGCCCAACAGTTTTCAACTGCCCAGAAGCAGACTGAGGCTATAAAACATATACTGCCCTGGCGTCCAGCTGCTGCCTCCACCCAGCCGCCGGCACAGTCACCTCAGCCTGCTCGCAGCCGAGGGCGCCCTCCTAAGCCTCCCGCCCCTCCCGTCAGGCCCCAGCAGCAGCCTTCACCCGGGCCGGGTCACGGAGGACGCCGTAGGAAGGAGCCCCAGTCCGCCCAGGCCACCCCGCGCCCCGCTAAACGCCAGGCCAAGCGGCGCTCCTGATGCGGACGGCTCAGGGATGGGAAATTCTTTCAGGGAGATGGCAGCAGGGCCACTAATTCCCCCGGTGGAGGGCCAGGGGAGAATCCTTTGTTCAGCCTAATTTGGTTAATGAAATAATTGATATTCCCATCCCTGAGCCCCCAGAGACTGATGACGGCAGTGTGCGCCGCCCCCGGCCCATGCCGCTCTCGTCCCTCTCTGTCGCCAGCCTCCTGTCAGAGCAGACCCCAGTGGAACATGCGTCCTTCCCTGGTCTCCTCTGTCAGGACGCAGCCGTTAACCGTGCCCCCACACCGGGATGCTCCGCCTCCCACGTCCGGGCCGGTAACACTGCCTCGCTGCCCCACCCTGGGTACGTCTGTGGTCCGAATGACCCCGCTGGTGCAGTTCGTGGGAGCCTGGCTTCAGCTTCCGGGACTGTCCCACTGGGTCGCGAAGACCGTCAGGCGCGGCTACGCGATTCAGTTGCACTATGTTCGGGCCAATGCCCCTGTGCGGAGATTGCCACCCTACTGGCGAAGGGTGCGATCGAGCCTGTCCCTCCAGCCGAGATGAAGTCCGGCTTCTACAGCCCCTACTTCATTGTACCCAAGAAAACCGGTGGGTTACGGCCAATCCTGGATCTGCGCATCCTGAACTGATACCTCCACAGGCTTCCGTTCAGGATGTTGACAGCGAAACGCCTTTTCGAATGCGTTCGTCCAGCCAATTGGTTTGCAGCGATCGACCTGAAGGACGCCTACTTCCATGTCTCCATCCTTCCTCGACACAGACTGTTCCTACGGTTTGCTTTCGAGGGGCGGGCATATCAGTACGCGGTCCTCCTATTCGGGCTAGCTCTGTCCCCTCGCGTCTTCACAAAGATTGTTGAGGCAGCCCTTGTGCCACTCAGGCAGCACAGGGTTCGCATCCTGAACTACCTCGATGACTGGCTCATAATGAGTCACTCTCGAGCGCAGGTTTGCGAACACAGATATCTAGTTCTCCAGCACTTAGCCCGTCTGGGCCTTCGGGTCAACTGGGAGAAGAGCAAACTTTGCCCAGTGTAGAGGATCTCTTTTCTTGGTATGGATATCGACTCGGTCGCCATGTGCGCGCAGCTTACGAGCGAGCGCGCACAGTCTTTGCTGACTTGCCTCCGTCAAATCGAAAGCAAGAGTACGGTTCCACTGAAACTATTTCAGAGGCTCCTGGGGCATATGGCATCTGCAGCCGCAGTGACGGCACTCGGATTGCTTCACATGAGACCGCTTCAGCACTGGCTTCGCGATCGAGTCCCGAGATGGGCATGACGGTCTGGCACGCTCCGGGTCCTAGTCACTCGGGCCTGCCTTCAGACGCTCACCCCGAACCTAAGCTTTCTACGGGCAGGTGTGCAGGTGTAGAACGAGTTTCCAGGCATGTTGTTATATCAACAGATGCCTCTGCCATGGGCTGGGGTGCCATGTGCAATGGATATGCTGCCGCGGGCTCCTGGACAGGACCCCAGCGTCGCCTGCACGTCAATTGCCTCGAGTTGCTGGCAGTACGGTTCGCCTTGCAACGCTTCCGAGCGTTGCTGAAGGGTCAACATGTACTAGTCTGGTCAGACAACACGGCCACAGTAGTGTACATCAACCACCAGGGCGGTCTACGCTCCAACCGTATGTCTCAACTCGCCCGCCATCTCGTTCTATGGAGTCAGAAGCACCTGAGGTCCCTTCGTGCTGTCCATTTCCCGGGAGAACTGAACCTTGCAGCCGACGAGCTCTCACGGTCTCAGCCACTTCCTGGAGAATGAAGACTCCATCCCCAGACGGTCCAGCTGATTTGGGAACAGTTCGGCGACGCACAGGTAGATCTGTTTGCCTCCCACGACTCTTGCCAGTGCGGCCTGTTTTATACCCTGACCGAGGGCATGCTCGGCACGGATGCACTGGCGCACAGCTGGCCGCGGGGCCTACGCAAGTATGCGTTCCCCCCAGTGAGCCTTCTCGCACGAGTCTTGTGTAAGATCAGGGAGGACAAGGAGCAGGTCATGTCGGTCGCCCCATATTGGCACGGCCAGACCTGGTTCTCGGAACTCTTACTCCTTGAGACAGCCCCTCCCTGACCTATTCCTCTGAGGAAGAACCTCCTCACTCAAGTCAAGTCAAGTCAAGTCAACTTTATTTATATAGCGCTTTTAACAATGTAAATTGTTTCAAAGCAGCTTTACAGTGTTAAACAGGAAAATAATGCAGCATAATTTTATTAAGCTGTATAGCCATTTGATGTCATCAGTTCATTTCAATTTCCATACGGTGACAGTGTGGGCTTTAGATCAATAATTAGATCAGTAATTTAGTTTATATGGTTAATTTAGTTTATTAATTAGATTTATTTCGATGTTTAGTTGAAAAATTTAGTGTTTTTCACAAAAAAATTTGTGAAAAATGTTGTGAAAAACTCAGAGACGGGGCACCCTTTGGCACCCACGTCCCGAACTTTGGAACCTACACGTGTGGCTCCTGAACGGTACGCGGCAGGTTTGAGTACCCTACCACCTCCGGTGGTGGCTACCATCACTTCCGCTAGGGTAGAGCCACTTAGCATGCCTATGCGTTGAAGTGGAACCTCTTCATCACCTGGTGTTCTTCCCGCCAAGAAGACCCCTGGAAATGCCCGATCGGGTCCGTGCTCTCGTTCCTCCAAGAAGGGTTGGAGCGAAGGCTGTCTCCCTCCACCCTTAAAGTTTATGTGGCCACAATATCTGCCCACCACGATCTCTTGGAGAACAAAAAGGTAAGTCAGCACGACCTGGTCATCAGGTTCCTGAGGGGAGCCATGAGACTAAATCCTCCTCGCTCTCCCCTCGTACCCCCTTGGGACCTCTCAGTAGTCTTAGATGCTCTGCTGAGGTCTCCCTTTGAGCCTTTGCGGTCAGTCGATCTTAAGTTCTTGTCTATGAAGACAGCTCTCCTGACCGACACCTAACACATTCGCCAGATTCTACAATCTCCGAGTAGAGCCTGTGTCCAACTATGTACTCTCCTCTACTAATGGCCGGTAATGGACTAGGCTCAGGTGTCTTCGCTTGCTTGCCATTCCACTCCACGGACTGGATATGTGCGATATATTCCTCAGGTGAGCTTCCCGAAAGCCCTGAATTCCTCCAGCACTGTTGACGCCGACACCAGTAAGTCTGCCCTTTCGAGCCCAGACCCTCGTGTCCGGCCAGGTGCCCTGTGTGCATGATTCCCCTCCGGCGACCCCCACACGTGTATTTCCACCGAAAGCCTCCTCAGTGAGCAGGTGTCTTTCCCTTGGCAAGTCCCTGCCACCCCTGGGGTTAAAAATCCACCTTCGGCTGGTACCCCAGAGTTTCCCATATGCAGCCCTTAGCGGGTCATATGTGTACTCTCTAAGTCCTCCCTACGGGTAGGCATTTTGGCATATCTCCACTGGAATATGCTTCCCAGTGTACCTTGGTATTCCTGTGATAAGTGGGAGTCCTTCGTCCGTACTAGTATACGACAGGGCACTCACACTTACGCAGGGCACTGGAAGACAGCCGAATGGCGTCAATATATTGGGACCCCCATTCGTTAGTCACTAACGTTACGTTGTAGTGACTGAGCGAAAGGGAACGTCTCAGTTACGTTTGCAACCCTCGTTCCCTGAGGAGGGAATGGAGACGTAACGTCCCTTTGCCACTTCCGCTGTACTGCTGGAACGGCCGGGAGTTCAGTCTTGGCTCCGCAGCAGGTAACATAATGCGATGTTGCCAGCGTACTTCCTTATATACCCACGATGTGAGGCGGAGTTACGCATGCAAATTCTGCATGCCCATGGCATTGGCACTGCCATTGGGCGCTGTTAGACTCCTCGAAGGTAATTGGCTTCTAAGCGAAACCCCCATTCGTTAGCCACTAACGTTACGTCTCTGTTCCCTCCTCAGGGAACGAGGGTTACATACGTAACCAAGATGTTATTTACTTCACCTGATCGGTGTATCTCCCAATATTATGTCTCATTAAGAGTACATTTAAATGCTTAGTTTTATGATCAAAGCTCTGTCATTTTTATTGTGAGGGCAAAACTTACGTAATGCAGTCCAATAGAATGAGCCTGATGAATCGTATTTGGTACTCACGTTGTAACATGATTTTTCGAAAAAAAATTATGCATGGATAATCAAGTAAAGTTGTAAGTGTTCATCTTGAAATAATACTAACAATATTAACATTTATTCTTGCATCTATTTGATAAAAATCAGTAAAGATTTCACAGAAAAAAGACGTGTGTCTTCAAGAGGTCTTTTACTTATTAAAAAAAACTATCAATCAGATGGCAGGTAGGCATGTAGTAGATTGTGTAAACAGGTTTTTCATAAAAAAAATGGTATCATGTTAATAATTTAGAGCCCTCTAATTAAGAGGAATGTGTTTATGAAATATGATATAGATTTATGAGGTTAACATGCAAATCTGGCTGGCCCTCACAGTTATTGACTTGTGTACTGGATTCCTGAGGACCAATTTCTTAAAAACAATCTGCTTAGTATTTAGTTTTCATGGACCCTATTAGCATTTATATCACATTTGTCCACCATAATTCCAGTCAATTGCACTCTAATCACTCCAAATCATGCAAATGGAGAATTTTGAAGTGATTAGCATCTCCAATGCAACTCACCCATAAGTGTTTTTGTCGGCACATTTCTAAATATTTGAAAATATTTGGCATGCAACGGCAAAACATGGACACCCACCCACCCATTCATCAAACAATATCATGGGGTCTTTAATGTATGACCTACAGTATGTAGTGCGCTTTTACACATTGATATTATCAATTTTGAGCATCGGAATCATTATTTTGCTATTTGCGGTGGCACTTAGTAAAAGCCTAAATGAGTCTAAAGTGTTTGCGGGTCATGTTAAGGATTTGTAAAGAGTGGTGGGCGATAGTCTTTACCGCGGGCCTTCTCTCACTGCGGGCCTTCTCTCACTCTGATAATCCTCACCCTCTTTGGCTTTTAATAGTGGATCTTTTAATCACCAGATAGAAATGATTCTGACATTGGCTCCAGGCTTAATTATTTCTCTCAGCCCCTGCATCTCAATTAATGATTGTAACGTCCTTGTTCTTTGAGAGGAGACACTAGATAGAATTGCGTTTTTTTTTTCTCTTGCTTGGGTGTTTTGATAAATGTCTCTTTAACCTTGAATGGTATTTTACCGCAACTGTCAGCATGTTACAGAGCTGCCGAGGCAAGGACTGGGACCAATGTTTCTGGCCTTGTAGGTTTTTACGGTTATATGCACAGATGGACTGGTATGAAATGAGCAATACTGCTCCGAACTGCTCACTTCCTGTTTTCCATGACAAAGTCGCAACAGAATCTTGCTCCGTTTTATTTTTGGCTCGAGGGCTCCTCTAAATGAGCTGCTGACTCATGCAGTCAAATTAAGTCAGATTTGTCCACGTCTCCCGCCTCGCTCTCCTATCTCTCCAGGTGCTGTCAAAAGCACTGATCCTTGGACTGTGTTGCAGAGACAGGGACATCCATATATCCTGCATATCATTTGCTCTGTGACACATATTTAATGGTTGATAATGAGGCTTGCTAAATTCTAAGATTTCTGCCATTTGTCATTTTTAAGTCGCAGACTGTAGTGTTAAAGTTGATGGCAGACGCTGGAAAATCTGATGGTTGTTTATATCATATTTAAGGGTACACTATGTAACTTTGTTTTGTTCCAAATTAACAGTAGTCAAAACATCAAGCCTTCTTCCAAAATGTGTTTTTGTCTTACCCTGGTTCATTATGATAAGCCTATTATAATTAGGGTTTGGTACAGAGTACCGATTCACATTAAATCAATCGGTACCAAATTTCGGTACCTGAGAACACATATTGTGATATAGACTAGTGTCTGTGAATATTAAAATGCAAAAGACCATTTAAATACGAATCATGCATGTGCACATCTGTGCGAATGAATGCGTAGACGCACAGTTTACAGTTTATGGGTTTACCTCACACACACACACACACGCACGCACGCACGCACGCACGCACGCACGCACGCACGCACGCACACACACACACACACACACACACACACACACACACACACACACACACACACACACACACACACACACACACACTCAGAATCGCACGTGACAGTCGCATGTTTCCATCTCTGCCTCTCAAATGAGGACATGAACCATGAACGTCATCTCCAGAGCCACTGAGTCACTTTATGAGCATTTTACCGTTTCATTTGAGAAAAACTACCATCATATCATAAACACACAGAAACTAAAATTCACGGCAACCCGTCAAAATTAAAGTTTGGCTAACTTGACAAATAAATGACTGTTGTACAGTAGAATTTAGATACGTCTCAATGTAATAATAATACTAACACTAATGTAGGTGAATAATAATAAATTATCAAAACTTTATTTTTTAAAGTTTTTTTATTTTTATAAATTACAATTTTTCATGTGTTAATTTGAACCATATAAAGCTCAGTTGTGCAGCACTTTGTTTGACAAAAAAGTTTAATTAAATTAAAATATAAATTAAATTAATGCCTTATTACCAGAAAATAAATAACATAATTTGTGGGAAATCTTTTCATAGAAATTAAATAAAAAATAAAAAATTATAATATGGTTGTTTTTATTAATTAAATTAAGTACCTAGTAGCCTACTATTTACTAGTAAATATTACAGTAATCAAACATCACCGACAATGGCAGACAGAGAGCAGGGCAGCTCTGGCATAATGTCAATAACACTTTTATAAATGACTTACAGGTTCTTTACAGTTATTTATGTAAACATCCCAAAAGGACAGAAAAAAGGTACCGTTGGGTACCGGTACTGATACCGGTTAAAATGTGAACAGTACCCAACCCTAATTATAAGTGTTTATATTTTAGACCTGTCAGGATGATTTTCACGGGAAATTGTGTCACTTGACTGTGTGTGTCTCGTCATATCCATAAACAGAGTTGCTCCGGCTACTTTGATGGTGTGGGAGTGGCATAGGTTCGTTGTCCCAACGAGAGAGAAAGGTTGACTTGGGCAACGCTAAATCTTGAACCTCTGGGGAATCACCCGTTTTAAACAAACGGCGAACATAGGAGAGTCTGCTGGCAAAAAGAAAACGTGACAAGAGCTTGTAATAAAACATCCAACATAAAACATTTTGGCTTTTCGGAGATGGCGAGAACTCAAGGTTTTGAAATGTTGTAAAAGCGAAGTGGAAATGGCATTTTTATTACTCAACAGGTGAATAAGGTATTTTATTGAACAGATAAATTGTCATTTGTAGCTCTCATACAGAGTTAATTGTAAAGCATTATTTATTGTGAAGGGTCATTTCATTGTGGTTGTTGTAGCGCTGGGCTGGAAATTATTTTCAAGTACTATGTCTACTAATGGGTATAATGTCTTTGGCTAGTTAGTTTGAGATCCTTTCCATCTAAACTGGTTCGAGGGGGAGGGGGGGACGGTCTAATGCTTACGCTAAACATAGCCAAAATAAATAAAAAAAATGAGTTGGACGTATATATGACAGAGTATTTCTGTGCCAAATACAGTCAAAATGGGTGAAATTCCTTGTATGGGCATTTCTCCAGGCGTGCGAAAGCGGCCCATCAACGTGCCTCGTTCGGGTTATGGGAGCTGTCGACAGCGCTTATTTTTTAGACCACAACATCAACAATGTCACTAAAGAAGTGTGTTTCTGGTTGTGAGGGAAAGATGACCTTGTTCAGCTTCCCAAATAACCCAGCGTTAAGCAAACATTGGACGTAGTTTGTTTTCCCAGAGCAGCAACGGAGTTCTGCAAGTGTGTTTGTTTGTTCTCGGTCTTGAGTCGAAACTGCATCAAATGTCTGTGTTTGGTTGGCAATTGGCGCGCAAGTGCATGTAATGTAAACAACACGAACATATAGTGAATAAAAAAAATCCAGGGAGGGATAATGCTATGAATGTATTGTGTGTGCGTGTGTTTGTCATAGGTGTGTGTGTCTCTTTAGCTCCGCCCACTGAACTCCTCCACAAGTTCTGCTGTTTTCAGAAAGAGTCTTTTATAAATCTGATAAAACAGAATACTTTTTGAGATTTGAAGGATGCAATGACTCTGTAGGTACTCAAGATTAATAGATTGTCTGAAACTGTGTGTGTTACACCCCACCCCCTTAAGTCTAGCAATGAATGTTGTATGAGCAGTAGGATAACCATATTCATTCGCACGGTCATGTAGAGCCAAAGCACAACCAAAACCATGTTCTTCTACAAAATGCAAAATCTAAAAGTACATATTGTACCTTTAACTATGTGCAAATTCATAGGTCAACACCATTGCTGAGTATTTTCTACTTAAAACTGCAGTGAACGAAGACAAACGCGGTTTGAAATAACAGTTGTTCTCTACGTCACAAACATGCTGCAACCAATCCCATCAACGTGAGGGCGGGCTTTAGCATATCATTAACTATTCTCTGAAGCAGGGGAGTCTCAAGAGAAGCAAGGTTATCCCGGTATATTTTTCTGTTGATATGAAAAATCGGGTACATTTAGCAATATAACGAGTGAATGATGTATATACGATGTTATGATGAACTATATGCCTTTGTCCACTGACGTTCTAAGTTGTTCAAAGCATTTCTAAGGATACTGATTTTTAAAAGGCAGACTGGGATGTCGGATGGGAACATGGTTTGTGCAACATTAGCAACACATTATTAGCTGCTTGATAACGTACTCAAGCAAAAGGCTAATCATATTAATTACCGTTATGCATCCGACGTTGTAGAGAGCGATATATAAAATGCATTTCCATTCTGATCCATGGACTTGTAGACGAGCCTGTATAATTCACGATTCAACTTCTTCTGAATCATTTTCTGGTTCAAATATATATGGTAGGGGTGAAACAACATCCTCATGTCACGTTTCGATACATATCACGATACGTAACTCACAATACGATATCATTGCGATACACCAAGACATATGGTAAAAGGTTAACAAAAAATGTACTGTTGATTAAAATGCTAAATTTGGTATTACATTGGGGTGGAAATGAATAGGCTTGGACCTGGTGTTGGTAACCTAATGCACAGGACCAGGGCTGGCCCAAGCCCTTATGGGGCCCTAAGCAGAATTTTATTTGGGGGCCCCTCGGTGCCAGTAAACACCCCTGGGGGGGATACTCTTTGTTCGGGCCAATTACCAAGCTCAGAGCCCTCTCCCCGGACAGCACGCCAAATACGTTTACCAAATTAATATATCCGACTTATTTGTAAGTGTGAACTCGTGAAATGAACATTCAATATGATTAATAGATTAAGTAATATATGAATTGCTATTAATTAAATGTGCCATCATATATTAATTCCCTAATAACATATTAACTAATAATGTAAATTCATATATTATTTACCAAAATGGTCAAAGCTATGTAGTTCAACTTCCAGTTGTCCGCTTTAATTAATTATTAGCTAATGATTTGCAAAGGTCTCATTATATTATGACTTAATGACTATTAAACAATTGTTAAGTAATATGTCATTGTGGTTATGTTTTGAATTCATTTTGAATTAGTTAACAGGCATGTGCCTCAACAAGTAAAGTCATAACATAATAATACCTTTGAAAATCATTAGCTAATGATTAATTAAAGCAGACAACTGAAAGATGACATGCATGGCTTCGACCAATTTAATTTGTGGTAATTAACACATTAATTTACACTATTAGTTAATATAGTATGTTATTAGGGAATTAACACATTATGACACGTTTAATTAATAACAATTCATATATTACTTAATCTATTAATCATATTGAATCTTCATTAGTTGCGGATGCAGTAATCATTAATAAATGGTTTAGTTCTTCATGAGTCATACATTAACTCGTGATTATCTGTGCATTAGTTAAGCATGAATTAATGCATATTAGTGCACCCGTATTGTAAAGTGTTACCCTTGACTAGATAAAGCATGGCATGGATATGAAACACAATTGTACTGCATCAAACGATGACAAAGCTAGACCAAAGACACATGGCAAAATGAGGGCTATAAATGATTATTGTAGTAAACGTTGTTTGTACGGGAAGAAGGAGGCGGGAACCGGCGGACATTCAAAATAACTTTTAATAAATAAACACAAAATAAAATGACGGCGACAGCCCCTCGCGGCCGACTGTCGCCTACACACACAAACAAACACAAAATGAAAATAAAAAGCTGCAGCCCCTCACGGTCGACTGCAGCAACACATAACAAACGTAAATAAAACTCAACACAAAATCCAGGCCTGGTCCCCTCTCGTCCCTCACTGTCGTCGCTCCTCCTTTATACTCCCTCACTCCTCCGCGAGGGCCGATATCGCTGGCTCACAGCTGGCGCTCATCCTCTCTGATGAGCGCCGCCTCGTCCCGCCCTCACGGTCCCTCGGCCTCGCTGCTCGCCACATACCCCCAACGCCCTTCGCAGGCCGGGGGGTACTCCCGCGTCTGCGCTCTACATCATGTTGGTGAATCAAAGAATGCCGAATGAAAAATGGAAGAGGAATACAGATCTCTCTGACGCATGTGGATATCTTATGCCAGCTTGTGTTTTATGAGGAGGATGGAGCAGCATTTGATGGGAAGATGTGTCACGTATGTGTGTATCTTAAGTTAACAGAGAGGATTTCTTCTCACGCTCTCAAGAAGACACACTCTCCTGACATTATATGTCACTGACTTGTTTGTAAGCTACAATATCTCCTTGCGATGCAGGCTGGAGGAGGTGTCTGGATTCACAGTAGCAGAGGGGGGCTCAGAGCTAGCTGTTAGGTATGAACACAACCAACATTCCCACAGTGAAGGCAATTATAATAGTCAACTTCCCTCTGCGTTGACTTTAATGCAATTTGCACCCGGTCCTAGAGCAAAGGAGTGCGTTAGGCTACTGTACAGAGTGGGACAAGACTGCATTCCCAGCTTGCAAGTCATGAACATTTTATTAGACTTGGAGTGTTATGTTATATATAGACTATGTGTTATACGGAATAGCAAGAGCGTTATATAGCAGTTCAACAGCATTATGACTTTTCTATGGAAGCTTGTTTCCTCGGAATGAATAAATAAATAAAATTGTGCCTTTTTATCTCACAATGTTTTTCTCACAATTTTTTATCTCAGAATTGCGAAAATAAAAGTGCCAATTATCTTTTTTATTTAGTGGAGGAAACAAGCTTCCATTTTTCACTGTTTGTATCACTCGTTCCAGACAGACCAAGATGTCCCCGCTGCTTCCTGTTATGCGATGACGTGCTGTATTAAATCCAATACGTACTGGACGTTTGATTTTTTTCCCCCAAAGCAAGTTAAGGTTAGGGTGTAGGGGTTTACATTTGTTGTAGCATTATAGGCGGATGCACTGTACTTGACTAAAGCAATGTGATTGATATCAGTAAGGAAATCTTTTGAATTAACTATGAGGCGGAGTAATAAATAAATAAATAAATCACGCATCCAGGAGGCTACATATTGGATTTAATCGTGTTATTATTTTCCTCACACCAGTTCAGTGAAAATCCCGCCCTGCAGCTAATTTCATTGGTTAACATTATAGGCTGTCCGAAATTGCCCCCTATAACCTTAAATACAGCACTATTTGAAGGGACAGTCATTTTTAGTAGTGTCTGAAACCATAAAGGTCGTTATCGAGTGCACTCATTCAATCCCACAATGCACCGCAATAATGAGTGTACAACCGATTCAGGCCCTGTCCCAAATGGCACACTTCATGTGCACTTTCGGTCTTGTGGACTTACAATGGCTTGCGAGTGTCCGTTAGGGAACTGCTCGCGAGCGTTCCCTTTGCGGGCATTATGCACCCTCGATGCGCACTTCTGCTGAGCCTGCAAGTTCGCAAGCTACGCAGAGGACTTTACCCGGCAGTCAAAGTGGCATTCCTCAGAGGAAAACTTTGAGGGTTTAGGGTGCCATTTTGGATCCAGCCTTTGACTGTCTGGTAGAAGTCTGCTGTGGAGCTCGCGCCAGTGCGGGCCCTGCAAAAGTGGGCATATTGACCGCAAAGCAGCTCGCGAGCATCCTTCTCAAACTTAAAAATGACAAATGGGACACCCTACAGTCTCACGGACTTAATGGATACGGGACACACTCACGTGGAAGCCATTATAAGTCTACAAGACTGAAACTGCACATGAAGTTGTGCCATTTGGGACAGGTCCTGAGTCATTTTAAATCATTCATTCAACAAATTAATTCAAAGCCACCAATAAATCCACAGAAGAAAAATAATTCAAAGAATCTGATTTTTTCAGGAACGCCACTGCCTGTTTGTTTAGAGACGGAACGTGGCTTTCCAAGCAAATCTACAAAGAAGATAAAGTAACTGTCAAACTGGCAAATATTGTGTCTACACTCCAAAAAAAAGGTTCTATATGGCACCAAAAATGGTTCTTGGCTCGTAATCATAGGGGAACCTTTTTAAGTGCTATATAGCACCAACTTTGGTGCTTCAGTGGTTCTTTCGCGGTTCTTCAGAGGTTCTTCACCGGTTCTTTGACTAAGGTGCTTTATAGCACTGCTAACTAAGGTGCTATATAGCACCGCTACCATATACAGAACATGTTAAGATATGGTGCTATATAGCACCAAAAGTGGCTCCTCTATGATTACGACGAAGAACCATTTTTGGTGCCATATAGAACCTTTTTTTTTTGAGTGTATATGTAAGTTAGTCGATTTTAATTTCTTGTTTATTGAACAGTTGTGTGAAAGAAAAATAACACTAGTGGTGGTGCTCATTCAAAATGTTGATTCATTCAAGAACAAAACAAGCGTCTTTATGAATCAGTCATTGAACCGTTTGCACTTTAGTTGTCTGTCTCAGGGTGTGTTAACACAATATGCTTAAAATGGGCAAGTTTTTTTTCTTTGAGTTTTGCGCATAGCCTACCAATGAAACCACTGTCAAAACGATCCCCAATCACACGGATCCGCAAAATCTAAAAACGCTGTATTCTGCTGCTAGGCCATTAGATGGCGATGAAACAGACTGAACATGTAATGCGCTTGAACATGACGTCAATGTCATTTTTACGTTTTTGTTGTTTACTCATACCCCTTTTCCACCAGAATGAACCGGGTGCTAGTTCAGAGCCAGTGCTAATCCCAGTTCATAGTTGGTTCGACTGAGGAGCCTTCTAAGAACCGTTTGCGTTTCCACATGCTGGGAGCCACAACAGAGCCAGGTCTTACGTCACTGTATACGTCTCATCTTTCTCAGCAACGCTAGCGAGACAGTGGCAGTGTTGCCAAGTCTGCGGTTTTCCCGTGGAATTGGGCTACTTCATCACTGTTGCACTGTTGGTTGAAGCGACCCCAATTATGTGATATTTAGCCCCGGGAATGCGAATTTTAGTAGGCAACCATGCCAAAAAAAACACATATTTTACCCCCAAATGTATTTTTACCGGGGAAGCCCCCCTGAAACGCGATTGGGCTTGTTTTGAGTGGCAATTGGGCAGGTTTTGTTGTGAAAACCTGGCAACCCTGGGCAGCGGCAAACACAAAACACACCAGGCTTGTTCGGTGCTGGACAGACCGATCCACGTATGATATATATAAAAAACGCATGAGTGAATCAAAAGCATATAAGGAGTCATATGCTCTCGCTGGACTCTTTATCATACGGCGATCGGTCTCTGCACAGCAACACTGCCAACAAGCCTTCCATCAACAATTCAAACGTTGCGTTACTATTGATTCACATGGCTTTACGATCCTACATCGGCATCAAAACACAACGAAAACACAGCGAATCCAACACATTCATGCAGCTCGCCGTAATTTGTATAGACGGAGATTACAAACGAGCAGCAGCTGTTAGCTCCATTAGCTGCTATTTAAAAAATGGCGGATCTCAAGTTTGTGTTCGTCTTGTTGACCCCGCCCCAGCGCCTGACTTAATCGGTTCTTACTTCTAGCCCTGTTCTAGCCCAGCAATGTTTTGGTGCTACTTAAGAACCAATTCTCCTGGCTCGGAGCTGGGGCATTGGGTGTGGAAACACAAAGAACCGATTTGAAACTAGGCTCTGGCTCCGATCTAGCTCTAGCACTGCCTTGGTGGAAAAGGGGTATCAGAGAATGTTTTCAAAGATGTGTGTTTTCAGGCACCCAAAACGCAGTTGTCATGTAAATTAATGGCAAAAACGCATTAAAAAAAAACTATTTTAGTTGAAAACGATGTCTACTCCTTAGATGTTTCCCCTTGAGCACAGAACACACCAAGCCAGTTTTCGTGCATCGGCCGACTAAGTTTTCTCGGTGTGTTCCGCACCGTCGGCTGAAGTTGGTCCTCGTCGGCCAGTCGGGCCGTCTGATCATTCTGATTGGCTGTTCAGCTAGTGAACCATGTGCACGAGAAAAAGACCAGTGCGGATCAAGTAAACGACGGAGTCAAGAGGGAACACACAGAACGCTCATCTCATTTGTTTACATTTCTCATTCCGATACACGTGAATATTTTAAAAATATATGGCTGTGTGGACCGAGGCAAGTGAAGACGAATTGATCAGGGTCCAGGAAAGGCCAGCTTTCTGTATGATTTTACGGAAATTTTAGGACAAAACAAAGGAGAGAAACAAAATTAGAACAACTGTTGACATGAGATCACCAGAATTTTAATGAGAAATGTTCTTTGACTTTCAACTTTCAAAATGTTTCAATTGTGAGTTTTCAAGATGATTGGGGTTAAACCAGTCGCTCCAAGTTCAATCTCATTGCTGACCAGAAGAAAGAAATTACATATTAAAGAGATCTCCTTCGTGATTTTCTGGGTCTCCCATTACGCTGCCTGTCGTCTTCTTCTTTTTTTTGATCGTTTCACTATGAAAAATCTAACACTATTCATTATCACTAGGCCTATTTCCTTTAGGGAAAGCAAATGGAAAGTGAGCAAGCAAAAATGAGCAAGCAAAAAGGAACAATTACATCTCAGAGGAAGACATCAACAGCAGCAATGGCTATGAAGCCTTATTAAATGAAAACTACCTCTTTAGCCCCTAGAATGGCATTATCACACACTGACTCACACACTAGCCGTGTCATGTTAATGGATATGTTGATGGGTCCCATGTAAGTGTCCAATGCTCTTTCATGCAGTGCAATGACAGCATCTGCGGTGCATTAAGCTGTAAAAACATGCTGTGATGAAACTCACCTCTGAGCAGCAGGGCAGAACCTTCATTGACAGACTGCTATAATGGATCTCACTTAGTATATTAAACAATGTCACAATCCAGATCAGTGTCATCCTGTATTTTATTTCCCTGTTTACAGAATGTTCTACACACCGATTCAGTGTCATGACTGTTTTAGCAGGATGATTTATATACCAAAAAGAAGGACATAAGTGATTGTTTGACACTGTAAATTATATTTTAGAACATGATCAAGACCAAAGAGGTCAAAGTTTAACACTACAATTTGAGTTTGAAAAGCATCTGTCTCTTAACAGCCATTTAAAAGCAGCCGTGCATTCTGATTAGTTTTTTTGCAATAAATATATAACACATTTTTTTTATGTATACAACCTTTCAAAAGTTTGAGGCCAGTATTATTTAAATGTGTTGGAGTCTCTTATGTTCGTCAAGGCTGCATTTATTTGATCAAAAATACAACAGTAATATCATGAAATATTATTGCAATTTAAAATAATTTAATAATGATTAATAAAAAATATGAAAAATTTTATGAAAATCGTCTCAGTTACGTATGTAACCCTCGTTCCCAGAAGGAGGGAAAGGAAACGTACGTCAGAACTGACCGACCGAAAGGGAACCGTTAGTTTAGTGTTTTTATTTGCATTACATATACCGTTAAAAAGTTTGAGGCCTGTAAGATTTTTAAAAAATGTTTTTGAAACAAGCCTCACCAAGGTGGCATTTATTTGATAAAAAAAAATATTATTACATTTAATTTTTCTATTTTCTATTCTATACATTTGATCATTCTATTAATTAATGATCCTTCAAAAATCATTCTATAATAAGTTAAATAATAAATAATCCTTGCTGAATTAATTTCTATAGAATAATTAGGGCTGGGCAATCGATTAATCACGATTAATCTCACATCCAAAATAAATGTTTGTTGTGTTTACATAAAATATGTGTGTGTGCTTTGTATAATTATTATGTATATATAAATACACACACATGCATGTATATATTTAAGAAAAAAGTTATATTTATATATAAAATATTTATATATAGGATAAATTATATAAATATACATGCGCTCTAAAAAATGGTTGTTTTAACCCAGTGATTGGATTGTTTTAAGCAAACATTTAACCCAACCGCTGGGTTAAAACGAACCATTCACTGGGTTAAAACAACCCAATTGCTGGGTTAGTCCATTTTCAAACCAACTTGGGTTATTTTCGACCCAGCATTTTTTAGAGTGTACACGTGCAATATTTCTTAAATATATACATGAAGGAGTGTGTATTTATATATATGTAATAATTATATACAGCACACACACATTTATTATGTAAACACAAACTTTTATTTTGGATGTGCTTAATCGATTGCCCAGCATTAATATATATATATATTTACCAAAAGCTTTTAACCAGTAGGGTGTATTCATTAAATATTTTTTAGATAGATGCCTAGAAATTTGTAATATTTTTCCTTGTCTGCTGCCTTTAATGTCACTGTTTCTTCACATGTTCCAGAGTGATTAGTCACATGACATTTATGGCTCAGGTGATTGGCTCAATGCGGTCCCATGTTCAAAGATATCCTTGAGCAAGGCAGCCATTTAAGTATATTGTTACTCTTTAGTGTCTCTATCAATGTGAAATATGTATGTAATAGTTTTAATTGATATGCTATGGATCATTGATTAAATGCAATCATTCATTACAATTGTGAGCATGGTATATCTGACCCAGACAAATTATTTCCCCAAAAATGGATTTCTTATTGAAGACAGATATTCACTGGAGCGTTTAGCATTCCACTTCCATTCCTCGTTTCTCAGTAACGATGCCTATGTGTTTCCGTAATTACCATTCTTACTTATCTCTGCCCTGCTCTGTAAATGTAATTTCCCTCGTCGCAAATAAGATGGTTTTAATTCTCCTCCACTTCCACGAGTCTGTCTCTCTTTTTTTTTAAACTTAATTCTGAATGAAGTGGCAGAATTTGAAGCTCTGCCAAAAATCTGAAGGACGACAGACCTTGAGGAAGAGCGTGTGGCCGCATAGTCTCTGCAAAATTCATCGGGGAGTCTTATGACATTTCCTTTTTATTAGGCCCAATTATTGATATAAGCTGTGTTTAAAATTCTTTTCAAATTAACTTGCTGTAATGGATACATAATGGTGCTCTGAATAATTGCCTTTGCAAGAACTAATGAATGAAGGAACTTGAGAGCTTAGCCATCAAACACACTCAGTTTAACTCCACAGGCTCTTTACATGAGGATCTCCTTCACATTTAGCATGGGACCAGGAGGTTGTGGATATCCTGTTGGTTTCTGCTATTATAAATGGCATTATTGAAACAGCCATTATAAGTCAATATCACCACGGGGAAGCCATAAAACTACAATTAAAGTAGCATCATTTGAACAAACCTTGTATCACAATAACTACTTCAATAAGGAACAGTAATAAGAAGAAGGATCTTATCTAGCGAAACGATTGGTGATTTTCTAAAACATGTAAAAATGTATAAACTTTTTAACCACAATTGCTGTTCTTGCTCTGATCTGCGATGCGCCACGCATTACGTCATCATGTTGCAAAGGTCACGCATGACATATATGAAAGTACCGATCAAGTGTTTACACAGCGAACATGCAAAGACTAAGTCAAACGCCCTTCACAAAAACAGGTGAAGCAATGAGTTTGGACGAATTTGAAGTTGAAGGAGAAAATGGGATGGAATTTTCGACCCTACGGTACTTCCGCCTACGCCGCGATGTTTAACACTCTTATGGAAATATGATAATATTTTGTCATTTTCATTTAAATCAGATACATTTTCAAATTGTTTGTTATGAATCAACATCTCAGGAAAATGTTATGGGGTTTCTAATCAAAATATGACGTTCTGTTACAAAACAGGGCATTGGTTTCATAAATGTCCACTGTAGTGGACGCCAGGACTTAAATCATGTTTATCAGGCATTTTGGAGGCACAACAAGTGAATAGGGAAAGAAATTACATATCAATATTCCTATGAAATATTGGATATTATTATGAAAATGTCGCCAATTATTACTCCCATTATTACACTTCTATTTTCATTACATGTTGCACCAAGAACACATTAATATGCAAATTAGATGTGGTGTATAGATACATTGTATTGAATGGGAAAATCCAAGTATGGCTATTTTACCCACATTCCGTTATATCTTTCATAACATACTTCAGAATCATCTTTAAACAAAGTTTGTTTAAAAAAATCCTGGTGTCAACTACAGAGGACATATCATAACATAATTATGAATAAATATAATTTTTCAAAAATGTTTTTTTCCATTTGTTTCTTGCTCTAAACAATGCAATAGTAAATTCAAAAAACTTTTCTGGGTCCCAGGAGGATATACATTTTTATATATTTTTTGAAAATGATCAATCGTTTCGCTAGATAAGACCCTTATTCCTCGGCTGGGATCATGTTGAAGCTGCATTGAAACTGCAATTTGAACCTGCAAACTGTTGTACCCCATTGAAGTTCACTATATGGAGAAAAAGCATGCAATGTTTTCCAAAAAAAACTTAATTTCCTTAAAAACTTAATTTCTTTTCCACTTAAGAACAAAAAAGCTGAAAACTCATCTCTTCTGTGAGCACTTAACCTCATCTTTAAAAGAAAATCCCTCTATTTTTCCTCTATTCCCTCCCTATTCTATCTTATACTAATCTAAGCAATGTCCAAAACATACACTGTAAAAAAAAAAGAGCCGAAAAATCACAAAAAGAGCCTGAAATACTCACTGTAAAAAAAAAAAAAAAAAAATCAGGTCTCCAATTGAAAATTTTCTTGTGACTGATCACATCTAAATTTTTCAGTTGGCCACAGATTTCACACAGATTCACAGATTTGGCCAACTAAAAAATTTGGATCAGATCGCTTCCTGTATTCCTCAGTTGTAAGTCACTTGGATAAAAGCGTCTGCTAAATGAATAAATGTAAAAATGTAAATGTATGATGTGGGGGTAAATTATCAGGAAGTTTTAATTCGGAAGTGAACTACTCCTTTAAGTTTTTGAATTGTACTTTAAAAATGTTTAAATCTTGAGTTTGGACAGTAGAAAATGTACACTGTAAAAAAAAAAAAGTTGGCATAACTTAAAATTGTAAGGCAACTTGCTGCACAGCTTTTTTGAGTTTACTGAAATTTTAAACAAAGTAGTTCACTTAACTCAATTAACCGAATAAGGTCACATGTCTCCCAATTTAAGATCTTTTGTTCAGCTGATTAAGTTTTTTTTTTTATGTCACCATCATGGTGATGAGTGTTTTCTTTAGTTGGGCAGTTTGACGACTTTTTAATGTTTGGCAAGAAAAGATAATCAAATGCTGTCAGTTGCGCGATGATAAGAATATAATCATTGTGTAGTGGCTTAATTCACAGATTTTATGACTGAGTTTAATATGAGCAATATGCTATTAGCTTTTTTTTAATTGTGATTCTAGAAAAGAGCAAATATGGTTTTAATCAAAATAGTTGACTAAGGTTTAAAACCGATTGTACATTAAGCACTTAGACCTCCATTTCTCACACAGACATCAAGAATCAGCCTATAAATCTCAACAATGGTGACATGCTTCATACCGCAATGCATTCTGGGAGCCATGGATGAGTTTTGCATGATGCACCCAGAATGCATTGTTAACTTGTTGTAACTTGTATGCGTGTTAACTTGCATTTACAAATCGAATTTACAATTAATACTAGGTTGGTCCAACAATTGTTGAACCAACTTATTTTGACCAGTTAAGCCAACTTTTTTGCATTTAATTGTCCAGTTAACTAAAACATTATCATTAGTCAAAATGTTTGTGAGTTAGATTTTTTACTGTTAATGAAAGGTCTCTTGTTCTTAAAGTGAGGAAAAATAAAATTGTCATTTACTCACACTCATGTCATTCCAAACTCATAAGACTTTGGTTAATCTTCGAAACACATTAAGATATTTTTTAATGAAACTTGAAACTGTTTCTGTCCCTCCATTGAAAGTCCAGGTAACCAAAATGTTAAAACACCTAAAAAGGCATCATAAAAATCAATCCATATGAATCAAGTGGTTTCAGTTTAAAGATGTAGATAAAAGCCTTAAACCTGTTCATCATATAAAGTGATCATATCTCTCCACAAGACTTGGATTAAACTGCTTGATTCATATGGATTCATTTTTACCATTTTACCTGGACTTTCAGTGGAGGGACAGAAACCTCTCAGGTTTCATTAAAAACATCTTAATTTGTGTTTCGAAGATTAACCAATGTCTTATGGGTTTGGAATGACACAAGGGGGAATAAATGATGAAATAATTTCATTTTTCAGTGAACTATCCCTTTAAATACAAAAATTAGACCATTTCAGATTATGATTAAAATACTCTGATTACTAAGACACTTATCCGCACTTGTATTTGTATCATCATTTGCATAATCATATTTGCATTACATATAACTCCGAAAGAACATTTGTTAAATACAGTTCTTGTCTTGAAGGAATGAGGATGAGCTATCTTGATTTCCAAAATATGCTAATGCTCAGTCATGTAACAGAGTCTATCAACTCTTGATGGTTTTTAGACTGTGCTTGGCATTAGTAAGCTGACAACTCCGAGAAGCTTCAATTTCACTGCAGGACAAAGTCTGCTGAATGCTACCTATTTGCATGATAATTATTCATGCAGTGAAACTGGACGCTTTAACCAGCACTTGGTCTTGCATTTAAATGCACATCTACAGTAAGCTTTTTTTAAATGTTAATTTCTTGTTCTGGTAAAAAAAAAAAAAAAAAGTGCACAAGCTGCCTAAGTGTCAGATGACAATTTAAAGGTGCTGTATGTAAGTTTTGACTGTACTAAAGCATAAAAATACCATAATGTTTGCAGATATTTAGGAAACATGCTGAGTTCACATACTCGTTTCTCTGAAAAACAATGCTACAGCCAGTTATTCTACTTTGAAATGTGCGTATCGGAATGTCTGTTTTTATTTTGGTCCGTGCAATAACGCACATTGGCAATTTACCCAATAGTATTTTGACGCCACAGGTTGCCAGTTGGCGGAAAACGCAGAGTATTGCTGCCATGGAAGCCAGCAAACAAACTGGGTCAGAAATCGCAGATTCTACCCGATCCAAAAAGATTCGGCATCCATCTAAAAATCTCTATGAACTGAAGCACGTTAAAACGCGGATAAACCAACTCATCAACTTACAGTGTGTGAGTCTCCTCGCCTTCCATTGTCAATTGCACTCGTTCCTGTTGCGTGTGCTCAAACTGGCAACCCGTGCGAGCATCTATTCTGAGGAGGGGGCGGGACAAATCATATTTTGGACTGCAGTACCCATTTCAACCACTAGCTGTCATTCTTACATACAGTACCTTTAAAGAGAAGACTAAAAAAAAGTTCTTATGGATATTTATGTTCACCTTGACTTGTGTTAATAAAGAATAAAATGAAAAACAATTACCTTGTAGGTTAAAATGTAGGTTGATTCATGATGTTACAACAAAAATATAGTATTATGTTGATCAGAACAGAACTTTAATTGTAAAACTGACATGAAAGGAACATCATAACCGAAATTTGGAATCATAAATGATGCTGACACCCAAAAGAACAGGGCATTGACTTCAGTAATGAGCCTCTGCTGCTTTATTCATGTTTGCAAATTAAAATATAATAAATTAACATTTTTTTTCTAAAAATATACAAAAATACTGTAAAACTTTCCTAGAAAGCCTCAACACAGTAGTATTGCCATGTACCGCATACTATATAATAAGCACAGTGGTCTATCTATTTTGAAAACCGATGAAGATGAAACTCTTCTGTGTTGGGATATTTCCACATTCCCTTCCTTTACAACATTCCAGACTATGACATTCAGTATCAGGAATGTCTTTTCGATACACTGAACTCAATTAAGCATATAGAGTAACCCGGTAAATGCGCACTCTCGCTCACATTCGTATCACTTCAATAGATGTTTTTTAGGCTCTGATATACACACAAGCATCATGGAGGCAACGTAGGCCTGAGTAGATGTCGAAAGGGTGGAGAGAAGAACAACTTGAAGCACCTGCTCACAGTTCAGTGAATCTCTGAGCAGCACAGGGTTCTGGTAAATATGGCCACTAAAGTTTATAGTACATTGCTGATTGAGACAATTACACACTATTATCTACAATCATGTCACATAACCACCAACATTATTTAGAATATGCATTCACTGACATCTGATATCACTGGAGGTCTGAAGGAACACAACATGAATTTTTTTTTCTTGTCTGCTACATTAATACTGAACAGACTGGGCTTTCTTTGCTTCTCTCACTCTCCAGCCCCTGCGCGTGTGATGCATAGCATGACTCTTGGGTGTCCAAACCATCCTCATGCAAAACAAATCCATTTGTGTTACATAATGGCGTGAACCAGCTGATAAAAGTTTACTCTTGAATGATTTAATTCCATGGCATTGTTATTGTTTGGATTCCAGGGTTCCCACACTTTCTGACCACTGAATTTACACGATTTTGCCCACGGCTTTTCCAGTCATTTGTGATTTAAATTCATTGCATTCATTTTAAGCCAAAGAAATACTTGAGCATTAATAGAAAGAAAAAAAAATATGTATTGAATACAAGTTTCCATGACCATTTACTATTTTTTATTAATGACTTTTTCAGGCCTGGAAATCACTTTTTTTTTTTAATTCCCTGATATATCCAGAACTGTGGGAACCCTGTGTTTTATGGATCTAAGAAAACACCAGTAATATCAGTCTCATTAAAAAAAAAAAGGACAAAGCCAGAGAATGAACAAAAAAGGGAAAAGTCGTGAGATTAACAGCTCACTCGGCTGGGCTGTTGCTTACAAACAAAGTCTGTCATGAAATCGAACTCATTCTGTCCCAGCCAAAGCTCTGGCAGCTCCTTTATTCGGTCCAAGCCCATTTCTATCACCAGTGACATCAAGACCTCCTCGTCAATAAAATCCGTGTCGATAACGTTGGGGGGCAGCATTGCTGCAGGCATGTGGTGGCCAGGCAGAGGAACCCCAGACGTGTTCTGCTTAGCGTTACTGTCTCGGAACTGCTGTCCTGTCCCGTTTAACTGGTGGCTTGCTTGGTGCAGTTCGTGCATGTAATGGTGATGATGGGAAGGATGCGTGTGGTGACTGTAGTAAGGCGTGTTGAGCTTCTGCAACTGCATGCTGGCAGCGAGCTGCTGCCCTTGTCCGACAAACTGGGAGTTAAAGCGGGCAGGCAAGTTGCCATTGGGGATCCCTCCGTTTATATTATTCCCAGAGGGCATTGAATGCCGGATCCCGTGGTTTGCGTTTACATTCCCTCCCGCGTAATGCATGTGATCTCCCATGATAACGTTATAATGTTGTTGCTGTGGAAGCGCGTTGGAAAACTGTCCCATTCCCATCCTGCGCGCGGAGTGCTGATGCCCATTCACAGCATCTGGGAAACGTCCATGATTCATTGCCATCATTCGGTCTACCATTCCCCTGGAAAACAGTTAGCAAAAGTTAATAAAAAAGTTAATATATACAATTCGCGTAGCTAAACATGCAGTGCCGATAAATCCGCAAACTTGCAAAGCGCGTAATGATTTGGTTTATAAATAGTTCAACGCTAAACGAAGCTTGTGTGCAACATGCACGAGTAAACACGCACGCGTCTAACGGTGTCATAAACATTCATAAGCAGGCTAAACTTTGTAACCTTTACCTCTCTGCTTGAATCTGCTGAGTGCTTCGCACCACCGCAGTCGGCAACAGCAAAAAGTAACTGACAATCCCAGAGATGAAAGAGTTTACAATCCCTCCTAATCCAAGTCAATAAAAAGCGTTTGCTCTCCAAATACAGACCGCATTCAGCGCCAGCCTCCGCATCAAAAACATTACGAAAAAAACTGCTGCATGCTTCTCGGTCAGCACTCATATACAATCAAGCCATGGGCGGAGCAAAGCCAACCTTCAATCTGACTACACTCAAGACTGTGGCAAGCCGGATTATCATGCAGGTTATTCCTCTTCCTACAAACTGGGGACTAGAAGGGTACAACGAGGCTAAGGGTAGCAATGTTTGTACTATTATCTGTTTATTTTGATAAATAGCCTAAGTTAATTAATCATTTTATCCAATAAATATACTGTAATTAAATTATGTTCATTTTTAACAATACATAGCCTAAACAAAATTATTAAAAAAGTAAAGATTCGGAAAGCATTGAATGAGATCTCACAATAATTTAATATAGCTTTACAATAGTAACAATAAATATTATATTTTATTATATGATATGATTATAAATATGGTGATTATCTCTTAGGTGGACACCCACTTATTATATGATATTTACCATCTGAATTGAACCATGTCATGTCAACAAACGGAAAAGTCAGTCAGCTATTTCTTATCATTTTAATTATTATGCCTTAAGGCCTGTTCACACCGGGACGATTTTCACGCGCGTGTATTGCTGACGTTTAACGTCTTGTGACTAAACAAAGGGCGCCAATGTGAGTGTGCACACCGACGCGCAAAACGCCAGACGTAAAAGCGTCATTTAAAAAAAAAAAAAACGCCTCGGGTTCGTTTTTTTTATTTTGATGCGGCGCGTTAAAAACTGGCCGACCAATGAGATCGCCACTTTTTGTGAGCAAAAGGTGTGTGAATGGTTTTGGCCATAGACATAATATTGGGGTCTTATGGGTTTTGGCAAGCACGTAAATACTGTCTCTCTTCTTCTTCTGTGTGACAAGCGAGTGTCAGAAGCGTAAAGTGCCGCAGCACCACCTTGTGTACCGGTAGCGCTATCTACTGAATTTGCACGTTCACTCGGCGCATCGCCAGTGAAAATCGATTGGGTCTGAACACTCAAGACGCGCCAAAAAACGTCACGAAAAACGCTGGCGATAAGCACACGCGATATTCGTCCCGGTGTGTACAGGCCTTTAAGCCCCAACAGCAGGGGCGCTTTTTACCCCATATACCACACTTTTAGCCTGACGTTGTCATACTCAATTCTAGTCAGAATATGAGTCTGATACTGCTCCGTTGGGCTGTGATTATTATTACATGTGCATAGTCAAAAAAGGAAGTGCTGTGCTGAATTTGTATGCCATCTAGTAGTTGAAAAGAGAATATTGTAAAATGCGCCTTTTACCCTGTTGTAGTTAAAAATAAAAAAAATCCTGAAACTGTTGAATAAGGATACTATCTATTCCAGTATTCCTAGTACCAATAAAAATGCAATAGTGCCACTTTATTAGTTTTTTAGTAATGTGTTAATATATTTTTTTATTTAAATAAAAGTAGCCACTCTGACTTTTCACTAAATGTGACAAGTAAAAAGCAACTGAAAGTAGTGAGAGTAAAGACTTATCTACCTATCTAACAATTTATCTAAGTAGTAGAAGTACTGAAACTGGGATACATTGAAAATGAATACATACGTAGGCATGCGTGAGTGCATTATTATTGATGCACAAACAAACCATGCATGCACGCTCTTGGCTCACTGATCGTTGTAACATTGTATTTCTGCATGTTTTAAAAACATATGCTACCTACGGAGCCCCGCACATGACATGCAAGAAAAAAATAGTAGGCTAAATCAGCCATTCCCAAACTGTGGTCCGTGAGGGTACTGCTGGTGGTCCGTGGAAAGGCAAAATAAAATATATTTTTTTACTTAATTTTACCAGGAAATTCCCATAAAAATAAAAAGTAAAAAGAATATGTAGGCCTATATTGATATAAAATTTAAATTAAATGGTCAAGTTATTGTGTGATTACTAAAATAGGCTAGTGGCGCTCGGCCGTGACGTTCAAGTTCAGTGCCTCACTTTTTGAGGACTTGTAAACTTTAAATAATAACCAGTGTTGGGAGTAACGGCGTTTAAGTATAACGGCGTTACTAACGGCGTTAATTTTTCAGTAACGGAGTAATAATTAATTACTTTTCCCAATGTTGCAACGCCGTTAGCGCTACTGAGAAAAAAAATGCGGCGTTACTATAATTGAGCTCACTGAAGCGGTTTTCATCCGAACAGGCTCTCTGTCAGTCGGACCTGCAACGTGCGTGTGTGTGCGTGTGTGTGTGTGTGTGTGTGTGTGTGTGCGTGCGCGTGGTACACATAACTGATGATGATTGGTGGGTGGGAGACAAGGTTGAGGTTGATAGGTTGAGTCCACACACACACACATACACACACACACCTATGACGCACAGTCGCACACGCATATGCACAGTCAGCGATGGCAAGTCCAACGACTTCAAAGGTAGCTTTCGCAAACTGGAAGTATAAGCGCTACTCTTCCCTCGTTGAGGTGAAAGGTAAGAATGTTTATGTGACGTGCAACTTATGCCCAGGAAGAAAGAGTCTCTCCACGTCGGTGGCCAGTAATTCTAATCTAATGAAGCCTCACATCATCACAGCCACAACATTAGTGGCTAAAAACCCAGGCGATAACGTGAGCTCCACTACCAAAGGAGTAGTAAAGTACTGATAATATTTACACTATAGTAGGTCTACTGATAATATTTACAATATATTGAATTTGATAGGTGTCTCTCACATTGTCCCACAGCAACATTACAATAGTGTACATTAATGTTCAATGTTTAGTGTCTAATTCATTCATTTAACATATTTAAATTGGGGGCATCCAAGTTATTTGACATATTTGAACTTTTGACAAAAAAAAAGTAACGCAGTAATTACTTTCCCTGGTAATTAGTTACTTTTATAATGATGTAACTCAGTTACTAACTCAGTTACTATTTGTAAGAAGTAACTAGTAACTATAACTAATTACTTTTTTAAAGTAACGTGCCCAACACTGATAATAACTAATAATCCCCTAAATTTGCCAAAGGTTTTGAAATGTTGACTATATCCAAGTGTTCTTATTACTGTATAGATTTCATAGCCTACTCCATTGCAAAATAAGCCCGTTGTTTAAATGAACCTGATTATGCACTTGAGTAAATAAATAAAACAAATATGTGGCAGCCGTTGTATACAGTAAACTTTCTTTTAACAAGCCTGTTGTACTAATGTGATGACCAGTTATAGTTTTAGTGCTAGTAAGCCTATTTAGAGGTGCGGATTAATTCAGGTAGGTCTGTGTGTAGACATATATTTTATTATGTGTATTATGAGGTGGTCCGCAAAATTTCTTGATTACAACTAGTGGTCTACACACACAAAAAGTTTGAAAACCCCTGGGCTAAATCATGTGCATCCCTTGATTTATAAATTGCGCACACAATTTAATAATTAGTTCCCTCAATTTGCTCATTTGTGTGGACAGTTAAGCAAATCAAGGGAACTTAAATCGCCCATACTATTTAGCAAATGAAGGGAACGAAATAGTAAATTGTGCGCATGATTTACAAATCGAGGGAACGAATTAGAAAATCGTGTTCATGATTTACTTTTTTTGCATGTCATGTGCGGGGCTCCGTAGCTACCTAATATTACTTAGTAGTAATTCAAACATTATCTAGCAACTAAAAAGACACTAGTACACTGTAAAATGAATTGGAGTAGGCCTATTGGAGTGCGTTTGACAATTAAATGCTATTTCAGTCGTTATACTTCACGTTTAGTTCAATGCGTTACTTGCAGTTTCTTTGTAATTATTTGCAAAGTTTATCAGCCAGGCCCGTCGCAAGGGGGGTGCGAGGCCCTGTGCGAACGTGATGTGCGAGGCCCATGTGTATATTAACGGGGGTATACTGTTTCTAAAGTGATGTATTATTAGTTGTTTATGTTGATATTTAAGGGTAAAAATAAAATAAATTCAGTTTAACAGCATTAGGTTCAAGAAGTTAAACTGTAGGCTACCTGAACTGCGCAGTGCGCACATTTTGACGTTTAAATGTTGTAAATTATGGATGGGTCAAACGCGTTTGCAAAACGGCCTGAATCCACTTGAATGAGTTTGGACTGCTCTCTCACTGAATCATCTGAAGCCATTTCTCAGTCAGTAAAATAAACAGACAGTAGCCTACTGAGAGAACAACCAGCTCTGTTGTTCAGTTGTTTTCCTCTGTGAATATGCGCTAAATGGATGTTTGACTATTTAATTTCTTATTGCAGTTTTCATATTTAAAAACTTTTAAAACGTTTAGATATAGAGTAGCCTATAGGCTTTACTCTTTCTGCTGCACTGATGCTCCGAAAGGTGCGTAATAGTTAGGCTTATTGGTTATTTAACTTTATAGTGTTAAATAAAAAACCTTTTGTGCGTACGTCAGCTGAAATGCAGGCGTCCTGCTTTCTCCGTCCATGCAATAAATGCACATCCTTCAATGAGCGCGCGTTTCTAAAGCCTATTTACTTGAACTTCTTAGGTAGCGAAATATCTACGGTTTAACCCATTTCAGAGGCAGCCAAAATGAAATTTGAACGGACTGATTAAAGCTCTCTACGAACTTGAGGTGCGATGCCCGCTGACTGACATGTATATGCGCATGAATCACTGTCACGCGCGTTGTCTCACGCAAAGAGAAATATTGTAGCCTATAGTTACTGCATAGCCTAATACATTTTTAACAAGCAGAATAATACAGCATTATGACACATTTTTAGCCGTGTCTTTTTAACTATTATAGTATTTTGAAGGACAAAAACATAAACTTTAACTGTCGGCTTTTACATCAAGTCAGCTGTCACTTTGCGAGGCCCTGATGAAGCGCGAGGCCCTGTGCGGTCGCACACTTGGCACAGCCCTTGCGACGGTACTGTTATCAGCAATTTCTGAGGGAAAATTGTTTCTACAACAACAACAACAACAACAACAAATGTTTCAAACTTTCAGTTTACTTTTGTACTGGAATAAGTGTTAAAACGGCTTGCCACAAAAGTATTGATCTGAGCTCGTGCAAAACGTGGACCTGAAGCGCGCGACCAATCCCCTTCCGCGCGCATGGAGCACACCGCTGCACACATTACCTCATTGCGGCTATTTCTGTTCACGGCAAGAGTGAGCAAAACATGGAATCACGTTTCACAGGTTTTTAAAGGCAGTGTGCGTGCTCGAACCTCCATTAACACGATCAGTTGATTGAGATAAACAGGGTTGGTGACACTTACACTGTCTGTGTCACACCAACACTTAGCTATATAACAAGACTTGTATCGAGTTTGGATTGACTAAATTAATTTAACCAATTACAATGTTGTGAAATGACTATCAAATGAACATCCTCCTCCTGAGGTGACAGTAAAAGTCACTAAAATAAAAAGGATTTAGGCTACAGGACAAAAACTAAAGCATAAATTCACGCTAGTTAGCTTGATTTGCATATGATTTGCAATCGTGTTAGTATTTGTTAATTTTGTTGCGTGATCACACTGTAACTTGAACACTAATGTAAACTGTCAGTTTTGTCCACAGTCAAACTTAAGCACATGAAACAGGACAAAGAAAAAAATGAGCAGCAATTAAATCCCAGGAGTGCAGATAAGAGGAGTCTGTCTGCACCACTGCCAACTAATCTTCACGTTCTGCACGTCCAAACCAATTCGCCTGCTGAGAGACATTTGACAGTGGGTTTGATCTCAAGAAATCACGTAAACAAACCAAATCAAAGAGATGTGTAAAAGTTATAACGTGCAATCATTTAACATAAATTCATATAACGGTCTTAAAGGGATAGTTCCCCCAAAAATTAAAATTATCCCATGAGTTACTCACTTCAAGTCAGGTTTGACATTCTCCTTCTTTCAGACGAATACAATCAGAGTTATGTTAAAAAATGTCCTGGCTCTTCCAAGCTTTAATGGCAGTGAATGGTTGTTTCTGTTTTCATAAAAGCGCAAACTAATCTCTAACTTCCGCTAACTGTTGTACGCACGTTCACAAGGGACTGGCGTTGCAGCATATAAAGTAGGACGCAGGCATAGCACAAGTTCTGGGGCCTCATTTATAAACGTTGCGTACGCACAAAAGAAGGCGTACGCCGCTCTCTACGCAATAATTGGTATTTATAAAAAGCAAACTTGACGGGAAAATGTGCGGTCCTTCACGCAAGCTCTGACCCAGGCGTACGCACAAAAACGGGTGAAATGAGAAATGGCGACACCGTCGGCAGATGGAAGAAACACGTGAAAGTGTGTGAAACTGTAGACCGTTGTGCAAAAGAAATGGCAATACTGCCTCTTATATATAACATGAAGACTTCACAAAGCAAGTCTTACAATTAACAGCCTATACACGAACACCCGTTTGATCGATCTGCAGTGCAAAACAAACAAAATCAAACGAAAATTACAACAGAAATGCAAATTAACACATATTTGCAAAAAGAAAAGTGAAATTTGTTCTGCAATAATATTGGCATATTATGCAATTCATCCTCATAAATAATATGGTAAACAGAACGAAATAGCTAATGTACGAAACTGATATTCTCGTCAATGTGTCCGTCTGGCGGAGCAGATATGCAATTAGATAGACAGATAGATAATTAGGGAGATACAGTATATATAGATAGATAGATAGATAGATAGATAGATAGATAGATAGATAGATAGATAGATAGATAGATAGATAGATAGATAGATAGATAGATGGATGGATGGATGGATGGATGGATGGATGGATGGATGGATGGATGGATAGATGGATGGATTCTGATAAAATAACGTATGACGTATGTCTCAACCATTCAGAAAGCTGCAAGTTACATTACATTTGCACTGAACTATTTCCCATTTCCACGTAGATTATAACCGACATCTGTAGCTTGTCAGATGCAATTAAATGGACGAAAATAAAATGCCCTATCACAATGCGTAATGACGCACAATGGCTGATCTTGCGCTCTTAGAAGATGTGGCAAATGGAAGGATTCGGAGTGAACGCATCTTCACACAGCAAGAAGACTTGCTGGCAAACGAGGACACACTCTGGCGATGGAGCGCTTTTCTTTTTTCTTTTTTTTCACCGACCATTTCTTTTTTATTTCTGCCATGGTCCGAGGTTGTGAGGCTACAGCATTTACGGCGTCTACAACCTTTTGCCATTCAAGTGCCATTTTGGCATTAGTAATGCCCACACTGTGCCCTCCAAAACAACATTTTTATCCTCTTTTCAACCTTGCCAACGATAATTTCTACTTCACATTGAGCGAAGTTACGTTTTTTTTATTTCCTCTCTGTATTTGCCATGATTTCGCAATCGATGAATATTAACTTGTGGGCGTTTCACGGACTATTTATGGGCAACTATGGGCGTGACATGAAGCCGCAAAAGCTGCGCTATATTTAGAATTGATTGTGATTTATTAAGGGAAAACTGCGTAGGATGTGCGTACGCACGGTTTTATAAATCCGAATATATCTGTGCGTACGCACGTCCTATGTTTCATCCGTACGCCACTTCTGACGCAAATCCTACGCAAAGTTTTATAAATGAGGCCCCTGGTGACAAACACGGAAGCGCAGAGGATTGAGCAAAACAAAACTTGGTTCTCACGAGAATTAGCTCATTTTCACCGGAGCGTCATACGCTGGAACACCAGTCTCTCCTGAATGTTAGAGATTACAATTTCATTACAATATTTTTCTTACACAAACGCATCGCTTCGCTTCAGAAGGTCTTTATTAACCCCACCCCGGAGCCGTGTGGAGCAGTTATATGATGGATAGATGCACTTTTATTGACTTCAAAACAGAAACAGCCATTCACTGTCATTATAAAGCTTGGAAGAGCCAGGACATTTTTTTTTATATAACTCCGATTGTATTCGTCTGAAAGTAGAATGTCATATACACCTACGACTTGAGGGTTGGTAAATCATGGGATCATTTTTATTTTTGGGGGAACTATCCCTGATAAATAAACGAATGACCAATCCATGAAACAATGTCACTTTTTGAGTTGTTTACTTATCCAACGAGGAAGGCATATTTTCTTATCTCTCTGAGTTTGTAAGTTGAGGAATGATCTCAGTATGAGTCTTGATAAATATATGCTGCCCATAGATGGAGAAGTAGATAAGAAATAAAAACATGTTCTGGAAGATAAACATGAAAAGAACACCTGCTTTAAATTCAACAGCCTGGTAATAATGTCAAAATGAATTGCAGTCTTGATCAGAGCTTGAACATCTCAACTCTAAACACAAGCCATTCTAGGTCAACTGTAATGTGTGTTTACAAGAAAGCTGCACCATTGGTTGATATGATCATTTGTTTAATGGGCCCATTAACACAGTCATTAAATAATCCTATTGTCGCCATCTTTGCATGCATGTGTGTTTGAAAAGTTTTGTCTGAGCAAATGATCCAGCATGTGATGTGTGAACGTGAGCATTGTGCTATTGAGATAACCTCATTCCTTCATAGCAACTGGTTGAAAGTTGCTTTTGGGTGAATTGTGCGTGCTAAAAATGGCAAATAGGTTTTCCCCTCTTAATTTCAATATATGATCTAAAATGATACACTGTTTGAAGAGAGAAAGCCAGAAGGATAATGTCCATGTTTAATGAAATATCTATATATAGGCAAGCATAATCGAGAATCAGATTAACGGCTTGTACTTCATTAATTTTGAGACACTCTCCTTATTCTGTCAAACGAGAGTATATCTTTAGCGTTTGTATGCATAGAAAGACCTGGACACATCCAAGTGTTCCTTCAGATTTAGAGGCTGCTTTGACAATAGCATTCCAGAAGCCGTTTAATCCCAAAGTCATGCCTGAATCAGCCTCGCTAGGGAAACTAACTAATGAGCTTTACACCCTCTAAGCCTTGTGTTCGAAACCTATTGCACATTTGTGTCGCAAGAAGACACTCATTGATTTGGGAGCTTTTGTTTTGGACGCAAATGCAACATGCTCTGTTAGTGTTTTAATAGACTTTATTCTGTTTGGTTTATTGGATCTAATTTATCGCCTTAGCCTTTGAAAAAAAGGAGCACTGTTTTTTATTAGATGTGGTGTAAAAATGATATTTTTTAATCTCTCTGCATTGTAACCTTCCAATAAAACCGTCAAGGGCCATATGATTTTATTTTAGAGAACTGGGTTTATAGAAAATAAATTACAGGTACATTTTTGCCCATGCTATACTCCAGGTTTAATTTGAGGATATTTATTTCATGTTATAAAAAATAATAATGTTGTCTAATGTATTTTTCACCCTTCAGTGGAGGGTGAATGTGATTTCACCAAGTATGTTCCTGATCAACAATATCCTGGAACAACATTCCAATCAACCAATTAGATTTGAGGGGGAAGTTTACGCACTCTAACAATGTAATTCAGGGGACCGGTTACCAAAACTTAAATAAATGCATGGTTGCAAGAGAAATTAATGAAACCTTTTAAGTTGCCAACATTATTTTGTAGAATTCTGTTGACACTGTTATGTTAATCATTACATCATTTAATATTGTCTGTAATTTAAACTCAAATTTCTGCATTTATTGGCTTTTAAAAAAAAAATTACATTGTATAATAACTTAATGAAATTGTCTTGATAACTTCGGAAATTAGGCAGTGGAGTTCTAGTTCCCAGCATGCTTTACATAGGACTGTATGTGATTGAAATTAAGTGTTCATTTGTTTTTAGTGAAGGGAAAGACCTGTTAGTGTTTAATGTTGTTATGTTTAACATATAAAGGTGTACTGTGTAATGCTTTAGCTGCATCTAGTGGTGAGGTTGCGAATTGCAACCTCCCACCACTCACCCTTCCCTTTCGAATAGCGGTAGCTGACACAGGACAAAGATGTTGTTGACCGAGACAGCAGAGACTAGCTAGCACTCTGTGGAGCAGTTTGTCCGTTTAGGGCTACTGTAGAAACATGATGCGCGAAATGGTGACTTCACTGTAAGGGCAGCGGTGTAAGTAGATAGAAATAGCTCATAATAAAAACGTAATGGTTCATTATGTAAGGTCTTTATACACCACTGAAAACATAGTTATGTATATTATATTGCATTTCTGTCAAAAGATCCTCATAAATACCACACACTGCACCTTTAAAACAATTTCTGTAATGTTGAAGTTTTTGTGGTTATACCATTGTGCTGAAGAATAGATACATGAAGGTAAACACATTGACTCTATAAGTATTACTGCGCTAATTCCAGTGACAAGTAATATCTTGTTCATTAAATATAAGTTATGTAATGTTAAATAAGTTATGTTAGCATGTGCTATGATAGCTGTTGATTTTAAATGAAATAGATAAGAGTAATTGGTTCCAGGGCTTCAACTCAATTTATTTGGGAAATCAACTTAAAAATCTGTGTTTATGCTACAAATTATTAAGTTCCTCTAACTCAACGTAGCTTGTTGGTTGAACGTAAATTCACTCAAAGTTGTCATAACTACAAAAAATGTATGAAAACTGTTGCGTTTTTGTTTTGTTTTTGTTCAGTCACTTACTTCTTTTGAGTGCAGTTTATGTCAAGTTTAGGCCTACAACCAGAGTCAGTGCTTCTACATCAGTGTTATTCGCTTATCATTTCCCTCTGATTTTAGGGATACGTTATGGATAGGGTTAGGTTTACGGGTAGGGATAGCGTTAAGACTAAATTTTCTGACAGGAATGTTGTTCCAGGGTCAACAAAATATGTGGATCCAGGAACATGTCTTACTTGGCAAAATCATTGGAAAGCATCACATGAGATGAGGACAGTGTTAAAGCACAAATAAATGAGTTGGTAACCTCAAATACGTTCTCACCCGAGAGCTCCCATGTGTGTTGAAATGTTTGCACCTGGTGCAGTGCAGTGGTGAATGATACCTATTTACCCTTTTAAATTCTGGAAATGTCAATAACAGTCATACTGGTGTGAATGATAATGACAAGTTAAATAACAACTGAAAACATAACAGCAGCACATGTAACAGACATGTGTTCCTTATCTCAGGATCACGTTTCTGTCTCTGTTCAAATGCATGTCCAGCATTTAACATCGTAACCTGACTTTCATTTCATTTTTGAAAATGTTTACATATTTGTATATCTTTATATGTGAACATAAACATTTAAATAAATATAACATATGTCTTGATTAAGTGAAACATTAAATCAATATACAATTCAAAAAAGAATTTTGAGCTGATTGCTCAGTTTACTAAATTAAACTAATGTAGCATTCTGATTGCTCAGTTTACTAAATTAAACTAATGTAGCATTCTTGAACATTTTGTCATTTCATTAATTAACTTCGGTGCATACATACAATATGCATTATTCAACACATTTACATTTGTAAAATAGTAGTTTACTTAATTTGGTTTAAACTATACATGGATAAAATCTGTTTGTGTTAACATAGCCTAACATATGCAAAAAAGTGTCAACTTTAATTACACTATGGATAAACATATCCATTTTAGATATGGAGAAAATAAAAGCTATTTTTATTTACCTCTTTTCAGCAGTAATTGAACAGTGAACTGAAGTACTAGAAAACTCTCTGGACTATTGTCTCTGTGAAGCATTGTTTCATATGACAGAGCATTATATTAAAAGTACAGTAAACCCCTCTTATATTTACCCAAGGGAAAAAAAGATGGTTAGATTTTATAGATTTGGCATATGGCCAGCTGTATGACAGGACTGGGGTGCCATATTTACTCTACTCATGCGTGATTCTGAACCAATCATGAACATTTATTTTATATAGACGATAACGGTCAATAAACAATCAATAAAATGTACTTCATACGACCCAAGTTAGTGCGCTTAGTTTATGTATTCTTCAGAGATTGTAGGATGGGATTTGAGTCTCATGATCGTTTAGGCTACTTTTGGCCAGCATAACCATAGCTAAAAAAAAAGGCAACTAAAGTTAAAATAAAAATAGTCTAAATAAAATAAATATTATATATGTAAAGCTGGTGATTTAGAGTGCAGATGACATACAAAACATATAGAATGTTATATAATAGACTGTGGCTTTCTCTGTCGGAAGCATAACTAGCGAATCGATGTCCGTTTGTAAATGAACCATCTCTCTTTTGACTCGGTTCTTTTCAATGAATTGGTCAGCCACGCACTGCAATGATTCTTTTGGATCATCTTCTCACTGTGTCGGATATTTACATACAATCCATTGAATCCATTGCGGGAACATGACTATCTCGGAACTAAGGTCGAGACTCACCTACCTCCGGGAAGGCGGAGTCCCCTTACCCATCCCACGATCTAGTTCTATTCGTAACCAGAATATACCTATTTCTTCGGATGGCCAGGGTGACCTGAGGATCACGTTTAGGGCACACCTGCCGAGTCAACCTCCGCAGGCCCCTATTCCCTCACAAGTTACGCAGCCGGTAGAGCTCCCGGGAGAACCCGCTGGCCCCTCCCATGGGTGGGCGGCGGTGACTTTCGGAGCTCCAGTGGACGAACAGATGTCGATCGCTGCATTGGAGGGGGAGTTTCAGTCCTCGGAGGATGAAGGTTCGGCTGTACTGCCTCCCTCTGGGAGAGTGGCAACGGCTGCACCGGACCCCGAGATGACGACTATGCTTTCCCGGGCCGCCGAAAGGGTCGGGCTTGTGTGGAACCCTCCACCATGTCCCGAACCCTCTAGGTTGGATGATTGCTTTCTCGGGGAGAGTCACGTGTTTCTCAGCATCCCACCCCGGTGCCTTTCTTCTCGGAGTTGCATGAGGAGCTCACGAGGTCGCGGACGATACATTTTTCTGCCAGAAACCGACCAAGTGACTCCTCTCCCCTCACTACCCTTGACGGCGGGCCAGCCAAGGGATACGTGGGAATCCCGCCAGTGGAGCAGGCCGTCGCGATGCAACTGTGTCTGGCGACCGCCTCCAACTGGCGCGGTGACCTGCGTCTCCCGTCCCGGGCCTGTAATTTCTCCTCCAGTCAAGGGGCGTAAATCGCGGGGGGGACGGGGGGGACAGGACCCCCCCCAATCTGAGGGCTGTCCCCCCTAAAAACCATGCTGAGTATTGTAAATAATATAACAATATATACTTAAAATAAATGTGTAAGTAGTAAAACAATACAAACGCAAACGGGACAAAAAATGCGTTTTAAGTTTAGAAACATTTTGAGTCCCCCCTCCCCCCTTGCCTCACAGTGGTTTGATCCACCGTGCACCTCAACTAACGTTACATAGAACGTAGAAAAACTACCACACAAGTTTGGGGAGAGAACAAAGCTCTTCAGACTGCAGTTGTGAAACACCAGTAAGTAGCTGTCAAGGCTATTTTATTCACTTTAAACGTCAGATGAAGTGATTCTTTTCTCTTTAATACAGATTAGGCAAAACACTATTAACATCCCTTGCCCACCGCCGCACCGCCCCGCTGTATAGTAATAAAATAATTTAGTTCAGTTAGAGAACTGACAAACCAATTAAAAACTGAACGTGTCTGCTCAATACAGCACGAGCCGAACGAGCAAACAGCTGACAGACAAGATTATCGAAGATTTGGTTTCAAAGCGTAAAAGTGCCTATTTAAGGGAGTGTGTACTGTTTTGTTGTTGTGTTTTTCATTACGAACAATAGGCTAATGAACCCAAAATTCAAGCAACCCGCCCCCAAATTCTAAAAATTGGCTAATTCTAAACCGTAAGTTCAGTCAGATCTGTGTAGGGTTTTGCTCAATATGATAATAAGTGGCAGATCAGAGGGCTTGCTGCAGTTGAATATCTAAATATCTGAATATCATAGTATAAAATACTATGTGGAGGACGCAAGATAATTTTATAATTATAATATGACTGCGTGGTGAACCTTAATCGTATTTAAACTACTATCGCTTTGTGTTGTTGGTCAGATACAATGACAGAGAAAAGAAAAACGGACATGAGATAATTTTTCAGTACACCAAAACGCCAAATAAGTACAAAATGTTTTTTGTTTTGTTTTGTGGTACACATATCCTTACAAGTACGATTTTGGCTGTATTATTTGTGTCCCCTTCAAAAATTGCTCTTGAGAAATTTCATGTTTATTGTCCCCCCCAACTTTTAGATGAAATGTACGCCCCTGCTCCAGTCTGACTGGGAAGGCTTACAAGGTCTGTGGACAGGCTGCGTCCGCCTTGCATGCCATGGCGTTGCATCAGGTCCACTAGGCCCAGGCACTCATGGACATGCACGAGAGTAGGCCTGACCCAGAGCCTGACATCGCCCTCCGGGTGACGAAAGTCACCGCCCGTTCCAACGGTCAGGCGATGTCCATGCTTGTGGTCCAGGAGCGCCATCTCTGGCTCAACCTGGCCAATATGAGAGAGACCGACAAGTATCGGTTCCTGGACTCCCCCATTACGTCGAGAGCTTTGCCCAACAGTTCTCGGCCGCCCAGAAGCAGACGAAGGCCATCAAGCACATCTTGCCCCGCCAAGGCACCGCAGCAGCCTACACCCAGCCGAAGGACATCCAGCCCGCTCAGGCTGCTGCCAAGCCAGATGGCAAGCGCCGTGGGAAGAGACCCTGAGACGGGCCGCCCAGAGATGGAGGAAACTGCTCTCCCGGAGTTGGTTGCAGCACCACTCCTTCCCCCGGAGGAGGGCCGGGAGAAAATCTTTTGTTCTCATTTAATTTTTGTTCCGCCACTGGCCGCAGTGCCAGCGGTACCCAAAACTTAAATAAAAGAGCAGTTTCCGAAATCTCTGGGTGCCAAGAGTGCGCGCTTGGCGGTGGTCGACGCTCCTATGCCTCGCCACCCACAGGTGCCTCTCCCTTCGCCAGCAGGGGGCGCCGGCTGTGGGAACACACTCAAGCGGCCTTCCCACACTCGTACGCCCCCTCAGCGGAAGCAGGTAAGTGTTGCACAGCACACTCAGATCCCACTTTGGGCCGCTCCCATGCCGTCCGAGTCGGATCCCTGCATGCCGCTTCGCTGCCCCGCTGCGGGTACGTCTGTGGTGCCGTTGATCCCCCTTGCTCGGTGTCTGGGAGCCTGGCTAGAGCTTCCCAGCCCGTCTCGGTGGCTCCTCCGTACCATCAGACTCAGCTATGTGATTCAGTTCGCCTGGCGTCCCCCCAAATTCAGAGGCGTTCACTTGACGACAGTAGCGAAGGAGAACGCCCCTGTGCTCCGGGCGGAAATCGCAGTCCTACTGGCGAAGGACGCGATAGAGCCGGTCCCTCCAGACGATATGAAGTCCGGATTCTACAGCCCGTACTTCATTGTACCCAAGAAAGGCAGCGGGTTATTCTGCCGTTCAGAATGCTAACGCAGAAACGCATCTTCAGGTGCATCCGTCCCCAAGATTGGTTTGCAGTGATCGACCTGAAGGACGCGTACTTTCATGTCTCGATTCTCGATTCTCTCTTTCTGTGCTTTGCGTTCGAGGGACGGCATATCAGTACCGTGTCTTACCCTTCGGCCTGTCCCTGTCGCCCCGCGTCTTTACGAAGGTCGCGGAGGCGGCCATTGCTCCCATGAGAGAGCGCGGTGTTTGCATTCTCAACGACGCGGGAGCAGTCGCGGGAGCAGTTGTGCGAACACAGGGACATGGTGCTCAGTCACCTCAGCCATTTGGGGCTTCGGGTCAACTGGGAGAAGAGCAAACTCTGTCCCACACAGAGGATATCTTTTCTCGGTGTGGAGATAGACTCTGTCGCCATGACAGCGCGCCTCAACGAGGAGCGCGTCCAGTCAGTGTTGAACTGCTTGAATTCGTTCAAAGGCAGGACAGCGGCACCACTGAAACACTTTCAGAGGCTCCTGGGGCATATGGCATCCGCAGCCGCAGTAACGACGTTGGGATTGCTTCATATGAGACTGCTTCAACGCTGGCTACACGACTGAGTCCCGAGATGGGCGTGGCACAGCGGTTCCCTCCGCGTCCAAGTGACTCCGAGGTGCTGCCAAACCTTCAGCCCGTGGTCGGACCCTTCGTTTCTACGGGCGGGAATTCCCCTAGAACAAGTGTCCAGGCATGCTGTTGTCTCCACGGATGCCTCATCCACTGGCTGGGGTGCCACATACAACGAGCTTGCAGTTTCGGGTCTGTGGACGGGGCCTCAACTGCAGTAGCATATCAATTGCCTCGAGTTGTTAGCAGTTCGTCTTGCACTCAGCCGCTTCAAAGTGCCGCTCAGAGGCAAGCACGTTCTGGTCCGTACGGATAACACTGCGGCTGTTGCGTACATCAACAAATAGGGAGGTCTTCGCTCCCGTCGCATGTCACAACTCGCCCGCCATCTCCTCTTATGGAGTCAGAAGCATCTGAGGTCGCTTCGTGCCATTCACATTCCGGGCCTGCTCAATCGTGCAGCCGACGAGCTCTCACGACAGCCAGTGCTCCCGGGAGATTGGAGACTCCATCCCCAGGTGGTCCAGCTGATATGGAGTCGCTTCGGCTCCGCACAGGTAGACCTGTTTTCCGCCCCGGACACGACCCATTGCCAGTGGTTCTATTCCCTGACTGAGGGGACCCTCGGCTCGGATGCCCTGGCACACAGCTGGCCTCGGGGCCTATGCAAATATGCGTTTCCCCCAGTGAGCCTTCTCGCACAGACACTGTGCAAGGTCAGGGAAGACGAGGAGCAAGTCCTGTTGGTCGCTCCGTATTGGCCCAACCGGACTTGGTTCCCGGAACTAGTGCTCCTCACGACAGCACCTCCTTGGCCCATTCCTCTGAGGAAGGACCTCCTGACTCAGAGACGGGGCACCCTATGGCACCCGCGTCCGGTCCTCTGGAAACTCCATGTCTGGTCCCTGGACGGGATGCAGAGGTTCTAGGTGACCTACCCCAAGCGGTAGTTGACACTATCACTTCCGCTAGAGCACCCTCTAGGAGGCACCTCTATGCGTTGACGTGGAACCTGTTCGTCGATTGGTGCTCTTCTTGCCAAGACCCCCGAAGATGTTCGATCAGTTCCGTGCTTTCCTTCCTACAAGATGGGTTGTAGCGAAGGCTGTCTCCCTCCACCCTCAAAGTCTATGTTGCCGCTTTCGCCGCTTATCACGATCTAGTAGATGGAAAGTCCTTATGTAAGCACGATCTGATCGTCAGGTTCCTGAGGGGGGCGAGGAGACTAAATCTGCCTCGCCCTCCCTCTATACCCTCTTGGGACTTGTCTCTGGTGCTAACCGCACTGCAGAGAATGCCCTTTGAGCCTTTGCAGTCAGCAGAGTTAAAGATCCTGTCGTTGAAGACAGTACTCCTGACTGCATTGGCCTCCATCAAGAGGGTAGGGGACCTGCAGGCATTTTCGGTCGACGAATTGTGTCTGGAATTCAGGCCTGGTAACTCTCATGTGATCATGAGACCCCGGCCTGGGTATGTGCCCAAGGTTCCCACTATTCCCTTCCGGGACCAAGTGGTGAGCCTGCAAGCGCTGCCTTCGGAGGAGACAGACCCAGCCCTAGCTTTTCTCTGTCCTGTCCTTGCTCTCCGGAGGACAGCAGAAGGGAAAGGCTGTCTCCAAGCAAAGGATGGCCCACTGGATAGTGGATGCCATCGTCTTGGCGTATGAATCCCAAGACGTGCCCTGCCCGCTCGGGTTAAGAGCCCACTCCACCAGGGGTGTTGCTTCTTCCTGGGCGCTGGCTCGTGGCGCCTCGCTTCTTCCTGGGTGCTGGCTCGTGGCGCCTCGCTGACAGATATTTGCAGAGCTGTGGGCTGGGCGACACCTAACACGTTCGCTAGATTCTATAGCCTCCGTGTAGAGCCGGTATCTTCCTGTGTGCTCACTTCCCATAGTCAGTAACACCGAAGTGCCCGTTCTTGTGTCGGCTTTCTGCGCCATTCCCCTCCTTATGGACCGGATGCGTGCGCAACCGCCCAGTTGAGTTCCCCAGAATGGCGAGCCCTGTTGAGTCCTCCGTTACCCGCGGCAGTCGGATGTGGTGGAGCGTCCAACGCCAGGTCTAACACTCGTATGAATTGGTGGAACGGGTGTTAGGCTGGGTTCCATATGTTGTGACCCCCACGGCGGTGTGTATGTGTATTTTTCTACGGTACGGCTCCCTACGGTGAGCCCGTGTCTTTCCCTTGGCAGAGTCCGCTCTGCTGTCGCAGTAAGGTGTTGTTCCCCCGCCTCTAAATGGCCGGGGCCACCCCTGGGACTTCCGTATGTTGTGCTGCCCACGGCCAGCCCATACGTGTATTCTCCACATGTTTACTCCCTCCGGGCATGATGTGGCTTCCGCAGCAGCCTCCACGGGCACGCTTTCCCAGCATTATCCAATAAAGTCAGCTGAATGGGTCTTGCGGAACAGCAGATTTTTGGATTTCCCTGCCCGCTAAAGGCCCGGGTATACTTCACTTACCGCGCCCGGACGCGTCACGCGCGCAGCCCTGTCCGCGCGTCTTTCAAAGTATACTACACAACGGATGCGCGCGGATGATCGCGTTCGACGCATGCGCAGTACATTTTTTCCCTATGCTCTACCAGACATTGGGGGGCAGCACTGAGTCCTGTTATCAACGGGACATTCGCTGGGCATGATCGGAGAAGAACTGTAGTGCATCCACCATTGCAAGAAGTTTGGAAGAAATACTGAAGAATCATAAACGATGGAGAAGGATATCCTCTCTTTTTTAAAGCGTGTTGTTTTTAAACCGGTCTTTGCACACTCTTCTTCGACGGCTGAACACTGTGCTCAATACTGTGCGTATTGCCACCTAGTGGACTCTTCTGTACTGCTGGCGCATGCGCTGTTGCACGCGGACCATCCGCGCGGTCTCGAAATTTGGGCTGCGCGCGGACGGGGTGTGCGGCCGGCCGCACGCCCTCCGAATGACGAAAATTACGTCATGCGGGCGGTGCACGAACGCGGACGGCCGAAGTATACCCGGGCCTTAACAGACGGGGTCTGGGGCTCATCGCTGGGTGCTGGAAGTGGTAGTAACTATGGCGTTTTCCAAAGGGATCCCAATTCGTCGGTGATGTCCGACGTACGTTGAACGTGACCGTCTGAAAGGGAACATCGCGGTTACGTATGGTAACCCTCGTTCCCTGAAGGAGGGAACAGAGACGTACGTCCCGTCGCCACAGTTGCTGTACCATCACTGCATGGCCGAGTCACTAAGTTTGGCTCCTCAGTGAAAAACAGCGTGCATTCGCTCTCACTTCCTGTTTATACCAGCGGCGTGGGCCGGAGCGCGAGATGCAAATCTCGCACGCCAATGTTCATTGGCCGGTTCTATATAGCTCGAAGCTGATAGGGGCTACCAGAAGTGATCCTAATTCGTCGGTGACGTCCGACGTACGTCTCCGTTCCCTCCTTTAGGGAACGAGGGTTACCATACGTAACCGAGACGTTTTCCAGCGACAAAGTTAAACACCTGTCAGTGCACCTTGTGATCGACTCTGAAGGAGTTAAACTCTTTCCAACACAAGTAAGTTAAAAACAGTAACGTTAACAGTAAGAAGTAACAAACCATAAAAAGTTCAGTGACATTACCATGGTATTCTTTGAAATAGGCCTACATTGGCGTTCCAGGTAAAAATGGTAGGTCTGTATGAATTTAGTAATATTAGTTAGGGTATCCTGTATCAAAGTATCATGGTGTTACGTGTGGTACCATAACTGTATACTATTTTGAATTTGAATATGTAGGCCTATTTTATTATTTTTATTAGTCGCAGTTTCACAACGTCAGCACACGTCACACACTGGTCGCGTCCACTATGGAAACATTGCTTATTTATAACTAAAGACTATTAACATTGTAATAGACTAATACTAATGTCCTTAAATCCCCTCTGTTTAGGCTATTCCAAAATTAAATAATACATTTTCAGAAGCCGTTAAAGCCCCTAAAATTAAAAGTAAAACAACCTTGTGCCTTGTAAGCCTTTATTATAGAATTTGTGGAATAGATATGAAATTGTATGTTATAGCATAGATAGATAGAGCAGCAAGCCTCAGTTTTTATGTTATTCAGTAAATATTCTACCAATGAAGATATCAATATTTAAGATTGTAACATGTAGTTTAGCACATAAGCAGGCCAAATGAAGGTGAACATTTTTGGGGTCAGTCAGCTCTAGTGCATGTACCAGCCTGCCTTTCTACATGTAATGTCTGACATTTCTTTTATGGTATGAAGTCTGTCTGTCTGAGGAATAGACATTGACCTATTTTTTTCACTTTCATGTTTTTAGCTCAGACAGTCTCTTTCTTTCTTTCTTTCTTTCTTTCTTTCTTTCTTTCTTTCTTTCTTTCTTTCTTTCTTTCTTTCTTTCTTTCTTTCTTTCTTTCTTTCTTTCTTTCTTTCTTTCTTTCTTTCTTTCTTTCTTTCTTTCTTTCTTTTGCCTATTAGTTATATATTGGATGTAGTGCATTTATCTCAAAGCTAGCCAACTGTATAAGTGCCAATTATGAGTCATATTTTTGCTTATATGGAGCACAACATAATGAATTGTGATGTTTGCATGCTTTAGAAGATTCTAATGCCACCATGAACTGTTTTTCTTCTTTACTTTTTGAGTTTAATTAGCTACCCTCACAGTATAGTTCATAGGAAACCTTTTTAATATATACATTTCAAGTTAAAAAGCAAACATATGTTTTTTGTGGACCCATCCATCCATCCATCCATCCATCCATCCATCCATCCATCCATCCATCCATCCATCCATCCATCCATCCATCCATCCATCCATCCATCCATCCATCCATCCATCCATCCATCCATCCATCCATCCATCCATCCATCCATCCATCCATCCATCCATCCATCCATCTTCTTCCACTTATCCGGGGCCGGGTCGCGGGGGCAGCAGTCTAAGCAGAGATGCCCAGACTTCCCTCTCCCTAGACACTTCCTCTAGCTCTTCATGGGGGAACGCCGAGGCGTTCCAAGGCCAGCCGGGAGACATAGTCCCTCCAGCGTGTCCTTAGTCTTCCCCGGGGCCTCCTCCCGGTTGGACATGCCCGAAACACCTTCCCGGGAAGGCGTTCAGGAGGCATCCGGAACAGATGCCTGAGCCACCTCAGCTGTCCCCTCTCGATGTGGAGGAGCAGCGGCTCTACTCCGAGTTCCTCCCGAGTGACTGAGCTTCTCACCCTATCTCTAAGGGAGCGTCCAGCCACCCTGCGGAGAAAGCTCATTTCGGCCGCCTGTATCCGGGATCTTGTCCTTTCGGTCATGACCCAAAGCTCATGACCATAGGTGAGAGTAGGAACGTAGATTGACCAGTAAATCGAGAGCTTCGCCTTACGGCTTAGCTCTTTCTTCACCACGACAGACCGGTACATCGACCGCATTACTGCAGAAGCTGCACCGATCCGTCTGTCAATCTCCCGTTCCATCCTCCCCTCACTTGTGAACAAGACCCCTAGATACTTGAACTCCTCCACTTGGGGCAGGAACTCTCCACCAACCTGAAGTGGGCAAGCCACCCTTTTCCGACTGAGGATGGCCTCGGATTTTTTGTGGACCCAACTAGTTAAATTCCACTGATTTGTAAAGTCTTTTGATTGTGAGGTTTTCCCTCACTAGATTTTCTGTGGTGGGCTAAGGGCCACTTCAAGAGGGTGTATGTCAAATGTTAATTATGCATATCATATGTAAGTAAGCATGTAATTATCCAGTAAATGTGACCATTGGTTGTTGTTAATGAACTACTGAACTATGAGTCATGTTTGTGTGTGTATTAAAGATAGAAGTGTTCATTTGAGATCCCCTATGAGAGTCTGGCATCACATTAGAGAGGGGACGCCATGCATTGCTTTGCCATTGCTTGACACGTCTGTCAATATTTTCAAATGATTCATCTACAGTGTCATCCAAGTATTGATTTATACTGATGTGCGAAGCAATTTACCAGCACAGTTTTTCTAGAACAAAATATACTTGACAATGACGCATTTCATTTGGCCAGTGGTCATGCTTTTTTTTTTTTTTTTTAAGTCATTCCCATATATTAAACGTCAGTTTTGTGTTTTGTATAGGAGTCATGGAGAATTAGTCTAAACTGCTAGTTAACCCCTGTTTGTGCAATTTCCTTTTATGTCAGTCTGGTTTTCACAGTGCATGTTGCGCATTCAGAAGGTGTTTCTTTTTTGGGAGTCTTTTCCACTGAACAAGCTTCTCCAAGGCGGTCTGGAAGATGATTCCGATGGACTGCAGAAGGAATGTGTGTATGTGATCGCCATATTCCAGCTATCCCGAAGTGGGAAGGCAGACCGGGTTCTCAAGCCTTCATTTGTTCATTTTGCAAAGACAGGATGTTTACAGACAAAGTCGCCATAAATCAATTCATTTAGCCTTTTAAGTGGTGTGTGTACGCATGGCAGATGTGGGGATAAGTTCAGTCAATTAGAAAGTGCTGAGGCATAAGGCAACTTTTGCAACAATTACGCCTCCACAGTTCATCAAGGTTTCCATTGATTTATGGAGTTGCAAGTGTTGTTGTTGTTTCCAGCTTGTCTGTGAGGTCAGAGCCAGCCTGCTTTAGCGGTGTAGATGCCCATGTCGGATGTTGAATATAGATCTAATCTGGCTTTATTTGCATGAACTGCTTATGTGAGTCACTAGTTACATTCCCCTCACTGCAGTTTCCTCAGGCAAAGCTGTAAAACTGTTTTCTGCCATCTCAATTAACTGTTAGATGTTTTTGAGACTTGAATACTGAAACATGAGCAGCCTCATGTTGTGTGTCTGTAACCATTTCACTTCCTTTTGGTACAATCAAATGAATTGGTTGGAAAACAAAGTGACTGTTACTTACTATGTTACTTGATATTAACATCTTTATGCGCAATGCTAAATATAGTAAATGGTGTCTAAAATGTGTTGTTATGATCAGATCACTTGTGTGTTTGCATTTGCAGTGTAAATTGTGCTGAGCAGACAGCATTATTATTATTACTATTAGAATAATTAAAAAAAAAAAAAAAAAACCCCACACCTATCGGCAGTGTTGATATTAACTAAATCTAAAACCATTCAAAGTAATTTTTGTTAATTATAAAATCTTAACTTTAAACTTAAAAAAAATGTGGGTAGATGTGTGTGTGTATGTGTATATATTAGTGGTGGGCCGTTATCGGCGTTAACGTGCTGCGTTAACTTGAGACTCTTATCGGGCGATAAAAAAAATATCGCCGTTAATCTATTCTCAAAGTTGGGTTGGGAGCTGGGTCTATACTACACAAGCTATGATGACTTTCACCTTGATTTTTTAGTGCGGCTGTACACCTAGCCAAACTGCACTGTAGGGGCGAGAGAACGAGTCTTCGAACCTGTGTGTATGCCTACTAGTGTTGTCAAAAATATCGATTTCACTATGTATCGATACTGAAATATCTGAAACGATACAATACTCATTTTCTACAGTATCGATATCAGCTGCGCTCTCCTCTCCTCTCCTCTCTGACCGACAGCGAGTTGACACGCACCCGCCTCCTCTCATTCAGTCCGTTTAATCCTCTGAACATTGCGAATGGGTCTTCTGCTGGACTTTTGTTAGTATTGGTGTGACCGGTCTGAATTGGTTTGCACATAACGTTATTTCTACTAATTCCCGCAGTTTTTGCGCTCGCATCTGAAGCGCACACACACATACCGTAATAAAGCCGCCTCTGACATACAAGTGCAAAAATGAGCTCCTTTTTCCAGCTTATTAATGGTCAAATACACTCAAAAATGTCTCAGTGCCCATCTTGGTGAGTTTTAACGTAAACACAGTCGTAACCAGCTCACAGGAACAGTGTTTGGGATCCATGTGTGCGTCAGGTCTTAAAGGGACAGAAGTTATTTATTATTCAAACTACAAAAAGACAAACGATCACTTACGAGCACACATATTCTGAATGCTTTCGGCAGAATTCAAATGAGCCATTTTAATCTAGATAAAAAAAAAATGTATCTATGCCCACCACTAGTATATATATTTATTATATGCACCGATCAGGCATAACATTATGACAGGTGAAGTGAATAACACTGATTATCTCTTTATCACAGCACCTGTTAGTGGGTGAGATATATTAGGCTGCAAATGAACATTTTGTCCTCAGAGTTGATGTGTTAGAAGCAGGAAAAATGGGCAAGCGTAAGGATTTGAGCGAGTTTGACAAGGGCCAAAATTGTGATGGCTAGACGACAGAGCATCTCCAAAACTGCAGCTCTTGTGGGGAGTTCCTGGTCTGCAGTGGTCAGTATCTATCAAAAGTGTTCCAAGGAAGTACCAGTGGTGAACTGGCGACAGGGTCATGGGCGGCCACGTGGGGAGTGAAGGCTGGCCTGTGTGGTCCGATCAAACAGACGAGCTACTGTATCTCAAATTGCTCAATAAGTTAATGCTGGTTCTGATAGAAAGGTGTCAGAAAACATTTTAGTGAGCAATCAGCCTGGGGAAATTAAAGTTATGTTGTCGTTTGATGACTGATGGAAATGTGCTGAACATCAGTTCACAAATAAAATATATTGTTTATATTGTTACTGCCTTTAGTTATTATTTCGGAATAAATGTAAAAAAGACAGAAAAAATAACGATGAGATTTATACTTGGTTTTAATAAATGGAACATTACATAGTGTAAAAATACAAAATAGAATTCCATTTCGTCTTTATGTAATGTTTATTCAACCAGGAAAATGTGACAACATTAAGTGTTACAGGGACTTGAATTTACATGTGACAGTAAAAAAACTGTGAGGACTTTGCTTCCTCATTTTTATTGTGGTGAGATGAGCTAAAGTAGAATAATAACTCGTCGCTGACTTTGTAATAGATGTATGTATTCATGAAATCACAGACCCTCTTTTTAAAATGACCACCACTTGTGATTAGTTTACCCAAGGTGAATGTTAATACAGGACGTGATCATTTTTTATGCATACTTGTAACTTACTTTCTGAATTCCTGCATTCATTTGTTATGGTCTTAAATGGTTATCTTAAAGATTTTAGAAGTTGGCTGAATGTTAATCCAGTACTTTCAGTTTCCTGCAGTTTTCTCTGGGTCTGGCCCTGTCATTAATTGACAGGAGTGATAATGGCATGTTAACAACAAACCGATGTTGGGCAGAAGCTGGCAAAGCAAATGCCACGGTAACGCAGTATTAGCCATTGACACTTGAAAACTTGCTCAATATTATGACATTGTCTTGCTCTCTGTTATGTAGTTGCCATCCTGTCTGGTGAGCTTCTGCTCAGCGTGGCAAAATGATTGTGGAATTCCGCCGTCCTGGCGCATACACTCTTCTGCTTCATTTCACACTGCCGTAACAGAAATGCAGGGTCAACAACAGAATTCCACTGAGCCTAACAAATTAGATTGCAGGGCTAGAAACTAGGTGTAATGTGTTAGTAAAATGGTTCTGAATCAACATTTACTGTGTGCTGCTGTTATATATCAGCATTTTATCATGCCTGCATCCCCAACATTTATTGATTACTGTAAGTTAAAGGAATGTTCTGGCTTCAATACAAATGAAGCTTAAAGAGCAGAATCTGTGGCATATTGATTACCACACACATATCATTTCATAATTAGGCTACTTACCCTTTAGTTTTTTTAAGTTAACTTGTTAAGCTTGAGTACAAATTCACAGTTAGGCAAGTACATAGTACCAGAGGGTTTAAAAGCTGAAAAGTGAAGTTCATGTTTTTGTTAAAGCACTTTTCCATTAAAAACAATGTGATATTTGGGCTATAAGTTTGTCGAAACTAGGGATGCAACAACACCTCTCCTAGTTTCTGTGTTAGTGTGCATGTTTTTTTTTTTGTGTTTTTTTCCCTTCCTTTTTTCCCCTCTTCTCATTCATAGTACAGTTACTATTTGTATGTTTGCCTAAGCTGAGGTGGTGCATTAAAAGAAGGGTGTAGTGCATTAAAATCATGTGTGGTATATGTTAGGTGTTGATTTGATTTGGTTAAATATTTATATCATTATTATTATTATCATCATCACTTCATTTATCTATCTATTTATTTATTAATTTTTTAAAAAATCATTTAAGATATACATTATACCATTACCATCCTTATATCAAGCAAAATGTCATCACATCCCCCTCATTCATCACCGCTAAATGTTTCCATGATATTGAAAATATTAATAACATTAATGTCTTAGTTGATAGTTGAATGAGGTCTTGTAATAGTTGAATGAGGTCTGATCTGGAGTGTTGTGGTTCCGATATACAGTTGTAATGAGGTGAAAAATATTCTAGGGAGATGTAGTCTATGAGCAAATTTTTCCAATGCGTTATGTGAATAGTGTTTCGGGATTTCCAGTTTAAGAAGATAGTTTTCTTGGCGATGGCTAAGGCTACAAGGAGCATCCTTTTGTTTGTTATTTCCTGATTGAGAGTTGATAGATCACCTAGTAGACAGAGTAGACTCTTTGTCTTTTGTTGTTGTATTAACATTAAAGGGATAGTTAATTCAAAAATGAAAATTCTGTCAGTGAGAAATGAATACAGGTTTCAAACAATATTAGAGTGAGTAAATAATGACATCATTTTAGAGCTGAACTGTCCCTTTAAGGACAGCGTGTTCACTATAGGCTGTGCTGCTGTCAATTTAGAGGTCTTTCAATAACACGTCGATTTTACTTTCACTTTAGACATAACCGACTGTGTTTATGTTAACATTGTGTGTATTTGACAGTATTAGCGCAGTAAGACGACTACTTAGTCAAGTAATCGTGTGTTTGATCGCGTGTAGTGCGCACGCTCGGAAAAGCGCATGTTAAAACTGTTGAAGTTTTAAAACTGCGCAAGGCTGTAAAACGCATGCATATAATGAACTTTCGTGATTGTGAATAACTATAGTGTTCTGTGAGTATAACACTACCACTATCGTGTGATGTGAATGTATGTCGCGTTGTTCAGTATATAGGGATGGAGGAGGCAAATGATAGAATTTGTAGAAAAATAATTAATTAAATGCAAAACCGAAAAAAACGCAATTCACAATGCCGTACCGAACGGTTCAATATTATATCGAGAATTGTGGCATCCCTAGTCGAAATCCTTTTTTTTTTCTTCTAAATAATCTTCTTCAAAATAATCTTCTGTGGTAATCAACTTTATGCCGCAATTGTTGCTAAAGCTCAACATTACATTACATTTATTCATATAGAAGACACTTAAGTAACACTTTATTTAAAGGTGACATAGTTTTACATTACTACATGTACTTACTATAGTAATAACAGTAAATTATACATAGTTACAAGTAACTAACCGTAAAGTAGCCTAAGTAACTAACCGTAAAGTAGCCTAAGTAACTAACCGTAAAGTAGCCTAAGTAACTAACCGTAAAGTAGCCTACAATGTATACGTCACCTTAAAATAAAGTGTGACTTTATTCAAAGCAACTTACAAATGAGGAACAAACATTAATACATCTTACTAACATTAATATACTGAACCTGGAACATTCCTTCAACTGTTATGTCGTTGTAGGTCTAGTCACTACTGTTGACATGAAAGTTACAGTATTTGCTGTTAACATCAACATTTTCAAATGTGACGTTTCTCCTAAAATGGAGCATATACATTTTTCTTTTCATTCCAGTACTTAAATTACATTACATTTGTATTTATTGTAGAGAAGATCATAGATCAAAAAAGAGACAGCTGTGATGAGTTGTACTTTTTTGGCTTCTTTTTTTTTTTTACATTCAATTCATCATTGCAGTAATCTGGAAATGCCACAGTACAGACTGTGAGTTCACTGCGCTGAACTGAGGACATTATTCCCATCTTAAGTATGTCTAGCATTATTCCCCTCCACTGGCTGAAAGCACTCTGATAAATAAACATTGAAGCAATCCAACTTTATGCTGGTCTCCAAGCAACAAGAGTCATTGGAAATTAATACTCAACCCAACAGGATGAAATTGACAGTGTACTGCTTGCTCCCCTGAATGTAATTGGCAGCCTGAAGCTATTAAATTAAGCAGTCTGAGCTTGAACTGAGCTGTTTGTAGAAAAGCTTAATTTTTTTTTATTTCCATATTTCTTTCCTGGATGGTGGTTAGTGGCCATCTTCCCAGTAAACATGACTAAAGTAAGATTGACAGATCTTACCTGAATGATGCTAACATTTTGCCTCTCTCTTTGTCTTGTACACATTCACCCACAGCACACACGTTCCTTTTGAATTCTATTGATATTATATTATACTTGATTCTTTTTTTTTAAATTTTCCCTAACCATCACAGAACCCTTTTTTGCATTTTTACATTTTCATAAGGTCAATATTATTTAGTAGCCCCCCCCCCCACCCCTAAAGTCCCCCTTTAGTTAATTTTGTCCCTTAAAACTCATCTTCGATCACCAAAATTACATATATACATGTTTTTTTCCAGTGAAGAAAACTTAAAATAGCTTGAATATAACTCTATAATCATGGTTCATTTAGTATACGCGGTTCAATGAATATGCATGAATATGCAAATGCATCCCTGCCTCCACTCACTCACACCAGCTCAGAGATCCGATAATGTGCGAGTTAAAATTTCAGACGGTTGCATTGGTGCGAGTGTTCAGGTTGTTTTGGTCTCTGGCTGACATGCACTCCGTTAACCCTTCAACGTGTACAATCACACCGTTATGATCAGTCTTGGCTTTTGCGCTTTGTCTGGCACTGAGCAAGAGATGGACGTGCTCAGCAATTTACATTTATGACAACTATTCAGTGTTTTCAACCACATACGGTTTATTTGAGGTTTTAGACATTTTAATACAGATAAGTACTGGCAAAACAATACATTTATAGTTTGTAAAATACACATAACAATCCACTCTAATATAAATTGACGAGGCGTTAGATACACATTGGGTTAGTAACTATAAAGTTTACTCTATTCTTCTCCCACTACACCGGCCACTTACTTTCATGTATTTTGGGAGAAGTGGATAACTTGACGTGTTGTAAATCAGACAGATTTGATTCTCTGAACTGTGATGCACACTAACATGGCGGCACCCATCCCGCACGCATTATAGATCAACTAACATGATTATTATAAAGTTTTTTCAACAACAAAACACTTACATGTATTTGAGAATCGTAATATCAGGTAGCTTATGACAGCCAACAAGTTTGTGAATATTTTGAAAAAAAAAAAAAAACGAAATAAAATATATACCATACAGCGCTATTGTGGGCTGCGGTGTGTCACATGACAAGCATGATGCTTCACCATGGAAATAATACTTTAATAAAATAATAACACCCATAGCAATAATATTTTTATTTGTTATTTAAGATATTTTAGTAATGTTTTCTTTTAAATTTATGCTTGTGGTTCAGATTAAAATATTTTGCAAATATCAAGCTTTTAGACACTGTCAATCTTTACTTCTATGCAAAACCAGCATGATTCATCAACATGCAAGGTCATTATGACTAATATAAAAAAAGGGTGCGACCCACTGAGACCGTTAGTCACACCAGTGCAACCAGTGGGAAGAAGGAGTCTTGAGCCATGGTAGTAAACGCTGCACAATGGCAAGTGGAAATACTGGTTTAAAGGTGCCCTAGAATGAAAAATTTAATTAACCTTGCCATAGTTAAATAACAGGAGTTCAGTACATGTAAATCACATACAGTGAGTCTCAAACACCATTGCCTCCTCCTTCATATGTAAATCTCGTTTGTGAAAAACACCACAGAAAAATAGGCAAATCTCAACGTAACACCGAGAGTGATGCAATCGTCAGGATCAATAATATGTACGCCCCCAACATTTGCATATGCCAGCACATGTTCACTGTCAGGTGAAACTGCACAGCCGTATCATCTCTGCAGGTAAACAAGCATCACGCGAGGATAGCGAACATGGCAGATCATGGAAACAAATGTTATGTTCCAGGCTGTGCAGGGGATGTGAAGACGTTTCATACTCTTCCCACAGATAAAACATGTCAACAGGCATGCTTGATGTTTATTTATAATCAGATACCGCAACAATTTAATTCAAAGTTGTTAGTTTGCTCAGCCCATTTCACCACGGACAATTTTTCAAACCTGGGACAATATCAAACAGGCTTTGCTCAGTGTCTGATACTGAAGAAAGGGGCAATTCCAACCATATACCTGCAACCAGTAAGTGATTTTATCCACTTCTTGACTGTCTAAACCATTTCTGATTAAATCGAAAGTTTCTTAGAGAGACAACATTAACGATAATATTCCTGTTGTTGTCTATATCCAACGCAAGATGCTATACGGTAAGAATAGGATAATCCAAGTAGCTTACATAACATAGTATGTCTAATGACAAAGGTTAATATTATTTCATGCCAGTGTTGTCATAAATTAGTAAATGCAACCATAGATACGTAACATACTATGTTAGTTTAGTTGCTTACACATAGCTCACTCGATCCTTCTAGCTAACGTCACCACCTCCACCATTTAAGTTGAAACGATAGTAATTTGATATTTATTTATTTATATTTTTGACAACTGAAGTATGATTATATACTGATTGATATATAAGGTTGAATGCCTAATCTCTCCATTGTCAAGACGGTCAGTAAAGTTGTGCCTGCTATCATTGAGCCGCAGTGAAACAGCCAATAAGAGCAGAACTCTGCATTAATATTCATGACCCTTCCAAATAAGGCAAAAATAGACCATTTCATCCTGGGGAAGATTTCTAGAGTTGTAAATGGACCTGTAAAACCGTATCTGGACAATTATTGACCTTAAATAAGCCATATACCCTCTATGTAGATACCAGAGAACAATTTAAAACGTTGTTTCAAATCATTCTAGGGCACCTTTAATTCAGCCATATATGTTTGAACCAGAAACTGATTCAGAATGGTAATGCATTTAATGTATTGGCCCTTACAATGTAAACACATAACTGTAATTATTATGATTAGCCTTTTGCTTGATTACGTTATCAAGCAGCTAATAATGTGTTGCTATTGTTACATGCTCCTGTTCACCATCTCAGACAGCTTCGTAACGTTAGTATCGTGGATCATTAGTTCTGTGTTGATAATTTTTATATTTATTTATTTTTCTGTGGGCAGACATGCAGTAGTTTAAACTAATTTATGCCCTATACAATGGCTATTTCAACAGCTGTGAATGATGAATGCGGAAAGCATTCAAGACGTGCTTCGCATACTAGTACTAAATGCATAGATATTTCAGATGATTAAGGAAAGATACCATAATCACAAAGGTATAAATATTAACAAAAGTAATTAAAGTAGACTGTGGGTAATGTTACTTAACCAAATTGAAGCAGTTGTTTAACTTTTTTTTTTATATCTAACTTACGAGAAACAAAATGTCGACACGTCCTCTCCAGCAGCTTGAATGTTCCCCGTTGCAATGGCAACTCTCAACGGCCACCAGGACTTATACAGTTTTATAAACGCTATTCATTATTTGTTGTAAAGTGTAAGAATCACCTCAGAAAAATGAATTATTCTGTCAGGCGCAGTTGAAGCCTAGGAAAAACGCTGTCAAGATGAGATGATGTAGCCAGGCTATGTCTGTGTCATTATTCCAACATCATGTTCATATGCACGAAATAAAACGTTTATACCTCAGAAAAATGTACTTTCCTCTCTTGTCAACATTAGCCTGGTGTGAGCACGGTGCGCGCTCTTCAGTTGTGGAGGCGCACGCACTATATATCACGTCACAGAAAGACGTGCACTCAAAGTAATCGGATCAGGTCGTTTACATGGTGGATTTTTTCATTTGATCGGTTCATGAAAAGGTTTATCCCACCCCTCTCAAACCGATTACAATTTCATTCGGTTTGGCCATTTTTATTCTGATTGAGGTGTTTATATGGAGCATTTTCATTCGGATTAGACTTTTAAACCGATTACAGTGCTCCATGTAAACACATCTACTGACGTGACGTTGAAGGTAGTTTGTGATGTAAGAAACACACTGCGATTTCAAACTGCGCTTTTGTCTTTGGTTCACTGCAGTTTTAAGGAGAAAATACTTAGAAATGGTTGACTTATGAATTTGCACATGGTTTGTCTTAAAGCATATCGTCCCCTTGGAATTATAAGGTTCTATATGACATTTTTGTCAAAATTGAGTTATTCACATATTCTTATTCTGTGACAACTTATTTACATTATGTGATGTTGTTTTTTAAGTTTTTAATTTTTTTGGAACTTTTTATTTAGAAAATAAAAAGGTTCTTTCTACACAGTCAAGTGGAATGCAAAAAACCTTAAAGCTCAATATCTCCAAACCAGTCAGAATGCAGATAGAACCTTATAATTCCAATGTGGCGATATTAAAAACACCACATAGACATATAAACAACATTAAAAACTTGCTTTTCATCACAGGGTTTGTGACTGTTTGTGTTTTGACTGTTTGTTTGGTCCCCAATGTTGATATTCATGTTTTTTATCAGCATGGAGATATTTGGTCCCCATTACCAGAAAACCTGACCGACTAGGGGTGTGCAATATATATTGTCTACAATTATAATGTACTTTTTGTTTGAATGATGTGCGATCTGACATTATCGAGTATATCCCTCACACACACCCAGAGACTGCACGCAAACACTACAAGACCTACGTAGTAGTCTTGCTGATTAGACTAGTGCTAGTGCTCATTAGCGTGCACGCTTTCACTGCGTGATTTACTCTATTTATATCATATAATATAGTTAATAAAATATCACAGCAGTTTTTCAAATGTGATTTTATGCAAGTTTACTAAACAAGAAGTTAATATTAAGTGATTTGCAGTTTAGACACCATATTGCCTGTTTTTGCTCTATTTTGCCACCGAAAATAGTATGTATCTGCATCTCTGAGCAAAACACGGCTGTGTTTTCATACTGAATGAATCAGCTTTTTGAACGAATCAACTGAGTCAATGATTCAATGACTAAGATAGATTAAGATGATAGTTCTGGGAACACACCATTGGCAGGGTGGAATAAACGGTTGTCTTTCAAATTCCCTCTGCACACAATAAGATAGCGCTACAACCAACCAGAGCAACGAAGAAGGTGAAGCGGAGCTAGTTGATAGATTAAACTTTTGCTGTATCCGGACACATCTTCCTTTTAAGAATGACTTCAGGGCCGTTCTTGTCTTTTCTCAAAGAAAAGATTAACTCCAAGTCTTTCAGAGTCATGGCCAAAGCCGATTCGAAAGACCGCAGTTCGCCAGCTTCTTTGTTTTCAAGTAGGACACGGAACCGTCGCAACTCTGCCGTCATTATGTTAAGCCCGCCCACTGACTCTATACACGATGTGATTGGGCTGACTAGAGTTTGGTTTTCCCCGCTCGCAAGCCAATGGAGAGTTGCTAGACGCCCTGGCTGCAAATTATATTTGCTGCCGCTAGGGTGCGTCTAGATTTCTAGGCTATCTTTTCATGTTTTAACACTTCAAATGTCAATATTATTCAACATTTTATGTTTTAAATATCAAAACATTATTTATGCATAATTTTGCAGGTTATTAATTTGTCACCTCTGAGCTGCATTAAACAGTCTGTGTAAATGATCTAAATGCCACTTCAGATGCAGCCTCTGTGTTTCCGCTGCTCTGCAAAGATGAATTTTGTTGATACTTATTTAATTTGATTGGTAACAGCCCTATTGTGTCTTATTATTATAATTAATTTTGATTAAGTTTATGAAATTGACACAAAAGATGACGAATGCATGTAATTAGGTTTAAAAAATAAATGTATAAAGGTAAAAAAGATGATTTCTGTCACTGCTGTGAACTGACCACCACACAGAACATGAAGAATATCATAAACTTTAGGAGTCAGCTGACCATGGCAGTCCTAAACCTGCCAAGGTACTAGCACAATAACACTCAGCAAAATATCGTCTAATTATCGTTATCAAGAAAATCCCAGAAAATATCGAGATTTTTTTTTTGTTGTCAATATTGACATACCCCTACCGACTACCACTTCACACTTCTATGATTAGCGTGCTTCCAAAAAGTCCCGTGATTTCGCCAAGCAAGACATGCTTTTGGATCAACTTCTTTTGTTGATCCTGGAACAACATTCCTGTCTAAATACATAGTCCGAACTCCATCCCTACCCCTAAAGCTAACCCTACGAATAACCTATCCCTAAAACCAGTGGAAAATGATAGGTGAGTATTAAGAATGGTGTAGAAGCCCATAACCCTTGTTTTAAGATTAAAGTTGACATTAACTGTAAACCTATCCCTCAAATTTGATTGGAATATTTTTCCAAGATCATCTAGAACATTGATCGAGGAACACGTTCTAGTTGAAATCACGTTCACTGTTTCCAAACACTCATTGATCTGCATATGAACAAAATGGATTCTAAAAAGCCATTACAGAAATCAGTTGATTTGCTTTCAGTATTTTTGGGGATGCACTATGAATGATACAAACGTACTATCTATATTTTATAAGTCTACAAATCTGTACAATGATACCCCTTCAAGTGCCCAAATTAAATTTTTTTGTGAAAATTTGTGAAACTGTTCAGGCTCATATTGAATTAACGTTCATTTGTGCTAGCCCTTAAGCACTGCTGCAAATGAACACATTCCACATTGTTAAAACCTAAATACCCAACTGTTTTTCTCACAATATATCACCATACCCTGAAACATCACCCCAAAATGGGATTTCCGTTGGCTTGCTAGAGAGAAGATTAGAGCTTTGTCTTTGTCCTTAAATTTCACCAGAGCAATAATTAGCTTCATCTCAGCAACTTGATTAGAGCAGTGTGGGCTGCCCTGCCATACTTATCTTTCTCATCTCGCAAAGGTTGCCAGGCAACTGCAGCAGAACATCATGACAAATGTTTACTGCAACAAAACTTACCAGATGAGTCATTTATCGCCCTCATCAAATAGTAGGTGAAAGACAGTTTCAGACAATTTAGCTTTAAGCCAGAGCTCACGAAAGTGATCTCTTCGCGAAATTGTCAGCATTAGGTATGACAAACTTCATTTGAGAGAAATGGATGCTAACCACCGACGATAACCATTTGACTTTCAAATTCTATATTGCTCTGTGTAATTATTCTTTATGGCTTCCACATAAAATTGAGGGGCTTTGTTTATAAAATTACATGCCGATTACAAACGGCAGATTTTTTGGGTGTGTTTTTATGGCAGAATAGATTGTGTGTACACGCATGAGCTCTATTTCTCCCCATGTCCTCCTCACTATATCCATACATGGAGCTTTCAACACTTTTTTTTATTAGACGTGACCTTATCTGCATGTATTTTACATATGCATATTTGCCATCTTAGACTTTATGTAGCCTACTTGAAACTAGGTAAATAGATGATACAGACTGTAAATGTCACCTGTGTCAATTAGATATTACACTGCATGTTCATAATCAGTACAAATATGTTTAGCCTCCCTAAATGAGTTTAAATTGAAATTATCTCGAAAATAATTATTTTCACCACATTGGCCAATAGTTTGTAACCCTTTAAAGCCCTGAAGGCATTTTTAGAGTTGTTTTTTCTGAGTGACATACACAAAAGTAAAGACTCATAACTCCAAAAATATAGCAAGGCGAGTCAAAAGGTAGGTGTCATTTGATTAGAAAACTTAAAAAAAAATTCAAAATAATAAATAAATAAATAAAAACATCATTAAAAAAAGTGTGCTCAAGGGAAATTTTACATATCTTTCTTATTTGACATACAATAACTCGGGTAGGAAATGAGGAAGACAATAATTTTTGTTGTTGTTGTTGAAGTTCCCCTACATACGAGCTGCATCAAATTTTGTGGTGATAGCATAAAGTAATCAAAATTTACAGCATTTGGAAGCAAGGTAGCCTTTTTGTTTAGCCCTTGACACCCGAAAGGCATTTTTTTTAAATTGTTCCTTTGTGATCCATCAATGGATTGTTGATTTTGGACTTTCAATCGAGAGCATTCACTTTAAGTAATGTGCCTTTTTCTACGATCTGTGCGTGTTTCATGAAGTTACAAGTGTAAACGCCACGCGCAAGCTACATTTGATTTTACTTGGCTATATGTGCGTCTGTGGGGTTTTATATATTATAAATCCATGAGAGAAGATCTTTAGATCTAAGTGACAGAGTATGGTAATTAAGCTATGTTTAATCGTGAGAATCTGTTGTAAATAATGATGTGTAATTTTCCACGATTGGAGCATGTTTCATGAAGTTGCGAGTGAAAACATGACATAAATGCAGCATCTGTATATTATTAAAGGTGCTCTAGAATAAGTTGAAACAATATTTTAAATTGTTCTCTGATATCTACATAGAGGGTATATGACCTATTTAAGGGCAAAAATTGTCTAGATATGGTTTTACAGATCCATTTACAACCCTAGAAATTGTCCCTAGAATGAAATGGTCTGTTTTTGCCTTATTTGGAAGGGTCATGAATATTAATGTTGAGTTCTGCTCTGATTGGCTGTTTCACTGCGCTAAATTCAGTAGCTTCAGTGACAGAAGCACATCTATACTGTCCGTCATGTCAATGGAGAGATTATGCATCCAACCTTATATGTTTGATCCTGTTTCTGACGAAGATGCAGATTTTGAGGAACAACCAATTGTTTTGAGATTGGAAATGGACACTTCTGAGTGGTAAGTTTAGTCTTTATTTTCAGTAAGAACCTGCAAAACGTAACATCAGTATAACTACATGTGAACTATCATATAACATTATCTTTACACGTCAACTCATAACGTCAGCGGTCACAACTTTGTTTTTAGCATTGTAAAAACATTTTAATTATTGTAATGCGTCACCGTATGATTTTACAGTGATAGCTTCTTCACTTTGAATCACAAACTCTAAACAGCAAACTGGGTAGTGCATAAATATGTTGTTTGTACATACAGTAAAGTTTTTTTTAACAAATTGACTAGATGCCTTGTCAAATGACTATCGTTTCAACTTAAGTGGTTGAGAAGGTGACGTTAGCTAGAAGGGTCGAGAGAGCTATCTGTAAGCAACTAAACTAACGTAGTTATCTCCTGAGTTGTGTGTTGTTGATGAAATATAGGCTAAATTATAATTATATCCGACAAAAGGGATTGACATATGTATCCACGGTTGTATTTTGTAGATTTATATGACAACACTGGCAGGAAATAATATTAACCTTTGTCATTTGACATTTGTCAAACTGTTATGTATGCTACTTGGAGTTTCCTACTGTTACTGTACTAGCATCTTGTATCTAGACAACACAGGGGATATTATCGTTAATGTTGTCTCTAGTGATGCACCGAAATGAAAATTCTGGGCCGAAACTGAAGCCGAAAATGGCTTCTTTTAAAAACGTATACTAATATATATATATATATATATATATAAATTGCTTGAATTTAATGGATCTGAAATGAAAAAATCAGGAACCAACAGAAACAAAATTTTATTAAGTAACAAAACCTAAAATATTTTTAACAATAAATATAAATAATAATACCAAATAGGCCTAATATTATTCTTCAAGTTTTATGTTCCATCAAATAAAATCATAAAAGTTTTTTAACAGTTGTGCAAAAAAAGATCCACAATTATCTGAATAACTGCACACAAAATCACAGAATGGTTCTCATTAAGAACATGAAATGCTGCACTGAATAGTCTCTCACTGTCTGTCACTGTTAGGGAAAAATGGCATTTGGGGGGTAAAATATGTGTTTTTTTGGCAGGGTTGCCTGCTAAAATTCGCATTCCTGGGTCTAAATATCACATAGTTGGGGTCGCTTCAACCCGCGGACATGGAAAAACATCCCGCGGGAAAACCGCGGACTTGGCAACACTGCTTGGGGCAGATAAATACCTGTGTGCAATCCGCGCAAGCAATGGAAAGCGGCCTTCATTCGCATGTCAGTAGTCAAGGGGATTGTCGCTTCTGGCAATGGGTAGTTCAGCTGGATACGTCTCTATTTGTTCTCATACCGCTGACATGCTTAATCTTTGATAGGCAGACGCATCGCGTGATAACGGCTCGACCGTGAGTGAAACCTAAGCGCTTGCGCACGGATGGGAGGGGCGGGTGACATTCATTTTCGTTCACATTCGTTTTCGGCTGTTTGTTTTATTTCGAACATTTTCGGTGGCCGAAATTTCGGTGCACCCCTAGTTGTCTCACTAAGAAACTTTCAATTTAATCAGAAATTGTTTAGACAGTCAATAAGTGGATAAAATCACTACTTACTGCTTGCAGGAATATAGTTTGAATTGCCGCTTCTCCAGTATCAAACGCTGAGCGAAGCCTGCTTGATATTGTCCCAGCCAGGTTAGAAAAAACTGTCCGTGGTGAAATGGGTCGAGCAAACGAACAACTTTGAAAAAAATTTTTGCGGTATCCGGTTATAGATAAACATCAACCATGCCTGTTGACAGTTTTGTTCTGTGGGAAGGGTATGAAAAGTTCTCACGTCCCCTGCACAGCCTGGAACATAACATTTATTTCCATGATCTGCCATTTTCGCTATCCTCGCTTGATGCTTGTTTATTCACAATACCTGCAGAACTTCCGATGATTCGGCTGTGCAGTTCCGCCTGGCCTTGAACATGTGCTGGCATATGCAAATGTTGGGGGTGTACATATTAATGATCCCGACTGTTGCGTAGCAGTCTGTTATGTTGAGATTCACCTATTTTTTTCTGTGGTGTTTTCACGCACAAGATTTACATATGAAGGAGGAAGCAATGGTGTTTGAGACTCACTGTATGTGATGTCCATGTACTGAACTCTTGTTATTCAACTATGCCAAGGTTAATTAAATTTTTCACTTTAACATATTGGTCTGGGGGGCTTCACGTACAAAAACTCGCTCAAGTTGAGTCAAAACAATTAGCAATTAGATGCAAGTAGAACAATTAGACACTAAGGGCCCTATCTTGCACCCAGCGCAATTGACTTTGTACACCGACGCATGTGTCATTCCTATTTTGCACCCGCGCAAAGCGCGCTTTTCCCTCCACAGAAGCACGTCGCTAAACTAGTGAATGAACTTGCGCTCCCTGGGCGGTTCAGCGCAAAAAAGGAGGCGTGTTCCGGCGCAAACAATCCCTGGTGCTATTTTGCTGTTCCATTAAACAATTGCGCCACTGACCAGAAAAAACCTAGTCTAAAGTCAGTGGCGCGTTGCGCGTTGTTCACTATGCTATTTTAAGGGCGCATGCTTGACCATAATGTATAGCGTGCACAACGCGCATACACTTTGCTCATGTAATCTACACAGATGCAACAGTTATTTTTGCAAATCATAAATTGTTACACTAAAAAAATATTAACACATGAGATGACGGAAATCATTGTGGTGTGCCACGAAGATGTGAAAAAATAGGCATAAATCTAGCTTACAAATGATTCAGGCTAATTGTAATAATTAAGGATAAGACCTGTTTGCCCAATAGTGGCAAGACTTATATGTATATAAGGACATCTGACAAATTGGTTTGTCCGTCAAGAACCAGGAAAAAAAAATCGACTGAAAAACTGAAAAAACTGAAAGACTGAAAAAAAAAAAGACTGTGAAATCACCTTTACCATAATGTACAACATTACAACTTCACTTCTCTGTCTTTCACTGCTCTTACAAGAACATCAGTCTCCTCGGCTGTGAACCGCTCCTGGCGTGCGCCTGGTAAATACGCCATAATAATAGCAATCCATAATGGAACTTGCGCACCTGCTTTTAAAGGGAATGTTGGATGACGCTCGGATTGGTTTATTCACGTTACGCCCAAACCACACCTATGAATAATGAAGCTACTTCAGACCAACCCATTTTAGATTTGCGCCGGGCGCAAGAGCCATTTATCCCGCCGGGAAAATAGCAACAGCGCCGAGACCCGCCCACAAAGTTACTTGCGCTTCGCGCTTTGACACTTGCGTTTCAGATCGTTAAAATAGGGCCCTAAGGGTCAGATTTACTAACAGTTTGTGCCAGCGCAAACCCTCTTTTGGTGTTAAAAAACTACTGTCAGGATTTACTAAAGACACGCAGTGAAAAATTAGCGCTGAAAAGGCGTGGACATGGTTATTTTTGCGGCTGACCTTATTGCATATGCATTTGTAGGAGTTTCCCTTTCAGACGCAAAATTTATGGGAGGAGAGTATTTACATGAATCATACAAAGTGATTTTACTAAGGTTTGCGCTCGTCAATTTACTGGTGTTTGCGCCATTATTTACCATTATTATACTCTTCGAGGGACTACTCAGCACTCGTTAAGAGTTGATCAAAACGATCAAGATGCATTAAAAAGCTGAGTTTTTAAGCTTAAAAAACTGCAGGCTTGGAATAGTTCTTCAATTACACAGCTAACCTACTCTTGCAACATACCGTGAAGTATCTTGTAATGCGCAACAGCAATTTTTCTTGCTCACCCATAAGACAAAACTGCATGTTTTTGCATCTCTGCAGGAAAGAGAAACAACCAAACGAAGTTGAAATTAACTCCTCCAGGCCACTGCCGGACTCAGCAGGGGGATAAAGACCTTGTAAGCACAAAGGTCACAAAAGCAAAACAAGCCCTAATCAAGCACCCTTCTTTTTAAGTCTACATTTCTCCATGTATGAAGAATAGGCTTTATTCATCCACCACAACCCCCCCCCCCCCCCCTCCCTCTTTCTGGCTCCAGAATTCCTGGCTGACATTCCCTCAATCTTCCAGCTCCAACAGGCCTCAAAAAGGAACTATTTTTCCTCCCTCGTTGAGTCTGCCCCAAGGGCATCGCCGTCCCATATGGCCTGGAGTTCCTGCACCCTTTTGCCTGAAGATGCTGTGTCTTTAAAAGAAGGACTCTAACAGCTGTCTGTATCTGGAGTGGGGAATGAGGGTGAAAAAGAGAGAGGGAGGGGGTTTTGCTGATGCTGCTGACTTTGTTTTTCCCCTTCCCTTGCCTTTCCAGCCTGGAATGCCCTTGTGACAACTGCGTGTCAGTATCCAAAGCGCTGCAGCACCGCAGTGTTTTCACAGCACTCCAAACCCATTCCAATGGTGTTTTTTTGCGAACCTAGCTCTTGTTATAAAATCCACATTCCTGCGCTACGACGGCACTCCCCTGTGCCATTGCTCCTGTGTTGCCATGGCTTGGAATTAGGACGAAAAGCATGGTGTAAACAAACACAGGCTGGCAGGCCATGTGATGTTGACCACCTTTGGACCTAATGGAGGCTGTCTTATGATGAGGGGCCAAAGGTCTCTCCCCAATGCCACATACACCACAAACTAGTTAGGGTCCAGACTCATTTTTCTGTGATACAGTACTACTTGCCCCAGTCTACTGGGTATTGATCTGTGTTTCTGCAAATGTTAATCAATGTGTAGAGCTGGAATCGGTACCCACTGTGAGTGCATAAAATATGCATTTCCCCCCTAAAAAATTCCTACCGCTCAGCATGGGTACAAGGACGACAGACAGTTAAAGCGATAGTTCACCCAAAAAAAGAAAATTGTTTACTCGCCCTTGTGTTGTTCCAAACCTATTACTATTCCTTCTGTGGAACACAAAACAAGATATTTTAAAATGTCTGTGTTATTTTGTCCATACAATGAAAGTGAATGGGGTCAGAATTAAATATTGAAAAACCTAATTTACAGTTGTAATTTTACAGTTGCTAAAAAGATATGAATGGATTCATATCTAAAATATGAAATGCTAACATGTAGGGAGATAATGTACGAGTCTGAATAACCGAATAGAATGAAGATGTCCCAGTTTAAACTGTACAGCTGTTTAATAAAACATGGGCTTCTGATAGCTTGCTGGCACTTTTTTAAAGATTAATTTGGGGACTTAAGATATGCAAAATATGTCCTACTGTTACATCCTGTCTGTTCAGAATAGCAGAGTAGGAGAGGTGTTAACATCTCTATATAGCAACTTAAGGCTGAATCTCTAAGCTGGCAGAGTAATGGAGAGAGATTGCCAGCTGTACTGTTGTGTTGCTTAAGCATTTTATTTGCTCTTCATTGCAGGATTAGATTTAACTACACAATTTAAGCACTGAAATGGAGGATTTAACAAGTCAGAATGCATTTGGTTATCCATACGGCTTCATTTAGCCGTTTTCACTGACAGAGCTGAAATACTAACTTACTCACACATCACAATATATAATAGTATGTGTATAAATGTGTGTCGATAGATAGACAGACAGACATGGCGCAGGTGCACTTAGGGCGTGTCCGAAATCAACTTTTGCTAGTTTAACAATTGACAAAACGGTTGGCGCTCCAGACGCATGGTCCAAAAGGTTTGTATGTAGTCTTAATGAGCCATGGGTGTGTTTTGGCCGTTACTCCGTCTGGGATTGCGGTATATTCTCTGGTTCCCTTTCGAGGGAACTCTCACTGCGTCGGAACGACACTTCGGGGATACTCCCTAAGCACTAGCGAATCTGAAGTCCGTATAGAAACTAGCCCAATCTGATTGGCGTGCGTGATGACGTCATCATGACGGCGTACCCGGAAGTATAAAGGGAGAGCCGGCGCATTGAAACGGCAGTTATTGCTCTTCAGCATAGCGCTCTGTGTGACAAGTCTGTCTATTTATTGTTGTCTGTCCCAAGTGTGTGTGTGAAAGAAAAAGAAAAAAGAAAATGAGTGGAAGTGATTATAGGCAGTGTGTGCATCCGTGCCCACGTTATATCTCTGGCTCGGATGCACACCTGCTTTGTGTGCATTGTTTGGGTGTGGAGCATGCTCGGGCGGCTCTCGAGGGAGCCTGTCAACATTGCGAGCTGCTCCCGCTCAGACTGCTCCGCTCTCGGCTGGCCGTGTTTGATGAGGGCGGCCAGCCTCATGAACCTCGTGGTTCTGGACCCGCGGTTGCTGAGGCGTCGCAGATCATGGGGTTCACAACGGGACTTGTCAGAGGGTTTTGGGACTGCTGCGGCACTTTCCCAATCCTCCTCTGACAGTGCCGATGATCTTCCTCCCCGTGTGGAAGCCCGCGCTGCGGCTTCTTCCCCCGGGGTGGAGGATCCGATGCTGATCCTCTCTGGTTCCTGGTCGAGGTATTGACCCGTGCGGTGGCCAAGTTACACATCGATTGGCCACAGGAGGCACCGGAGGTTCAGCCAACCAGTAGGCTGGATGACCGGTTCCTTCCTCGCCAGGTTCATACTCCTCGCTGGGGCTTACCGTTCTTCCCGGATCTGCACACCGAGGTGTGTAGATCTTGGAGGAAACCCTTCTCCTCGCGAGTTTCCAATCCCCCAGTGTTGGACTATTCTAACGTTCTGGGGGCTCGCGAGGCAGGGTATGGGGCGATGCCTCGGGTGGAGGAAGCTCTCGCGAGTTATCTTTCGCCCGAGTCTGCATCGTCCCTTAAAGCCCCGGTATTGCCCACCAAGCCCTGTCGGGATACCTCATCCTTGGTGGGCAAGGCCTATATGGCGGCTGGTCGGGCTGGTAGTTCCCTGCATACCCTTTCCATCTTGCAGGCCTACCAGGCCGATCTCCTCAAACAGCTCGACGAGGGCGAGGACCCTCTCCGGAGGATATTTTGGAACTTAGGAAGGCTGCGGATTTGTCTCTCCGCATCACCAAGGAGACGGCCCGTGCTGTCGGCCGTTCTATGGCGTCCTTGGTGACTGTGGAGAGACATTTATGGCTGAACTTGTCGGGGATGAAAGAGAAGGACAAGTCCTTTCTCTTAGACTCCCCGATTTCGCCTTCAGATTTGTTTGGGGACGCGGTTGAGGCCGTTGTCGCCAAACACCGGGAGGCGAAAAGTCAGTCAGTGGCCTTCCGACAGTTCGTCCCTCGCCGCTCGGAGCCGGAGAGGCCGGCCCCTAGGGGGCAGCCTCAGCCGTCCACAAGCTCCTCACACCGTCAGCTGCAGAGGGAGAGCGTCATCTCTAGAGCCCCTCCTCCGGGAGCCTGGCAAAAGAGGCGGCACTCGCTCCAGCAGACTCACCAGTAGTCTTCCGCTCCCAGAGGCGATTTAAGGAACGTACTCAGGGCGCGGAAGGCTGCTGGGAAGAAACCCTAGCTGCGGCAGGGTTTCTAAGGGCGGTCCCCCCCGCAGAAGGGCAACCGAGGTTGCTTCTTCTGGGGCGCTCTGGGGAAATCGATGTGGAATCCCGCCGTCTATGACGCTTCGGGCCACATCGATTTTCCGCGAACGCATGCTGCTCCAGCTGCCTCTAGAAAGACCTGCGGCTGGGCAGCGCGCGCACACAGAGAATCGTTCCCAACTACTTCCTGCCGGTCATCCGCTTCAGGGGGTTGGGGACGAGGCTCGTGTAACACCCGAAGCCAGCCTCGAGAGTGCAATTCACGAAGTGCATGGATGCAGCTCTGGCTCCATTACTCCAGGGCATCCGTGTACTGAATTATATAGACGATTGGCTCATTTTGGCCCAGTCGTACGATATGGCAGTTCGGCATCCAGATGTCGTTCTGGCCCATATAAAGTGCTTGGGGCTGAGACTCAACGCAGCAAAGATTGTGTTGACGCCGTCCCGAAGGACTACGTTCCTAGGGATAGTATGGGATTCGACGACGATGCGGGCACAACTGTCTCCCGCGCGAGTCGAGACCATACTGGCGATGGTCTCAAGAATAAGGCTAGGCCACAGCATCACTGTGAAGCACTTTCAGAGAGTGCTGGGGCACATGGCAGCAGCGTCCAACGTGATACCTTTTGGCCTGCTGCACATGAGACCCCTACAGTGGTGGCTGAAAACCAAGGGGTTTTCCCCCAGAGGGAATCCTTTCCGTATGATCAGGGTAATGCGCAGATGCCTTCGTTCCCTAGTCATATGGAAGAAACCTTGGTTTCTGTCCCAAGGGCCAGTGTTGGGAGCGTCCTGTTGCCGGAAATCCGTTTCAACAGACGCCTCCCTCACTGGTTGGGGCGCGGTCATGGACGGCCGCTTTGCAAGGGGCCCGTGGGAGGGCCGTCATTCCTCCTGGCACATAAATTGCCTGGAGATGATGGCGGTCTACAAGGCTCTGAGGAGCTTTCTCCCGGACCTCTGCGGCCAACATGTCCTGGTACGAACAGACAATATGTCTGTTGTAGCGTACCTGAATCATCAGGGGGGTTTGAGGTCGCACCCTCTTTGTAGACTGGCGCATCAAATTCTCCTGTGGTCCCAAGGGAAACTGTTGTCCATTAGGGCAATGTATGTCCCGGGGGTCCAAAATCAGGGAGCAGACATCCTGTCGAGGCAGGGGCTGAGGCCCGGGGAATGGCGACTCCACCCGGAGGTGGTGGAGGCCATGTGTGAGAGGTTCGGCCCAGTGGAAGTGGACCTGTTTGCGTCTCACGAGACGTCCCACTGTCCATTGTGGTTTTCCCTCACGCATCCAGCCCCGCTGGGGTTGGATGCCATGGTTCAGACGTGGCAGAGGCTGCGTCTGTACGCATTTCCCCCGATTGTTCTGCTCCCGGGAGTTCTGGAGAGGGTCCGCCAACAGGGGGTCAGCCTACTTTTAGTAGCACCCCGTTGGCAGACGCGAGTTTGGTTCTCGGATATCATAGCGCTGCTGGCAGGTCCTCCATGGCAGATTCCTCTGAGGAGGGATCTCCTATCTCAGGCAGGGGGCACAATATTTCACCCCCAGCCTGAGATTTGGAATCTTTGGGTCTGGCCCTTGAGGGGGTCAGGTACCTAGAGGCTGGCCTGTCGGCAGAGGTGATAGAGACTTTACTCAGTTCCAGAGCTCCGTCTTCAGGAGGCTGTACAGCCCCAAGTGGTGAGCCACTTGGTGCAGGGAGTGTGAGGTGGACCCAGATAACTGGCCGGTGGCTTCAGTGCTGGAGTTCCTCACTGGGACCACACAGAACCTTCACTGGGAAGCACTTTGAGGAGTGCTGAGGGACATGGCAGCCGCGTCCAAGGTGATACCTTTTGACCTGCTGCACGTGAGACCTCTACAGTGGTGGTTGGAAACCAAGGGGTTTTCCCCCAGAGGGAATCCTTTCCGTATGATCAGGGTAACGTCCAGGTAAGTCCTGTTTCCGGGGAACCGTTTCAACAGACGCCTCCCTCACCGGTAGGGGCACGGAAAGGAAAGGGTGGAGAAGTTCTCCCTACCGTGCCTGGTGTGAGGGTACTCAAGTCCTAGTTGTGCCCGGTCTCCGGCTTCACACTAGGGCAGGCGCTACCCTCGGTGTGGGCTAGTGGGTACTCGTTCCCCGAAGTGTCGTTCCGACGCAGTGAGAGTTCCCTCGAAAGGGAACGGCTCGGGTTACCTCTGTAAACCTTGTTCCCTGAGAAGGGAACGAGCACTGCGTCGCGTCACCACACCTCGGCACGCCTGGAGCGCATGCTTCAGAGCAATAGCTGCCGTTTCAATGCACCTGCTCTCCCTTTATACTTCCGGGTACGCCGTCACAATGACGTCATCACGCACGCCAATCAGATTGGGCTAGTTTCTATACGGACTTCAGATTCGCTAGTGCTTAGGGAGTATCCTCGAAGTGTCGTTCCCACGCAGTGCTCGTTCCCTTCTCAGGGAACAAGGGTTACAGACGTAACCCAAGCCGTTTTCTCCGGTCAAATTTTAGCCTGTCCAATCAGCAAACAGAGGGAGTGCCTAAGAACGATGACGTTGATGTCATGCGCTAGTTTGAGATGACATACGTCACGACCAAACGTTAGCGATTGGGTATGGCAGATCCAGAGTGGCTCTGGGCAGATCCAATAGTTTTAAACTTCAACAGAGTACCTGCCTTCAAGGAAGTTAACGCTTTTCAATGAAGAGTGGCCAGACTATCTGTACAAATGAAATTTACAAGAGTCTGGTAGGACCAGGCTAGTTTGTGTCAGGGGCGAGGCATGCCCAATTATCAGAAATAAACACAGCAGTTTCAAGTTCAAAGTTACAAAAGAGCAAATAAGAAATAACATACATTAATGAATGAATGTATATATGGTCAGACACTTGCACGTGTCACCATATTAACATTTGACCAAAATCAAGCTCAAATGGAGTTTTGAGGTTTTTGAACAGATAATTTCTTTATTAGACGTTTGGTGACGTTTCTGCAAGACAGTACCAGCAATATGTTTAAAATCCTTTAACTATAACTATACATTATGAATGTTTGTGCTTACCTTTGCATGTCCTTCTGCAATATTACTCTGAGAAGACAGGGGCTTCTGGTTAAAGGATTAGTTCACTTTTAAATAAACTTTTGCTGATAATTTACTCACCCCCATGTCATCCAAGATGTCCATGTCTTTCTTTCTGCAGTCAAAAAGAAATTAAAGTTTTTGATGAAAATCCTATTCCAGGATTTTTCTCCATATAATGGCTTTCAATGGGCTCCAAACGGTTCAAGGTCCTTTAAACTATACCAAACGATACCAGACGATGAATAAGAGTCTTATCTAGCAAAACGATCAGTTTCTGCGAGAAACCGAGCAGTATTTATGCTATTATTTGACCTCTTATCAGACAAATGTGATCATCTCTGAGCTCCGCCATAACTTCCGCTAAGTGAAGTCAAAATACGAGAGTGGTCATAGATGTATACGTAGATTCCTCATTAGCGCCTGCACGGATCAGTAGAATGAGGAATCTACGATCGATATATTTATGACCACGCTCGTATTTTGACCTCACTTAGCAGAGCTCAGAGATGATTACATTCGTCTGATAAGAGGTAAAATAATAGCATAAATTTTACCCTTATTCATCGTCTGGTATCGTCTGGTATCGTTTAAAGCCCTTTGAAGCTGCACTGAAACTGTCATTTGGACCTTTAACCGTTTGGAGCCCATTGAAATCCATTATGTGGAGAAAAACCCTGGAATATTTTCATCAAAAACCTTAATTTCTTTTCGACTGCAGAAAGAAAGACATGGACATCTTGGATGACATGGGGGTGAGTAAATTATCAGCAAAAGTTTATTTAAAAGTGAACTAATCCTTTAAACACTGGGATGATCTCATAATCAATTGTCTCTGTTATTGTGCGTTGTGGGAATTGCGCGGTTTCATTGGTTGGTTTCTTGCAGCAGTACATCACATCTAAATTAGGCTTTTAAAGTATTGACTGATTTAACACAATTTTCAAATTCAACTCCACATTCCAAAAACACTCAAATCTTACCATTACATCCTGGGCGGGACTAACAGAAACTGAGGAATCAAACTTTTCATTATGACAAGCGTGTGAAATGCACCTATTTGGAGAGGGGAAACTACGCAACCCCCTGCGATTGACGATTGAAAACTGCATTTAATCATTCTTTTAACTAAATAAATATAATAATAATAATAATAAATAGTGTGATAAGACGTTTATTATTATTATTATTGCTTATTAAATTATTTAATATATCTTATATATATATTATATATATATGATTTGTGGCCCACCCAAAACAGTTTTCCTATAAGATATATTATATTATTTATCGGTGTATCAATACTGCAGAAAAGGAGTATTGGAACTGTTTCAGATATTTCAGTATCAATACAAATCGAAATATCAATATTTTTGACATCGCATTTCTCATGTGGAGAAAAAAAAAGTCAGCCTCAAACTATTTAATCACCATTAAGTCAAACATCATGCTAACCATTCAGACATTTTAGTTCCTCTAATTGGCTAGCACTGAAATTAACCTCATGTTCAGAGTCACTACAGTGTCTAGAACAGTAAAGTTGTAGACTCCTCCCTCAGTGTCGGACACTGATTTTGAAGTGGTCTTTCTGTCATAGAGCTGTTTCAGCTTCAGTGAGTCTCTGATTAAAGTACAAATGGATTCACTCATCCATGCTGCAGCAGTATATGTATGCTGCACTTTTGTTGCCTCCAGACTAGGGATGTGTGACACAACTAATTTCATTAACGTTTAAACTGTAATTTTGTAATCAAATAGTTGACTAGTCTAACAACCACCCTAGAGGAAAAAGTATGTATATGTGATCCATTTGGAATAGCCTACTTAATCTATGAATCAAACACTCAAATCCCATACTTAGAGCTGCTGAAATAAATTTGCAGTATGCTTGCCTTGCATTATGATCATTGTAGATTGACTTTTATAATGGACAGCGATAACCAATATAGGCCTAGACGTGTTTATTAAAAACAATTGTCAGTGCAGAACCAATAAGTCCAAACTCAACATACTATTGCAAATATAATTCCTTAAATAACAGTTAGCCAACATAAATCAGCAAGTCAAGTTATTGTTGTGTGTTGCCACCATTTGCATGTTTGAACGCGCTTTGTGTATGAAAAGTATCTGCACACATGATAACAGGCGGCTAAATCACAAGAAATGTTTGACGTGTACGGGCAACTATACATTATTTGAGGTTATTCTATTTGTTATAATTATATAGGATCTGTTGTTGTAAAGTAAGTTTCATTCATAATGGTTCCCCTTTAAACCAGGTTAGGTATAACATTTCATATCAGTTGTCTATTTTCCCATAACTGGGAGTATGCCTAATTGTAAAATGCCAGTTTAACATGACATAGGCCTCAAGCTTACACAAAACTATTCAATTTTCTTTTAAAGGGAGTTCACCTCAAAACTAAAATACCCATGCATTTTAAACTGCCCAATCTGTAAAATATATGTTTTTAATAAGAAAACTATATATTTACAGATAATTGTTTCTTTTTTATGATCCACAAGCTGCCTTTATAAAATATGTGCTTATAGAAGACCTCACAATCTCTCCTATCCTCTCGCTCTTGCACATTCTCTTTCTCTCTCTCCTCTCAATGGGAAAGTAATATATTCCAAATAATCTAGGCTAAGTAAGAATAAGCTTTATTAGCTTTCATTAAGACTCCTTGCCCACTGTAGAGCCCTATAAATAGTTATTTCCTTTTCCTCATAACATTGACTTATTATGACTCAATCTGAAGCAAGGACACACTGCAGGGTCTCATTGACACAAGACTTCTCAAAATGGCTCACACATTGAACAGAAAAGAATTTGAATGGGCATTCATTTAAAAAGGGCATGTTTGGTGAAGAAAGGGGTCAGTTAGTTTTAATGTTTGATGGTTAAATGCAGTGGTTCACAACTGGTGGATTGCAAAAAAACGGCAACAAGCCATACAATTGGGGAAAGTTAGGATATTTAAATAAATAGGCTCATTAACTTTTAAAAGGAGGGAGAAAAAGTTGACCATATAGTACAGTATATGTGGTAGGAGTGGAGAAACCATGGGTGATAAACTAAGTACACCCTTACTGCTTCAATAGGAATTAGGGCCAGTTCACACAGAATGTGTTTTTGCTGTTAAAAACACGAGGCTCTGGTCAATGGAACGAAAAAAGATCAAGGTCTAGCGACGCCTTTTGTAAAAGTTGAATTTCTTTTAACTTGAGCACCACGTTTTTAGAATACAAAAGATGCAAGACCTGAGCGCAACGGTTAAAGACGTCCGTCTAGTGTGTGTTTAAACCGAAAAACAATGGAAAAGTAGTGCAGTGTAATGGAAAAACGTGTTCTGTGTGAACGGCCCCTTATGAGGGTAAGAAGCAGTCAGGCGCTGCTAATCAATAATTGATGAATTGATCATCAGCAAGCGTGACCACCTCTATAAAAGCAGAGGTTTTGGCAGTTTGCTGTTCTAAAGCATTCAAGTGTGTGTTAACACAATGTCAAGGAGGAAAGAGTCTTAGAGAAGAGTCTTAGAATCTTAGAGAAGCAATTGTTGCTGCCATCAATCTGGGAAGGGTTATACGACTATTTCCAAACAATTTGTAGTCCATCATTCTACAGTGAGGATGATTATTCACAAGTGGAAAATATTCAAGACAGTTGCCAATCTTCCCAGGAGTGGACATCCCAGCAAATTCACCATAAGATTAGGGTTGCAGCGATTAACTGATTTCTCGATTAACCATGCTTAACAACGTCACGGTTAATTAACTGTAAAGGCTCTGCTTCTTTTGCATGGAACGGAACTGTTGCAACTTGCACAAAACAAAGTTACACCAGCAGGGCACCAGCTTAAAGTTCCGTGCTTTTCAGAGACACGGAGGATACTAGTGTGTACAGTAGTATCCTCTGTACACACTAGATTAACTATGGCAGAGGGACCAAACAGCGACACTTTATTTCCACTAAAGTCTATAGCTTTTTTTTTTAGAACATATTTTTCCATGCTGACGCTTCATGCAGTCACAATACAGATAAGTATCGCGTTTATGTAGTTTTTCCTTTTTATTCAAAATATTTACAAACTTGTTAACTATATCATGAATTGATATATTTCGATTGTCAAATATGTGTAAGTGAATGTGTTTTGTCATTTAAACACCTTTTATAATGATGTTAGTTGATATAATGTGCGATGAGTTTGCAATTCAGAGGATCTGTTTACATCACGTAAATTCATCAATTTTCCCCGAAATACATAGAAGTGGCCAATGAACATGGGAGAAGAACTACCTTTATTGTTTCATGCACATTGTGTATCTGATATGAATAAAATATTTATTCAAATTATAATTGGAAGCATTATTATTGCAGCTTCCATAGATATCAGTGTATGGAATTTAAATTGAAATCTCTGAAACCTCAAATAAACATTATGTGGTTGAATAGTGATATATGAATAGTGATATATGAAAAGCACTGAGCGCATCGTCTCTGGCTCAGCGCCAGCCAAAGCGTGGAAGCACGTTTGAATTTATCAGTGACGCAAACAGACAAACACAAATAATAAACATGACTTTCTCAGGCCACATGTAAAATTAGATTAATTATTAAAAAGATTATTAAAATGAATACGTATGGATGACAGTTGGTGATAGTAACAGTTCAGTTTATTCCCCTCATATTGACATGGATGTTTACAGAGCAGAGGTCACCTTTCTGTAATTCCAAAGGGAGAGACAGACAAAAGAGTGTTCAAAAATCAAAAGAGTGTTCATGTGATTTTATACATTGTTGTGAAATTAATTAATGCATAATAATCGTGATAATCGTGAAACTGTGATTATTTCTCAGACTATAATCGTACCAACAAAATCGTACTACAGTGATCTTGTCATTGCAACTCAGTTTCTATACACTAACAAATGCTTTCATCTTCACTAACAGTGCAAATGTGATATAGTTAAGAGATTCGTTGAATAAAACGGGAGTCACTGATAAACTCTCCTGTCTCTTGATTGACAGGTTCAGCGCATGCTGCACAAACGATTGCAAAGGGAGCTTTCTTTGATCGCTTTCTTTATAGAATTTAATCACCGTTAAATAACAGATTATTTTCATCATACTAAGAGAAACAACGCAAGTTGATGTTTAGTCACTGGTCTGATTTACTGACACACAGGCAGAGAACATCTGACTGCATGAATCATCACATTTCAGATCAGGCATTAGAACGAACACAGTTACTTACTTATGTTGTATTACTGTTGAACCCAATCACTGCACAATATTTTGTAATCCTCAACGGCATGTTTATTGCTTTGTAGCTCAAAGGTTTAACACACTAGGCCTATGTTGCATGCGCGAATCGGTGGGCGGGGCTAAACAGGCAGTGATGAAGTAGGCTTTGATATTCTTCTGCTGAGGCGGTGCCTGCCTCCCTTTGACGTCATAGATCCCCACTTTGAAAAACCTGTCGTTTGCTGGGCCTGGTGTCTATAATAATCTTTTCTTTGACTAACAAGGAAGTTTTCAGCTCTGAAACTTACAGGATATTCTTAAATTACCATGACCTTTTATATATCAAAAGCTCAAGGGAAAGTTGATTTCTCAATTCATCACCCTTTTAAAGCCTATTCACAAAGCTGCTGAGACCAACTTTTACTAAGGAATAGAGAGAAGTCTTAAAGGGTTAGTTCACCCAAAATTGAAAATAAAGTCAGTAATTACTCACCCTCATGTTGTTCCAACCATGTAAGACCTTCGTTCATCTTCGGAACATAATTTAGTATATTTTTGATGAAATCTGAGAGCTGTCTCACTCCTCCATAGGCTTTCAGAGGGACTGAAACTTGATGGCCCAGAATAGTAAGTAAAAACGTAATTTAAGGAGTCCAAATGACTACAGTGGCTCTGTATTAAGTCTATCATGCGACGAAAATACTTTTTGAGCGGAAAAACAACAAAAATAACGACTTTATCCCACTATTTATCCCACTATATACTCTCTGACGAGAGTTTGCGGGAGTGCCACGACGCATGCGCGAGTTCTCGCGCATGCGTCGTGGCACTCCCGCGAACTCTCGTCAGAGGCTCAAATTGAACAATAATAGTGGGATAAAGTCGTTATTTTTGTTGTTTTTCCGCTCAAAAAGTATTTTCGTCGCATGATAGACTTAATACAGAGCCACTGTAGTCATTTGGACTCCTTAAATGACGTTTTTACTTACTATTCTGGGCCATCAAGTTTCAGTCCCTCTGAAAGCCTATGGAGGAGTGAGACAGCTCTCAGATTTCATCAAAAATATACTAAATTATGTTCCGAAGATGAACGAAGGTCTTACATGGTTGGAACAGCATGAGGGTGAGTAATTACTGACTTTATTTTCAATTTTGGGTGAACTAACCCTTTAAGCTAAGAGTATTGGGCGGGGTTGACCTTGTTGCTATGGATGATGTCATCATGCTTACTAACTATACCCACAGTGATTGGCTGATGGGGGAGGGGTCTCTGTCAGTGATTTAATCTGTAGAACGAGGTATCATGTTGCCATATTCAAATAAAGATTTAAAAAATTAGGCCAAGTGTCACAAATTAAACTAGTATATGTTCAGCTAGTTGTCAGCCTCTTACATGTCTGCATCTCGACAGATTGCAGAATTCTAGCGACAAATGATGTTTTATAAACAAAGTTTGGGAGGAGCACGTTCAAATGGTCTGCAATCAGCGCGAGAGGAGGTACACAGCCGTGAGCCGACTCACCTTAGTTACCTTGACAGTTTTCTGCATCATTCCACCACCCTGACACCTCACTCTCGGTCTGCAATATGGGGCAGAACTCTGGGTTTGGACTAAATTCAGAGCTCGGAGCACTCAATCCTCTCAGACAGCACGTCAAATACCATTTATATATTCTTTTAATCTATTCAATCATTTATGAACTTGTGAAAACAACTGCCACAGGTAATCAGACATTATTTATTTATTTAGTAAAGATTTATTTTTGCAGTTTTATCATAGATTAAAATATATGAATCAAAATATGACGAAAAGGTTCAGCACCCAAGGCTCTATCGCCTACTCCCTCAATGGTATACAGTGTCTTTGGCCGAATTGCTGAGGCTGATTGCAGCAACATCCATTAGGATTGTTTGTGATTTGGTCTTAGTGACTTAGGAGTACTTTTAACTACTCCCAAAAGTTTCACAGATTTAGGTGCAGTTTTAGTGCTAAAATGCTTTGTGAAATACTCTTAGAGCAAAAATGTAGGAGTCCTAAAATTAGGACTGACACGCCCGTTATTTTTTAGTTTCTCTAAGCCTTAAAGGTCCCGTTCTTCGTGATCCCATTGTTCAAACTTTAGTTAGTGTGTGATGTTGCTGTTAGAGCATAAATAATACCTGTAAAATTATAAAGCTCAAAGTTCAATGCCAAGCGAGATATTTTATTTAACAGAAGTTCCCTTTCAAAGCCTACAGCGAACGGCCGGCTTGGACTACATCCTGGTACTTCCTTCATTAATTACGTCAGTAGAACAGTAGAACAGACTAACCTCCGCCCACAAGAATACGCGAAAAAAGGGGGCGTGGTCTTGTTGCTGTCCCACGTGGAGAAGAGGAAGTGTCGCGTGGAGAAAAGGACTTGTTGCGTTTGACTGTGTTTGTCGCCATGTCGTCGAGACACTGTTATTTTCATCCCGGAGTCAAATCACCTTTGTTTGTCTTTCCCAGGGACGCTGTAGAGATCATTGAGCGCATACATCTCCCGTTAAGAGGTGTGACCTTTCCGTGCAAGTTACGTGCGCTAAGCTGCTGTTGAATCACAACACAGGAACCGTGCCACGTTCGCTAAGCTGCGGTCAAATCACAACACGGGAACCACTGGCACAATCAGAACTCGTTACGTATTTCTGAAGGAGGGACTTCATAGAACAAGGAACTCATCAGCCGTTTTTAGAACAGTGAAAACAGCGGTATACAGATAAGTAAATTGTGTGAAAAATACTGTGTTTTTTTACACGCGAAACATTTTGCACACTGTAAACACAATCAAAGCTTCAAAAAAACACGAAGAACGGGACCTTTAAGATGTTTTGTGAATACGGCCCCAGATCATTTTTTATTATTTCCTGATACTTAAAACCATACAATTCCAAACAGTGTCCTTTATTTTATCCTGGTCTCATAAGAAGCTGGTCTCATTAAACCAACAAATTCAAGAGACCAAAATTGGTCAATATTCCTGTTCAGTCTAAGTTCATAAGTTTTGCTAGTTGTTGTGTATGTTCTTAAATGCCTTTTAATAGTAATATTAATAAATGTAAGTATTAATTTAGCATTTTTGGTGCTGTGTTGGGTATCAAGAGAGGAGCATTTATGATTGGTAAACAGGATGCAGAGGAAAGCAGGATGACTGACAATATATTATAACACAGAAGAGCTTGCCAACCTTTTTCTGACCTCTCTGTGCCTGGCAGATGGTTTTCATTCTTAAAAAAAAGATTTGCAGTACAGCATCCCCCTCCTCCCTAAGGGTACATGACTGGACAAAAAAATCTTTGAAAATTTGGAATTCAGGGAGTTGCACAATGGGGCTTATTACAATGTGAAAGTATGTTGTTTGTGTGACTTGTCAATGATACACAGACAGTCTGTTCTCTGCCTGTAATGCTTTATATGACTAATACATGACTAGAGTAAAAAAATGCTTACTAAAAAAAAAAAAAAAAAAAAAAAAAAAAAAAAAACATTTGTCCATCTGAGACATTAAAAAGAAAGTGTGATTGAGCTCAGAATTGTAGCGGTAACTAAAGGTTGATGGTGGTAACTCTTTCTTTCTTGTCACACCTGCCTTTAACTGTATATTTTATAGTGTAAACCTGAACGTTTTAATTAACCGTTTTTGAATAAGCGGCAAAGCAACTCATGACTCAATGCATCTTCCCCATAAACCAATTAACTAAAAACTCAACTAATTAAGTTTCACAATATTGAAATGAGACATGAATACACGATTCACAGTAAGTGGCTTTGTTAATTGGACATTGTTCTGATATTCTTTTGTTTGACTAATTTCTTGACTCTTTTACTGCTAAATGAATTTATTTGCTTCCCAGGACTGTACGGTTCCTTTGATTTGATTGTTAGATTGTAAGACTTGTTTAATGCTGTGGACTCAAATAATTAAGAACATCTTTTCTGCTTCTGTGTGTCTGTTGTCCATTTCATGGAATAATACAGAAATATGGCTTTGGTAGAGTACTGTCCCACTTCTGGCAAAAACGATATGATGTATTCTGTGAATAAATAGTACAACATATTACAAGAATAAAGATGTTTTTTTGTTACCCGGTTTAATGCACTGAGGCAACTATAAATTGAAATGGAGAAACACTTTGTGATGCTAACAAATAATTGCTTCTTAGCATCCCAATCACTCTGTCATAGCAACAATGTTTATAAAACTGAGTTTGGGGCATGAAATATATGTTAGTTTGATCAATGATTGCATTCGAAATAGTAGGGGAAAAACTGTGTCACAAAAGAAGTGTGTCCCAATTCACAGTATTCATAAAAGTGTAGGCTAAAAGTAATTGGCCGCAAAGTAATTACTTATTCAAAATAAGTACCAACTCAAGAGAGTATGTAACTTGCAACCTAGGCAGACTCATTGCCTCACTGCCTTGACAATGACTTGTAAGGCAGCGTTTGTGCATGAAGGCACTGATTTCGGACAGACTTCTAAGGCAGTGTAGCAGTTTAATGATCTACAGCAAAATAGAGAGAGCTTTGGTGAGAACTAAACAAATATTTAATTACTACATTAGTAATTTCTCGCTAGAAATGACATCAAAAAACATAAATTTACACACAAACTGTCCAGCAAACTCAACTTTCAGACACCATCTTTTTTTTTTTCAGCTCAACTGTCACAGAATGGAACGCACAGGATTGTGGGATATCAAAGGCAGTGAAAGATATATATATATACAGGTCCTTCTCAAAAAATTAGCATATTGTGATAAAGTTCATTATTTTCCATAATGTAATGATAAAAATTAAACTTTCATATATTTTAGATTCATTGCACACCAACTGAAATATTTCAGGTCTTTTATTGTTTTAATACTGATGATTTTGGCATACAGCTCATGAAAACCCAAAATTCAAATTCAAAATCTCAAAAAATTTGCATATTTAATCCGAACAATAAAAGAAAAGTGTTTTTAATACAAAAAAAAGTCAACCTTCAAATAATTATGTTCAGTTATGCACTCAATACTTGGTCGGGAATCCTTTTGAGGAAATGACTGCTTCAATGCGGCGTGGCATGGAGGCAATCAGCCTGTGGCACTGCTGAGGTGTTATGGAGGCCCAGGATGCTTCGATAGCGGCCTTAAGCTCATCCAGAGTGTTGGCTCTTGCGTCTCTCAACTTTCTCTTCACAATATACCACAGATTCTCTATGGGGTTCAGGTCAGGAGAGTTGGCAGGCCAATTGAGCACAGTAATACCATGGTCAGTAAACCATTTACCAGTGGTTTTGGCACTGTGAGCAGGTGCCAGGTCGTACTGAAAAATGAAATCTTTCAGTCTTATCTCCATAAAGCTTTTCAGCAGATGGAAGCATGAAGTGCTCCAAAATCTCCTGATAGCTAGCTGCATTGACCCTGCCCTTGATAAAACACAGTGGACCAACACCAGCAGCTGACATGGCACCCCAGACCATCACTGACGGTGGGTACTTGACACTGGACTTCAGGCATTTTGGCATTTCCTTCTCCCCAGTCTTCCTCCAGACTCTGACACCTTGATTTCCGAATGACATGCAAAATTTGCTTTCATCCGAAAAAAGTACTTTGGACCACTGAGCAACAGTCCAGTGCTGCTTCTCTTTAGCCCAGGTCAGGCGCTTCTGCCACTGTTTCTGGTTCAAAAGTGGCTTGACCTGGGGAATGCGGCACCTGTAGCCCATTTCCTTCACACGCCTGTGCACGGTGGCTCTGGATGTTTCTACTCCAGACTCAGTCCACTGCTTCCGCAGGTCCCCCAAGGTCTGGAATCGGTCCATCTCCACAATCTTCCTCAGGGTCCGGTCACCTCTTCTCGTTGTGCAGTGTTTTTTGCCACACTTTTTCCTTCCCACAGACTTCCCACTGAGGTGCCTTGATACAGCACTCTGGGAACAGCCTATTCGTTCAGAAATTTCTTTCTGTGTCTTACCCTCTTGCTTGAGGGTGTCAATGATGGCCTTCTGGACAGCAGTCAGGTCGGCAGTCTTACCCATGATAATGAACCAGGCTGGGAGTTTTTAAAAGCCTGTAATTAGTTGATTCAGATGATTAGGTTAATAGCTCGTTTAGAGAACCTTTTCATGATATGCTAATTTTTTGAGATGGTTTTCATGAGCTGTATGCCAAAATCATCAGTATTAAAACAATACTGACCTGAAATATTTCAGTTGGTGTGCAATGAATCTAAAATATATGAAAGTTTAATATTTATCATTACATTATGGAAAATTATGAACTTTATCACAATATGCTAATTTTTTGAGAAGGACCTGTATATATGTATGTATATATATATATATATATATATATATATATATATATATATATATATATATATATATATATATATATATATATATTTATGCATTTGGCAGACGCTTTTATCCAAAGCGACTTACAGTGCACTTATTACAGGCACAATCCCCCTGGAGCAACGTGGAGTAAAGTGCCTTGCTCAAGGACACACTGGTGGTGACCACTGGGATAGAACCAGCAACCTTCTGCATATCAGTTCAGTGGTTTAACCCACTGGACCACCATCTTCACACACACACACACACATATATATATATATATATATATATATATATATATATATATATATATATATATATATATATATATATATATATATATATATATATATATATATATATATATATATATATATATATATATATATATATATATATATATATATATATATATATATATATATATATATATATATATATATATATATATATATTTATATATATATATTTATACCTTGAAATGTGTCCTCCAAAGGCAGCATTTTCCAGGTTTCGGACACAGCCAAGGACAGTGCTTATATAACCTGTCCTGTGGACTCTCTCTTGCAGTCTCTATACTAATGAGCTGATGAGTTGAATCAGGTGTGTTAGATGAGGGAGACATACAAAATTTACAGTGGTGGGGGGTCGCCCAGAGAAACTCTGTTCTAGGAAACCAGTTTGAAAATGGTCATTATTTGTGTATTTCCATTTGTAGTTCCATCACGTCACTATTAAGAATCTCAGATTTTGTTGTAAGGTGTAGTGGATATTTTCATGAATGGCAGGATTTTTCAATGATTGTTTATAGGGCTGCACAATATATCGAAATTATCGAAATATCGCAAATGTACATATGGCAATATGCATATCGCAAGGGTACGCAATATCTGAATGATTTTAATATACTACTTCAGCATTGTGAAAAGTGTACGTTTTAGGTTGACACATATAGCAGAGAATAGACTGGGCATACGACTGTTACTGGTAACACTTTAGAATAATGGACTAACATGAACTAACCATGAGCAGTACATTTGTTACTGTATTTGTTCATTTTTGTTAACGTTAGTTCATATAAATACAGCTGTTCATGGTTTGTTCATGTTAGTTCACAGTGCATTAACTAATGTTAACAAGATTTTAATAATGCATTACTAAATGTTGAAATTAACATTAACAAAGATGAATAAATGCTTTATATGTGCAGTTCATTAGTTAATGTTAACTAATGTAGTTAACTACTGTTAACTAGTGACCATTATTTTAAAGTGTTACCCTGTTACTTATGTGACTTGCTTGACGTTAAAAAGAGTTATTAAACGCAATAACTTGCAAAAAACAACTCCTTGCAGTCTCGTGCTGTCTGCTGTCTGACACACACACCGAAACGTGCGCACAAGCCGTTCTTTTTTCGCAGGGCCGTTTCTAGCCATTCTGACGCCCTAGGCAAAATCCTTATTGGTGCCCCCAGTCAAATTTTAAAAAACAAACATTGGTATTACTGGTATTAATTAACAAATACATACATACCAAATTATATTTGTATATATATATTTGTTAATAAGGATTCAAATTAATAGCCAGATGCCTGTATAGCCCTATAGGCCTATAATATATAGCCTATATTTGTGCAGTCCCTAGTTGCTAAGAAATTGTTCTCAGACATTATTATGTGTTATTAGTAGGCTACATTTCACATGAAAGTAATAAGAATAAATACTGATTCAGTGTGGTTTTTGTTACTCATGAATGCGTGAACTTCCCCTTTAAATAACGCAACACTTTGCCCTCTGTGTGTACGACACTGCTTGCATTAAGCACTATTAGAACTGAATGAATCGATTCAGCATTCAACACCATCCGTAAAGATACGTTAAATTCATCAACGTGATTTAATAAAGGATGTATTCATGTTGTGAATTTGCACATTTTATTATACCATTTTTAAATTGGCCGCTAAAGTTTTATATTGGACAATTACAAAACACACTGATTCTTTTAACAATGCATTGGCGCAAAAACCTTTTGGAGGTGCAATTAAGAGAAGAAAGCTTTATAGAGTCAAAATATAACTGCACACTCACTTCATCATGAAATGCTGAAGTAAGTGTGCAGTTATATTTTGCCTCTAACATACACACCGAGCAATGCTATCTGCCCATTCACCGCGTTATTTCTAGACTGCCACAAATACTGCCCTAACAAAATACAGATTTGTACCTGTTATTTTAATTGGCCTTTAGTTTGAATTTAGCTTTATTTTATGGTTAAAAAAAGTGTTACCTTGCCAAAGCATTGACCGAGTTCATTGATCTAATGGTGTTGTTGAGCGCTCCAAACGCAAACTTTTTTGACAGTAGCCTACTCTGATCTGATTGCATATAGGAATCGTCAGATTGACAGTTCTCTGATCCAATAGTGTGGGGGAACTAGTGGGGGCGGCAATAACATTTTAGGGTGACCGTGACACCCTTTACACGCAAACATCTAGTGCCAGATATGCGCTTATTGGCGCCCCCCTACTGATGGTGCTCTAGGCGACCGCCTAGTTTGCCTATGCCTAAAAACGGCCCTGTTTTTTTGTGTCAAATACACACACAGTTATGTCAAAATGGCTGTCTTGATGAGTATTTATGTAAACACAGTCGGTTATGCTTTAAGTGTAAGATATCAGTTGGGGAAAGAAATAGATTTTACACACTTAAAGCAATATCATATCGCATTATTTAACAAGGATATCGCATATCGCATTTTTCTTCAATATCGCACAGCCCTAATTGTTTAGATGTACATCAAAACTCTGATTAGTTGCCAATATTAGTGATTTTCTTTTGTATTTTGTTATTATTATTTTACCACTGCTATCATTCAATGCTTGCTTAAAGGTCATTTTTACACTTACTAGTAATGTAATAATTACTGTTTAAAGTAATCTTTAGCTGATCTCATACTTTCAATTATTATGTTGTAATGCCTAAATTAGTGAATCTGAAAAAAATAGTCAGTCCCTGGAAAGTAAAAAAAAAAAAAACATACATAGACAGGTCCTTAAAAAAAGTGCTTACATTTATATACATTTAAGTTTTCTGGAAAACATTCCATATTATTCCCTCCAGTCCGCTAATTTTAATGTGTTATTTCGCCAACACTTTGTGGCCTACTATACATACTAGCTTGGTTTACGTTAGTTACACGCATTTACGCGTTACGTTAAGTGTTTCCCACGTGAGATACTTTTGGTGCATTTAAGTCCTGGCATCATTGACAAAGAAACCATAGTGTTGACATCTTGCACTTTGCATAAACAAGGGGTCAAGGCTGGTTAGCATGATCCTCTTATGCCCTGCACTTTGAATGTTTTGTCATTCTGGGGGAAAATCCATCTTTCTCTATGGGCAGTCATTCAAAAGCGAACAAAATAAAAACAATTTTAGCGAGTAACCGGTAATCGCAAATATTTAATTGTATTATTATGCAGGATATTTTAAAAGCATGAAATTGACTAAAATAATAAAATAATAAAATTTTTCTCTGTTTTTCCCCCTCTTAGCTGCCTTATACGCCACAACTTTGGATAGTTACTGTTGAAGAGTTTGGGACTGTGCATGTCCCATTAGTTACAGCTAAGGAAAGTAAAGATGGCATAATTCAAACTGCATACTTCTAGTAAGTCTTGCACCAGTTGAGCAACTGCATTTAAGATAAATGTCAATGATAACATATTTTAGACCTCCTTGTGCATGACAACCAATATCTACCTTCAACTGCCAAGTATTGCCAGCGGGGCATTTTTTTGAACCCTCATTTAAAAATACACACATTTTCGGCTTTGTACCTTTAGTCATTGCCTGCAGAAAGAACATGTAAAAGGTGCATAAAATTGGCACAATCAGATACCGAAGTCATCTCTGCTCTTTTGAAATTTCTTTGAAAAAGGCTCTTCATAAACTTCTTGTGTAAAAGGCTAAAGGGATATTCAATCTCGAGGGTTATCCTTATCCCTGGGAGAATCGTGTTTTGCCAGATAGATAGCGCTTGTCTTATCCGCTGCACCTTATAACCTCCCCTGCATCTAACATATTCATCTCCTACCGCTGTTTCCACAGTCAGTCACACATCTACATCTCATTGTTTATGGGCTTATTTTGTTGTCTGTTTTCCTTTGTCTCGCTCTGTTGTGTTTGGATCCCTCCCGTAAAAAGAATGCTTTGGAAAATAGCCCTCTAACTTTTTTTTTTTATGAGGCTAGAGAAAAAGTGAGAGGAAAAACACAAATGCCTGGAGCATCTTAATGCTTTTGAAGGGGGGGCAAAGAGGAATGGGGGTAGGGAGGGAAACGGCTCATTTGCAGCTTTCACCTACCTGGAAGGAAAGGAACAGGCTTGTGTAAAGTGTGGAAGACAGTTGAAAGAGGCTTAGAGGAGTGTGCTACTCTGACGCAACATATGGCTGTAAAAATAATGCAAACTCATAAAGGGTAAACCACATGGTTAGAATAAAGATTGTAAATGAAAATCCACAGTAAGCCGTTTTTCCCCCATATACACACACAGAAGTACAGAGGACCATTCTCACACACTGTGATGCATTATTAACATCGTAATTCTACGTCGTAAATTTCCTTTTGCTATTGGGGATGCAAAATTTATATTTGTTGTAGTTTTTGTAGTTCACCAGTATAGAAGTTTACCCAACTATGACAACTTTCACTTCTGAGAACCCTGGAACTGTGAAAAGAGTCCGTAGTCAGGACATACTTGAAAATTACAATGGTAAGCAAATTAAAATAAACACGAGGATATGCAATTGTGGTAAAAGGGGGAAAATCATCGGAATTGCTTATGTTAATGTTTGGAAAGAGTCACATAAAGCTTTGAAGAGACTGAAAAGGTCAGATTAGTCATCCATAAATGCTGTACATCGCTTATCATGGCTATAGCCTATAAGCCTACTCCCCCTCTTTTTGCAGGTGGCCACTTCAAAACTTTCTGTTAAATGTGTGTAGTTGAAGTAGCATATTCACTGCACTCTTGTTCTAAACCAAATCCAGTTGGATTGTGAGATTTAGTAGGGAAGCTAGAAGGTGGCTCGTCACAATATGTGTTGCAAATATTCAAACCTGGCATTTAGCTCTGTCAGCAGGAAGACGCTGGATCAGGTTACAACCTTTGAAATGCAAGGAGGGAAAAAACGCTCCCCTCCCCCCATTCTGCAGACTGGGCTATTTGTAGCAGGAGCTTCCAAACAATGTCAGCGCAATCACACCATGCAGCAAAAGACACTGATGAATTTCATGCCTGGTTAGACTGTTTGTTACTATCCCCTTCATCCTCCCTTTCTTTGTTGTAGGTGGTGTTGCCATTTCTGATGTCATCCCCTAAGATGCTGGTGCTACAGAATCAATGGTGTAGGTTTCATCTGAATGTTTGGTGGGACAATACTGGGCGTCACTTCTTCACATGCACAATCCAAAATAAGCTTATGCCTCATTTTGAGATATATGTTGTAGATATAAAGCGGTATGTTTTAGACAACCTTGAACACCAAGTTGTTTTAAATTCCTAAAGAACAGCACAGTCATCATTTATTCATGTTGATTTGATTTCAAACATATGACTTCTTCTTTCTGTAGACCAAAGGCAGGATGTTCTTGTTGCTCTTATTTACAATGAAACTGAATGATGACTAGGAACTGTCAAGCTCCAAAAATGTTATTATATTCCAAGTCTTCGTTTGAATTGATTTAGGATGTGTGACACTGGATCACAATTTGTATGGTTGTTAGGTTTGTTAGGATAGGACAATATTTGGCCGAGATACAACTATTTGAAAATCTGGAATCTGAGGGAGCAGATTACTAAATCCTTAGCAATGCATATTACTAATAATACATTTTTGACCGTTATTTAATATCCTAATGATTTTTGGCTTAAAAGAAAAATGGATCATTATGACTGGTTTTGTGGTCCAGGGTCACATATGTGTATTATATTTAATAATTTCAGAAATTGCACTTGTTCAATGTATTTAGCAGTCATTACAAGTTAATCAGGGAATGACTCATTTATGAGCATCTCATAAATAATTTTCACTATTGATTAGGAAGTGTATTTTTGGGTTTGATTTCCAACATTATTGATATATTGGTCAAAACCCAAGCAAGATTATTCTGATTCCTCACCATGTTTTCCATGGTGACAAGACGATATAAAACAAGACGGTATAGTCTCGTCCTTCTTAAACTGCAAGCAATGACCGAAGAGTTTGAGAGAAACCCAGGAGCAATGTGATGGTCAGCCATCTGTCTTTTGAAATTTTAGAGGCAGCCGTCACCTCAGTCCAGAGTATCATGAAGCTGCAGTCTGAGCAATGGCTATGGCAGCGAAGGCTGAAGCCCTTGGCAATTAGAGTCTGGGTGAAATATTTGCTCACTGTCAGGAAGGGAGAGAGAGAGAGAGAGAGAGAGAGAGAGAGAGAGAGAGAGAGAGAGAGAGAGAGAGAGAGAGAGAGAGAGAGAGAGAGAGAAAGAGAGAGACTACCCGGGAGGGGGAGAAGGAGGGGAGGTGGTGCACCCGAGGGATTCTCACTCAGGTGCACTGAAGCTGCTTGTGAGCTTCTTTCGATATGGAAGGTTGTGCAAGGCTCTTTATCTCAGTTCTTTTTTTCTGTAAGCACAGAGGATGGCAGGGGGCACTGCTTTAGAGAGTTTGCTCTTTACACTGCCGAGGAATTAACCTTCAAAACACCACTGTTATATCCTGGAGAGGTTAGCGTTCTGCCTTCAAAGCGCCACTGTAAAGTAGGCAAAAATATTTGCACCACGGAGATGGGGTTTTGAAATAACCGTTAAAAAGTTCTGCTTTGATTTTGGAAGTCTTTAATATTGCACTGGTTTTGGTGAAGGCATTTAATCTCTAGATGTAATTTGTACAGTTGGACTGTTGTTTCATTTGTTGTTGCTGTGCTTCTTGCGTTATAATTTGTGTCTTCCACTGCCCTCTGGACTTTTCCTGGTGGAGTTATGACATAACATTTTTCATCTCATGTCAGGCTTGTGTGAAGGAGTATTAAGAACAGCAATAGAGTCTGAAGTTTCTGTTATGAAGTTGACAGCTGGGTTGCACAGGCTTCTGCTGACACACCAAACACTTTGACAAGTACAGCAACTGCACTTCTTGATATTTAGCATTTTATTGTGTGGGACTACAAATTTAAGAATCTGTTTAAAACTAAGGGAAGTACATTGTATTTAGCATTTAAGGTAAATATGATGACATAAGATGAATTATTCTGTTAAGCAAAGTTTCCTGTAAGAGTTTTCTGCCAGTTCTCTTTATTGTAAGTCAAATGAGCCAGATTACTGAGATTCTCACCTTTTGTCTTTAATGTCTCTTGGAGCCCCTGTCCCATTTTTGAATCTTTATGCTTATTGGTCTGGGGCAGGTCTCTTTACCTGGATACTTAATTTGCATGCTTTGTTTAAGGTCGTCACCCATTTGCTTTATCTCCCCTGCACCCTAAAATCTATATAAACTACAATGTATACTGCTTTAGTAGACTTGATGGACTGCAGCTACCGACAGCACTCAATAAAGAATCCTGCTGAAGATACATCCAAGTCTCCTGGTCTTCGCTTCTGAGTTTCCAACAATTGCCTGTGCAGGAAAATTGTTGTTACATAGTTTATATAATTTGTATAGACGCATTGATTGTCCTGGCAGTGGCTCAATGATGTGTGTGTGTTATGTTCAATTTAAAGAATAAACATGAAGAATTTATTTTGGCCAAACCTTTACACTCTTAAAAATAAAGGTTCTTTATTTGCATCGATGGTTCCATGAAGAATTTTTATGGTGGAAAAAGTTTCTGTAGATTATTAAAATGATCTTTAAACTAAGAAAACAGTGGTTATTTTCAGATCTGATCTGAAAGGCTCTTTGGGGAACCAAAAAATGGTTGTTCTTTGTCCTACAAAAACACCCTTTTGAAACATTTATTTTTAAGTGTAGAATAGACTATTTTTTAGGAGATTAATGCTTTATCGTCATTTAAAGTTATTAGGTTTTAAGTAAGTGATGCTAGAATGCACAATATATTGGCCACCATATCGGTATTGACCGATATATGTTCTTTTTTAATGTTATCGTTATCGGCCTGATAAGAAAATGTGGCCAATATATTAAAGCCGATAAATAATGGATTATTTCCTTCATCTGAAACACTGCAGATGTGCACTGTTCACCATGATGGTTTTGTAATGCTTGAAATGTGATTTAAATCATTTTGAAAAGGAAAATACAAGTGCAACATGTGCAGCGCAAGTCTGTCATATAGGCTACATACAATTATAATGAGAACTTCCTTATGATTGTGTGCTTGGGACATGGCTTTTAATGGTGAGACTTTTATTTTTGTAATCAGACTCTCAAAAATTATATACAAATTAGGATTTAGGTTTATCAGCCAATATATCGGTTATCGGCTTTCAAATATAAAGAATTATCGTTATCGGCCAAACTGTTCATATCAGTGCATCCCTAAGAGATGCACAATATATTGTTAACATTTTGTTGATCAAAATTTTTTATACATTTTAAATGTATTGCAATTGATTGATATTGGACATTTAATTGATCATGTTCCTTTTAGATGACCTATGCCATCATAACGCTCACTTAAAATGAATCCATCTCTAAATGAATGATCAAACAAGTAATCTTTCATACTGTACCAATCATGTTGTGATGCCTACATTTACTTTTAGCATTTAAAATGATCTGATATGAGTTTTTGGTGTTTGTTTTAATTTATTTAGAAAAAAGGCAGTTTATTGGTTTTCAGGCGTAACTAAAATAATTTTCAGTTTTTTGGTATCTGTCAGAATATCTGCGCATCCCTAATTGAAACTACGCTGCAAAAATAGCTTGTTCTGTATTTTCTAACATCAGACAGACCCGAGTTGTTATTGTTAACTAAAACTTAATCTATCGTGGCAGGGTGAACAATCACACAACAATGAAATTGGTGAAAAACCCCCGAAGGGTGGTTTTATTGTGCCAAAGTGAACAAACGTTGAATAAAGAGGTGCTGGTGCGCTGTGCTTCCTTCTCCTGTGGTACCGTGTGACTCGCGGTGACGTCAGTGAGGCGGTGTGGCCGGAGCGTCACAAGCTGCTGTCTAGGTGAGAGAGAGAGAGAAGAGTGGTAGCGCTTCGCTGCATGGAGTGTCGTGCTCAAACTGGGGTTCCGAGGTGCTGTGTTTCATTGTGTGTGTTGATCGCCTGCAGCTGTGACGGTCCGGTCCGTGTTGAGTGCTTGCAGGTGATCCGTGTTTGTTTCCAGGGCAACGCTGATGAGACCTCGGGAGGTGATGGGGTGTTCCCAGAATACCAGGTACTGAGCCTCGGCTAGGGCAAGATGGCATTTCCGGGGGTTGGCGGTCAGTCCAGCACTCCGGAGTTCCAGGAGCACCCTCCGAAGCCGCTCCAGGTGGTCCTGCCAGGTCTCGGAGTGGATGACTACGTCGTCGAGGTAGGCAGCTGCATACGCCTGGTGAGGACGTAGGAGGACGTCCATCATCCTCTGGAACGTAGTCGGTGCCCCGTGGAGGCCGAAGGGGAGGGTCCGGTAATGCCAATGCCCACTGGGAGTGGAGAACGCCGTCTTCTCCTTGGCAGAATCCGTCAGGGGAACTTGCCAGTATCCTTTTGTGAGGTCGAGTGTTGTAATGTACCAGGCCCTCCTCAGTCGTTCCAGTTGCTCGTTGACACGAGGCATCGGGTAGCCATCGAACTCTGAGACTTCGTTGAGCCGGCAGAAATCGTTACAGAAACGGAAGGTGCCATCCGGCTTTGGTACCATGACAATGGGGCTGGACCAGGCGCTGCGCGATGGTTCGATTACCCTTAACTTGAGCATCTCACAAATTTCGTCCGCAATGGCCTGTCTCCGAGCCTCTGGGACCCGATAGGGCCGCTGCCTCACGATGAGTCCGGGTGGCGTACGGATGTCGTATCGAAAGACGTTGGTCTGCCTGGGACATGTGGAGAACATATCAGAGAACTGACGGACCAGATGGTTCAGCTCTGTCTTCTGGGTGGCGGCCAGATGGTCTCAAACGTCCACAACCAGGGGGTCAATGGAGGCCAGAGCGGCGAGCTGTTCCCGGGTCCCCACCCACTTCTTCAACAGGTTGACATGGTACAATTGTTCTTCACGCCGCCTACCCGGCTGGCGCAGCCGGTAATTTACGGGACCCACTCGCTCCATGACAGGTCAGGTCGCGAGAAACTTGCACGTTGAGGTGGGGACCAGCACCATGACTCTGTCCCCTGGTTGGAACTCCCGTGGCTGAGCCGCCCGGTTGTATAGCTGCTGCTGGGTCTGCTGCGCCTTTGTGAGGTGCTCCCGGACCAACGGCATGAACCTCTCGATCCACTCACGCATTTCCCTCATGTGTTCGATGGCAGAGCGGAGTGGTGCCGGCTGCTACTGTTCCCAGGCTTCACGGGCCACGTCCAGGAGGCCCCTTGGCTGACAGCCAAAGAGCAACTCGAAAGGGGTGAACCCCGTAGAGGCTTGGGGGATTTCCCGAACTCCAAACAGGACATAGGGGAGCACTAAGTCCCAGTCCTTCTTGTCTCCGGCTGCCACACGCCTGAGCATCTGTTTCAGGGTTTGATTAAAGCACTCTACAAGGCCGTCCATCTGCGGATGGTAGACAGTGGTCCGGAGCTGTCTTACCTGCAGCAATCGGCAGAGGTCAGCCATCAGCCAGGACATGAAGGGGGTCCCTTGGTCCATCAGTATCTCAGCTGGGATGCTGACTCGGGTGCAGAGCAGGGAAAGCTCCTTGGGGATGTTCTTTGCCGTTGCCTTTCGAAGGAGGAGTGCCTTTGGCTACCTGGTGGCGTAGTCGACAATCACCAGGATGTGCCCGAGGATGTGTTCTGCCCGAGGATGTGTTCGTATCCTCGGGCAGACTTAGGCAACGGCCCCACCAGGTCCATTCCAATTCGCTCGAAAGGTACCCCAATGATGGGAAGCAGAATGAGTGGATTGGGGGGGAGGGTCTCGTGGTGCGGTCCTTTGGCAGGTCGGACAGGCTTGACAGAACCGCTTCGTCTCCATCCAAACCCGTCCAGTGAAAACGGTCCCGGATGCGCTGGATGGTGTTGGCGGTCCCCAGGTGACCGGCCATCGAATGGCCGTGAGCTAGCTCCATGAGCATCTCCACTTTTGGTTTTGGCACCACGAGAAGCTCTTTTACCTCCGCCCTTTGCTGGGCGACACAGTAAAACAGGCCATTTTTCACAATGAAGTGCGGGAGAGGATGGGGTGCTGGCTGGTGCTCCTGGCCATCCACTGTTCGGACCTGAGACGAACAGTGTTTGAGTCAATCTTCCAGCTGAGCCTTCGCGAACAACCCCCTCCCTGGACCTGTTGGAAGATATCAAAGAAAATGTTAGAAGCTTGGGAGGGGGACTCACCATCTCTCCCGCTGTCCGACGCCAGCAGAGCATCCTGGGTAGATCTCCTTCGACCACTGCGCTCGCGGCGGCGGCTCCCGGCCAGGCTGGCTGGCTGGGTGGGTGGAGGTGCAAAGCAGCTCTTCGAAACCCGGCCAGTCTTGTCCGAGGAGCACGGGGAGGGGAAGATCCTTCACAATGCCTACCTCTACCGGCCATGCGCCGGAGCCAGCGGCGATCGTCACTCAGCGGGCCGGGACGTGACGAGTGTCGCCCTGCACGCAGGTGATAGGCAACTGGGATTTGGAGTTCTTCTGCGGTGGTAGGACGACGGCCCTGGACCGAGCTTCCAGAATCCAGGAGGGCCAGAGCCGATCGCCCGTTGATATTAACCTCCACTCGCGGAGCTCCGCGGGGCGGCTCCTGATGTACGCTGCAGCCAGCCAACCATGCGCGCACCGGCGGGGCAGGGTCCTCCGTGGGCATCGGTTCGTCGACTGGTCCGGGAGCCGCAGGCCTGTGTACTGCACGCGGGGTACATTCCGGCGTGCGTCGCTCCTGGACCACCCTCCGAGGGAAAGGCAGCGCTCGCTCCCCGGGCTCGCGGTGCATCGCCGCCTCTGCCAGCTCGATTACTGCACTCGTGCCTGCCGTCAGACCTTCACCCCGTGGTCGAACCTCAGTTTTCTACGGGCAGGTGTTCCCTTAGAACGAGTTTCCAGGCATGTTGTTGTCTCAACAGATGCCTCTGCCACGGGCTGGGGTGCCATGTGCAAAGGACATGCTGCCGTGGGCTCCTGGAGAGGACCCTAGCGCACATGGCATGTCAGTTGCCTCAAGTTGCTGGCCGTACGTCTTACCCTGCACCGCTTCCGAGTCCTGCTGAAGGACAAGCACGTACTGGTCCGTACAGACAACACGGTGACAGTAGCGTACATCAACCGACAAGGCGGTCTACGCTCACGCCGGATGATTGCATTGGCCTCCATCAAGAGGGTAGGGGACCTGCAGGCATTTTTGGTTGACGAAGCGTGCCTGGAATTCGGGCCGGCCAACTCTCACGTGATCCTGAGACCCAAGGTTCCCACTACTCCCTTTAGGGACCAGGTGGTAAACCTGCAAGCGCTGCTGTTGGAGGAGGCAGACCCAGCCTTGGCACTGCTCTGTCCAGTACGCGCCCTTCGTGCTTACGTAGGTCGGACGCAGTGTTTCAGGACCTCAGACCAGCTCTTTGTCTGTTACGGTGGGCGGCAGAAAGGGAAGGCCTTCTCCAAGCAGAGGCTGTCTCACTGGATAGTGGACGCCATTGTCCTGGCTTACCAGATTCAAGGCTTGCCATGCCCCCTTGGGGTGAGAGCACACTCCACTAGGAGTATTGCCTCTTCTTGGACTCTAGCGCGTGGCGCCTCGCTGACAGACATTTGTAGAGCTGCAGGCTGGGTGACACCTAAAACATTTGTCAGGTTTTATAACCTCTGAGTGGAGCCTGTGTCCGCTCGTGTACTCGCCCCAGATGGCCAGTAACTGGACGGGCTCAGGTGTCATCGCTTGCTGCGCCATTCCACTCCATGGACTGGATGCGTGTGCTATTTTATGCAAATTCCGCAGACCCATGGCATTTTCATGCCATTGGCTCGTTTTGTTAGAGCTCAAAGGCAATTGGCTTCTAAGCGAAACCCCCATTCGTCAGTCAGTGAAAATAAAATCTAATTGAAGATATTAAATACTATAATATAAATAGGCTAATAATTAAAACAATAACATTGAGACAGCTGTAAAATTACAATGGTCCGAGGGTGTGATAGATTTAATCCTAAACGGGCTCAAAACTATAAAAAAAAAAGTAAATTGGTCTTGTTTTCAGATTTATTTTTCTCCCATGGTGTAACAAAATGGCAAACACCTTGATTAGGGGAGGGAATATTTCAAGTACATTGCTAATTACTGATTAATCACTTAACTGCAAAGGCATAAACTGAAGGACAAACCTGATTGTTTCAGTACAACATTTGCAGGCGCACCCCGGGAGCATAAGCAGCATGTCGATTTGAATTAATATAATTTCCAGTTATCTACTGTATAGGCATAATGACAACGCTAATGAATTGTATAACGCCTTAAAATAAAGCCTTTGAATGTAATCATCTTTAATGACGCAAAATCTTATGTTGTTGAGATGACTTTTTAATAGCTTTTTTTGTGATTAAGTGTGTAATGGACCAAACCTCAATCCATGTAGTCAAAAGGCAACATGCAAAGTAATGGACAAACAAAGATCAAATAATGATCTCTTTAACTGAAATGGAAGACAAAACCTTGATTCATCTTGAAAAACACAACTGGCCACAAATGTAGGTCAATCCACATCACTGCAGCTCATCTAAACAGAGGCTGCTCATGATATATTACTGGGAAAAGCAAACACTAAAAGAGAATGTGATCATCTGAAGTCACGGTTGAACAAACACTAAAAACTAGTTCAGTATTTATTGTCTGTTAAAGTGAGTGATGCAGTATAAAAAGCAAATGCATTTTATGGTTGCTTTCTTTAAATTAAACAATATCACATGAGCAAGATGGATATTGTAAGGATTATCACCTGCCAAATCATATCCGTTAGGGGTGTGACGAGACCCCTTCCACACACACCTACCCCAACCCTAAACCTATCCTTACAATAATGCAAATACAGTAATTAAATGACACATTATTGATGTGCGCATGGTGTGATGACATCACCGTTTCACAAAATATACAGATTGGCTGTCCACACGAAAACACAAGGGTGTCGGTTTCAGATTTATCCACTCTGGGACCCAGTTTAAAAAAATATTGGTTTCATGCTCCCAAAACGCCGGATCTGTGTGGACGAAATGCTGATACGGTACAAAATGTTTATGTATACAGCTAAACGCGTCTCCGTGTGGACGGGGCCTTAGCTCACAAGATGAGAAAAGATTGGGTTCACGAGAACGAGACGAGACAAGATTTTTGCACAGTATTTGTCTCAATGACAAAATTCATGACTGGAAAAAAGTCTGCAGGTGTTTTTTGAAATGTTTTAACATCTTGTTTTTATCATCTTGTAATGAATGTCATTTCAGTTCTACTTTCTGAGTATGAATTATCAAATGCATTGAAAAACAACAATATACAAGCACTGTAAAAGGTTTTGCCACGAACTCAACTGACTGGCTTCTCCCCTGTATGATTTCACATGAGTCTCGACCTTACTGTGCATGAATTATGAGCTTCCAGAACTTCTGACTGAGGCTGTGTGACCTCCTAATTCAACGCCTTTCCACAAATTGAACACAGAAATAAAACTGTATAAATAATACAAATAAATATGTTTTTTTTCTTAGTCTTATTAAGTGCAAACAATGAGTGCAACCAAGTACTATGTCAATATTCAAAGTGCAAACAGAGATCAAAACAGAGACCAGAGCTAAGAGGTGGTTACAACTACACAGCCCAGCCTAAGATAGCTTTGATATTGGAAGACAGGCTATTGTAAAAACTGAAATGTCTGTATAACTTGCAAATTAGTTATCTATCACCTGTCTCCAAAAAAAAAAATAATAATAATAATAATAATAATAATAATAATAATAAATATATATATATATATATATATATATATATATATATATATATATATATATATATATATATATATATATATATATATGACATTGTTCTCAAGTTGTTTTATTGACGTCTTTCCGTGGGTGAAACTGATTGATTGAGCGATTAAGTTGCGCGAATCAGGGAGCTTGTATTTACTTTCGCTTTCGATTCGCGATCGCACATACTCTGTGTATAGGGAGCGGCGGTGCTGAACATGCATTCTACAAGATATGACATTTATCAAACACTTTTAGGGTCTGTTGCATATGAATCCTCTGCGGTTCTGTGGTTCTGTCAATCATCTCACCTTACTCTCCTCACGTGATCAGTGAACTGTGATTCCTGCCACTCATGCTGGATGAGCAGAGCAGATGTTTAAAATAGTTTACAATTGAAGCTACCGTTATACAACTGAATTAAATGATTTTTATTCTTTATTTTAAAACAAGTGAAACGGCAGTGGAGGATGTAATGTAAATGCAGTGGTGACATATTCTATGCTAATTTCACCCTCACGCTCCATCACGGCGATATTGCGAGACAGCTTTTCACTCAACGAGAAATCTTGTCACATTCTAATCCAATCACACCCCTAAAATCTGCGTTGATATTCAGTACAACAGTGTGATTGCTAGTGTAATATTACTTTTATAAAACAGTCTTTAAACAAAGTTAATAAATAAATCAGTATTTTTTTTGTCTATATATATGCAGTGTTGGGGGTAACGATTTAAGGTCACGGACACGCCCCATCCATTCGCCAACAGTCACTGTCATCGGAAATCGGCCACTCCATTGAAATGAATTGGATCGCGTCGCTTTGTCGCAGCATGTCGCTGGTAGTGTGAATGCAACTTTACAAGTAATCTGAGTTATGTAATCTGACTAATTTTTTCAGGTAACTAGTTGAGTAATGCATTACTTTTAAATTTACAATAAAATATCTAAGTAATGCAAAATACTTTCCCCATTTATTGACCAATAGCTCTCCTTTCCCCTTGTTGAGAGAAATCAGGAGTGAGGTGTAGAGGCGTTTTCTTGCATGGAATAAGTGAGTATGGGTTTTCTTGCTGTTATCCAGGTCAATAGCAAGCACAGTGAGGCTGGGAAGATGCCTTTTAACACCATGCTTCACTGGACCCAACCAAAATAGTCCAGACTAAAGTTAGCTCAGCATAACATGGTGCAGTGCTAGATGGCCCTCCACTTTGAATTCATTAACACTTGAATCTCACACTTCACTCTTTTAGTAGCTTGAATGAGGACAGTTTTGCCCGCTTGCTCTCTCTGTAGATGAATTATTCATGAAACATATTTTCATGTAGAACATTATCACCCTGAAAAAGTTTGGCTATCATACTCTTTTACCCAAACACACAACCTTTCTAGGTTCAGGGTCTAATTTCTAATTTATGGTGAAGCATGCTGTGTGGTTGGCCTTTTTGTAGACATGGTGGAAGAACCACCAAGTTAATCACCAAATAGATTGTCACATTATGATATTAAAGGAATAGTTCACCCGAAAATGAATTTTTACTCACCCTCAAGTCATCCTAGGTGTATATGACATTCTTCTCTCAAACAAATTCTTTATATTACAAAAAATGTCCTGGCTTTATAGTAAATGTCTATTTCTGTTTTGAAGTCTGTAAAAGTGCTCCACACGGCTCTGGGGGGTTAATAAAGGCCTTCTGAAGCGAAGCAGTGCGTTTATGTAAGAAAAATATCCATATTTAATACTTTAAAAACTTAAATAACTAGGGATGCACCAATACCATTTTTTCAGAACCGATCCGATCCGATACCAAAGATTCTGAGTATCGGCCGATACCGATCCGATACCAGCGCAGTTTTGTTTAAAAATTCAATGTATAATTTCTATACCTCAGTGTGTTGAATTGATAATCAGTCTTTTGTGTGTTAAACACAATCTATTAAACACAACAAAAAAAAACAAATATATATAATCACAATCTATGACAATAATACTACTATAAACTAGATCTTGGATAAACTAGATTAGTGGATAATTCAGCAGCAAAAGTTACTCTAGAAAAATCATGAGTGCACAATAATTGTATAAAATCGAAACATTTAGTGGAAAAATCTTTTTTTAGTGGGAACAAATAAAAGTGAATAAGCACTAAATCTGGTAAAATGTTACACATTGTTGTAAAATAGGCCTACATTCATGAAAAACAAGTAAATGTATTTATAGAAATAGGGCCAATATACTAATAAATTAAGACTTATTAGAATTAAGATTATTTTAACTGTATAGCGCAGCTTTTTAATGATGCAGCAACGTATTATAGATAGGGTAGGACAAGAAAGGCTATTAATATTCTTTCATTGCGCAAAAGTATTATAATACGAAAGACTCATATACAGAGCGGCACAAATCGCTTATGCACATTCCGTGCGCAGGATCCCAGCGCGCAGCTCTCCGTCCGCATTGAAAAGTTCAAAACACAAAGGGAAGAGATATCAATGCGTTGTTTATCTATTGTGACGAGTCCACCCAGAGGAATCAGCGTCGCCCTGGCAACAACACACCTGCACATCATCACCATGGGCTGATCGGTCACAGCTGCACCTCATCAGCCCGGAGGCATATAAGCAGCTATGGATGAGCAGACAGACAGACTCTGGTCTTGAGCTGAATGCACTGCTGGACTAACCTCTCTCTTTATTGTTCTCCTAGAAAGCAGCGAGTGACCGACAGCCCACTTCACTGGAGCACGTTGAGACACCCACTTTCCACAAGGATTGAGCACCACCGAGCACGAGGATCACCAGCCACCACGCACCGGCTCACTTACTGTTTTCACCTTTGCACCCACACTGTAAATAAAATCCACCCTCCGGGGCCTTTTGCACTCAACCTGCCTTGTCGTGTGATTCCTCACCCCGTGACACTATCTATGCAATATTTTATTGAGCCTTTTCTTTTAACAGTTAAACTCAGTTACAGTTAGTCCAGTGTTGTGATAGACAACCGGTAGAAAGTAACACGATTTAGAAACTGCAATAAAGTGCTTTTATGTGAAACCATAGACCGTTATCTACAGATCAAGTATAATAACAGGATCATCTTGGAGAGGATTTCATTGTGTTGACTGTCGTAACCGAGCGTGACACACAGTTTGAAAGCTGAATGGTGAATGACTGACAGCCGCAGCAGAAGAAGTATTCACGTGAACTTGAATTTAATCACTGAAATATTCATCTACCTCACATTAAACTAAAGAATGGCTTCAGAACACTTTATGGTGCATGAAGAGTTGATAATGCTTTATAATGTTGTGTGCCTTTTGTGGGGCACTGGGGCTTAACAATAACAGAGTAGCATACGCACAGTATCGGATTTGAATCAGTCCTGTCTGACCCATACCTGATTCTGCAAATTCTGGCGGTATCGGAGCTGATACCTATACTGAGTATTGGATTGGCGCATCCCTTAAAATAACTAGCTTCCGGCAGACGGCCTACACAAGTCGACTTACGGAAAAAGAATAGTGAATTCATTTTGAACGAATCTTTAATATGACTTCGGGATCAACAAGTTGTGTCAGAGAGTGATTTGCTACTTTTGTGTTGACCACGCATGCGCAACATGCCATCGGTTCTGTACAGGATCTTTTCTGTTAATTCTCGTTTTAGACTTCTAGTTCATGACCAGTGTTTTGTTTCGCTCTATCCTCTGTGCTTCCGCATTCGTCAATACGTCATGCGTTGGGTCAAGGGTTACTCTTTCGCCATAATTCAATGCGTACGGCCGTCTGTTGGAAACTAGTTATTTTAGTTTATAAAGTTTTAAATACGGATGTTTTTCTCACACAAACGCATGGCTTTGCTTCAGAAGGCCTTTATTAACCCCCTGGAGCCGTGTGGAACACTTTTATGATGGATAGATGCACTTTTATGGACAGAAATAGCCATTTACTGCCATTATAATGCTTGGAAGAGCCAGGACATTTTTTTTATATAACTCAGATTGTATTCGTCTGAAAGAAGAATGCCATATACACCTATGAATGACTTGAGTAAATCATGGGCTAGTTTTCCTTTTTGGGTGAACTATCCCTTTAAATATATGCTCAGCAATGCTTCTTGCATGCTTTCCATTGCTTTCAGTATCAAAAAGATTTTGAATGTTTTTGAAAGAAGTTTCTTTTTTTTTTTTTTTTACCAAGGTTACATTTATTTGATACAGTAAAAAGAACAATTCTTTCAGGATTCATTCATTTGAAATATACATTTATTTTGCAACAATTTAACTTTTGATCAATTTAAAGTGCTCTTGCTGAATAATAGTATTTTCTGTTGTAATAAAAAAAAATTTTACTGACCACAAACGTCTGACCGATAATATATGTTGCCAAATAATTTGTCAGTATGTATCACTTCAACAAACAATATTATAAATATTAACTTTATCCATATTCAAATTTTGAATAATAGCCTATAGCATTACTTTTTTGAATACTTAATATATAATTTTGGGCTTTTGCACAGCAAGTTAATCAGATGTTAAGATTATGTGGTGCAAATATGTCATAAAACTGTGAAACTATGAATAACCGAGTGAAACCATCAGTGATTTTTCACAGTCTCTGTGTGTGCATGTAAATTCTGGCTGCTCAAAAGATAAGATGCATCCTGTTCTCAAGATCATAGTTTGTGAAAGCTCAATGTGTAAAAAGAAGCATCAAAAGACAATGAAACAAGAAAAGGTTCAATGTAACAATACAGCATAACAGAAACTGACTGCCGTAAAGCTGCAGAGGGAATTAAGACGCCTGTTTTATGAACACAAACTGCCTAAGCACTGTGTGAACTTGCATTGAAATAAGTAGATTTGAAGAATCTTTTGAATATCTCCTGGTGTGGTGAGAAACCACAGTTTGTATTAGCATCATATTAAAACACACAAATGATTAATCTCAACAGGGATGATATTTAAGACGGCAGTGACATCGCTGAGAGTATTTAAGCAAATTTAGCATTTGCCCTGCTGTGATCTCGAGGACTAGCACTGTCACAGCTGAAGGATAAACAGAAGGCAAAGGAGCCTGGTTCCGCCAAATCGTATCTCTTGTATTCAGAGCAATAACACTAGCAATGGGGTCGGTATGGGAGAAAGGAACTTGACCGGGAGGTTTCAGCAATATCCTGTCAATCACTGCACACTGTGAACTCTAATGATCATTGCACTGAGCTATCTTCATCAATCTAGGGCAAATCATCTCTCTGAGAGAGAGAATTTGGAATAAGTGATGAGTGACATCTTGACGTGGAAAAATATGAGCCGATCACTTTCTTTCCTGCACTGGCACCGACGTGGTAATTAACAAGGGCAGAAATGGGATCAGCTGATGACTAATGGTTAATTATCACTTATGCCTGTTACTGCAGATGGCTGCACAAATGTAAAATAAAGACAGCAGTGAAGAATCCTCCTGGTTCCTTTGCCGCTGACAGGCATGTTGGCTTTCAGAGCCTCTTGTTAATGTATCTGACACTGGGAGGTAGGCTGCATGATACTGGAAAAAAACTGACATTGCGATATTTTGTTTTCCTGCGATATATATTGCGGTATGAAAACAATTTCACCAGCTGACTTGAATAGCTGTATTTGGAAAGAATGAATCATGTATAGAATGAATGCGGGGTGGTTTTATAGGGGAGTGCGTCTGCATAGAAAATAAACAAATTACAAGTATAGATGAATGCAATAAAACAAATATACGAATGAAATATATAAACTGTGATTTAATTAAATAAACAGTGCTTTATGTTTTTCAGATAAGTCTAACAGTATGCAGGTGCAGAAACTGAATAATGTAAAATAAAAGTGCATAGTCTTCACTGTATGAATTAAATGTAATTTATATTTCTTAGTGCTGTCAATCGATAAAAAAATGAATTAATCAAGCACACATTTTTTTCTGTAATTCGTGATTAAAAACATCTGAGTTTTAATATATATTTTTTTAATGTTGTAATAATTTTCCAGTTACGCTCCAAATTAATGTAGAAACAGCTTAAAGACAATATTTAAAATATACTTGTTTAATAGCATCTTATAATAGCATCTTTAATAGCATCTTTATGAATGAAGGCCAGTATCACTGATACTAATACTGCTACTGATGTCTCTATGAAATTGATTTTTTTTAAACATTAATGATAGACATTCAACATTTACAGTATACTTGAAAGTTATGTCAATTCCAACATAAGGCTTTAAAAATAGCAACTTTTAATTTAAGTGAACTTAAATTAAAAGTTGTCGGTCGGCCGAAGTTTTAAATATGGATATTTGTCTTCACAAACGCATCAATTAGCTTCAGAAGGCGTTTATTAACACCCCAGAGCCGCGTGGAGCACGTTATTTGATGGGCAGATGCACTTTTTATGAACTTCAAAAACAGAGCAACTATAAATCCAATTCTAATGCTTGGATTAGCCTGGACTTTTGTAATATAACTCCGATTTTATTCGTCTGAAAGAAGAATTTCATATACACCTAGGATGAAATATATGGAAATTGAATAAAGTTATCAAACAGTCTGCACTGCATAAATAATAAATTAAATATAGATTAATCCTTATTAAAGCTACAACAGCTCTTATGAGGATACTCGACACAACAGGCATTTTGGCATAATTCTGTGTTTTATTGTTTGCTCAAGCGCGAAAGAGAACTTGATTCTGGTGTGCTGTCTTTGCGTGCGATACTGGCACGGGCGTGTCTTTGTGTGTGTTGTGTGTGTCACACATACAGGGGCATTCACAGATGGCGTGTTTTAACGTGTTAAACTAAAACAAATTTTTGACAGCACTAATATTTATTAAAGGGGTGGTAAAACACATTATTTCAAAGTCTTAATTGTGTTTGTGGGGTGCACTGTAACGTGTTCATGCTTCGTTTTTAAAAAATTGCATTATTTTTCATATATTTTACTTTTATTCTACACTGCCCTTTCCCTCCTTGTAATAACGGTCTGATGGTTTCCGAGTTCTATGAAGCCGGTCCCTCAAAAATACAATGGGCTCAGATTGGTCAGCTGGCCCAGTGTGTTGTGATTCGCTCACCGCCTAGTACACATTTTTCAGAAACGTCACGCCCCTTACCTTTACCGGTAGCCTGTGCTTTGGTAGTATTAGAAACAATTGCGTCAATAAAACCATACCAATTTGAGCCCGAATCGGACCCAGAACATTTTAGTGAAGATGATCGAGCAGAACCTGTTCAAGAACGGCTGTTAAACAATGTTTCAGAATGGTTTGTTTTTTGTTGTTGTTGTTGTCTCATACTTTTTAGATACGTTGTAACGTTGTATGTAAGTTAAGTTTGTAACGTTAGGTGTTTGTCGGATAACGTTAAGTATGAATGAGCATTTAACAAACTGGTTTGCAGAGCCAAACAGTGTTGTCATTTGTTTACTTCCTTGCTACAACGTACAATTAACAATACGAACTATTACAGGAAAACACATCGATCAGGTTGTGGCCCATAAACAGCTTTTGTTTTTAAATCCATCTTTCAGGACAAGCCATTGTACGAATCCTGCATTGAACTCGCGAAGATTGTGGAAGCTTTCCTCTGTAAAATGTGCAGCACAGAGAGCGGGATTTGGGTAATAATTATGAGGGACAAAGTTAAAAATAAATTTTAACCATTGATCCCTAACTGGACGTGCAATCCGGATGAAAATAGCAGCATTTCGTCAGCATTGTGGCAACAACACTCCAGCATACTAACTATACCACAACAACCGAGGCCAATGGTCCTTCTTGTCATGACCAATCGCTTCATGTACCCCCAAGTTGTAAGTCGCTTTGGATAAAAGCGTCTGCTAAATGCATAAATGTAAATGTAAATGTAACTCTTCTCCACAGCAATACAAAATGGCCTTGCACCCCTTATTTAATATTCTCTGAGGAGGGGTTTATGTAAGTATTGAGGTTGGTGATGCCAGTAACCCTGGAGGAAAGTCTGTAGTCCCTACCGGCCGTTTGCTGTAGTCCTTCTTGTGGAGTGCGCTCGCAACCCGAACGGGCAAGGCACGTCTTGCGATTGGTACGCTAAGACGATAGCATCCACTATCCAGTGGGCTAACCTCTGCTTGGAGACAGCCTTTCCCTTCTGCTGGCCTCCGTAACAGACGAAGAGCTGCTCTGAGGTCCTAAAGCTTTGTGTCCGGTCAACGTAAGCGCGAAGAGCACGGACGGGACATAACAAAGCCAGGCCTGGGTCTGCCTCCTCCGGGGGCAGCGCTTGCAGGTTCACCACCTGGTCCCGAAAGGGAGTGGTAGGAACCTTGGGCACGTATCCGGGCCGGGGTCTCAGGATGACGTGAGAGTTACTGGGCCCAAATTTGGGGAACGAGTACCCACTAGCCCACACCGAGGGTAGCGCCTGCCCTAGTGTGAAGCCGGAGACCGGGCATAACTAGGACTGGAGTACCCTAGCGCCAGGCGCCGTAGGGAGATACTTCTCCACCCCTTCCTTTTCCGCGCCCCAACCGGTGAGGGAGACGTCTGTTGAAACGGTTTCCCGGCAACAAGACGCTCCCAACACTGGCCCCTGGGACAGAAACCAAGGTTTCTTCCATATAACTAGGGAACGAAGGCATCTGCGCGTTACCCTGATCATACGGAAAGGATTCATACGGAAAGGATTCCCTCTCCTTTAGATCTATCGTGACGAACCAGTCCTCGAACTGGTTCTGACTCACGATGATGGGAACCGTGAGCATTTTGAATCTGAACCTCCTCAGAGACCGATTCAAATACCTCAGGTCTATAATCGGACGCAATCCTCCATCCTTTTTGGGAACTATAAAGTACTGGCTGTAGAACCCGGACTCCCTCTCTGGCGGAGGAATGCACCCTAAGGCTTCCTTAGCCAGCAAGGATTTTACTAGTTCCTTTACCCGACCCCGCTCTTTGTCTACAGTACGCAGGACCCATGTAGAAATATTCGGAAGGCATTTCCATGCGCCGAGATACTCTACTAAGGGAACCAGCCTCTCGAGGCTGGCCTCGGGTGTTACACGAGCCTTGTCTCCAACCCCCTGAAGTGGATGACCGGCAGGAAGTGGTTGGGAACGATTCTCTATGTGCGGACGCGTTAGCTGCCCAGCCGCAAGTCTTTCCAGAGGTGGCTGGAGCAGCATGCGTTCGCGGGAAATCGATGTGGCCCGAAGCGTCATAGACGGCGGGATTACCTCGATTTCCCCAGAGTGCCGCAGAGGAAGCAACCTCGGTTGCCCCTCTGGGGGGGGGGGGACCGCTCTTGGAAGTCCAGCCGAAGCTAGGACTTCTTCTCCGCAGCCTTCCGCCCTGGAGTACGTTCCTCAGATCGCCTCCAGGAGCGGAAGACCGCTGGTGGAACTGCTGGTGAGAACGCCGCCTCTGTTGCCAAGCTCCTGGAGGAGGGGCTCTAGAGGTGACGCTTTCCTTCTGCACCTGCCGGTGCGAGGAGCTGGCAGACGGCTGAGGCTGCCCCTTAGGGGCCTCCATATAAGCTTTGCCCACCAACGATGAGGTGTCCCGACAGGATTTGGTGGGCAGCTCCGGGGTCTTAAGGGACGACGCAGAATCGGGCGAAAGATAGCTCGTGAGAGCCTCTTCCACCCGAGGCATCGTCCCATAGCCCGCCTCGCGCGCCCCCATAACATTGGAATAATCCAATACTGGAGGAACACACGAGGAATAGGGCTTCCTCCAAGACCTACACACCTCGGTGTGTAGATCCGGGAAGAATGGTAAACACGGGGAGGAAGATCCTTAGAACTGTCAGACAAGGATTGGGAAAGTGCCGCAGCAGTCCCAAATCCTGCTGACAAGTCCTTCTGTGAACCCCATGATCTGTAACACCGAGACGCCTCAGCGACCGCGGGTCCAGAACCATGGGGCTCACGAGGCTGGCCGGCCTCATCGAACACGGCCAGCCGAGAGTGGAGCAGTCTGAGTGTGAGCAGCTCACAATGCTGACAGGCAGCTCCCTCGAGAGCCGCCCGAGCATGCTCAACACCCAGACACTGCACATAAAGCAGGAGTGTATCTGAGCCCGAAATGAAGCAGGGACACGGATGCACACACTGCTTAAACTCTCTCATATTATTTTCCATCATTCACACACACCTTTGCAACTGTGACAAACAACAGTAAATAGACAGACAATTTCAACAGAGAGCGCTATGCTGAAGAGCAATAACTGCCGTTTCAATGCGCCGGCTCCCCTTTTATACTTACAGGTATGCCGTCACAGTGACGTCATCACGCACGCCAATCAGATTGGTTTAGTTTCTATACGGACTTCAGATTTGCTAGTGCTTAGGGAGTATCCCCAAAGTGTCGTTCCGACGCAGTGAGGGTTCCCTCGAAAGGGAACTGCTCTTTTATAGTGCTGAAGCACTCAGGGAGATGGCCGCGGCTCCCCGCGGTCCGATAGTGCAAGCCCGCGGGTGAGCACTCAAAGGAAACGCCCAATGAACCAACACCGGAACTCTTTTTCCTCTCTGCAGCCACTTGCTGACTCGCGCCATCACGCCAACACCAGGAAGGGCAGCTTCTCCAGACTCGCTCACAAACACTCTTCAGTAGAAACAGTAGGGGTGTGCTCAAAATATCGATTCTTAGATACATACCGATATAATAAAAAAAGATACAGTATCGATATTCTAGCCCTTAGTATCGATACTCCGCCCAGCCATTAGGGGGCGCAGTGGCGCCCGCGATTTTCAAAAAACTCATGGAAAATGTCGAAGATTTTAGAAGCGCCGTTGTCCCTAAAGGCAGATGTTTGGACACATTTTGGCTTTAAAGCAAAGGAAGGAAACCAAGGGATCGATAAAACAAATGCAATCTGCAAGCATTGCCAGGCTTCTATACGCTACACCGGTAATACAACTAACCTGCGCGCCCACCTGCAAAGACACCATGCAGACAAGCTAGCTTCGCCGCAGCCCAAACAAACACGGGACACCACGCAAACTACTTTGGACAACATAACATCCAAGCTTCCATCTAACTCAGTCCGTGCACAGAAGATTACGGAGTCTGTGGTGCATTATATTTGCAAAGGTTTATGTCCCTACAGTGTTGTCGAGAACACAGGCTTTCGCTTTATGATCAACACGTTAGATCCCCGTTATGTGAGTATCCTCAGGTTATTGTTTTGTTGCTGCAGTGATTTTTGTTCAACCTGCCTTTTTGAGGACAAACCTGATTTAGCCTTAAGATTTTAAAAATCCATCCTGTTATGAGGTAGATTAGATTTGTTGTTGTGCCAAATGTTAAAGCAAGATGTAGCAGTAAGTGATTTCATAGTGAAATATGTTATGGCAGTACATGGTGTCACAAAAAAAAAAATCTAAGAAGATTTAATAAGAAGAATAATAAGAAGAAGATTTTGTGCTTGTGTGAGCTCAGACTGTACCCTTGGAAAGTTAAATGTTGATTTGTGGTAATTTCCAGATTAATACAATTTGTGTACAATTAATCAGAGCACTTAAAGTTGCAAATATTTAAGCAAAATGCACTTTGTTATAATGCACTTTTGTCTTCAATAAATTGAGTAAATGTGTTCAGCATTAACTAATTGGCTCTGGCCCATATATTTTTATTGAATCGAATCGAATCGTGTCACATTGTATCAAATCGTATCGAGACAGCTCTGTATCGAGGTACGTATCGAATCGTGACCTGTGTATCGAGGTATGTATCGTATCGCCAGGTTCTCCAAGGTATACAGCCCTAAGAAACAGTCTTGTGCAGGTAAGCAACAAAAACATCGGCTCCGAAGTTGAAAGCGGTATGCGTTGTTCACTTCGGTGTTTTATACCCGCACTGTGGGGTGGTGCGTGAACCGCATGCCAATGTTTATTGGCTCGTTTCTATACACTCGAAGTAGATTGGTCTCTGAAAATAAATCCCAATTCGTCGGTCAGTTCCGACGTACGTCGAACGTGACCGACTGAAAGGGAACTAACGTTAACAAAGATTAACTAATGCTGAACAGAGGTGTTGTTCATGGTTAGTTCATGTTAACTAATGCATTAAAGGTCCCATGGCATGACATTTTCATTTTATGAGGTATTTCAACATTAATATGAGTTCCCCTAGCCTGAATATTGTCCCCAAGTGGATAGAAATGTTGATCGGTGTAAAACAGAGTTCTGGCTGTCTCTCTCTGCCTTTGAGAAAATGACAGGCCAGACGAGCCAATCCTGAAGGCTCCTGTTTTGACGTCCAAGCAGGAACGGTTACCTCCCTTTCCTCCGCCCAGAGAATCTGGCACGCCCATGCAAACGCTCGAGAGATCATTCCTTGTGAACGAGTGAATGCAGGCAGTTTCTCAGTGTTTGGATGTACAAATGAAAACAGAAGTCTTTTTTCAGTTCCTTCTGATCTGTGATCTCTTATGTGTAGCTAATTATTTATTATTTGTGCACACACTGCGGCTTCTCTCTCTCCCGACAGAACGGTGTTTTCGTGTTTTCTATCTTGCGAGTCAGTGTTTTTGTACGTCCTCGTCGCGTCTATCTGTTCTACAATGTGCATACAGACAGAGTTTCTGCTCAACATCGGCCTCACACACGCCGAAGCTCGGGCTGCACTGACCGGTCGGCCTTCAACATCCCCGACCCCCAGTACTGCATCTGGCCCACAGCGGAGGCACCAAACGCGGCGCGAGATTAAGCAGAAGGGGGGTAAGCGTGAGGGTATCACGGTATATAGGCTAGCCAGCCTAGCCCCACAATAAACTGGATTACATTCGATTACTGCTGTTGTGTCTTTGTTTGCGCTGTGTACTCAACGCGCGTCACTGACGCTTTTCATGATTGGAACATATCTTAAAATAATGCTATAATCAACACTTACTAACTCGTTCATCTCGACAGCTGTAATGGTACATTGCATGTGTTACAAAGTTGGTAATAATGATGAAGACGGACTCGTGTGACTGGGACTCGTGTTTATTCAGAACTCTCAGATACAAACACAATAAACTCGCGCTGACTGACAGCGCTCTCATAACTCAGTAGGTACTATAAATAACTTTGTTAGCGATCGCTGAGCTCCGTCTCTGGCACGTTAGTGATGTCCGGTTCGCGAACGAATCATTCTTTTGAATCGGTTCTTTTTAGTGAACCGAACCAGTTCACCAAATCGGACTGAATCGTTCTAAACGGTTCGCGTTTCGAGTCAGCGCTGATCCCTAATTTACTAAAGTTACTAACTTTCTGACATGAGTGACAGCCCCTCCGATTAGAAATAAACTAATAACCTGAAGTATATTCTAGTAACTACAACAGTTCACCCTGAACTGAGACATGCTGAGAACTAATGTGAAGTGAACTCAGGTCCATCCGTCTCTCTGGCAGCAGCTCGTGCGTCGTAGACCTCGTTAAACCACGCCCCCTCCGCTAATTTCAAATGCAAAGATGTCAGCCAATCACAACAGTGGGCGTTTTTACTGAAGTCTCACAGCAGACACGCCTCTTGAAGCAGGGCATTCAGCCACAGGGCAAACAGCAGTATAGAAAAAATGCCTTTTATTTCTAAATTATGACATTTTATGATGTAATAATCATACTAACAATATAAGTACACCTCAGGAAACATTATAAAATAATAGAAAAATGCCATGCCATGGGACCTTTAACTAATGTTAACTAATACAACCTTATTGTAAAGTGTTACAGAGAGGTGTGTGAAAGCTCTCCAAGTAGTCTGAAATTCAGGGTTTTCGCTACTTATCAGACCGAAAGTAACTAGTAACTAGCTACTTGAATTGTTTTTCATCGAATACTTTTTTAATCTTACTCAAGTAAATATTCCGATTGTTACTTTTACTTTTACTTGAGTAAATATTTCTGTAAGTACTTGTACTTTTACTTGAGTACAGATTTTGGCTACTCTACCCACCTCTGCACTGGACTAGTACATCTTATGGGGCAGCGACGGAAATGTAGGAGGCCTGTATGTGCGGCTTTATTCCGTGGCACTTTGCAACAGCACAACTTTGTTTCTGCAGTGACTTTCAGCATTTCAGCGACAACAGACGTTTCCTTGGAAAGAGCTTGTATAAAACAGCTTAAGAACAATCAAATTTACCTCAGAACCATTCAATGCTCATAAACTTGTTAGTCAGACCATAGAAAGGGGCTTTTTGCTAAATAAATGCACTATATCATAAATCCTTGTATTTTTACTTCAACTGTTGTTTAAGTAAATAAAAAATTAAAACGCGTTTATTCTTTTGTGGCACTTAAAAAAATGATTTGCCGCCTAACTTTTCCCCTTATAGGAGCCAATGGCTCCTTAATTATTATTTTTTTGTCTGGGGCCCTGAGTCTGAGCGAGGCTAAAGAGACAAATGCTTTAAACTCACTTGAACGTTTAAACTAAGAGGACTTAAAACATACAAATGATAAACTTTCATTTTAAAGCCACAATATGTAATTTTTTTAAGCTAGAGGTCGCTTATTCAAAACAAAGGCATTTGGATTTCATGGAGCTTTTATTATGCCGCAGACAACCGCATCGCTGCAGGCGTACTCAGTGCTGTTTTATCATATTAGATACATTATTTGAGTCTGTTGAAAGTTATGTCATAATGCTACTCTGTGTTTGGTCGGCAGCTACTATGAGACACTTGTTGCACACTGCAGTAAAATAGATCGATATTAGGCATGGTAAAACATAGTACTCACAGTAAATCATGAAAATGCGATTTAAACAATAAGATTAACTGTGTTGAGTTAAATAACAATTATTCATTTTCTGTCTATGAATGTATCCAAACAGTTGCTCACCTGTCTAATAAAACGTATTAAAGCATCGGAAATGGTATGATGTCATTGATAGGCGATGCACAGACATGGTCCGTGTCCTTAAAATTGTTTATTTCTCTGGATTTAAACATTCATGGAAACATTTGTGAAAATGTAAGTACACAAGTCAACAAAATATATAACACTGTTCTAGTGGTTTGTGGATATTTTAATCCCAAAATCTTACATATTGTGCCTTACAAATATTAAACTTTGTAATTAATCACGTGCGTTCCGAACCGTGGGGCCTGGTCCATACTGATCACGAATCAGCTACAATCTCTACTTACTTGACATCGCACATCCTGACTATCAACATGACTATCGCGGATGCTCACATCACCATGTCGTTGCTGAAAGGATATATTGTGCAGCCCTACTCGAAGGAGGAACTGAAATACTGGAGAAGCCCCAGATGAGATTCTTTTTAGGAGCTCCGTAGCTGCCTCTTTGAGCCAGACTCGAAATTATGATTAAAATGCAGTGAAGAAACATACTTTATGCTATTTTTAGTCTAGTTCATAAAACTGATTTCAGCACTTGCATCAAGTATCACTTTCATGTTGAAATCCAAATTGGCATTATGAGAAGCCAGTGGTACATTTTTGTTGTTTTTTGTTGCAGTGTATAATTTTGTGCCACTTTTAAATTTGCAGAGGGCTGGATAGAATGGCTGGATGTAGCAAAAGCAGTGTTTGTAAATATGGTACCAGCTGTAAGCCAATGTTTGCTGGGATGATATGTAAGTATAGGGTAAGTCTCCCTGTGCTCAAGACACAGAATGCTACCTTATAATGCTGGTTGCTAAAGCGTAACTGTACTGCTTTTTTGGAGAAAAATAGCCATCTTTTTTTTTAAAGAAAACATTCATTTTGAGATATATTCTTTTTAAGGACATGTATCCTTTTGATTTCTGGTCATCGAGGATACAACATTACTGGAAATAACTTGAATAGGAAACAATTACTGGAAACAACTATAGCTATAGCTGTTTTTTTTTTTTAAAGAATCATATCATGGGTTTTAGTCCATGTCTGTTAGCCTTAAAGAAGTAGTTTGCTTTAAAATTAAAATTACCCCATGATTTACTCACCCTCAAGCCATCCTAAGTGTATATGACTTTCCCTTCCAGTCGGTCACGTTCGACGTACGTTCGAGCTATATAGAACCGGCCAATGAACAATTGTCGTGCGAGATTTGCATCTCGCGCTCTGCCCCGCATCGCGGGTATAAACAGGAAGCGAGAGCGAATGCACACTGTCATTCACTTCGGAGCCGAACGGCGTATGAAGAGGACTTTTGTCATTGAGTTTAAAGCTGCTATCAGCAAAAACAGTTATAGTTATAGAGAAGACCGGAGATCGGGGATCAACGCGTGTTGGAGAGACGGATCGCGGTGCTCACTGCTGCTCTGTATAGAGAAAAACTGCTGTTTTCACAGGAACCTGTTGGTTCGTGAGGGCGTTTTTCCGTTTGAGTACAGGCACGGGCTGCACTAAACCCTGTGCACTGTCGCGTTTTCCCCCTGAGTGCTTCAGCACAAGAACGTTTCTTCACAAAAAGAATACACGGGTGACGCTGCGTCTTTTTCAAGATGTCATTCCACCCATGCGTTTCTGGATGCGGTCGTTCCCTGGCGCCTGCTGACGGTCACAATCGCTGTCTCACGTGTTTGGGCAAACAGCACGCTGAGGCAGCGTTTGTGGATAGTTAGTGTTCCCACTGCGGGAACATGACTATCTCGGAACTAAGATCGAGACTCACCTACCTTCGGGAAGGCAGAGTCCCCTTAACCGTCCCACGATCTAGTTCTATTCCTAACCAGAATAGACCTATTTCTTCGGATGGCCAGGGTGATCTGAGGATTACTTTTAGGGCACACCCGCCGAGTCAATCTCCGCAGGCCCCTATTCCCTCAGTTCCGCAACCGGTAGAGCTCCCGTGAGAAATCGCTGGTCCCTCCCACGGGCGGCCGGCGGTGACTTTCGGAGCTCCGGCAGTACGGGCTCTCAGCGTCCCGCCCCGACACCATTCTTCCCGGAGGTGCATGAGGAGCTCACAAGGTCGTGGACGGCACCTTTTTCTGCCAGAAACCAGCCGAGTGACTCCTCCCCCCTCACTACCCGCCTCTAACTGGCGTGGTGACCCGCGTCTCCCGTCCCGAGCCTGTAAGTTCTCCTCCGGTCTGACTGGGAGGGCTTACAAGACTTGCGGACAGGCTGCGTCTGCCTTGCATGCCATGGCGTTGCTTCAGGTCCACCAGGCCCAGGCACTCATGGACATGCACGAGGGTAGGCCTGACCCAGAGCTCCTCCGGGAGCTACGGACGGCAACGGACCTCATCCTCCGGGCGACGAAAGTCACCGCCCGTACCATCGGTCAGGCGATGTCCACGCTTGTGGTCCAGGAGCGTCATCTCTGGCTCAACCTGGCCGACATGAGGGAGACTGAGAAGTATCGGTTCCTGGACTCCCCCATTTTGTCAGCCGGGTTGTTCGGCGATGCGGTCGAGAGCTTTGCCCAGCAGTTCTCGGCCGCCCAGAAGCAGACGGAGGCCATCAAGCACATACTGCCCCGGCAGCCCGCTACTGCCTCCACCCGGCCGCCGGTGGCACCGCCTCCGACTGCTCGTTGCCTCCGACGTCCGCCCGCTGCCGCCTCCGCCCCCGCCAAGGCACCGCAGCAGCGTTCCACCAGCCGACGGCGTGGGGCCGGCCGTGGGAAGGATGTCCAGCCCACTCAGGCCGCTGCCAAGCCAGGTGGCAAGCGTCGTCGCAAGCGACCCTGAGACGGGCCGCCCAGAGATGGAGGAAACTCCTCTTCGGGAGATGGCAGCAGCACCACTCCCTCCCCTGGAGGAGGGCCGGGGGAGAATCTTTTGTTTCAATTTGAGTTCTGTTCCGCCGCTGGCGCCAGCGGTACCCAAAACTTCAACAAAAGAGCAGTTTCCAATATCTCTGGGTGCCAAGAGAGCGCGCTTGGCGGTGGTCGACGCTCCCATGCCTCGCCACCCTCAGGTGCCTCTCCCTTCGCCAGCAGGGGTAGCCAGCAGTTCTGGGCCTCCACACCAGCTGTGGGGACACACTCAAGCGGCCTCCCCACACTCGCACTTCCCCTCTGTGGATGCAGGTAAGTGTTGCACGCACTCAAGCGGCCTCCCCACACTCGCACTTCCCCTCTGTGGATGCAGGTAAGTGTTGCACAGCACACTCAGAAACCCGCTTCGGGCCGCTCCCATGCCATCCGAGCCGGATCCCTGCGTTCCGCCTCGCTGCCCCGCTGCGGGTACGTCTATGGTGCCGTTGATCCCCCTAGTTCGGAGTCTGGGAGCCTGGCTAGCGCTTCCCAGCCCGTCTCGGTGGCTCCTCCGTACCATCAGACTCGGCTATGCGATTCAGTTCACCCATGCGATTCAGTTCGCCCGGCGTCCCCCCAAGTTCAGGGGCGTTCACTTCACGACAGTAGTGGAGCCGAACGCTCAGGGCGGAGATTGCAGTCTTACTGGCGAAGGACGCGATAGAGCCGGTCCCTCCAGCCGATATGAGGTCCGGATTCTACAGCCCGTACTTCATTGTAGCCAAGAAAGGCGGCCGGTTACGGCCGATCTTGGATCTGCGATTCTTGAACCAGTCCCTTCACAGGCTGCCGTTCAAAATGCTAACGCAGCAACGCATCTTCAGGTGCATCCGTCCCCAAGATTGGTTTGCAGTGATCGACCTGAAGGACGCATACTTTCATGTCTCGATTCTCCCTCGATACCGGCCCTTTCTGCGCTTCGCGTTCGAGGGACGGGCATATCAGTACCGCGTCTTACCCTTCGGCCTGTCCCTGTCACCCTGCGTCTTTACGAAGGTTGCGGAGGGAGAGAGCATGGTGTTTGCATTCTCAACTACTTCGACGACTGGCTGATCCTTGCCCAGTCGTGAGAGCAGTTGTGCGAACACAGGGACAGGGTGCTCAGTCACCTCAGTCACCTCAGCCAGTTGGGACTTCGGGTCAACTTCGGGTTGGGACTCGGGAGAGCAAACTCTGTCCTACACAGAGGATCTCTTTTCTCGGTATGGAGATAGACTCGGTCACCATGACAGCGCGCCTCACTGAGGAGCGCGTCCAGTCAGTGTTGAACTGCCTGAATTCGTTCAGAGGCAGGACAGCGGCACCACTGAAACATTTTCAGAGGCTCCTGGGGCATATGGCATCCCCAGCCGCAGTAACGCTGTTGGGATTGCTTCATATGAGACCGCTTCAATGCTGGCTACACGACGAGTCGCGAGATGGGTGTGGCGCAGCGGATCCCTCCGCGTCCAAGTGACTCCGAGGTGCCGCCAAACCTTCAGGCCGTGGTCAGACCCTTTGTTTCTACGAGAGGGAGTTCCCCTAGAACAAGTGTCCAGGCACTCCGTTGTCTACACAGATGCCTCATCCACGGGCTGGGGTGCCACGTACAACGGGTTTGCAGTTTCGGGTCTGTGGACGGGGCCTCAACTGCAATGGCATATCAATTGCCTCGAGTTGTTAGCAGTTCGTCTTGCACTCTGCAGCTTCAAAGTTCCGCTCAGAGGCAAGCACGTTCTGGTCCGTACGGACAACACTGCGGCCATAGCGTACATCAACAAACAGGGTGGTCTACGCTCCCGTCGCATGTCACAACTCGCCCGCCATCTCCTCTTATGGAGTCAGAAGCATCTGAGGTCGCTTCGTGCCATTCACATTCCGGGCCTGCTCAATCGTGCAGCCGACGAGCTCTCACGACAGCCAGTGCTCCCGGGAGAGTGGCGACTCCATCCCCACGCAGTCCAGCTGATCTGGAGTCGTTTCGGGGCCGCACAGGTAGACCTGTTTGCCTCCCCAGAGACGACCCACTGCCAGTGGTTCTATTCCTTGACCGAGGGGACCCTCGGATAGGATGCCCTGGCACACAGATGGCCCCGGGGCCAACGCAAATATGCGTTTCCCCCAGTGAGCCTTCTTGCACATACACTGTGCAAGGTCAAGGAGGACGAGGAGCAAGTCCTGTTGGTCGCTCCGTATTGGCCCAACCGGACTTGGTTCCCGGAACTAGTGCTCCTCGCGACAGCACCTCCTTGGCCCATTCCTCTGAGGAAGGACCTCCTAACTCAGAGACGGGGCACCCTATGGCACCCGCGTCCGGACCTCTGGAAACTCCATGTCTGGTCCCTGGATGGGACGCGGAGGTTCTAGGTGACCTACCGCAAGCGGTAGTTGACAGCATCACTTCCACTAGAGCCCCCTCTACGAGGCGCCTCTATGCGTTGAAGTGGAACCTGTTCGTCAATTGGTGCTCTTCTTGCCGAGAAGACCCCCGAAGATGTTCGATCAGGTCTGTGCTTTCCTTTCTACAAGGTGGGTTGGAGCGAAGGCTGTCTCCCTCCACCCTCAAAGTCTATGTTGCCGCTATCACCGCTAATCATGAGCTAGTAGATGGAAAATCTCTAGGTAAGCACGATCTGATCGTCAGGTTCCTGAGGGGGGCGAGGAGACTAAATCCGCCTCGCCCTCCCTCTGTACCCTCTTGGGACTTGTCTCTGGTGCTAACCGCACTGCAGAGAGTGCCCTTTGAGCCTTTGCAGTCAGCAGAGTTGAAAGTCTTGTCGTTAAAGACAATACTCCTGACTGCATTGGCCTCCATCAAGAGGGTAGGGGACCTGCAGGCATTTTCAGTCGACGAATCGTGCCTGGGATTCGGGCCCGGTAACCCTCATGTGATCATGAGACCCCGGCCTGGATATGTACCCAAGGTTCCCACTACTCCCTTCCGGGACCAAGTGGTGAGCCTGCAAGTGCTGCCTTCGGAGAAGGCAGACCCAGCCCTAGCTCTCCGGACTTATGTGGACAGAACGCAAAGCTTCAGGACCTCAGAGCAGCTCTTCGTCTGTTACGGAGGACAGCAGAAGGGAAAGGATGTCTCCAAGCAGAGGATGGCCCACTGGATTGTGGATGCCATCGTCTTGGTGTATGAATCCCAAGACGTGCCTTTGGCCGCTCTGGTTAAGAGCACACTCCACTAGGGGTGTTGCTTCTTCCTGGGCGCTGGCTCGTGGCGCCTGGCTGACAGATATTTGCAGAGCTGCAGGCTGGGCGACACCTAACACGTTCGCTAGATTTTATAGCCTCAGTGTAGAGCCGGTATCTTCCTGTGTGTTCACTTCCCATAGTCAGTAACACCGAAGTGCCTGTTCTAGTGTCGGCTTGCTGCGCCATTCCCTCCCTCATGGTACAGATACGTGCGCTTATCTGCTCCAGTCGAGTTCCCCAGAACGGCGAACCCTGTTGAGTCCTCCGCAACCCGCCGCAGTCGGACGTGGCGGAGCGTTCGACGCCAGGTCTAACACTCGTATGCATTGGTGGAACTTGTGTTAGGCTGGGTTCCATATGTTGTGACCCCCATGGCGGTCCCATATGTGTATTCTTCCACGGTACAGCGAGCCCGTGTCTTTCCCTCGGCAGAGTCTTCTCTGCCGTCTCAGGAAGGTGTTTTTCCCCCTCCTCTAATTGGCCGGGGCCACCCCTGGGACTTCCGTATGTTGTGCTGCCCACGGCCAGCCCATACATGTATTTTCCACATGTTAACTCCCTCTGGGCATGATGTGGCTTCCGCAGCGGCCTTCACAGGCACGCTTTCCCAGCATTATCCAATACAGTCAGCTGAGTGGGTCTTGCGGAATAGCAGCTTTGACTCTCCCTGCGTGAATTTCCCAGCCCGCATCAGATCGGGGTCTGAGGGGCTCATCGCTTTGCGCTGGAAGTGGTATTAACTATGCCATTTTCCAAAGGGATCCCAATTCGTCAGTACGTCCGACGTACGTCGAACGTGACCGACTGAAAGGGAACGTCTCGGTTACGTATGGTAACCCTCGTTCCCTGAAGGAGGGAACGGAGACGTTCGTCCCGTCGCCACAGTTGCTGTACCATCACTGCATGACTGAGTCACTAAGTTTGGCTCCTCAGTGAAAAACAGTGTGCATTCGCTCTCACTTCCTGTTTATACCCGCAGTGCGGGGCGGAGCGCGAGATGCAAATCCCAATTCGTCGGTACGTCCGACGTACGTCTCCGTTCCCTCCTTCAGGGAACGAGGGTTACCATACATAACTGAGACGTTCTTCTTTCTGATGAACACAAATGGAGTTATATTAATAAATATCCTGATGCTTCCAAGCTTTATAATGGCAGTGACGGGGTCCATTGAGTTTGAAGCTCAAAAAAGTGCACCCATCCCTCATAAACATACTCTACACGGCTCCGGGGGATTAATAAAAAATCTTCTAAAGTGAAGCGAATGGGTTTTGTAAGAAAAATATCCATATTTAAAACTTTATAGAGTAAAATATCTAGCTTCCGGCAGACCGCCTTCCGTATTCAACTTAAAGGCGTACTTCAGCGCTGGGAAGATGAATGTGTATTTAAACTGTGTCATTTATGTAGTAGAAATGTGAAATTATTTTTGAATTTGGTGCCTGACACTGAACGTGTCTTTTCAATAAAGTGTGAGTGAGCTGAACGAAAGTCACGACACAAGTGCAACAGGAGTCAGATTTCATTCATCACAAGAGCGAAGAGCTGAGCAGAGCTGAGGTAAGCGCGGCAGTCATTCACGGCGCGTGTCCAGTCTGGCGCATTATCAGATCATGCCTATGGAAGCTTAACTTGCATAAGAATTAATTGAAAAGTTGAAACACTTTTCTCCGTACCGCTCCGTTATTAATGCCCGAGACGAGCGACAGCGGCCGTGCGCATTTACATTCTGTGAGTGAGATCCCACCCCTATGGGTGGGTTGAAAACGTACGGAACAACTCCTTCTACTGGCTGTAGTCTCTAGCCTCTGGCCAAAAAATCATCAGATGACGCAAAATGATGATATTTGCGTCATCGGATGATTTTTTCCAGAAATAAAATGCATAATTATCTCGTCTCAGGGGGACATGAGGGGGGGAAAGTATGATAATTTGAATATACTACCGGGTTTCTACTGATACAAAGCTTAATGCTAATCGCTGAAGTAACCCTTTAAGCAGAAAGTGTAAGTTCAAAACGCTTACGCTATGTTCTAGTGATACATCACACCAGTTACTCTTTTTTCGTAAGTTAAATGCCAACATTAATTTCTAGTTGATATACAAATTTAAATGTTCATGCATCATTCATGTAGCTCAAACAGTAGAGCCAGCAATGCCAAGGTCATGGGTTCGATTTCCAGGGAATGCATGAACTGATTAAATGTATACCTCCCAAAGGCACACATGTAATGAAAATAGCACTTTGCCTTTGATTAGAGAATGCAGGTAACAAATCATGTGTGTATTTGGCTGCTCAAATGTTCATACTCTATTTAGTTTTCCAACCAAAAGGTGGTTGTGAAGGTGGTTGGAGTCTTTATTGGAAATTTTCAACATCAAGTTGGTCAGTGCTAAATTGAATGTGTGAAAAACAGGCTGTTCTTGAAAGTGATAGCTAAACAGTTGAAAACATCTGAATTTTATTGTTGCGCATTTGTTTTGAATTTGTTGTTTTGATGTATTGCAGTTGTTGCTGTGACTTATGTGTCATTTTTAAACAAAGTTCCAAGTCATGAATTCACACTTGGCTCTCATAAGATTTCTGACATCTACGTGATGTGATTCTTGGCTGTAATGAGCAGTCGGTTTTGGGCAGTGATGAGACATGAGTAAGAATGATCATTTTCTAATGAACCTCGTTGCATTAACATGCCATTCAAATCATCCACTGGTTTTCTGAGTGCAGAGGGGTTTTAGGTGTTTGCAGTCGTGGTGTTAAACATATTTGTTGGCTGACTCATGAAGGAGGCTGAGAATTGTGCCATCATACATTATCACAGACACACCTACACACGCATGCACACACACACACACACACACACACACACACACACACACACACACACACACACACACACACACACACACACACACACACACACACACACACACACACACACACACACACACACACACACACACACACACACACACACACACACACACACACACACACACACACACACACACACACACACTGTGTGTAGGTTTTATCTCAGCTTTGTAACTGGGTCATTTTATAGCTGCTTAGCTAGCTTGAGCTTGATTACCCAAGAGTCTTCTTTGTTTGCTATTCAATTATGCAAAATTTTCCAGACATCCTGTTGCTGTACTCATAGTATATATGGACAAGATTCTCTTCTGAAGACGTATTCAAATTATGTATTTAACCTTATATTTTATAGGAAAGGAGAGTACATGCATGTGAGCAGAGGAGAGCTAGCAAATGAGAAGGTTTTTTTTTCAACTGCAATGTTTTAGGAGCCTTTGGGGGGTTGCTTTTTGGGGTTGTCAAGTATAGCTGTGGAACACAACAGGCAACAGCAAACTGATTTTAAACCCTAGACCAGAGTTTGTTGTTTAGTTATGTTATTACTCTATTTGGCCTTGACTGTGTTTACATGCACAGATATTCCAATATTAATCATAATTTGATCCAGTTATGTAAGCCTCATTTATAAGCACTAACCAGATTACCTTGAAACAGTATCTGGCATATGAAATTATTAATCAGAATGTTGGGTCATGTAAACACCTAAGTTGGAATATCCTGTAATTGACAATTCATTTATATGTTTGCCAACATTTTTATATTTTATATTTATATATAAGTTTCATAACCTACATTTTGTAAATCATTCACTCTTGTGTATTTTGTGTTTTTGTGTTTTAAGGACACAAATGAGAATAAATGAATAAATACTAAAATGCAACGGGGGGATCCTTTGCAGATTGTTTTGGTGTGACTAATGGCACAGAAATTACATACATTTAATCTTTAATACTGTTTCTCTATTTATTTAATGGTTACATTTTCTTGAAAATCAATTTAGTAGTACTTAAGTGGCTCTTTACATATATTAAAATTGTCATGACATTTGCATGTCATAAGATTTTGAGGTGCACATTCACATCACATATACTTCTGAGACAGTGCTACACACTGATAGGCATACGTTATGCATGGACTGTTTCATGTTTTATTTATTTTCGGATGGGCACACATATGGTCCCTGTATGTGCAACAACTACAAATGTGGTTCATTTCACAAGGCTCCGGGTGTAAAATGCAGACCTTGAGATTTATAGGCTTCTAGTTATAAAACATTTGTCATGTTGTTCTCTCTGTTTACGTGAATTATAAATGCTTGTGGCATCTAGTTTGATTTTGCAGTTGTATCCTAGATAGTTGAAGTTTTTATGGGGACATGTATATAGTCCATCCGGAAAGTATTCACAGCGCTTCACTTTTCCCACATTTTGTTGTTACAGCCTTATTCCAAAATGGATTAAATTAATTAATTTCCTCAAAATTCTACAAATAATACCCCATAATGGCATCATGGAAGTCTTTGCAAATGTATTAAAAATAAAAAAAACTAAACAAAAAATCACGTACATTCACAGCCTTTGCTCAATACTCTTTTTGAAGCACCTTTGGCACCAATTACAGCCTCAAGTCTTTTTGAGTGTGATGCTACAAACTTGCACACATATTTTTGGGCAGTTTCTCACATTCTTCTTTGCAGGACCTCTCAAGCTCCATCAGGTTGGATGGGGAGCGTTGGTGCACAGCCATTTTCAGATCTCTTCAAAGATCAGGCGGCGGCCTTCCAGCAGTACCTCCCTCGCCGTTCTGGCTCCTCGGGGAAGGCTGTCCAGCAAAGGCAGCCTCAGCCGTCAGGTAGCTCCTCCTCGCACCGACAGGTGCAAAAAGAGAGCGTCGCTTCTCGCACCCCTCCTGAGGGAGCTTGGCAAAAGAGGCGGCGCTCTCGTGGTAAGCCTTCAGAGCCTAGGGTTGATCTGAGGACCGTCCTTCAGGCGAAGAAGGCTACCACAAAGCGGTCCTAGCTGCGGCTGGATCGATGAGAGCTGTCCCCCCCAGGGTGGAGCGACCAAGGTCGTTTTCCCCCCGGAGCTCTCGGGAAATCAGTGCTGGGATCCTGCCATCCATGACGCTTCAGGCCTCACTGGTTTCCCGCGCGCGCTCACTGCCTTCGTCGCCTCCGGAAGGACTTGCGACCGGCCAGCGAGCGTGTGCGCCCATAGAGCTCCGTTCTCGGCTTCTCCCTGCCGGTCAGCCGCTTCAGGGGGTCGAGAACGAGTCTCATTTAACACCCGAGAGGCTGGTTCCCTTAGTAGATTATCTCGGCGCGTGGTCTCGCCTTCCGAGTGTGTCTACTTGGGTCCTGCAGACTGTAGAACGGGGGTACAGGCTTCAGTTCGGTTCCCCTCCCCCGAAGTTTCAGGGAGTGGTCCAGACTGTGGTCGGCCCCGAGCAGGTTCGGGTTATGGAACAGGAATTACAAGCCCTGTTAGCCAAGGAAGCCATAGAGCGGGTTCCTCTGGCAGACAGGGAGTCCGGGTTCTACAGCCGGTACTTCATTGTTCGCAAGAAGGATGGGGGGTTGCGTCCGATAATAGATCTCAGGCTCTTGAATCGGTCTCTGAGGAGATTCAGGTTCAAGATGCTCACAATTCCAGACATCGTGAGTCAGATCCAGTCCGAGGACTGGTTCATCACGATAGATCTAAAGGACGCATACTTCCATGTTTCCATCCTTCAATATCACAGGAAGTTCCTGAGGTTCGCTTTCGGGGGCGAAGCGTACCAATATCGGGTTCTTCCCTTCGGCCTGGCACTCTCCCCTCGCACCTTTACGAAGTGTATGGATGCAGCACTGGCTCCTCTGAGACTCCAGGGCATCCGTATACTCAATTACATTGACGACTGGCTCATTTTGGCCAGGTCGCGCGATATGGCAGTTCGGCATCGAGATGTCGTTCTGGTCCATATAAGGTGCTTGGGGCTGAGACTCAACACGAAGAAGAGCGTGTTGACGCCCTCCCAGCGGACTACGTTCCTGGGAGTTGTATGGGACTCCACGTCGATGCGGGCTCATTTATCCCCTGCGCGCGTGGAGTCCATACCGGCGATGGTATCAAGAGTGTAGCCAGGCCGCAGCCTCACTGTGAAGCAGTTTCAGAGACTGCTGGGACTCATGGCAGCAGCAGCCAATGTGATACCTTTTGGCCTGCTGCACATGAGACCCCTACAGTGGTGGCTGAGGGCCAAGGGGTTTTCCCCGAGGGGAAATCTGTTTCGTATGATCAGGGTAACGCGCAAATGCCTTCGTTCCCTCGTCATATGGCGGAAACCTTGGTTCCTGTCCCAGGGGCCAGCGTTGTGAGCGTCATGTTGCCGGAGAGCCGTTTCAACAGACGCTTCCCTCACTGGCCGGGGCGCGGTCATGGACGGCCGCTTTGCGAGAGGTCTGTGGGAGACCCGGCATTCTTCATGGCACATCAACTGCCTGGAGATGCTGGCGGTCTACAAAGCTCTCAGGAGCTTTTACCTGGACCTCCGCGGCCACCATGTCCTGATACGCTTGGACAACACCTCGGTTGTCGCGTATCTCAACCACCAGGGGGGTTTGAGGTCGCGCCCTCTATGCAGACTGGCGCATCAAATCCTCCTGTGGTCCCAGGGGAAATTGTCGTCTCTCAGAGCGATGTATATCCCTGGGGACCAGAACCAGGGAGCAGACGTCCTGTCGAGGCAGGGGCTGAGGCCCGGGGAATGGCGGCTCCACCCAGAGGTGGTGGAGACCATGTGCGAGAGATTCGGCCCAGTGGAAGTGGACCTGTTGACCCCGTTAGGGCTGGACGCCATGGTGCAGACGTGGCCGAGGCTACGTCTGTACGCTTTTCCCCCGATCGCTCTGCTCCCGGGAGTTCTGGAGCGGGTCCGCCGGGAGGGCATCAGCCTGCTCTTAGTAGCACCCCGGTGGCCCACTCGAGCATGGTTCTCAGACATTATAGCTCTGCTAGACAGCCCTCCATGGCAGATCCCTCTGAGGAGGAAAAGACCCCTCTGAGACCCCGTGGAGACCCCTCTGAGGATCCCTCTGAGGAGGGATCTGCTCGCGCAGGCAGGGGGCACAATATTTCACCCCTGGCCGGAGTTATGGAGCCACTGGGTCTGGCCCCTGAGGGGGCTCAGTACCTAGAGGCGGGCCTGTCAGCAGAGGTAGTCGAGACCCTGCTCAGTTCTAGAGCGCCCTCAACCAGGAGACTGTACAGCCTCAAGTGGAACGTCTTTTCCACTTGGTGTAGAGAGCATGGCCCACTCGAGCATGGTTCTCAGACATTATAGCTCTGCTAGACGGCCCTCCATGGCAGATCCCTCTGAGGCATGTGCGCATGTGCTTCGTGAGTTCACGGCAGAGACAGACAAGGAAGACAAGAACTTGTGGAATAAAGTCGTTATTTAGATTTTTTTTTTCGCTCAAAAACTATTGCCGTCGCTTCGTAAAATTATTGTAGAGCCACTGTAGTGAGATTGACTTTGTAACGATGTTTTTAGTGCCTTTTATGGGTCTTGTGAGTGTAAATGTACTGAATCCCTATGGAGGCCTATATCTGAGGCCTTTCTCAATCAAATCAAATCAAATCAAATCACTTTATTGTCACTCTATCATATGCATATGCACAAGTGCAACAGTAGGTGAAATTCTTAGGTGCAGTCCGAGCAAACATAGTAGTCATGACATGACATGTACAACATTTAAGCAACAACAGATTACACATCTGATGCGCACACAATTACTCACAGCACAGTATACACTACAATAAACAATAAATAATTTACACAATGTGAGTGTAGTTCTCACAGCTTTAAACAATATACACATACTTACAATATACATATACTTTAAACAATATACACTAAACATACATTAAACAATAACAGTATACATTAAGCTATAGTAATAATATACAATGTACAGTATACAATATGTTCACAAATTGAAATCCAAAGTGCAATAGATGCTGTATGATAAATAAATGTGTATATAATGTGTGTGTATCTCCAGTGGTTTGTGCTGAGTGATATTCTGTCCAGTGTGTGTTATGATCCTGATGGATCAAGAGTTAAGTAGTCTGATTGCTTGTGGGAAGAAGCTGTTCTGGAGTCGGCTGGTGCGTGTTCTGATGCTGCGGTACCGTCTGCCTGATGGCAGCAGTGAGAGCAGCCCATGGTTCGGGTGGCTAGAGTCTCTGATGATCCTCTGAGCTCTCTTCACACACCGCCTGGCGTAAATGTCCTGGAGGGAGGGAAGCTCACCTCCGATGATGCAGCTGGCCGTGCGCACTACCCTTTGCAGGGCCTTGCGGTTGTGGGCGGTACTGTTGCTGTACCAGGTGGTGATGCAGCCAGTCAGCAGACTCTCTATGGTGCAGGTGTAGAAGCGTGTGAGGATGTGGCAGTTCATTCCAAACCTCCTCAGCCATCGCAGGAAGAAATAGGCGCTGATGAGCCTTCTTCACAACGGCCTCGGTGTGGACGGACCATGAGAGTTCCTCTGTGATGTGGACACCGAGGAACTTGAAGCTGCTGACTCTCTCCACCGGTGCTCCATTGATGGTGATGGGGCGGTGTTCTCTCTCATTCCTCCTGAAGTCGACCACCAGCTCCTTGGTCTTGCTGAGGTTGAGGGAGAGGTTGTGCTCCTGACACCACCGTGTCAGAGTGTGCACCTCCTCTCTGTAGGCCGTTTCATCATTGTCAGTGATGAGACCTACCACTGTCGTATCGTCAGCAAACTTGATGATGGTGTTGGAGCTGTGGGTTGCCACACAGTCATGTGTGTACAAGGAGTACAGGAGTGGGCTGAGAACACAGCCCTGAGGGGCTCCAGTGTTGAGAGTCAGTGATGAGGAGATGTTACTGCCCATTCTGACCACCTGGCGTCTGTTTGACAGGAAGTCCAGGATCCAGCTGCATAACAAGCTGTTTAAGCCTAGAGCCCGGAGTTTCCCGTCAAGTATGGAGGGCACAATGGTGTTGAATGCTGAGCTGTAGTCTACAAACAGCATTCTCACATACGTGTTCCCCGTTCCTCAGCCATCAGCTTTCAACAAAAATATCTTCATTTGTGTTCCGAAGATGAACGAATGTCTTACGGGTGTCGAACGACAGGAGGGTGAGTAATTAATGACATAATTTTCATTTTTGGGTGAACTAACCCTTTAAATAAGCCATATACCCTCTATGTAGATACCAGAGAACAATTTAAAATGTTGTTTCAAATCATTCTAGGGCCCCTTTAAGCAATGATATATAAATCATAAGAAAAATAACTTATTCTTGCCTTTGTGAAGCCAAAATATAACCATTACTGTCAAAAACAATATACACCATGAGCCTAAATAAAATGTCATGCTGTTAGATCCTGGAATCCATTCTAAAAGGATGAAGCTTTGGATGCACTTCAATTTACCCAGAGGTGTTCAAGCGTGCAATGCGGCGGGATAGTCCTGTGTCTTTTATCTGGTGGTGGCAGGGATTGACATATTGATTAGATAGTAGTGGGGACATTATTCTTGTGCCTGGGACTTGCCTTATTCTCTGCCTGTGTATCTGTGCCATCATTTTCTACATGTTCTGAGGGCTACAGATAATGCAATGGCATAGCATGAAATAGTCACATGAGCAGGGTTTGTTGATTGGTGCTGTGGTGGTCAATGACTGCCTCACACTCTTTAGGCTAAAAGTAAAGCCATAGGAAAGTCAGAGATCACATATGTATATATACAAAACTGTATTTTGCTGTGCTTTCAGATAAAAACATATTTGGGGATTAATTATTTAAAAAATTAGCTGTTTTCGCAGCATCATCAAACTTTTGTTTGTATTAGTAAACTTGTTTACCTAAGTCTCTGGTGGAATAATACATTGAGGTGTAAGACACGCAACTCTCCCAGATGTTCTTTAACAGACTGTCTAAATTGGTTTGATTTAATTAGTCAGATAGGAATACACTCATATTAATACCTAAAGCACACATTATATTGTTTTACATTTTCAAACCCTCCCCATTCAACCCAGAACAAACTGCCTTAGATGATGTTAATTAAACAGTAATCATTTATATGAAAATAAATAATAATAGTAGAAGTAATAATGATACAACAAAATATGCAATAGTTAAATAATGGCAATATTATAAAAATAGTTGGAGACCGCAATCCAACAATATTTAACAATATCTACATTTTATTATAGTTTTTATGAATATTTTTATATTTTCCAATGTTCATTTAATTTTTCATTTAAGAATTTTAGTACATATTTATACATTTAGTTTGCTATTTTTGTTATGGGCTTTTGTCATTCTATTATGATTGTTTTCCTCTTTTGTTTTAGTTAGCATGTTTTTCCTGCATTTGATGCTTGTTGAGCATGGATTTGAACAAATTAATGGGAATTCAGGACTCATACAAATCCCCAGTTACATTTTGAAGATAGTATTTGTCAGGAAAAATGATATTTTTATGTTAATTTTATTCTCTTTATTTCAATGATTTTTTACTCAGGAATAACTACTGAAAATTTGCTACTGTTCTGCTGAGTTATCCAGGCTTCTGATATTGCAGATGTGTTAAAAAAACAAACAAAAAAAAAACAATGGGGAACACAACGATAAAGCAGTATTTTCAAGAGATTAACTCTTTTGGAAAAGTCTGTTTGCAACTAATTTAGCCCTTGTGTAAGCAAGAAAAGCAATATTGTCCAGAGGAAAGAAAACTGGTGGTTACAAATGCACTCTTGACCATATTGTGTTACTCTTATTTTTGTCAGTATTGAGAAAAGAAAGTAATCTCAGTTTAGGGATGGGAGATATACTGGAAGACACGATTATAATTTACATGTGTTTTTAAGTATTGCTGTGTAAAAACAAGTGATTTTAAACCGTTGAAGCGCAATAAGCATCGAAAGAGAACTCAAGTCACTGCTCGTAGAGTGCTTGAGTACCGAATTGAATTATTTTTGCCACCTTATTGGGCCGCCCGACAATATCAAACATGTTTGATATTTAGGATTATAAATCGGGATGATTACGACTATGATTACGTCAGTACTTCCACAATAGCCAATGAGAGACAAGTCTACAAGGAGACGGAAGTGACGAAACTGACCGTGAAACAACAAGCAGCTATGCGGGTCCGGTGGACAACAGAGATGGACCGGCTGGTCGAAATGTGGTGACAACACGGCTGTTTTTTCAAGCTAAAAAAAAAAAAGCAAATTTCCACGACACAGTGTCCGTTTTGTTTACATCCGCTTCCCTGTGAGATAAATCTAAATCTAGCATAAGAATCTTAAGAAAATCTACATTTTCAACTAAATATACAAATACATTTAATTACTAAACTAAATTAAATACATCAACTAAATTACTGATCGGCCCACATTGTCACTGTATGATAATTGAACTGAGCTGATGAAATCACCGTTTTCTCCAGAGCGGCTGTACAGCCGAATCAAATTCTGTTGCATTATTTTCCTGTTTAAAACTGTGAAGCTGCTTTGACACAATCTGCATTGTAAAAAGCGCTATATAAATAAAGTTGACTTGACAAGTTGACTTGTAGTGTGTGATGCGCCATGATTTTTAAATCTTGTAGTGTGTGCAGGTTTGAGATTTGAAAGAAGAAAATCTGCGAAGATTCTCCTTATGTGTGTGATTCAACCAGATTTCGCAATCGGTTAAGATTTAAAAACTAGTCTGAGCCTGGCTTTATGTGTCAAATGCCCATTTTTGCGAGTATCCTCGTTAACACAGTCATTTATGTCTTAAGTTAATGTAAAAAGTTAATGTAGATCAGCACATTCAGGACCTGTCCAAACGGAGACGCGTTTAGCTGTATACGTACAAATTTTCGTACAAAAAATAAATCGTTTTCGTGTGTACAGGCAATCCGTATATTTTGTGAAACAGTGATGTCATCACACCATGTCCCGCACGGCCACTGGGCATGCACACATCAATATTGCATCATTTAATTACTGTATTTACATTATTGTAAGGTTTAGGCTACGGTAAGTAGAAAATTTATTTATTGTTATTTTATTGCGAGATTTTGCCTCACTTCCGACCATTGCTGCACCCCTTCTAGCCATAACTCTTCTTCTCTGTTTTTAGTGTATTTCTATGGCAGAATTACAGCACCACATACTGTTCTGGCATGTGTACTACATTGTTTTGAGTCAGTTTTAGTGTTTTCGTGTGTACGCAATATTTCTTGAGATGAGGGGAAAAAAGATTGGATAGGGAAAGCTCTGGCTTCGTGTGGATGTGGCCTCAGTCTTAAATTGACAGCAGCCTAATAAACAATCTCATTGCTCTTGACTTTTGTAACTTTAATAAAACTAGATGTATGTTTCATTTTCACTATGCAGTGTTTTTTTATTTATTTATTACTTTATATAAGTTATATAGTATTTATTTTAGGTCTATTTCATTTGCGCCTTTGTTCTTTTGTAGTTTTGTGCTATTGCTTGTAATTAGTTTATTTTATTCTTCTTTTATCACTGATTGTTTCTTGTCTTCAGTAACTTAGGATAGCAGTTATTTTTACTTAGCCTAGTAGTTTTTTGTGATTATTGAAATTGATGGCAAGAATTGTATCAAAAATGTTATTATTTAAAGCAAAAATAACTATATTGTGATATATCGTTATTATGAAATTAAATTACTCCTATCGTGATGTAATATTTTGGTCATATCTTCTTTTCTTTTCTGTATTTTGTTGCATGTTCTTCTACTGCAGTGTAGTAAGCTCATTGAATGGTTGTCCATTCCTCCTAGTGTTTGAAGTCAAGTGAAGAATAGTAGCCGCACTCAAGGGGGGATGTGGGAAACTCCACCACTGCTTTGAAATGGACTTAAAGGGGTGGTAAAACACATTCTTTCGAAGGCTTTATTGTGTTTATGGGGTGCACTGTAACATGTGTTCATGCTTCGTTTTTAAAAAATTGCATTATTTTTCATATATTTTACCTTTCTTCTACACTGCTCTGTCCCTCCTTGTAAAAACGGTCTGATGGTTTCCGGGTTGTATGAAGCCGGTCCCTCAAAAATACGCAATGGGCTCAGATTGGTTAGCAGGCCCAGTGTGTTGTGATTCGCTAACCACATAGTGTATGTTTTCCGGAAACGTCACGCCCCTTACCTTTACCGGTAGCCTGTGCTTTGGGTAGTACAATGGCGTCAATAAAACCATACCAATTTGAGCCCGAATCAGACCCAGACAATTTTAGTGAAGATGATCGAGCAGAACCTGTTCAGTCCTCAAGAGTAAAGACTGCAGATAGTAATCGCTACTGAATGGCACCGTTACTTTTGTATTTTTAGAACGATTTGCCAAATATCTGTCGCAAGAACGAACACTAAACATTGGCTTTACTATAGTATCCAAATCAAACACAGAACCATGTTTAGCATGCCTGTAGATAAACAATACATAAAAGCTCTAATCAAAGAATAATTTACACTAATACCAAGTTCGCTGTTGAGATTTAAAACAGTTTGTAATGTTAGGTGTTTGTTGGATAACGTTAAGTATGAATGAGCATTTAACAAACTGGTTTGCAGAGTCAAACAGCGTTGTCATCTGTGTACTTCCTTGCTACAACGTACAATTAACAATACGAACTATTACAGGAAAACACATAGACGAAAAATAAATCATACTACAGGTTGTGGCCCGTAAACAGCTTCTGTTTTTAAATCCATCTTTCAGGACAAGCCGTTGTAAGAATCCTTCATTGAACTCGTGAAGATTGTGGAAGCTTTCCTCCATGAAATGTGCAGCGGGAGCCGCGCACGCGTCTCATGCCGGTTTCACACTGCATGCGTTAGCAGGGAGTAAGCAGCGCATATTTTTTTCCGCGCCCATGTTAACAGATTAGAGCATTCACACCGCACGCAGAGGCGTTTTTTTGCCGCGCTGCTCACGTTCTCCATACTCACCACTCCTGCCCTGCCAATGCACTGCTTGCGCGTGCGGTGTGAAGCCGGCGTGACTGGCAGTGTTTGTCTCGTGCAGCTGAACCGCGGCTCGTGTATTGCAAATACAGACGAATATTGTCCATTTTGTCACATTTTCCGGTCTTCTCCTCCGACCCCTGTCTGTCTCATGCTTTGATTTATGATGGGCAGCATATATCTGCTGCAAATGCGATCGTGTTCCCCTCTGTCTCATACACGCATGCATATAACGTTGTATGTTAAACGCACTACAACGCACCGCTGTCCCTAGGAAGGCTGAACAAAGTGGACCTGCAATCCGGATGAAAATAACAGCGTTTCGTCGGCATTGGCAACAACACTCCAGCCTACTAACTATACCACAACAACTATTCCCCGCGGCGATACAAAATGCCCCCCCCCCCCCCCCCTTTTAATATTTAATATTCTCGGAGGAAGGGTTTATGTAAATATTGGGGCTGGTGATGTCAGTAACCCTGGAGGAATGTGTAGTAGTCCCTGACGGCCGTTTGCTGTAGTCCTTAGAAATTGATTTCTTTAAAAGCAAACATCTCCCTTTGCTTTAAACTTTGAACGTTGTAACTTTGCAGATGTTGTTTATGCTCAAACAGCAACATTACACACTAGCTAAAGTTAGAAAAGTGAAATCGTGGTTTACCACCCCTTTAAGGATGTACAAATGAGCTGGGCTGCTCTAGCAAAAGAGTGAAAGTACAGCGTAACAGACTTTGCCTTACGGCAGTGGCAGGATGAAACTGTAGGTGAATCAGCCCCCTGTGTCCTGAAGTCACAAATCATTCGGCCCCCTGACTGTGCTTCTAACCTTTACACATACACTGCACTCAGGAAATGATTTAATAGGTTTCTAGAGGCCTGGGATGTTTACTGACAGAAAGATATCTCCTTTTATCTGTCAGTGGTGAGACAGAAATCTTTCAGTCCATGGGTAAATATGAAATTTGTCCTTTGGTAGAGGAGGCACAATGTAGCTACTCCCAAAGATGTAAAATAATAATCGAGTTTATTTCTTCAACTATGTGTAATTTGTCCCATGGACATTTAAAAGAAAAATCATCTACTAACATATACATGGATATAAAGGCATTATAGTACAGTTCTGTCATTTTATTTGTCTTTTTGGTGTTTTTTATTTAAATAAAGAATTAGCTGTTCTGAATGCATATAGAATATAATACAGCACAAACAAAGCATTGTAAACATCCTAAATGAAATGAAATATTTCCACACATTTGGAATATTTTGACAAAATGACAGCTTGATTGGAAATAAAAAAAAACAAAAATATTCTGTTAGCAAGTAATATTTACCTTATATTTATCATATTTCATCTCAAGCATACTCTTTTGAAAAAAAAATATTTTGTACAAAATATTTTTTTATACATTTTGCATTATTGTAGATTTTATTAGTTTAGTTAGCAAATGTACATATTTTAATATTTTTCTATAATGGGTTTTTAGTAGCCTTTCATTTGGAAAGCAAAATTACGATTTTGTGACCTTTATATAACAAAAAGAAAAAGTTCATGGAATCAATCCAATAAACAGAAACAGCCTTTTACAAATACTACATTCATGCAGCTATTCAGTTTTTCTGGTCCGTAACCAAAACTATTCAATGAGGTAAGCAATAGGTCCTGACAAGGACAAAAACACTTTTCCAGTGTCTCTCAGCTCTCACTACATCAAGGTCTTTTGTTCATCAGTCTTTTGATCATCAGCCTTGATGGAACTGTCTGGTAAACTTTCTGTACTAATGAACAAAAGGTTTGTAATGTTTTTACTGGCTTTAAATCAACCATTCTTAGAAGTAACAGTTTGGTAAAAAATGAATTTATAAGGGAAACGCCACCAAAAAACACATGTATAGCACAAAGAATTAGACGCCACATTGATCCAGTGGAATGTTATGGTCAGATGATGATCTGATAATGGGGATATAACTCCAGTTCAGTCTAAACCCATCCCTAACATAATTTGTTTGGAATGGAGTTAAGATTTTATGTTAGAATTACAGCATGGGTTCATTTATTGTGAATGGGAGAGCAATAAATTCCATCTATCTGCAGTAATGCACCTCATTAAATGTTAAACAACAATGTGATTTATTGAAATAAAAAAAACTCTTTTTCTTGAAGAGGAGAGTGTAGTTCAGTTAGTGGTGATATGAAGCAATGTGTTCTACACATTTCAGGGGGCTTATTCCATCCCCACAAAACCATAAGATTCACCCCAACAAACAACAGCAAATGAACCATGCTATTTCACATTTTTACTTAAAGAGATAGTTCACCCAAAAATGAAAATTGCCCCATGATTTACTCACCCTCAAGCCATCCTAGGTGTATATGACATTCTTCTTTCAGACGCATACAATCAGAGTTATATTAAAAAATGTCCTGGCTAATGCAAGCATTATAAGCCCAAAAAGTGCATCCATCCATTATAAAAGTACTCCACAGCGGGTTCCAGGGGGTTAATAAAGGCCTTCTGAAGCGAATAGATGGGTTTGTGCAAGAAAAATACCCATATTTAACACATTTTTAAAGTAAAATATCTAGCTTTCGCCAGACTGCCTTCCATATTCAACTTATAGAAAAAGCGTAACTGGTGCGACGGTGGACGTAACGTAAGCGTTTTGAACTGCAAGAGGCATTAAGCCGGTTTCACACCCCATGCGCAAGCAGTGCGGAGGCAGCGCAGAAGCGGTGCGTATGGAGAGCAGGAGCAGTACGTGCCCATTGTGCTTTCACACTGGCAGCGGTTGCCGCGAACAGCTGAACCGCAGCTTGTGCACTGCAAATACAGACGAGTATCGTCGATTCTGTCACCTTTTTCGGTATTCTCCTCCGACCCCTGTCTGTCTTGTGCTTTGATTTATGATGGGCAGCATGTCTCTGCTGCGAATGCAACCGTGTTCCCCTCTGTCCCAAACACATATGCATATAACATGCTGTATATAGGTAGTTTGCATGAAAAAATTAACCTTAAAGTTAAGCTATGCCTCAAGTTTTAATCATTTCAACAGGCCTTTGAAGTTTGGGCATGTGTTGTGTTTTCGTGTATTTTATTTTAAAAAATTCCACAGCACTTGGTGTCATATGGTGATCGTGAAACACGGAACACGGAATCACTACATTCCCTACATTTTCATAGTGAAATTTGTTATTTTTCATGTTAATCAGGTAAATTTGGATCAAGAACAATGCACTGTGACTTTAATATACGTGCCGCAGTGCCGCCCAGTGTGAATGCTCTTATCTGTTCACATGGGCGCCAAAAAAATGCTCTGCTAACACGCGCAGTGTGAAACCGGCCTTACACTTTCTTTGTAAGTTGAATACGAAAGGCGGTCTGGTGGAAGCTAGATAATTTTAAAGTTTTAAATATGGATATTTTTCTTACACAAACCCATCAATTAGCTTCAGAAGGCCTTTATTAATCCCCCGAGCCATATGGATTATATAATGGATGGTTGCACTTTTTTGGGCTTCAAATTTTGGGCTGCCATTCACTCTCATTATAAAGCTTGGATTAGCCAGGACATTTTTTTAATATAACTCCAATTGTATTCACCTGTCATATACACCTAGGATGGCCTGAGGCTGAGTAAATTATGGGATAATCTTCACTTTTGGGTGAACTATCCCTTTAACAAATCATAAAAAATTTCCCTGATGTAACACATCTGACATCTAGAATAATGAGCTTTATAATTAATTTTTGTCATCATTTATTCACCCTTGTGTCATTCCAAACCTGAATGACGCAATATATATATATATTCCATTGACTTTCAAAATATCTTCCTCCTTGTTCCACAGAATGGAATGAGGGTGAGTAAATGATGACGGAATTTTCTTTTTTGGGTGAATTAACCCTTTAACTTTCAACCCTTTCCCCCCTATAATTCCTCCATCTACATGTCTAGAGGGTTGCTTCGGGACATTACTTGTGATCTTGCTAGTGTGTAGAAACTTGTTTTACAACTACCACTTTATTTTCTGTTATACAACACAAAACTTTTCCTGTGCCTTGTTTTGTAACTCAAATTATGTTGGCAATAACTTAAAATGGCACAAATTTATTTTGGCGCAACATTAGGCCATAACAGTGTGCAATTATTTTGGCATCAAGTCACAGCACACAATTGGCATAGTATTAGCTCATAACAACATGAAATCAATTCAGTGTAGCAATTTATTCCAAACAAACAAACAAACATTAATGCTAGGATATGAACACGAGAACCAATTATGACTAGCATTTGACTATCCTGCTGCCTGGACAGTGCCAGAGATTATTCGGCTGCTGAATGTCATCTCAAGTTTTGTATTTCGCAGCATGAATGGCTTTGCATAGACTGTTGTTCGTGGTGATGCATTCCCGTTGTCTGAATCTTTGCAAGAGATTTGTGTCCCATTGTCACAGATAACAGCCCTTGTGTAGCTGTCTTCATCAAACATGTGAATACAGTAGAAGTATTTATATTGCAGACAAGATAACCCTCTACCCATCTGGAATAGTAATCAGTGGTAACCAGTAGATTCCACCCTAAGCGAAATGGACCACATAGATCAATGGCTACAATTTGTCATGGCTTGTCAGGCAGCCCTGTTCAGACCATAGGAATGGGTTTTGAGGGCATGCTGTTCATGCTGCACCACACAACTTCACTAAGTGATTCACGTCTCTTTGTCTGCAAACCTTTGTGTGCAGTCGTTAATTTTTTTTTTTTTTTTTTTTTTTGTTAAACGATGCCCTTTGTCATCCAGCAATTGCTATATGATTTTCTTGTAAAACTGCTGTCCAATGCCATAATGGTGTGAACACTTGGCTTGGGATGGATCTATTATAAACCTTGCTCCAGAATATTGATTAGATGATTCACTTTTTTGCTAACCAGCCACTGTGGTTCTCCAAAGTTACTAGCCATTCAGCATTTTCACTGGCCACAATTTTCACATCGATACCATGGGGGAAAACTGCCATATAGATATTTTTTATATTATCTTATAATTTGGTAGCAGATGTATTAGGCTTCTGTCACTTTAAGACCTGACACACTGATCCATTATACTGTTACACATGCATTTTCTTTCTCAACTGTTTACATACACTTAACTGACTGTGTTAACATGAATACTCGCCAAGCATTTTGACATTATTTTGTGTGTATTTGTTTGTTTAAGTGCAATAAGCTGTGAAAAAGGAACTTAATTTAGTACAGAGAGGATGCTTTATGTGCACGCACTTTTGGTGTGAGCACAAAATCTGCCAGAATTTGTAAAATTATGCATTTTAAGCCCAATTTAAGCCCTGTCGCACCAACGATATTAATCCGGAGCAAATTGAAGTGAGGGAAGGCGGGTTTATGTGTCGCAGTCGGAGAGATGAGAGAGTGAGAAAGCTGGTATTGTGTATCATGTATCGTGTATCTATTCTGTGGAAAATTTGTATTGGAAGCGTTTTAGATATTTTAGTAGCCTGACGTTGTCATACTAAATTCTAGTCAGAATATGAGTCTGATACTGCTCCATTGGGCTGTGATTATGGGGCGTGTTTCAACCGAATCAGGAAAGACCTCAATTGGATAGACCTACAACCAATCAGAGCAACGGAGTGACGCATAACTTTAGTTGTCAAATGTTAACAGAACTCAACTGCACACATTGTTGCCTGTTTTTCCATGTCGGCAGGTTGAAGCGACCCCAATTATGTACAACTACATTGCACTTAGTTTATTATTTCAGATGCCTTTTTAAAAGACTACAATTGAAAAATGTATATATTATATATAAAATACAACCCACCAAAATGACTGGTAGGAGTAACTGCATTCCACGCCACTGCTAAAATCCACCCGCATTTGGCGGGTTGGTGGTTGTTAATGATAAAAGCAGTTATAAGCGATTATTGGACAATCAGTAAATTGTTTAAAAACAGCTGATGATCAGGGCAATTTGTATCCTGCCAATCCAAAGGGTATGGAAAATATTTATCAGGCTGAGCGTGAGTCATCTCTTCCATTTTACTACAAGTTATAGAAAGAAACGTCTATAACGTCTATAACTTGTAAAACAGCTTGTGTACGTCACTTAGCGTCGCATATAAACTAACATACACATGTATATATGGCTCAGTGTTAGTTTCGTTAATAATTTCCGTCATTATTTTTGTCAATGACACTTTTTTCACAGACAAAAATGAGACAATAACTAAATAATGACAAAATGAATGACAAAAACTATGATGAAAATCTATTGACATTTTCGTCAACGAATAAAAACTAGAGGAAAATGTTAGGGAGGGACTAAATGGGAAGAGAATGGGATCCAGCTAAAGCTACCTTTTACAGTGTGTGAGTACAGAATTTAGCTCTCTTTTGTGTCTGAATGGACAAATACTAGGGGTGTGACAGTACACGTATTCGTACCAAACCGTTTCGGTACAGGGCTTTTGGTACGGTGCACGCGTGTATTGAACGGTTCCGAATGCAATCTTTAACAGTTAACAGTCGGCTTGTTTTAAGCGCGGAACACACTTCAATCCAAGTTCCCACACAAACATATTAAGTATTCAGTCCATTTTTATCATGAAATTCAAACGATAAATGCCGTTTTGTTGCTCTTTAATGTGACGTGACTGATCACTGTATAGGCGCGTCAGTTCAAGTGGGGGTGCGGCACGCGAGTGAGCGCGATCATCTCTTCTTAAAGAATAAACATGAATTAATATCTTAAGGTATCTTGAGGATACATTACAACTTACTGAAACGTATCATATGTTGTGTAATCGCTCAATCAGTGTTTCAACGGTGGAAAGACGTCAATAAAAAAGCTTGTAAACAATGTCACGTAGAATTACATTTAGAAGTCAGAAGTCAATCAGTGTCCACAGCTGGTTAGTTCACTAGAGAAATCAACTCTTTCACTAAATATATGCACTATATAAGCCTATATATTCATTATATTCTACTGAACCTGTTAGTGATGTCTTGATTTATTTAATGTATGTTTAAATAAATCTGTCATGTGTATAAATGATTATATTTCAACAACGAATTGGAGAAAAAACATAATTTTATAATTAGATTTAGAAGTTAATGCAAAAATGGCCTTGGGTGAAGATTACATGTTTGCATACAATATGTTTGTAGTAAAGTTGGTTTGTACGGGAAGAAGGAGGCGGGAACCGGCGAACGTTTAAAACGTTTAATCAAAAATAAACACAAAATAAAATGGCGGCGGCAGCCCCTCGGGGCCGACTGCCGACTACACACAAACAAACACAAAATGAAAATAAAAAGCTGCAGCCCCTCACGGACGACTGCAGCGAAAACATAACAAAACGTAAATAAAACATAACACAAAATCCAGGCCTGGTCCTCTCTCGTCCCTCACTGTCGTCGCTCCTCCTTTATACTCCCTCACTCCTCCGAGATGAGAGCCGAGATCGCTGCGGCGCGCAGCTGGCACTCCTCCTCCCTGATGAGCGCCGCCTTGTCCCGCCCTCACGGCCCCTCGACCTCGCTGCTCGCCACAATGTTATTTGAGTGTTGATCTAAAAATAAATAGCAACTGAATTTAGGCTATTTTGGGCTCTGTTGTTAACCTTTAATGTAATAGTAATGTGCAAGTAAGGGCTCCCTATATAGTTTACACAGCATTATCTTTAAGAAACTTTTAGTTATAATTGAATTCATTTAAGGACAGACACTTTTTTTTTCAGTAAACCACTGTTTAATAAAAATAAATAAAAAGCAATTTTGTAAAACTGCTGTACTGAACCGTGACTTCAAAACCGAGGTACGTACCGAACCGTCAGTTTTGTGTACTGTTACACCCCTAACAAATACACACAACATTGTCAAAATGTCTGTTTTGGAGAGTCTCCACAGAAATACAGCAGCCTAATAAACCTAATGCTGTCTGTGCCTTTAATATTAATCAAACAACAGAAGAAAAAGAGAAACGTATTCGCTGCTCTTTAATAGCTTTAATAGGGATTCATTATTTTTTAATTTATACTAAATATGTCTGCTTTAAAAGAATAAAGAATGATGCAAGTTGTTATAAAGAATGCATATATCGTTCATTGAAAAGAAGACCATATGTTCTTCTTTAGGAGAAGTGGTTTTATTTAATTTTAAGATAAATAAAGATATGGTATATGCCACAGAAGTTAAATCTGTTAAATCCATCCAAGAGCATATAACGAGGACATTTTAGAAATTCTTAGCCACTTCAGCTCTGCAGCATATTTAGAGTTTTTTTTAGAGAATTAGGCATATCTGAATTTAAAAGAGCGCCCTACCCACATACATTGGAGTAAATTGATAAAAATGGTCTCATTTTACAGAAAACACTCTAAATTTTAACGCAGTGGTGGAATATTGCATATATTATATTGTATTTATTCACAATTTTATGATAAACATAGATAAAAAAAGTCATATTTTGATATATTTTTTAATTTATTTTTCCCTTCAGAAAGTTTCTGTGGATTCCACTAGGTAAACAGGGGGAAAAATAATTTTCTTGATATCTCCTTCCAAATAAAAGTTATTGAGATTAATCTGTGCAAACTATCTAATAACTCCTACTCATCTTCATTGATTTTCCATAGCCGCTGGGAAATCGAAAAGAAGGCTCCGCCTCCTCAACTTTGGAAAGGGAGATCTAGATCTGATTGGTCTAGAAGCATGATGCACATGTCTATAGAGAGCTGAGATATTCAGCTTTTTTTGACGTATGACGCAATACGTGATGACGTCATCAAAAATCACGGCTAACAAAGACGTTCCAAACTAAGGATAATAAGAGTATTTGTTAGTGATGGGAAGTATGGATCATTTTACTGATCTTTGAATCTCGTTCAGCAAAATGAACAAATCTTTTTTCAAATCATTTTGTTCATTTCAGCAGAATCTAATTAAAACGTTACATGCTACATTATTTAACACATTTAGTACTTTTGGAATAAAAAATAAACTGTAAGCTAATGCAGCCATGGCCTTTGAGAAATAAATTATTAATTAATTGCTTAAATTGCTTCAGTCTATGTATGCAGTCTGTTCACCTCACCTCCCGATCAAAATCGTGCTTTCCTTTGTCACTTCACATTTAAACACGTCTGTTCCCTGGAAAGTTTAGTTCACCTCTCGGGTATGAGCCGTTAGTTCAGTCATCATGTCTGATCTGGGCTGTGACAGCCTCATGTAATACATGCGTCCGGAAACAGAATTGATTAGTTCACCAGTCTCGAGTCTTCGGGTTTGAGTCATTCGTTCATCAAGTCCCAGACCCATTTGCAATATGCATTCACCGGAAACAGAAAATATTAGTTCATCTTTCGAGTCTTCTCGTTCAAGTCGTTCATTCTTTTTTCACGTGACCGCTTTCCTGTTCAGTGTCTCGCAACCTATACAATATTACAGTCGTATTATTGACTGCATGTTGTAATATATTTATTATTATAAATCATCAGTAGATATGTGCAATAAACATTTGTTATGCCTATCCGTTCTGAACAACCCAATGTGTCCGGGATGGGTCAAATGCAGACCTTATTATCTTTTTCTATGTAAGAAAGCTGAGGTTCTAATCTTTCAAACGATACCATATATGTCTAGTTCCCTTTCAGTCGGTCACGTTCGACGTACGTCGAAACTGACCGACGAATTGGGATCTATTTTCAGAGACCAATCTACTTCGAGTGTATAGAAACGAGCCAATAAACATTGGCATGTGGTTCAAGCACCGCCCCGCAGCGCGGGTATAAAACACGGACGTGAACAACGCATACCGCTTTCAACTTCGGAGCCGATAGTTTTGCTGCTTACCTGCGCAAGACTGTTTCTGCCGAGAGTGTTCAAGAGAACGGGCACTTTAAAAGAGCAATTTTCCATTCCTAAAAGAGCATACACAGTTTGACACTGCGTCTTTTTCAAGATGTCACTCAAACCGTGTGTTTCTGGATGCGGTTGTTTCCTGTCCTCATTTGACGGCCACGATCTCTCTCGCATATAAACATGTGAGGCGTTCGTGGGTGATCCGTGTTCTCTCAGGAGAACGTGGTCACGTCGGCTTGAGTGTTCAGTGCGCCGTGTGCCGTCTGGCGTGGCTGACAGCGGGGGTTGCCACGGCAACTCAGCGCGTCACTCGCGCTCTGGTGCGTGGTCGAGACTATGATGCCTCAAACGGGGTTGAGTCCCTTTGCTTATTCCCTGATCTAGTTATTTTTCTGTTGCTCCAGAAAAGCGCTACTTTGGCTAATAAGCCTTGGTGACCTGAGGATTACAGTGGGGCTTCCCCGCCGGGTAACCATTCCCTGTGGGCCCCCACTCCTCTATCGCATCACAAGCATGCTGAGACTTTGTTCGTGGGTGGTTCATGTTCCCTTATGAGAACATGACCACGTCGGCGCGTTGTTCACCGTGCCTCTTTCTAAATAGGGGCTTGAGTGTTCAGTACGCCATGTGCCGTCAAGTCGGGCGGCCACGTTCATTGTCCCACATGCCTGCTGGTAGCTTACAGATGGGATTGCTGGTCCTTTTTGAAAAAAGGGGGGACCTAGCATTTCATTTGGGGCTCTGGCAGAGGACAGATGTCAATTGCTGCATCGGAGAGAGGGCTGTTATGCGCTGGAAATGATAATGCTGAGTTTCCCACTATAATAGTGTGCGCTCATGCTGAATCAGATTCAGAGTTGACAGCCATGCTTTCTGGGGTGGCTGCCCAGATGTGCATTGAAAAAACTTAGCTGTGTGGAACTATTTGGTGCCAAAATATGGAACACCAAAAGGGCCATAATCTGTATAATTTTTTTCCCTCTCTCACTGCCCTCTGTCCTGCATGCACGAGGGTAGTCCTGACCCAGGGGTTATGCAGGAACTGCGTGCGGTGATGGAAGTCACTGCACGCTCCCTGGGTCAGGCGATGTCCATACTAGTGGTCCAGGAAGCTGGGGCTAAACCTGGCAGATATGCGTGAGCCCGACAAAGTTTGGTTCCTCAACGCCCCTGTCTGTCAGGCTGGCCTCTTCAGCGACGCCATCGAGAACTTCACCCAGCAGTTCTTGGTGGCCCAGAAGTAGATGGAGGTGGTAAAAAAAAAAAATCCTGCCCCGACGACTAGCTGCTGCCTCCACCAGTCGTCGGCCACAGTGCCTCCATCTGCTTGTCGCCGAGGGCGTCTCCCTGCGTCCGCCTCCGCCTCTGCTAACCCAAGCAGCAGCCTCCACCCGGGAAGCAGGGCGCCGGACGCAAGGGGGCCGCCCAACCCGCTCAGGGCCCCGCTAAGTCTGCCGGCAAACGTAAGGGTAAGTGGCCCTGAGATGGGCAGCCCAGGGACGGATGGATCTGCTCGGAGGGAGATGGTGTCCACACCCCTCCCCCCCTCCTGGAGGAGGACCGGGGGGCCAAAATAGCACCTCTGCCACTAGCTCCTCGGAGCTCAGTGGGACCCACATTGTCAATAAAAGAGCAGTCTCCTATGTCCCTGGGCCCCAAGAGGGCCAAGAGGGCCAAGAGGGCCAAGAGGGCCAAGAGGGCCAAGAGGGCCAAGAGGGCCAAGATTGTTGTGCGCGACGCCCCCGGGCCTTGCCACTCCAGTCTTCCCCTCTTCTCGCCAGGGGGAAGTGTGGGGCTAGAGGACGCCTCCGGGCCTTCTCTCCCCCACACTTCCCCACCTCGGAATGTTCAGACCCTTCTCCGGGTTGCCTCCGGGCCGTCCGAGTCAGGTCTGAACATTCCACCTCACTGCCTCACCCTGGGTACGTCTGTGGTGCCATTGGTCCCGCTTGCTCAGTCTCTGGGAGCCTGGCTAGAGCTCCCGGGGCTGTCTCGCTGGCTCATCCGTACCATCAGACTCGGTTACGCGATTCAGTTCGCGTGCCGGCCCCCCAAATACAGGGGCATCCTGTTCACCACAATGTGGAACAGCGATGCCCATGTATTGCGGGCGGAGATCGATGTCCTACTGGCGAAGGACGCGGTCGAGCCGGTTCCTCCAGCCGATATGAAGTCGGGGTTCAGCCCCTACTTCATTGTACCCAAGAAAGGGGGTGGGTTACGGCCAATCTTGGATCTGCACATTTTGAATCGGGCCCTGCACAGACTTCCGTTCAAAATGTTAACGCAGAAACGCATATTCGAATGCATCCGTCCCCAAGATTGGTTTGCAGCGATCAACCTGAAGGACGCGTACTTTCATGTCTCTATTCTTCCTCGACACAGACCGTTCCTACGCTTTGCGTTCGAGGGGAAGGCATATCAGTACAAAGTCCTGCCCTTCGGGCGGTCCCTGTCGCCCCGCGTCTTCACAAAAGTCGCGGAGGCAGCCATTGTTCCCTCCGTGAACATGCCGTTCGTATTCTCAACTATCTCGATGACTGGCTTATACTCGCCAGTCTCGAGAGCAGTTGTGCGAACACAGGGACCTAGTGCTCGGCCACCTCAGCCTGTTGGGCCTTCGGGTCAACCGAGAGAAGAGCAAACTCTGTCCCACACAGAAGATCTCTTATCTCGGTATGGAGCTGGATTTGGTCAACCGGATTGCACGCCTCACAGAGGTACGAGTCCAGTCAGTGTTGAACTGCTTGAATATGTTCAAAAGCAGGACGGCGGTCCCAATGAAATTTCTTCAGAGGCTCCTGGGGCATATGGCATCTGCAGCCGCGGTAACGCCGCTTGGATTGCTTCATATGAGACCGCTTCAACGCTGGCTACACGACAGAGTCCTGAGGTGGGTGTGGCAGAGCGGCCAGTATTGGGTCCCAGTTACCCGTACTGTCACGAAACCTTCAACCCTTGGTCCGACCCCTCGTTCTTACGGGCCGGAGTGCCCTAGAGACAGGTGTCCAGGCATGTTGTGGTATTCACGGATGCCTCAGCCACGGGTTGGGGGGCCACGTACAACGGGCATGCAGTCTCGGGTCTGTGGACGGGGTCCCAGCTGCATTGGCATATCAATTGCCTGGAGTTAATGGCAGTACGTCTCGCGCTAAGTCGCTTCAAGAAGCTGCTTCAGCACAAACACGTACTGGTCCGCACGGACAGCACTGCGGCCGTTGCGTACATCAACCGTCAGGGTGGTCTACGCTCCTGTCGCATGCTCCAACTCGCCCGCCACCTTCTCCTGTGGAGTCAGAAGCATCTGAGGTCGCTTCGTGCCATTCATATCCCTGGTGCGCTGAACCAGACAGCTGACAAGCTCTCTCGTCAGTGTCCACTTCCGGGAGAGTGGTGACTCCACCCCCGGTCTGTCCAGCTGATATGGGACCTCTTCGGAGCTGCGCAGGTGGACCTGTTTGCCACTCCGGACTCGTCCCATTGCCAGTGGTACTATTCCCTGAACGGGGGTACCCTCGTCACAGATGCACTGGCGCACAGCTGGCCCCGGGACCAGTCCGTTGAGTTAAAAATCCTGTCTATGAAGACGGTACTCCTGATTGCATTGGCCTCAATCAAGAGGGTGGAGGACCTGCATGCATTTTCGGTCAACGAATCATGCCTAGAATTCGGGCCCGGTAACTGCCCAAGGTTCCTACCACTCCCTTTCGGGACCAGGTGGTGAACCTGCAAGCGCTGCCTCTGGGGGAGGCAGACCCAGCCCTGGCTTTATGTCCCGTCCGCGCTCTTCGCGCTTACGTTGACCGGACACAAAGCTTAAAGGACCTCAGAGCAGCTCTTCGTCTGTTGCGGAGGCCAGCAGAAGGGAAAGGCTGTCTCCAAGCAGAGGTTAGCCCACTGGATAGTGGATGTTATCGTCTTAGCATACTAATCGCAAACTAACCCGTTCGGGTTGCGAGCGCACTCCACAAGAAGTGTTGCTTCCTCCTGGGCGCTGGCTCAAGGCGCCTCGCTGACAGACTTCTGTAGAGCTGCGGGCTGGGCGACACCTAACACGTTCGCTAGATTTTATAGCCTCTGTGTGGAACCGGTTTCTTCCTGTGTACTCGCCTCCAACGCCGGTAGACGCGAAGTACCCGTTCCTGTGTCGGCTTGCTACGCCACTCCCGCCTATGGCCGGATACGTGCGTTTATTTACTCCAGTTGTGTTCCCCAGAATGGTGAACCCTGTCGAGCTCCTCCGTCACCTCTGCGGTGTCAGACGTTGCGCCGTCTGACGCCAGGCCTGCACCCGTATGCTTGTGGAACGTGTGTGTTAGGCTGGGTCCATATGTAGTGGTCCCCTCACGGTGACCCCATATGTGTTTCTCCATGGTACCAGCTACCCTACTCGGCTAGCCCCGTGTCTTTCCCTTGACAGAGCCCGCTCTGTCGTCTCTGGGTGTGTTCTTTCCCCCCTGGGACCAGGTTGGATCCACCCCAGAGACTGCCATATGTAGTTACTACCCAGATAGGTTAGTCCGTATGAGTATTCTCCACCTCTCCTCCTCCAGAGGACGTGGCTCCACAGCGTACCATCTCCCGAGACGGGCATGCTTTCCCAGCGTTATCCAATAGTCACGCTGAGTGGGTCTTGCAGAAACAGCAGTGTCAGACCTCCCTGCCTTAAGCCCTGTCTGCTGCTCCAAATGGGAGCACCCAGTGAGCTTAAGCAGGGCGCTGGAAGGGCCAGCACCCTGGCGTTTTTGTAGGGATCCCAATTCGTCGGTCAGTTCCGACGTACGTTGAACGTGACCGACTGAAAGGGAACGTCTCGGTTACGTATGTAACCCTCGTTCCCTGAAGGAGGGAACGGAGATGTACGTCCCGTCGCCAGGTGCTGTGCTTCAGCTGCAGGCCCGAGTCACATCTCGGCTCCTCAGTTGTAAAAGCGGTATGCGTTGTTCACGTCCAAGTTTTATACCCGTGCTGCGGGGCGGTGAATGAACCGCATGCCAATGTTTATTGGCTCGTTTCTATACACTCGAAGTAGATTGGTCTCTGAAAATAAATCCCAATTCGTCGGTCAGTTCCGACGTACGTCTCCGTTCCCTCCTTCAGGGAACGAGGGTTACATACGTAACCGAGACGTTTTGTGCTGTACAACTTATAGATTTTTTCAAATGATTATGATGATGCAATATTGGACCCACGGGTGGATCGGTGAGGGGGTGCAGAGCTAATAAATGCATTACCATTCAACTAAACCCATTTGATTTGAGTTGACTAAATACTGTAGATAGATTTAGTCAACAAAAATCTTAGTCTTTTCACTATAATGCCATTCAGTTTTAGTCTACTAAATTTAATATGACTAAAGCTAAATAAAATTTTGCTGTCAAAATTAACATTGATATGGCTAAATCTGTTTTAATGCAAACTACTTTTTACATTTTACACCTTATACATTTACAAAATAAAAATTAATACAATTTATTTTCTTTGCAAATCATTTTTTTTTTCTGGTTTTACAACATAATGAGTTGAGAACCACGGCCTTAATCAACTAAAATTGTGCTATTATGCAGAGATTGGAACATCTAATTAGTCCCAGCATACTCATGGGTAAAAATGTAATTGTTTATATGATATTTGTATAACTGCACTCAAATGCACCGGTGCTGATTTAAAATGTGTATTGTTTCTTTGTTGCCATTTGAAATCTCTTTTAGGAGATGACTCTGCCTCCAGACAAAGCCAAAACAGATCAGAAAATGTAACTAAACTGCACTCCCCAATAGAAATGTTTTGCATATAACAGGGCACAAATGTCACCTCCTGCCATCTGTAATATAACTCATTGAATATGACCATGCCATTTGGAGCACAGGGGACAGCAGGTCTAGGCTGCAACTCCCTGACATTCAAAGAGCACTAGCACCCTGCCATGTTGCTTAAAAAAGAGTCAAGATCAAGAGTAGGTAGGAGACAGCTGAACGCACTTCAGCATTTACCAATTGAAATTATGCCATTTTGGCTTTTTACTGTATGTCACAGGTTAAAACGATTCAAAAATAATCATTCTTACATGAGCAGCTGCTTGTTTGTTTTTTGTTTTCCTAACAATGTAAAGGTTGAATGCACATGTGTGATTGGCTAATTATAGCAAGGACTTGTGCAATTTAGGGAAGTGTCTAGTCTTGACCTATGGGATTAGCCCCCTTTTTACATATTGATCTTAATCTCATTGTCTTTGTTGAGCATACAACCCCTCAGGCATCTCTGGTCTCAGCAGATCAGTCAGAGTAATCAACGAAATACCATCTGATTCAATTAAGATGGGAATAAACCATTTAAATGAGGAAATAGTCAATGTTCCATGTTTGTTCTTGAGTCCTCTGTTAACCCTATACTTAATCAATGTCTTGAACTAAGGAAATGCCATTCTTAACACTCTTTTTACATTTACATTCAATTATTTAGCAGATGCTTTTATCCAAAGGGTCTTACGAATGAGGAGAACAATAGAAGCAATCAACAATAAGGTTCATTAGTTAACATTAGTTAACTACATTAGTTAACATGAAGTAATAATGAACTGCATTTACAAACCTTTTATTTATCTTTGTTAATGTTAATTTCAACATTTACTAATGCATTATTAAAATCTTGTTAACATTAGTTAATGCACTGTGAACTAACATGAACAAACCACGAATAGCTGGATTTTTATGAACAACGTTAACAAAGATTAACTAATGCTGAACAGAGATGTTGTTCATGGTTAGTTCATGCTAACTAATGCATTAACTAATCTTAACTAATACAACCTTATTGTAAAGTGTTACCTATATCTTTATATTATTTAAACCATTTTGACACATAACCAACTGTTTTTGGCCTAAAACAGTTAGATTGTCCCCATTATTGGTAGGAGAGTCCCAAATCCAACCAGCTACCCAGGTCTAGGCACACATCTTTCTAATGAATGATAAGTAACACTATAATACTTGCATTTATGCTTTTGCAAATAACTCTGGAACCATATGGGTTATAATCAAAACTCTTTTCTCCCATCTGTTCTCCACAGTGGTTGCCTATAATTTCCTCCTCTTTTCAGAAAAAAAAAATCCATAGTTTTAAATTTTCTGCAAAAACAACTTTTTGAAACTCACTTGAAAGACCCTTATTGACTCAGCATTGACTCTGTGATGGGAAAACATGATAAATATTTTGATTTGTTGAAGTGATGTACCACATATATATATATATATATATTATATGCATTATATGATGCCTAAATTCACCCATCACATTTAAAATGATGGATTTTAATATTAAGTGTTTTATTTATTTAAAAAATAGTATTAAATGTTAAAGGGATAGTTCACCCAAAAATGAAAATTAGCCCATTATTTACTCACCCTCAAGTCATCCGAGGTGTATATGACATTCTTCTTTCAGACGAATAAAATCTGAGTTATATTAAAAATGTTCTGGCTAATCCAAGCATTATAATAGCAGTAAGAGGTGCTCTGTTTTTGAAGTCCATAAAAAAATGCATCTGTCCATCAAATAACGTGCTCCACGCGGCTCCGGTGTGTTAATAAAGGCCTTCTGAAGTGAATCGATACGTTTGTGTAAGAAAAATATCCATATTTAAAAATGTATTTCATTTTTTTCTATGGCTCTGCATCAGCTGTCGCCGTGCCAGACCCAATCTTTGATTGCGGCAGTATTTTGACCTTATTCACTGGAAGTTATGGTGCTGGGAATACTAGATGACATTCATTTACATTTACATTTATGCATTTGGCAGACGCTTTTATCCAAAGCGACTTACATTGCATTCAAGGTACACATTTTTTACATTTTTGTCAATTCTTGCTTTCCCTGGGAATCGAGCCCATGACCTTGGTGTTGCTAGTGCCATGCTCTACTGTTTGAGCTATAGGAAAGAGCTACTGTTTGAGATCTTATTCATCTGATAAGAGGTAAAAAATAAAATAAATACTGTTCGGTTTCTCGCAGAAACCGATCGTTTCGTGTATTAAGACATCAATGTGTCGCCACAAGCCGCATGGTTTAATAAGGATTCATATGTCTATGTGTTTTTACTCTCATTGCTCTCATACTTTAAAATATCCCCATTGACATGCATTATACGACTATCACTGCAACGGTTGGAGTTAAAAATCTTAAATTGTGTTCTACTGAAGAAACAAAGACCCCTACATCTTGGATGCCATAAACATAAAAATGTTGTTTTTGGGTGAACTATCCATTTAAGGAGGGATTTGCACTGAATAGCGTGTCAAATACAATGGCAGTTCAGGAGATAAGCAGTAATAAGATGAGATCACTGAGCTGTGCCATCCGTACTTCCCAAACGGACATTGGCACATTTTTAGTTGCCACTGGCTACGAGCTCTGCCTCCTTTCTGACGGAGCATATTTATAGCATATTTCATAACTTTTTTGTTCTGATATCAACTAGAAACAATGTTTAATTTACGAACATTTATTTTGAAATGTAAGTCAATGACAATTGTTTGAAGCCAGAGCCAATAGCGAAACTCATTTCACTTGGAGAACAAACTGGCTTGTCATGACTACTATGTTCTGACGAATTCAGAAAATATCATGGATTACAGTAAGTGGAAGTGAATGCAGAATAAATGAATTTACCCTCTGGTATTTTCATGTGATGGCCTGCTCTAATGAGAGACTCTAGGTCTGCACGCAAAGCAGGACATGTCCTTTTTTATAACCCTGTGATCAGTCCAGCCAGTGCAACCAAAAGCTTAACATTTTTGTGAACCCATAGGCAAGTAAAGTAAATGTATTTTGGAATACGTTTGAAATGAAGGCAAAACAACAGCAGATTTGTTTTTCCTTCTGAATCACATCAAGGATATATCCTTGTGGCAATAATGATCAAAATCGTTCTGTTAATACAGAACAGTCTACCCATATAGCTAGTTGCACCATGTATAATTCATAAGTGAGCTCAGCATTGACTCTGTGATGGGAAATATAGTGCATCTCTAATGGCTGAAATCATCGAAGAGAGCAGGTGTCCTTACTATCGATAGGGCAGTCTTAGGGGAAATGTGAGGCTACATTAGTGTGCCAGGCAGGCTAAGGTGTAAATAATAACCAGGCTGTAAGGTAATTGCCCTGCGAAGAAGCAGCCAGTCTGTCTTTACGCATATGGGAGCAGATGTACAGCTAGATGCCCAGATACAATGAACGTTCTCCTGTGGAATTAAAAGGTGATTCATATCCTTCCATGCATCAATGATAATGCAATTATTAGTCCTGAACATGATCACTTAACCGCCCAAAATGGCTAGGTTGTTTATGTGCACATAAATTTGTTAGATCGTTTTTCTTTGCTGAGGAGAAGTGCGACCCAATTAAAAAGAGAGTGTCTGGAAAATAAGTCACTCAAGCTTTTGACAGTGGAAGACAGCATCAGGTTTTCACTGTGTTACATCATTAACTCGCACACTCAGTGGGAAGAAAAGCAATAAATATTTTGTAGAGTTGTAGTTGGTCACTTGCTGTCAGTAACATGCTGGTCATCTGGAGCTGACGTCTAATCACAGCCATGATCGAGGGAGACAGTTGTGGCATATGGTGTTGTTGCAGTATTTCAGATATTCAAACTCACCCTAAACATTGGTGAAAAGGTTTACTTCTGTATTTAGAACCAGTTTTATATATAAAACCTACAGTATATGTATGTACTGTGTGCAAAAATAAAGTTTGTTACACACACACACACACACACACACACATCTGGTTTACTATCTTTGTGGGGACTCTCCATAGACGTATGGTTTTTATACTGTACAAATTGTACATTCTATCCCCTGACACTACCCCTACCCCTACCCCTAAACCTACCCATCACAAAACAACATTCTGCATTTTTAGTAATAAAACACTCATCCTGTATGATTAATAAGCTTGTTTCCTCATGGGGACCTCAATTTAGGTAATCAATTACATCAAAATGTTTAAGTTAATGAATTCAAGTTTAAGTAGAACTGGCAGATTTTTATTTTGTACTTTTATTTGACTTTATTTAATTGCTCTTAACTTTCTCTATGTTAGAAAGCTAATTGATGCATTTATCTGATACCAGATACCACAGCACACCTTCAGGGGTTTAGTGGAGTCCATGCTTCGACAGGTCAGGGCTGTTTTGGCAGCAAAAGGGGGGCCATCACAATATTAGGTCGTAATGTTATGCCTGATCGGTGTATAATACCTAACTTTGGCATTTACTCTCCCTTTCGGGTATCATGGCAAAGCATGCTGGGAAATAGAAATTGCAGCCCAGTTTCAGATGCATTTTAAGTTTGTCTAAATAAAAAGAAACAAGTTAATAAAAATCAAAACAATGAAACAATTCAGATTACTTAAAATGTGTCAGTTTTGTGAACTCAAAAGAAAAAGAAAGTTCTAAATACTCATGAACATTAATTTGATTGAGCAAATTAAAAAATGTAAGTTCCCTTTCAGTCGGTCACGTTCGACGTACGTCGGAACTGACCGATGAATTGGGATCTGATTTCAGAGACCAATCTACTTCGAGTGTTTTAAAATGAGCCAATGAAGATTGGCATGCGATTCACGCATTCCACGCACCGCCCCGCAGCGCGGGTATAAATAAGGAAGTGGAATGCATGATCATTGCTTTTCTACTTCGGAGCCGAACAGTGAATGTTTCCTGTTTCCTACGAAGAGTGTTCGAGTCTCGTGAGAGGACTGTTTCTGCCAGTGCGGGTGTGACGGCGCGTCTCAGCGAGTGACTGCTTCAACGGACATCAAAGTATTGGTTCGCTGGGCGTTTCCGTTTTGAGTGCACACACAGGCTTGCACTATTGTACTGTGTGGTGCCGCGGTCATCTCCCTTAGTGCTTCAGCACATAAAAGAGCAGTTTCCTTTCTAAAAGAGCAACGCGGTTTGACCCTGCGTCTTTTTCAAGATGTCATTCAAACCGTGTCATCTTTTTCAAGATGTCATTCATTTTGTGAAACCGTGTGTTTCTGGATGTTTCCTGTCCTCATTTGACGGCCACGATCTCTCTCACATATAAACATGTGAGATTGCGTTCGTGGGTGATCCATGCTCTCTCAGGAGAGCATGGTCACGTCGACGCGTTGTTCGTTCAGCGCGCCGTGTGCCGTCGGGCGCCGGCTGACAGCGGGGGTTGCCACGGCAACTCAGCGCGTCACTCGGCGCTAGAGATGCGCGGTTGAGACTATGAAACCTCAAACGGGGTTGAGTCCCTTTGCCTATTCCCCGATCTAGTTTCTTTTCTTGCAAAAGCCAGAGAAGGACTACTTCGGCTAATAAGCCTTGGTGGCCTGAGGATTACAGTGGTGTCCGCACCCCTCCCTCACCCCCTGGAGGAGGACCGGGGGGCCCCGACTGGTGTCATACTCTGGAGTCCAGCGGTACCCACATTTCAGAGCAGTTTCCCCTCTCCCTGGGCCCCAAGAGGGCCAGGTTGGCAGTGTGCGACACCTCCGGGCCTTCTCACTCCTTTCCTCCCCTCCCCCTGCCACGGGGCAGCAGTGTGGGCACCAAGAACGCCCCCGGGCCTTCTCACCCACACTCTGTCCCAACCTGGAATACTCAGACAACACTCCAGGCCTCCCGAGTCGGGTCTGTCTATTCCGCCTCGCTGCCCCACCCCGGGTACGTCTGTGGTGCCGTTGGTCCCGCTTGTGCGGTCTCTGGGGGCTTGGCTACAGCTCCCCAGACCGTCTCGCTGGCTCATCCGTACCATCAGACTCGGCTACGCGATTCAGTTCGCTCACCCGCCTCCCAAGTACAAGGGCATCCTCTTTGCCTCCGTGCGAAGCAGCGATGCACAGGTCTTGCGGTCAGAGATCGATGTCCTACAGGCGAAGGACGCGGTCGAGCCGGTTCCTCCAGCCGATATGAAGATGGGGCTCTACAGCCCCTACTTCATTGTACCCAAGAAAGGTAGTGGGTTACAGCCAATCTTGGACCTGCGTATCCTGAATCGGGCCCTGCACAAGCTCCCGTTCCGGACGCTAATGCAGAAACGCATTTTCAAATGCATCCGTCCCCAAGATTGGTTCGCAGCGATCGACCTGAAGGATGTGTACTTTCATGTCTCTTCCTTCCTCGACACAGACAGTTCCTGTGATTTGTGTCGAGGGGAAGGCATATCAGTACAAGTCCTGCCCTTCGGGCTGTCCCTGTCGCCTTGCGTCTTCACGGAAGTCGCAGAGGCAGCCATTGTTCCGCTCAGAGAACGCGGCGTTCGCTTCCTCAACTTTCTCGACGACTGGCTCATTCTCGCCCAGTCTCGGGAGCAGTTGTGCGAACACAGGGACATGGTGCTCAGTCACCTCAGCCTGTTGGGCCTTCGGGTCAACCAAGAGAAGAGCAAACTCCCACACAGAGGATCTCTTATCTCGGTATGGAGCTGAATTCGGTCAGCCAGACTGCGCGCCTTACAGAAGAGCGGGTCCAGTCGGTGTTGAACTGCTTGAATTCGTTCAAGAGTAGGACAGCGGTCCCACTGAAATCTTTTCAGAGGCTCCTGGGGCATATGGCATCTGCAGCCGCGGTAACGCCGCTCGGATTGCTTCATATGAGACCGCTTCAACACTGGCTCCATGGCCGAGTCCCGAGGTGGGCATGGCAGAGCGGCCAGTACCGGGTCCCAGTGACTCCTTACTGCCGCCAAACCTTCAGCCCGTGGACCGACGCTTCGTTTCTCTGGGCCGGTGTGCCCTTAGAACAAGGGTCCAGGCATTCTGTGCTCTTCACGGATGCCTCCTCCACGGGCTGGGGGGGCCACGTATAACGGGCATGCAGTTTCAGGTCTGTGGACGGGACCTCAATTGCATTGGCATATCAATTGCCTCGAGTTGTTAGCGGTACACTTGGCACTGCGCCGCCTCAAGGGGCCGCTACGTGGCAAGCATGTACTGGTCCGTACGGACAGCACTGCAGCCGTTGCGTACATCAACCGCCAGGGTGGTCTACACTCCCGTTGCATGTTCCAACTCGCCCGCCACCTCCTCCTTTGGAGCCTTTCGGGCCATTCATGTCCCAGGTGCGCTCAACCGGACAGCCGATGAGCTCTTACGGCAGCCTGCACCTCCGGGAGAGTGGCGACTCCATCCCCAGGCGGTCCAGCTGATATGGGACCTCTTCGGAGTCGCACAGGTAGACCTGTTTGCCTCTCCGGACTCGACCCATTGCCAGTGGTACTATTCCCTGACCGGGGGCACCCTCGGCACGGATGCACTGGCGCACTGCTGGCCCCAGGACCTGCGCAAATATGCGTTTTCCCCAGTGAGCCAGTGTCAGTGAACCATGAGTCAGGGAGGACGAGGAGCAGGTCTTGTTAGTTGCTCCCTACTGGCCCAACCGGACCTGGTTCCCAGAACTAACTCTCCTCGCGACAGCCCCTCCTTGGCCGATTCCCCTGAGGAGGGACCTTCTTTCTCAGGGACTGGGCACTCTATGGCACCCGCGTCCAGACCTCTGGAAACTCCATGTCTGGTCCCTGGACGGGACGCGGAGGGTCTAGGTGGTCTACCACAGGCAGTGGTGGACACCATCTCTTCGGCTAGAGCCCCCTCTACGAGGCGCCTCTAAGCTTTGAAGTGGAACCTGTTCGTTGAATGGTGCTCTTCCCACCGGGAAGACCCCCGAAGGTGTTCGGTTAGTGTCGTGCTTTCTTCCTGCAAGATGGGCTGGAGCGAAGGCTGTCTCCCTCCACCCTCAAAGTGTACGTCGCAGCAATAGTGGCATATCACGATGCAGTTGAAGGTAAGTCTTTGGGAAAGCATGACCTAATCGTCAGGTTCCTCAGAGGTGCGAGGAGGTTAAATCCTCCTCGTCCAAACTCGTTACCCTCTTGGGACTTGGCTCTAGTGCTCAGAGCACTTCAGAGCCCTCCCTTTGAGCTTTTGCAGTCTGTGGAGCTTAAAATCCTGTCGATGAAGACAGTGCTTCTGACGGCATTGGCCTCTATTAAGAGGGTAGGGGACCTGCATGCACTTTCGGTCAACGAATAGTGCCTAGAATTCGGGCCGGACAACTCTCACGTTGTCCTGAGACCCCGGCCTGGATATGTGCCCAAGGTTCCTACCACTCCCTTCCGGGACCAGGTAGTGAACCTGCAAGCGCTGCCTTCGGAGGAGGCAGACCCAGCCCTGGCTTTATGTCCCGTCCGCGCTCTTTGCGCTTACGTTGACCAGACTCAAAGCTTTCGGACCTCAGAGCAACTCTTCATCTGTTACGGAGGCCAGCAGAAGGGAAAGGCTGTCTCCAAGCAGATGTTGGCCCAGTGGATAGTGGATGCCATCGTCTTGGCTTACCAGTACCAAGACGTACCTTGCCCGTTCGGGATGCGAGCACACTCAACAAGGAGTGTTGCTTCATCCTGGGCGCTGGCTCAAGGTGCCTCACTGACAGATATTTGTAGAGCTGCGGGCTGGGCGACACCTAACACGTTCGCTAGATTCTATAGCCTCCGTGTAGAGCCGGTATCTTCCCGCATCCTCGCCTCCAGGGGCCAGTAGCGCTAAGTGCCCGTTCTAAGTGTCGGCTTGCAACGCCACTCCCGCCCTCTGGGCCGGATACGTGCGTCTATTGTCTCCAGTTGTGTTCCCCGGAAACGGCTAACCCTGTCGAGCTCCTCCGTCACCCCTGCGGTGCCAGACGTTGCGGCCGTCTGACGCCAGGCCTGCACCCGTATGCTTGTGAAACGTGTGTGTAGGCTGGGTTCCATATGTAGCGGTTCCCTCACGGCAACCTCATATGCGTATTCGTCCACGGTACCTGCTACCCTACTTGGCTAGCCCCGTGTCTTTCCCTTGACAGAGCCCGCTCTGTCGTCTCTGGGCGTGTTCTTTCCCCCCTGGAACCAGGCTGGAACCACCCCAGAGACTGCCATATGTTGCCCTACCCTGCTAGGTTAGTCCTTATGTGTATTCCGCCACCAAGCCTTCCACTGAAGGACGTGGCTCCGCAGCGTACCGTCTCCCGAGACGGGCACGCTTTCCCAGCGTTATCCAATAGTCACACTGGGTGGGTCTTGCAGAAACAGCAGTGACTGACCTCCCTGCTTGCAGCCCTGACTTCCGTACTATTTAAGACGGTCCAGTGCGCTCAAGCAGGACGCTGGAAGGGCCAGCGCCCTGGCGTTTTGGTAGAGATCCCAATTCCTTGGTCAGTTCCGACGTACGTCGAATGTGACCGACTGGGGAAGGGAACGTCTCGGTTATGGATGTAACCCTCGTTCCCTGAAGGAGGGAACGGAGACGTACGTCCCGTCGCCAGGTGCTGTGCTTCCGCTGGGAGGCCGATTCACGAGTTCGGCTCCTCAGCAGAGAAAAGCAATGATCATGCATTCCACTTTCTTATTTATACCCGCGCTGCGGGGCGGTGCGTGGAATGCGTGAATCGCATGCCAATCAACGCATAGACGCGTTGGATACGCCGTACCCTACGCCGTAGCCTGACGCGCACCTCTCCAAAAATGTAACAACGCGTCAATTCTACGCGGACCGCAAGCGCTGTGATTGGTCTGCCAGAACCCTTCCCTCAGGTCAATAAATAAATAAAAAATCTGCAATAGGAGTGTGTGTGTGTGTGTGTGTGTGTGTGTGTGTGTGTGTGTGTGTGTGTGTGTGTGTGTGTCCAGAAATTGGATGATAGTTCCTTACGTCTGCTATAACACAATATTTTGCAGTCCAGCGATTCTTTATGGTAGTAAATAAATACATAGATCCGCTGAGTATAGTTTATTTATTTTCTCATTAAAACCAAAGATGTTAATCAGTAATTGTATATCAAGAACAGGGACACATTAGGGTATATTTCGTGAATGAAGTCTCCGCAACAGCAATCGATTGCTCGAGCCACCGCTGGTGAAAACAGCGGCCACGAGCTCCGCATGATTTCACAAACACATTCCAGCGCCAGATCGCCTTATTTAACTTTACTAATCAACTAGAGATGCTTAATTTGCTTTAGATACAACAACTCAAGCTGCAAGAAAAGCCGCTCTCTCACTGCTGCTGATATTCCGACATGAATGTACAGATGCTACACAACAAGCTGCTTCTTCTTCGGCTGTTCTCTTGATTACACCAACATGCCCGAGGACACTGCCTACTAGCGTCTGCATGTGTAACTGCACATTGACGCAGACAACAGCGCAGAAGTATAAAAGCTCACGACGGCGCCGGCTACGCGCGTAGCCTACGGCGTACACTCAACGCAGAAGTATAAATTGGCCTTTAAAGTTTACAGTGTACCCCATGTTTTGTGTGTATGACAGCATTTTTTATGGATAATTTATACTTAAAAACACTTACAACATATTCATTTATTTGTCAGATTTCCTTGTTCACATCTGAAGTACAATTTTTTTTTTTATCCTGTTTACTACCTCCCTGAAAGCAATGGTCCAAGGGTGATAATAAATATTGAACCTGCAAATAACTCTTTGAAATACACAATGAACAGCAGTAATTTCCACTCCTTTGAGTATGTGTTTAAAACGACTAATGGAAGTTAATACAAGGCATTCAGCTGATTCAACTAAAAGCATTATTTGACTTTTTTCTCCAGCTCCCTTTTAGTATTTTGTCTTGAAAAGATGTTTTTTTTCTTCTTTTTTCTACATTTTTTATCGGCTGTGGCAACACGTGAGATGTATTTTTACTGTTGCAGCATAACTGTGCTGCCCAGCATGCAATTAGCAAAGCAAACTCAGTGCACACTGCGCATTTGCCTTTGAAGATCATTCATTGCTGAATTCTGGAATCTGTTTAGAAGATTATAAAAGCTTTACAAAAGCAGGGCCTCCTACACTGCGCAATGATTATGAAGACAGGTTGCAAACTGCACTATCATCTGCATTTTAACTGCCAGCCAAGTAGTTGTGTGCCAGATGAAATGGTTGGCGATGGAAGCTCTCTGGTTGGCCCTGTAGATTACTAAAAAGGAGAATGAAACATACACAACTCACAGATTCGAATTACAGCAGGCTGTTCCGAACCGCATGGCCTGCCCACACAGCACTCCAGACTATCATTACAGGGCTAATAAAGTAATAAAGCAAAGCTAGACAAAAATCCCACATTCTCTGACAATGCCGCAGATCCAAGGCTGCTTTATCTCTCTCTGAAATTAAGCAGATTATTCCCTTGACTGTTAACCTGAGTGGTGAAAATTTAGATGCGTAAACTTTAACAAGTTTCATCTGCTTAAATTCTTTTTTTTTTCAAAAGTTTGGGGTCGGTAATATTTTTTTTATGTTTTTAAAAGTAGGCTCTTATGCCTGTATTTATTTGATCAAAATACTATAAATACAGTAATATTGTGAAATATTGCAATTTTAATGTTTTTAAAATGTGTGAGTATTTTAAATGTTTTTTTATCCTTCCTAAATCATTCTAATATGATGATTTTGTGTTCAATAAATATTTATTATTATCAATGTTGAAAACAGTTTTTGTTATCAGTCTTTGATGAATAGAAAGTTCAATTTGTGAGAATTTATTTGAAATAGAAATGATTTTGTTGCATTATAAATGTTACTGTCACTTCTGATTAATTTAATGTGTCCTTTCTGAATAAAATAAATCTTACTATCCCCTAAATGTTTGAATGGTAGTGTATGTTGCGATATGCTTCAAAATGTTTAAAATTTTTCACTAAAAGACTTAATGCAAATCAAGTGCAAACATGCCCAAAACATTTTTAATGAACAATTTGCATGGTATTGTTTCACATACTTACAGACTGGTTCACACTTGCAGACTACCAGACTATCTGGCATAGGCTTTATAGCATTGCGAATCAGGGTCGATTAAATTAAATTGAGAATGGGTATTCCATTACAATTCTATTTTTGATTGGGAAATGTTTTTGAATAAAGATGACAAACAGAGTTCAGAATTTGCTGTTACGCATCGATAGATAGATATATAGATGGATGGATCAGTAAATCCCTTTTCCTGTCACTCTAATTTCAATTCAAATTCAAAACAAAGCTAGCCAATTTTTAAGTTCTGAATTTCTGAATTTTTACAGTCACATACAGTCTAGGTACTCGAATTGGCTCTTCTCCATCATTTGATCACACATACAAACTTAAATAAAAATGTTTGTCGTCTACGCTCCATGATGTTATTTGCATTAAAGGGAATTTGAAAATTTGAAGGCCAAAAAAGTGCATCCATCCATTATAAAAGTACTCAACATGGCTCTGGGGGGTTAATAAAGGCCTTATAAAGCGAATCGATTGGTTTAACACATTATATATTTAGCTTCTGCCAGAAGCTTCTGTATTCAACTTACGAAAAAAGTGTAAAGTAGCGTAAGCGTTTTTAACTGCGACACTTTCTGCTTAAGTTGAATACAGAAGGCGGTCCACCAGGAGCTAAATATTTTACTTTATAAAGTTGTAAATATGGATATTTTTCTAACCAAACCCATGATTCACTTCAGAAGGCCTTTAAATTGGTGCAATTGTTTAGTGTGTTCAGAATCAGATCATGACATAGTTGAAAGAATCTCGTTGAGATCATATTCTTTTGAAATACTAAGGATCAATTCTCCTGATGCTTTGTGTTTTAGGCTTCAGAGCTTAATTACTTTGTGGATGTTAGCAAGTGTATATATTGGAAACGAGTCTCTCTTGGCATTCCTGATGCAAGCATGGCTGAAGGGAAATCACTCAGCGTTTCAGCCCTTCTTCTCTCGGTTGAGTAAGAGCCGCTGGCCCTGTGTAGTTCTCCACGGGGGCCTCATCCTTGCCTGTAAACCATGTTTAAACATCATAATAATTTTAACACTACTCCTCATTTCAACTCAGTGAATAAGATGGCATACAGGGAGGCCGAGCTTTGCTATATACACACAGATGTCAAGGGAAAGCTCATTTGGAATTCAGAGAATTCTCCAATGAATCAATTTTTTTATGAACACAGAGTGAGTTGGTAATGAAATACGATTACAGGTAGGCAATTTTCATTTTTTGACTATTTCGTTTCTTTAAAGAATTTAATTAACGTTAATTGCCTAAGCAGAAATGGAAAATAAGATATTCAGTGCATGAAGAGTATGATTCATTACAAATATGGCATGACACAGTGATATTATAGTTTCCCTGAGGACTTGCAGTGTGCTATTCAGCATGCTTCCATGACTATAAAGTAGATCATCCACCAAGTGGTTATTCAATTAAGATAAACATCTTTGAATCTCAATGAATAGTGAAGATTAGCTAGTTGCCACACAGTATCCCCCCGTCCACCCCCAATTGTTTGAGATGGTGTATATTGTTTTACATTGTTCTTTCATGAATATTTTTTTAAACAACTGTATTGTTTTTTTCAAAACCTTACATTTGAAAAGCTTACAATTGCCAAATTCCTTTGTGATAATTTGCCCCATGTGGTTTGACAACATGCACCACTATTGGGTTCAAGGAACTGTAACTTGCTCCTGTGCTGTTCAGGCAGGACCACTTTGGCAAATAACTTCAGTTTATTGAAACACAGTTTATGTTTGGCGGTATGGTTCCTTTATGGGGGTTCTTGCTCCATGATTAATAGAACATTTGAGAGCTTTGCATTAACCGCCATGGAACCATCAGCTTGGGTGATATACAGATGATTTTAAGACACTTAAGTAAAGTCTTTAAGTGGAACAGAGGTAACATGTCGTGCAGTGAATTTTGGGGCGTGTGGCTCTTCCATGAGGATGAGTGTCTCTCAGAAGTGAGGTCCATGACAGCTAGGACTCTGAAAAAAAATACTGATACTTACAGTGGGGAGGGAGAGAGGGTTGCGAGCAGTTTAAGCGTACTTCCCGAGCAGAAATGCCACGTATATATATCCTCGGTCTAATAGGAGAATGGTAGTGATTGGAACAATTTGACAGCTGACCGCGTCAGCTGACAGCAGCACTATGCCTACGTGGCCTGACTGAACTAACGCTGTGCTTGATAAATACAACATTTGACTTTCATAATTGAATCTACACAAAAAAAAAAATGTATTCTGTTAAATTTATGGTAAAAATTAAACTGCAGCTGTGGTTGCCAATTATTTACTGTAAAAAATATGGTAGCAACATTTTAGGTTTTACAGATGTAACTTAAATTTATAGTAAAAAATAAACATATTTCATTGAAGGGAGGGGGGGGGGGCTAATTCTATTTCATGCATTCTGACTTATTTACACTGTTAAAGAGTTGGATTCTCATGCTAAACATGGCCAAATTGTCAACAAAAAAAACCCCAGAGTTGGACGTATAACAGAGTATTTCTGTGCCAAATGCACTCCTTCAGGATTCGACCAAGTTTCGGAAAGTTGTATGGAGTATGGCCCTGTATGATGTCATAAAGGGCGGAATTCCTTGTATGGGCACTTCTCCCGGATGAGCGCGTGCGCACATCAATCAGAGCAAGAGCGTGCCCATCATAATGTAAACAACATGAACGTATAGTGAATCGAAAGTTATCTAATGCCATGATGTATGTGTGTCAGGGTTGGTTGGGAGAAAAGGGAGTGAGGACTCAATTGCAGGAAGAATATGGTGGTTTTATTTAAATAACAAAACATCCACGAGGGGGGAAACCAAACTTGACATTAACTAAACACAAGGACAACGATCCAGCACCGGACTGCAAACACAAGGAGATTAAATAGGGAACAAACACGACAGGTAATGAGGGAAGGCAGGTGGGAAAAATTAACCAATAACCAGATAACAATAATCACAAACACAAGCACATTAAATGGAAAAAGGTGTGTTTGACATCGGCTGCGGCTGGATGCAACCAATCAGTGAGAGTAGCCGCGTGCAGGCGGGAGGAGCTGCAAACGGAGACGTGAAGTCGGACACTTTCTGCTTCCCGTAGTGATGTTCGCGCTGTGTTTGCATACTTTATCACAGATTAAGTTGTCTGGCTATCACCAGACCAACTCAATTTAGATTGAACATTGGTCTGGGGAGTCTGCTCTGTATTTTCTACTGTACAAGAGGCGCGATAAAACGGCTCGGGTTATGTCTGTAACCCTTGTTCCCTGAGAAGGGAATGAGCTCTGCGTCGGAACGACACTTCGGGGATACTCCCTAAGCACTAGCGAATCTGAAGTCCGTATAGAAACTAGCCCAATCTGATTGGCGTGCGTGATGACGTCATCGTGACGGCGTACCCGGAAGTATAAAGGGAGAGCCGGCGCATTGAAACGGCAGCTATTGCTCTGAAGCATGCGCTCCAGGCGTGCCGAGGTGTGGTGACGCGACGCAGTGCTCTTTCCCTTCTCAGGGAACAAGGGTTACAGACGTAACCCGAGCCATTCCCTTTCGAGGGAACTCTCACTGCGTCGGAACTTCGGGGAACGAGTACCCACTAGTCCACACCGAGGGTAGCGCCTGCCCTAGTGTGAAGCCGGAGACCGGGCACAACTAGGACTTGAGTACCCTCGCGCCAGGCGCCGTAGGGAGAACTTCTCCACCCTTTCCTTTCCATGCCCCAACCGGTGAGGGAGGCGTCTGTTGAAACGGTTCCCCGGCAACAGGACACCAGCCCCTGGGACAGAAACCAAGGTTTGAAAACCCCTTGGTTTCCAACCACCACTGTAGAGGTCTCACGTGCAGCAGGTCAAAAGGTATCACCTTGGACGCTGCTGCCATGTCCCTCAGCACTCCTCAAAGTGCTTCCCAGTGAAGGTTCATCCGCCGTCACGTGAGGTGAAGGATGAAAAACCCGTAGAATCAAAAGACCTGACCACCCCTGGTGACACTACGGGCACCTAGCCCTGCCTAGGGTAAAGGATAGCCCTAACTCCCACGGAGGAACTCCAGGCAAGTCGACCTTATAGCCGAGGCCTAAAGGTCCCCCACTCTTTTTCTTTTAGCGATGTAATCGCTAGAAGAAAGGCCACCTTAGGGTCAAGCTCTTCGGTTCATTCGACTCCAATGGCTCAAAGGGGGCCTCAGCCGGCCTTCGAGAACCACTGTCAGATCCCAGGTTGGGAGTCTGGAACGAGCCACAGGTCTCATCCTCCGAACCCCACGGAGGAACTGTACATCCAGCTGGTGCCTACTCCAGACCCTCACCCAAAGGAGTGTGGAAAGCCCCATGGCAGCCACGGACACCTTGAGTGTGGACGGGGTTAGACCCGCAGAGAAGTGATCTTGGAGGAACTCCAGCACTGAAGCCACCGGCCAGTTAACTGGGTCCACCTCACACTCCCTGCACCAAGTGGCTCACCACTTGGGGCTGTACAGCCTCCTGAAGACGGAGCTCTGGAACTGAGTAAAGTCTCTATCACCTCTTCCGACAGGCCAGCCTCTAGGTACCTGACCCCCTCAAGTGCCAGACCCAAAGATTCCAAATCTCAGGCTGGGGGTGAAATATTGTGCCCCCTGCCTGAGATAGGAGATCCCTCCTCAGAGGAATCTGCCCAGCGGGGCTGGATGCGTGAGGGAAAACCACAATGGACAGTGGGACATCTCGTGAGACACAAACAGGTCCACTTCCACTGGGCCGAACCTCTCACACATGGCCTCCACCACCTCCGGGTGGAGTGGCCATTCCCCGGGCCTCAGCCCCTGCCTCGACAGGATGTCTGCTCCCTGATTTTGGACCCCCGGGACATACATTGCCCTAATGGACAACAATTTCCCTTGGGACCACAGGAGAATTTGATGCGCCAGTCTACAAAGAGGGCGCGACCTCAAACCCCACTGATGATTCAGGTACGCTACAACAGACGTATTGTCTGTTCGTACCAGGACATGTTGGCCGCAGAGGTCCGGGAGAAAGCTCCTCAGAGCCTTGTAGACCGCCATCATCTCCAGGCAATTTATGTGCCAGGAGGAATGACGGCCCTCCCACGGGCCCCTCGCAAAGCGGCCGTCCATGACCGCGCCCCAACCAGTGAGGGAACCGTCTGTTGAAACAGATTTCCGGCAACAGGACGCTCCCAACACTGGCCCTTGGGACAGAAACCAAGGTTTCTTCCATATGACTAGGGAACGAAGGCATCTGCGCGTTACCCTGATCATACGGAAAGGATTCCCTCTGGGGGAAAACCCCTTGGTTTTCAGCCACCACTGTAGTGGTCTCATGTGCAGCAGGCCAAAAGGTATCACGTTGGACGCTGCTGCCATGTGCCCCAGCACTCTCTGAAAGTGCTTCACAGTGATGCTGTGGCCTAGCCTTATTCTTGAGACCATCGCGCGGGAGACAGTTGTGCCTGCATCGTCGTCGAATCCCATACTATCCCTAGGAACGTAGTCCTTCGGGACGGCGTCAACACACTCTTTGCTGCGTTGAGTCTCAGCCCCAAGCACTTTATATGGGCCAGAACGACATCTCAATGCCGAACTGCCATATCGTACGACTGGGCCAAAATGAGCCAATCGTCGATATAATTCAGTACACGGATGCCCTGGAGTCTTAATGGAGCCAGAGCTGCATCCATGCACTTCGTGAATGTGCGTGGGGAAAGAGCTAGAACGAAGGGAAGCACTCGATATTGGTACGCCTCGCCCCCGAAAGCGAACCTCAAGAACTTCCTGTGACATGGAAGGATGGAGATATGGAAGTATGCGTCCTTTAAATCTATCGTGACGAACCAGTCCTCGAACTGGATCTGACTCACGATGATAGGAATCGTGAGCATTTTGAATCTGAACCTCCTCAGAGACCGATTCAAATACCTCAGGTCTATAATCGGACGCAACCCTCCATCCTTTTTGGGAACTATAAAGTACCGGCTGTAGAACCCAGACTCCCTCTCCAGCGGAGGAACACGCTCTATGACTTCCTTCGCCAGCAAGGATTTTACTTCTAGTTCCATTACCCGAACCCGCTCTGGTACCACTGCAGTCCAGTTCAACCCCCTGAAACTTGGAGGAGGGTAGTCTAAGAAGTCTAAGAAAGGACTTGTCCTTCTCTTTCACCCCCGACAAGTTCAGCCATAAATGTCTCTCCACAGTCACCAAGGATGCCATAGAACGGCCGACGGCCCGGGCCGTCTCCTTGGTGATGCGGAGAGACAAATCCGCAGCCCTCCTAAGCTCCGAAATATCGAGAGGGTCCCTCGCCCTCGTCGAGCTCTTTGAGGAGATCGGCCTGGTAGGCCTGCAAGATGGAAAGGGTATGCATGGAACTACCAGCCTGATCAGCCGCCATATAGGCCTTGCCCACCAAGGATGAGGTATCCCGACAGGGCTTGGTGGGCAATACCAGGGCTTTAAGGGACGATGCAGACTTGGGCGAAAGATAACTCGCGAGAGCTTCCTCCACCCGAGGCACCGCCCCATACCCTGCCTCGCGAGCCCCCAGAACGTTAGAATAGTCCAACACTGGGGGATTGGAAACTCGCGAGGAGAAGGGTTTCCTCCAAGATCTACACACCTCGGTGTGCAGATCCGGGAAGAACGGTAAGCCCCGGCGAGGCGTATGAACCCGGCGAGGATGGAACCGGTCGTCCAGCCTACTGGTTGGCTGAACCTCCGGTGCCTCCTGTGGCCAATCGATGTGTAACTTGGCCACCGCACGGGTCAATACCTCGACCAGCTCCTCTTGGGCGGGTGGATGAAGCAATAACACACCTTCTCCACCTGCCGCGATGCCACCCTCATCCGGCTCCTCGGAACCAGAGAGGATCAGCATCGGATCCTCCACCCCGGGGGAAGAAACCGCAGCAGTCCCAAAACCCTCTGACAAGTCCCTCGAGAGCCGCCCGAGCATGCTCCACGCCCAAACAATGCACACAAAGCAGGTGTGCATCCGAGCCAGAGATATAACGTGGGCACGGATGCACACACTGCCTATAATCACTTCCACTCATTTTCTTTTTTCTTTTTCTTTCACACACACACTTGCTTGGACAGACAACAATAAATAGACAGACTTGTCACACAGAGCGCTATGCTGAAGAGCAATAACTGCCGTTTCAATGCCCTGGCTCTCCCTTTATACTTCCGGGTACGCCGTCACGATGACGTCATCACGCACGCCAATCAGATTGGGCTAGTTTCTATACGGACTTCAGATTCGCTAGTGCTTAGGGAGTATCCCCGAAGTGTCGTTCCGACGCAGTGAGAGTTCCCTCGAAAGGGAACAGCATTAATTAAATGACTCTGTACTCAATTGGATAGTCCTTCAACCAATCAGACCACAAGAGGTGTGATCAATGAGCATAATTCAAAGTATCCCCGAAGTGTCGTTCCGACGCAGTGAGAGTTCCCTCGAAAGGGAACAGCATTAATTAAATGACTCTGTACACAATTGGATAGTCCTTCAACCAATCAGACCACAAGAGGCGTGATCAACGGGCAACGACCCATCGCTTCTCTATCCGTCATCGTGTTAAACCCGCCAATAGCACGCCAGGTGGATAAGCCAGTCTGTGATTGGTTTCTGCAAAAGTGTAACAGAAGCAGTAGAAATTAATGTACATGTTTCCAGACTGAGTTGCAGGGCAAAATTAAATCGCCGGCAGATCAGGCTGGGTTTACCCAGTCTACAGATGAAGTGAAATAAAATGCAATATTTGTCAAATACACAGATGTTTCAGAAGAAATTTTCATTCAAAACTTTATGTAGGCTACTGCTTAATACAGCATCTGTTTGTACAAGAATAAAGTTCAACATATAAACTATCAATTAAGTTTTTATTAGTTTTATTTTGATAAACATGACAATATAACATTGCGCCTACATGTTAAAGGTTTTACCGTTATAAAAAACTCATTTGTGCGCATTAGTGGAACAGAAGGTTTTAGAATAAACATGAAACACACATGCTCGCTGTCATGCGGTGAATCCGGCCAATCATGGAACAGCTGTTTCATCATCAGAGCTTGTGCAGTCGCTCTGCAGAAGCTGCACAAAATGCACCAGCTGGCTGCTTTCGAATCGCTCTCACGGCACTTTGTTGACATACGTCACAGTCACGTGGCAAAATTTCTAACCGACATGCATTGCTTCAAGTCAGCCGCCTAAATACATGCGCTACACAAGACAAGACAGACATGTGACAGTGTGTGTGTGTGTGTGTGTGTGTTTGTGTTTGTGACTCTTTAGCTCCGCCCACTGTACACTCTAAAAAAAAAAGGTTCTATATGGCACCAAAAATGGTTCTTGGCTCGTAATCATAGGGGAACCTTTTTAAGTGCTATATAGCACCAATTTTGGTGCTTCAGTGGTTCTTCAGCGGTTCTTCACCGGTTCTTTGACTAAGGTGCTATATAGCACCGCTAACTATATACAGAACATGTTAAGATATGGTGCTATATAGCACCAAAAGTGGTTCCTCTATGATTACGACGAAGAACCATTTTTGGTGCCATATAGAACCTTTTTTTTTTAGAGTGTACGCCTCCACGAGCTCGGCTGTTTTTGTAAAGAATCGGTACAGCGTATCTATCTTTTATAAATATAATAAAACTAAAGACTCTTCTGAGATATGAAGGATGCAATACTACTCTATAGGCACTCGGAATTAACATGAGATTGGCAGAAACTGTGTGCTATGTACCCTTTAACTGATATAATGTTAATTTACCAACCTATTGAAGTACTAATATCTGTTTTGTACCTTTGTAATACAATGACCACCACCAAAAAAAAAGTGGTGATGAGAAAGTCACATAATGAATCAAAGCTCATCACTAATATATAGAAGGTGCACAGTGTCATCCACACAAACATTAAACACCATCATGGTAACACAAGACATTAAAAAAATTTAATTAATTAATTCATTTAACAACTTTAGATGTAACATAAAAACCCAATGTACATAACCTGTTAGAAGTGTCAGGAAATTCTGTGAATGTCAATTTATGTTTGTTTGTTTTTTACTGTAAATTACAATGACTTTCAAAAACTGTAAAATAACTTTAAATGTACGGTTAGAGCTATTACATTTACAGTTTTTCACCGTAGCATTTTTACAGTCTTTTACTGTGAAAATCACAATATTTTTTTTTACAGTGTGGAGTAAAACATATGAAACCTAGCCCTGGTAATCTATACTGATGTTATCCTCGAATCAAAATGGATCATTGAGAATTTTGTGGATGAACCTAATTCCTAAAGCAGATGACCAATACAACTTGGATGAAGCTAAAAGAAGAATTATTTTTCTGTGGTTTTCTCATTTCCCACCCTGATTCATTTGTTGTGTCTGTTGAAGGGGCTTGTTTAGGACCTCTACCATTCCCCCAGCATGCCTCAGCCAGCTGGCACAGACTAGAGATGGTCATGAAGTAGTCAACCATAAAGTCTGTTAGTTTAAGATTTAACATACTGGGATGCAGACAGAATCGCAGACAGAACGCCAAGATCCCTAAAAGACAAGATATATTCTATTGAGTGTGAAAGCATGCCAGTTTATATAGAAACCACAATGTCATCAAATCGTATTAGGTAAAATGAAAAGCACAACAAACCCTAGGAATAAAATCTTTGAGCAGATTCTTTTTTTTACTTTTGAACACGGCAATTTGTATTAGATTGTAGCAGTTCATGACATACCTGTGTTCAAATTCAACAAATAACTGTGATCAAATGGTCTCAATCTGTGTAACAATGATCAGCAGGAAGATTAAATGAGTAAGGCAATTTATGTCATTTTCGGTTATGCGGCTGTTACGCACATCATGTGTTAATGCTCTCAATAATAGGCAGCAGTTTTCAGTAAGCTGGTTCGTGTAATGAAGTGTCATTAGTTTATCCCATCTGCCAGTGCATTTTTGCCATCCAAGTGTGAAAAACTCAAAATAGCAGGTACAAATTACTTCCCGTTGCTTTTGGCTACATCAGTCTCGTTTCCAGCGAGCTGGAAGTACACCCCCCACCCCCCCCCCCCCCGTCCTCCCCATTTTCCGTACTATGCCTGTGGGCCCTGTGAAAGCACATCCCATAATCTTGTTGGCTTGTCTCCAACAGGCTGTCCCATATTCAACAGGAGCTGTTTTCAATTCTGCAAACGCAGAGTTTCGGAATTAACTTTTGCTTTAATGTCTTTGATGTTTAAGATCATTCACCATTGTCGTTTCTTAAACAACCCGTTTCTGAGAAGCAGAAACTGCAAGTGACTATTGGATTGTTTGAATTTTAAAGTATATCTGTAAAGTTACATAAAAATGCTTAAGAACAAGCTGTTAAGCACGTCCTCCTAACTTGTGTTTGCTTGGATTCTTGACCTTTTTCATATGCAAGTTCTTTAATACAATTTTATATTGATATAATATGTGCTGTATGAGTAGGAGAGAAATTATACTACATTAGAAGAGTAAGTGGAAAATTGGTTTGTCACATTAATGGTTTTAATTTCTTTACTGTACTAAACAGAATGGATAAAAAGAAAAACATCAAAAAGCAAGCAAGACCCTTTCTTGAGTGACAAGACACTGACTTAATTTCTATCTAGAATTATTGTTTCCATTTAAAACTATTTCCTGGCTTCCACTTATGCTTGTTAATCTCATTGTAGGGGGTTAAGGACTCTTCAAAGTGACACAGGGAACCGTTTCCTAGTTTTGGTATGGCATGCCTTTCTCTGCTGTGTTGTAACATGTTCTGCCTCCCGTCAGTGTCTGAATACAAGAGGAAATAACTTGTCAGGACATGTTTCCATAGCTTTGCTAACTGGGCTACACAGGGCAGTGTCATAGTAAATAGTCTGTAATTTCACTAGCGGCATTTACATGGACCATAATTATAACGGACCCTAATATTAGCAGCCCAGTCCAAATGAGAAAAGTCTGATGTAATCAAATAAAAATTTAATTTACATTGGAATGGGTGTTGAAAACATTTTACAGTGTTTGATTATAAAGAAACATATAACCTTGTAAACATTAAATCTGTTTGTTTTCTGCTCTTCGGACTCTGTGCAGGAATAATGTCAAGAAAGTTAATAGAAAGGAAACTGTAAAGTTCAAATTGTGATTTGAAGGAGATGTTCACTCAAAAATGTAAATTCTGTCATTGTTTATGCACCCTCCTGTTGTTCCTGTATCAGCAAAATCCAGCAGTAAATCTTTTGAATAAATGCAACTTACATAAACGTACATGCAAATGCTTGTCTAGATTACTCAGGATAATAAATTCAAAATATAGGCTAATCATAAAAAAATTTGTTTGCTACAGTAAATTAAGTTAAGTAACCTACTCAAATTAAATAGGTAACAACAAAAAAAGCTTAAAGCAATTAATTGTTGTAAGTTCAGTAATTTTTATCAGTGTACATTGAAATTCAAGGGGGTTCACTTTGTATGGACAAAATATTCTTCAAATATATTTTGTGTTCTGCAGAAGAAAGAACGTCATGCAGTTTTGAAATGACATGAGTGTGTGTAAATAAAACGGGAGCACTTTATTTTACAGCCCTGTTCCTCATGTACATACTAGGTACTTACAGTGGGGCAAAAAAGTATTTAGTCAGCCACCAATTGTGCAAGTTCTCCCACTTAAAAAGATGAGAGAGGCCTGTAATTTTCATCATAGGTACACTTAAAAAAAAAATCCAGAAAATCACATTGTCTGATTTGTAAATAGTTTATTTCCAAATGATGGTGGAAAATAAGTATTTGGTCAATAACAAAAGTTAATCTCAATACTTTGTTATATACGCTTTGTTGGCAATGACAGAGGTCAAACGTTTTCTGTAAGTCTCCACAAGGTTTTTACACACTGTTACTGGTAGTCCGGCCCATTCCTGCATGCAGATCTCCTCTAGAGTAGTGATGTTTTTTTTTCTCTATGGGGTTGAGAACTGGAGACTGGCTAGGCGACTCCAGGACCTTGAAATGCTTCTTACGAAGCCACTCCTTCGTTGCCTGGGCGGTGTGTTTGGGATCATTGTCATGCTAAAAGACTCAGCCATGTTTCATCTTCATCTGACCATATGACATTCTCCCAATCCTCTTCTGGATCATCCAAATGCTCTCTAGCAAACTTCAGACGGGCCATGTACTGGCTTAAGCAGGGGGACATGTCTGGCACTGCAGGATTTGAGTCCCTGGTGGCGTAGTGTGTTACTGTTGGTAGCCTTTGTTACTTTGGTCCCAGCTCTCTGCAGGTCATTCATTAGGTCCCCCCGTGTGGATCTGGGATTTTTGCTCACCGTTCTTGTGATCATTTTGACCCCACAGGGTGAGATCTTGTGTGGACCCCCAGATCGAGGGAGATTATCAGTGGTCTTTTATGTCTTCCATTTTCTAATAATTGTTCCCACAGTTGATTTCTTCACACCAAGCTGCTTACCAATTGCAGATTCAGTCTTCCCAGCCTGGTGCAGGTATACAATTTTGTTTCTGGTGTCCTTTGACAGCTCTTTGGTCTTGGCCATAGTGGAGTTTGGAGTCTGACTGTTTAAGGTTGTGGACAGGTGTCTTTTACACTGATAACGAGTTCAAACAGGTGACATTAATACATGTAACGAGTGGAGGACAGAGGAGCCTCTTAAAAAAGTTGTTACAGGTCTGTGAGAGCCAGAAATCTTGCTTTTTTGTAGGTGACCAAATACTTATTTTCCACCATAATTTGCAAATCAATTTTTTTAAAGTCAGACAATGTGATTTTCTGGATTTCTTTTCTCATTCTGTCTCTCATAGTTTAAGTGTACCTATGATGAAAATTACAGGCCTCTCTCATCTTTTTAAGTGGGAGAACTTGCACAATTGGTGGCTGACTAAATACTTTTTTGCCCCACTGTAATACAAGGTACTAATCCTGGACCTACCTCTAAACCTAACTTTAACCCTCTCGAGTCGGCCGTCGCACCGGCGTGATAGGTTGCTTTTTTTCTTATCAGTGCCAAAGAGACTCAAATAACTCTGTCGTTTTTTATCATTCAGGCAAGTGTAATACATCATTGTAATCTGTTAAGTTTCTGTTAAGTAATTTTTTTTTTGTGTACAGTCACAATAAAAACAAATTGTTGTGATTTTTGTAAAATAAAGAAATCAAACATGATGCGCGATCTGCAGCCTCTCTGTCAAAGATGTTAATTCAGATAGTCTTCGGAAAATAACCTCTAGCTTAGTGAATACTTGTCTCACAAACATGAGACATATGTCTAAAGAAACGCTGAAATGTCAGGTTTTAAACACTGTAAACCAAATCAAAAACAAATATTCTGTGTTTATGTAATCTGGTTGAAAGCAGAGAGATGTTAGTCGTTCCTGAGCAGCTCATTATACACTAATGCGACCACCCCCACGAAGCGTGCGTTCTATTGAGATTCAAATACTGAGGCTCTGGAGACGACGCCCACACACACATCATCTCAAGGTGGACAAGGATGCACTGAAGCTTTCTTTGTTTAAATCAGCTCAAAATTACTGTCAGATGTAAGTAATTACCTTGACAAAATATACATCATTTAAAAGATCTAAGACTCAAGCTTCCATTTTTGACCTCTGTTTTATTCTCAAAGTCATATAGTGACCGTAATTTGTTAATATGTGTCAGGAGTTATGAATATGAAAACCGCATCGGTACCTTTGATTGTAAAATGAGTGTCAGCTGATCTCATTCATAAAAAAACTCTTCTATTCTCCTCATGAAGACTCACAACAAAACAACACCCCTCAGGGCTTTTAGTTCAAAAGTGTGCAGATGATGAGAAATATTGATAGTTCCCTTTCGAAAGGGAACTCGCGCTGCGTCAGCTGATGCTACGGGGAACGCCTCCAGCGTGACAGGTGTCTGAACTATTATCGAATCACGGCAATCCTATTGACCGGCGACAGCCTATGATGTCATCAAGGTGCGACCAGGAAGTATATAAGGACGCCTTGCCAACATGACACCGCTTCTTCGTCTTCAGGGACTGTTTTGTCTGAATCCTTCGAGTTAAGGTAATCCTAATTTGTATATTTCTGCCGGGATCAAGAGCATGCTCATTCAGCTCTTATGGAGCTGTTTGTTTGTGTATGTGGGCATTTGTCAATCCGAGATCGCTCCGTTCTCGTCCAGCTATCAGCGTAAGAACACATAACTGGCTTTACGCTGATAGCTGGTGGTCACCTGCTTTCAGGCTCCGGTTTCTAGCCGGTAGCACCTGAAGGCAGTGTTCATACCCTAGCATGACGAGACGACGCTGCTACTATGCGGTCCCTACAGGAAGGGACTTTCATAGATCGCCTAGAGCATGGTTACCTACCAGGCAGGCTTATGAGCTCCTCTCAAGTAAGAATCTGCTATGAGCTTACAGCCGCTTGGCACTGATCCGTTGGTTGTAGGCCCCTCCAGGCCTCCCAGGTAGGTTCAGCCTTTAGGCCTATTCGGCCTCCTGAGCACGTTTTAAAGTAAGTGCTTGGTAGATCCAAGGATCGAGCAGCTAAACTCCCCTCACTAGCAAGGGTTAGAAAGCACTTCGCTGAGCGCTGCTCTCCAGGATAACCCGTCTCTGAGGTCCGGCTGGTGGAGGACACTGCTTTTTTGCAGTACCCTAGCAGGATGTCTCTTCGGAGGCGAGTACCAGAGGCTCTGTACTTAACAGACAGGGTTGGCCAAACTGACGTGTCCCACATAAGGTCGCTAGGTCAGGCCTCCCTGGTGGCATTAGGTGAATTCTACCCGAATAGTGACTGGCACGGGTTCCCTTGGGTCCCCTAGCCACGTTCCCTTAAAGGTACCCCTTCTGTTGAATGGGCTGGTTCCAGGCCTTCGAGCGGCCAGGGTAGGACTTCATATGGTATGCGAAGGTTCCTTCTCAGGTTTATAGGTTGGGCTTTGACCGTAGGGAGCGCTGTCACTGACAGCCTAATGTGACTAGAGGGGGAGTGGTTCAGGCATTTCAGTTGAATTTGCTTGTCCTGACAGTTGTCACTTCCCAGTGGGCATGCACTCCCTTAGGCATGGCGGCATGGGTATATCATTCCCCGTAGCGTCAACTGACGCAGCGCGAGTTCCCTTTCGAAAGGGAACGTCTCCAGTTACGTATGTAACCTAGGTTCCCTGAGAACAGGGAACGAGACGCTGCGTCGCTTTTCCATGCCTCAGGGCTTGCCTGCCAAACAGTCCCTTCAGACGAAAAGCGGTGTCATGTTGGCAAGGCGCCCTTATATACTTCCTGGTCGCACCTTGATGACATCATAGGCTGTCGCCAGTCAATAGGATTGCCGTGATTCGATAGTAGTTCAATCAATCAATCAAATCAAATCACTTTATTGTCACACAGCTATATGCACAAGTGCAACAGCAGGTGAAAAAAGACACCTTCAGAAGTTCAGACACAAGTTCAGACACCTGTCACGCTGGAGGCGTTCCCCGTAGCGTCAGCTGACGCAGCGTCTCGTTCCCTGTTCTCAGGGAACCTAGGTTACATACGTAACTGGAGACGATTCTCATATGTCTGTGTCAAATTTCTATACAGAGAAGTGTTATTTCAATCTGTTGTGTTTTCAGTTCATAATGGCAGCCGAAGGGCGCTCCGTGCACATGTAGTCCATATATATAGCATGCATGAAGAAGATACCATGTGACATTATCTCTGACATAAACAGCTTTCAGAAATGGCTAACATGCAGATAGACACATTTGAAGATAATAAACACACAATCGCGACAATATATGGCTTATCTGTGTTATTTATACCATGTTGGCTTGGCTATTTATAACATTTGACTTGTGATATAAAGTAATTTTGGAGTAAAAACATGGTTTTAATCTCATCAATTGTTGTGTTTTAATAAATCATAAATTGTTGTGGTAGATAATACAGAAAATATGTTTTAAGTTATTTGGTCTACCTTTATTTCCCCTTGGGGACAATAAAGTTAACTAACTAACTAACTAAGCAAAAACTCACTTCATTTTGACCCCCCCTCACCGCGCACCCATCAATTTTAACTTATCTAGTAAATTAATCTTGCTTTAAGAATTTTAAATATTTGGACTGGAAACAAGAAAAAATACCAAATAAGAAGAGGTTTTTTTTGCAGTGTATTCAAATCTTTTGATGATTTAAAATATAATAGGCCTTTGTTGACTACATTCCAAATAAAATAAACTACAAAAAAATATATTTCCTTTGCTCTGCTGCTCTCTGTCACAGGCCTACCTGAAGCTCATTCATTATGCAGCTCATTAATGCGGGCTATTATGTCCTTTGTTATCTCAGGTGCTATCTCATCATTATTCATTAGATATCACGCCTCCTCGCATATTGGCTTTGTGAAGAGAAATTGTCATACAAATTTTAAAGCATGTACATACATGTTGCTCACATATTATGGTAGCCCAGTTTGTGCTGAATACAGTGTAATTACACTTTTGCCATTAATGTGTTTATAAGCAACTGAAAAAAACACAAATGTAAGAGCATGTCAAAACATCTAAAGGGCCCCAAAAGAGCTCAGACTCCAGAGGGTTAACCCATGTAGTTACCTTATATTACCCAGTATTTTCTTAGGTAAGTACACTGTAAGTGCACATACTGTAAAGTAAACTGCAAACAATCATTTTCATTTTTGGGTGAATTGCTCCATTAATATTAGAGAACAAGGGGATGTGCAAACTATGGTTCAGAAAGTGAAAAGTGCACTTGAGTTAATAAGAATTGATAACTTATTAATTGGCTGATAAAATATGTAATGTCAAGCCATGTGTATCATTTGTTTCCTTACAAACAAACTGGTACATTTAAATATGTTTAAAAAAAATAAACTTAACAAAAAGGCCTTTGTACTGGAGTTCTGTATGGAAAATATGGACAGAAAACCTCGGACACTTGGCTGTCCATAAAACAGACATCAAATAGCTCTGGGCAGAATTCAGCTGCGGCCAGCACAACACTCTCCAGAATAACACAAGAGCATGTCATATCTGAGCCAGCACAAACCAAATAGTTTGTATTGGATTATGTGAAAGAGCTTGTGAGTGTACAATAGCAAATAAAAGGATGATATACACCCGCTAGTCTTGGGGTAAAGAAGCAGGCATCCGTGTGCTATGTGATTCTTCTCTGCAGGTTCCGTAGTGAATGAATAATAGAGAACAAGGGCATGCTTGCTCAGTGAGCGCAGCCCTGTCTGTCAGAGTCGCGGATGTGAGGAGAATCATTCCCTTGTTTTTCTGGAAAACGTCCTTGTATGTACGTCGTATAAATAAGGGTCATGTTTAGTCCCCAATGCAAAAGAGCCCCCCTGACCAAACCGTTGCTGCTCCTGGATTAGAATAAGAATAACAAATGGCTCTTGGTGAATGTGTTTTTGTTGCAGTTGCGGCCACAACACTAGGTCAGGTGATCTGCCGCAGCGATTCCCCCGGGGTATGCGCTTCGCTCTCTTTCGTAGAAATTTACTGAAGCAATAAATCTGGTGTGCTTGTGGAGAAAAATTAAAGTGGAGCCTCCCAGGAGGTGGAAGGGAAGTAAGAGAGGGATATAACAATGCCTACAAGTAGAAATCCAGGCTAACCTCTCCAGAGGTTGTGTCAACTCGGGAACAAAAGCTTCACAACCTGAAGTCATGGCTCAAGGGCTAAAGTCCATTTAGTGGGGAGGGAGGCTCATAACGCCAATCCACTACCTGGGAAGTGGGGTATTGCTTTTTTTTTCAGTACATTTAAGGTTCATTTCTCCACCCTTGGAGAGAGTACAAATACTGTTCTTGTCTGATAGGATGAAGGGTTAAGAGAGCCTGAGGCTGAATATAATTTAAGCATTTACATGAGATATTCAATAGAATTGCTTATGTTCCTCTGTTCTAAGTCTCTTTGGATTATCTATCAATCTATATTTATCGATCTAATAAAACTAAAGGCCCATTCACACCAAGAACAATGACTATAAAGATATAGCGTCTACACCAGCGGACAATATCGTTCTGTTTATTCTAAGTGCGTACTTGTCTGCCGCTTTAAATGCTCGAGCTTGTTACAGCAGAATGGATTCTGATTGGCTGTCAATGTTTTTTTTCGCTCATCAGCTGGATAAAATTGTTCTGAAAGTGATTCCAACTATATTGTTTCTCTATATCCTTATTGTTATAGCTGTGGTGTGAACTCTGCTATTCTTTAATATTGAGAATGATTTTTAAAACTATATATTTATTGTTATTTATTGTTAGTTATTGTCCCTCATGCCGTTCCACACCTGTAAGACCTCCGTTCATCTTCGGAACACAAATGAAGATATTTTTGTTGAAATCCGATGGCTCAGTGAGGCCTGCATAGGCATCAATTAAATTTACACTCTCAAGATCCATTAATGTACTAAAAACATATTGAAATCAGTCCACGTGAGTACAGTGGACAAGAATATTTTTCGTGCGCCAAAAAAAACTTAATATGGACTTATATAGTGATAACCAATTTCAAAACACAGCTTCATGAAGCTTCGTAGCGGAAACGAATCAGCGAGTCGATTCAGCTGTTCGGAGCGCCAAAGTCACGTGATTTCAGCAGTTTGGTGGTTTGACACGCAATCCATCATGATTCGTTTCCGCTCCGAAGCTTCATGAAGCAGTGTTTTGAAATCGGTTATCACTATATAAGTCGTTATATAAAATTTTTTTAAAGTCGCTTTATAATATTAATATTGAACCACTGTACTCACATGGACTGATTTAAAATATGTTTTTAGTACATTAATGGATCTTGAGAGTGTAAATTACATTGATCCCTATGCAGGCCTCACTTTGCCTTCGGATTTCAACAAAAATGCCTTCATTTGTGTTCCGAAGATGAACGGTCTTACAGGTGTGAAACGGCATGAGGGTGAGGAATAAATTACATTATTTTCAGTTTTGGGTGAACTAACCCTTTAAGTCTTCTTTCACTTACCAAGAATTATCAGTCTTTGCACGGGTGGCATTCTCATGTCTTGACTAGCTAGTAGGGGTGCAACGGTTCAAATTACTCACAGCTCGGTTTGTATCACAGTTTTAGGGTCACGGTTTCTGTACAAATCGGTATGTGCTATGTTCATGGAAAATAAGAACAAAAATCTAGCAATAGCACAAATAAATACGATAGAGCAAAGATACAAATCAAATAAGCAGTGCTTTTGGTATAACATTCGTTTTCAGGTACAGAATAAAAATAACATAGCATATTTGACTCTATAAATTAAAGATGAATCCTTATTAAAGTTACAAAAGCTATTCAGTCTATAGCAGTAAGTGATTTCCTTTTTATTTTGTTGTTTGATTAACATTAAAAACACAGACAGCAGGAATATTAGGCTGCTGTCACTTTAAGACATAATGCACAGATCCAGTATAAACTTATACTAATACACATGCCTTGACTGTTTCATTCACTGTTTCAAGATATACCTGACTATGTTTGCTAGGATACTCACCAAGACGGATATGTTGACATACTTTTTGTGTGAATTTTTCTGTTGAAGCGCAAGACTTGAAAGAGATCTCAATATTTGCGTGCTGTCTGAGCCCACACAAATCTTCTCACAGCCCACTCGAGTTCTCATTTGCGTCTTCTGGCTCTTAAATGTTTAAATTAGCAGGGCTAAACACAGATAGCAACGTGTGCTGTTCAGGTCTGACCTGCGCCCGTGTGCAATCAAAACCCGGTTGACGACAGCGTAAATGACGGCAATACCGCACTTGCACTGAACACAAGTTTTGTGTCCATGTTTTTAAAAAATTTTTTTTTTATCATCAATGTTTTAATGTATTGGGAAGCCAAAATGTGTATCCATTGATAGAAACATGCATTAGCAGAACTTTTTTTTACACAGATTTAAGATGAACCACAGTGCAAGTGTGTCCCGAACCGTGTGGAGAACGGCACGTTGTTTTTTTTTACCGAGAACCGTTACACCCCTTCTAGCTAGCCTTATAAAGCTACTTGCCAACATTAACTACAACTTTAACAGACACTGAGTTACATCCCTGGACAAAACCTGCAATGCTGCCATGCTGGTTCCATGACTACCCAGGATGTGAGTGGCGCAATGTGGCAAAAGATATAAACCATTATAATCCGTGATCCATAATCCAGTCTATGCAGGATGTGGTTTGGCATGACACGACAAATCCCAGAGAGTAAACTGATGTCTTGTTATATTTCTGACGTACAGTACTCCCAGTGCTCATCACAGAAAATTCCCATAATGCAAAGGGAATCACAGTTATTTACTGTAAAGAGAATATGCAGTTTCACTGGGTGATATACAGTAAATAACTACAAATTACAGAAATGTCTAACAGTGTTCGTTCTTTCTATCATGCGTTCATTCGATCGTTCATTTTTCCATTTGTGTTTGTTCTATAATTAGTTAGTTCTGTCATTCATTTGTTCGTTCCATCATTTGTTTGTTCATTCATCTTATCGTTTGTTCGTTCTTTTATTCATTTGTTCTATCATTAGTTTGTTCATTCTATAGTTAGTTTTTTGTCCTTAGTTAGTTTGTTTGTTCTATCATTTGTTTATTCTTTTCTATTTAAAAATTCCAGCTACACAAATTTCTCCAGATTGGGTTAAGCGTAATCAGAACAACATAAGTGATGTATAATGTTATTTTCTCTCGGTTAGCTGTAAGAACTAAAAGCTAAAGAAAAATGTATTGTATGTAGGTCAAATCATTTCATTAGCACATGCTATCAATGACTGCACTAATGAAACCACAATCTGTTGTGATTCCTTTCAAGTGGCATTTGGTTTTGTATCACATTGCACCCACTGTTTACAGCCTTGTTGAGTGCTGTCTGTTTGTTTTTCTTCTTCCAGTGTTGTTCTTCTTTCATTGGGCTTTTAAGGTTTGCCACATTTCCTCTTATTGGCACAGGGGGGTGTGGAGCGAGGGAATGGTGCAGTAATAGCTGTTGAATGCACTGGCTGTGCGGCTCCTACCGCAGGGCCCACACATTCCAGGGATTACTCTTATTACCAGCCATTCTCTCAATGGGGAACAGAGTGGCCTAATGAAAAATTCAAATGGATGAGGGGGATAAATCTCTCCATTACTGAATTAAATTTTCAAAATGTTTGTGGTGCTTATCTTTGTGAATGTGTGTGTGCATTAGAGAAACTGATTAAGAGTGCGCAATGATTATCAGCCTTATAAAATAACATTTCAGAGCCATTTGTGATGAATTGCTGCATGTCTGTTATGATTTAATAAGTGATTGATTTAAAGCCTGTGCAAATGTACTATTTCCTGAGATCTCAGGGGTGGTGAGATGGACTCAGCAAGACCACTCATTTGTTGTAATAGATCTATTGCTTTTACAAATCCTCACTGTTCAGGTTCTTCTCCTCTCTTAAACTGTTAAGGTTAACACAATTAATATTACAAGCAAAATTCTGCAGGAATTAACTCATCGATGAATTAAAACAAACATCACAAAAGATATTAAGAATTCAAAAGCATATGTCAGGTCGCAAATGAATGTTTCCAGTAGAAATAAACCCATCGTGAATAGGCTACGAACGCACAGTCGGAGTAAATTGAATGGGTATTGCTTAGCTTGAATCCAGGACTTGTAATAGCCCATACTCCAATGTTAGGTCTGCCTGTACATCCTGAGCAAATTATATCCTAATGGGATTTCTCGCGGAAATCTATTAACCTTGAGTCCACCCATAAATTTCATGCAGTTTAGCTAAATGATGACTGTAGAGAATGGCACCATGTAACCAGTGGGTGTGAAGCCATAGTTAGATCAAGGATGATTTGATGACCCTCCTATTCAAACAAGGTTATAGTCAGATTGCTTGCATTAGATCTATATTTGACAAAGGATGAAATAGCATAACAGAGGCATCTGTGAAACGATGATTTCTGTGTCACCCTGTCATTCTGAAACTTAATTGATATCTCAAACAATAATACTTTACTCACATTTTCAATGATTGAATAAGATTTTAAACCTCTATTGTGTGATGTTGCCTTTGGGTCTTTAATTAGCAACCTCTTGGTGAATGGCATTAAAAGGATTAATAATAAAGGAAGGACTTTGAAAAAACTAAATTCAAGTAACACTTCTTGGTGGCCAATTTAAAATCTGTTTCTGTCATAGTACACATTATAAAAGTTATCATGTTTTCTTTTAGATTGTAAATGATTGAATGTTCAATAATAAGCCATTATTGAACAATAAAGAAGTACATACTGAAAAGGTAGAATTTAAAGCCACAATATGTAATTTTTCTAAACAAAGGCCTAGCTTGATGACGCCTGGATTTCGCAGAGCTGCAGACGACTTCCGCTTTTTCTGGTCATGCGTACACAGCGCTGTTTTAGCATATTAGATACATTATTTGAGTGTGTTGAAAGTTATGTTATAGTGTTTCTTTGTGTGTTCGCTCGGCGGCTACTATGAGACACTTGTTGCACACTGCAGTAAGCTAGATCAATATTAGACATGGTACTCGCGGTAAATCATGAAACAAGATTTAAACAATAAGACTAACTGTGTTGAGCTATATAACAATGATTCGTTTTTTGTCGATGAATGAATCCAAACAGTTTCTCACCCGTCTAATAAAACACAATATATTAAAGCGTCTTTGGTGTTTCCATGGTTTCTACAAAATCAAAGGTAAATCGAAGGTAACGCAGGTATGATGTCATTGAAAGGCGACACACAGACAAAGTCTAAAATGTATTAAAATGTAAGTACACAAGTCAACAAATTATATAACATTGTTCTAGTGGTTTTTGGATATTCTAATCCCTAAAATTACATATTGTGCCTTTAAAGGTGCACTATGTAAAAATAAATCTGTAAAATATCCAAAAAACACTAGGCCAGTGTTATATATTTTGTTCAGTTGAGTACTTACAATATCCCAAATGTTTCCAACTATGTATAAATCGTGAGAAAATTGCTATTTTAACCAAGGAACCTGGACGTGTGAGGGAGTCGCCTGTCGATTGCGTCATATAGTTTTGCAGAAACGCTTTACTCTCACTGCAGTGTGCAACAAGAGTCATAGCAGCCGCCGAGCGAACGCACAGAGTAATGTCATAACTTAATTTTCAACACACTCAGATGTATCTAATATGATAAACAGAGCTGCGTTACCTCATACTCATGACCGGAAAAGCGGAAGTGGCGCCGGCGACTGTGTCATAATAAAAGTCCTGCTGCTCGCGAGGCGTGTGTTGCCTTCATCTTATTAACAATCGCTCCAGCGGCCTTGCTCAGCTCCACAACACTGTCCTGCTCGGCTTCATACTACAGTAACGTTAATAATCGCATCCATGAACATGATTTCTGCCAGAGTCCTATCACGATTCCTTCCCACCAGCTGTGAGGTGGAGACCACATGTCCTAAGATTCTGCGCTCAAATCTGGTGTCATTAAATAACGCCTTTGTTTTGAACAGGCGACCTCTAGTGGACGGAAAAGTTACATAGTGCACCTTTAAGTAAACTTTAAGTAAATCAAATAGATTCTGTCATGTAGAAGTAGTTGTGAAGTGTTATGCTAATTAGCTTTTTGTTAACATTTTTAGTATTCTGTCATCAATAAAATATGTATAGTCACTTAACTTTACTATTAATATTTAGATTTTTATTCCATCACAGCGCAATGCTGCCTCCAGGTAATATACCTAAATAACAAATATGATTTTTTAAAAATTAGTTTTTGATTAGTAGTGAGGTCTATTTTATGCATGAAAAGTGAATCATTGCTATTATAATATTTGCGATAAAGAGTTAACCACTTATGCTCTGGGACCATTTTTGGGGATTTCCGCCTGGATTTGGCCTACCCAAATTGAAAAGCTTCCCATACCCACATACAGTGGTCTAAATACACAATTGTGGTGTCATTTTACAGGAAACCTTTTGAAGTGTCATAAACCACTGCTAAAAGTGATAAACATGTAAGTATATGTATGTATCTGAGCTGTAATAAACCCCCCGCCCCCCAATCCAGGCGTAAATGGTACCAGAGTAATTTAGTGTAAATAAGTTACTTTGTGTAAAACAAATGCCAAAGTGATGCATGTCTCCAGAAAGTAGACATTCTAAGCTTTCAAATGGGACCACATATGAGGTCAGAGCTCCTCCACAGACATTTAAATTAAAAGTATTTACTTGATTATGTCATTCCTGTACAGGGTCTGCAGAGTTTAAGAGGTTAAAACAGGTGATGATGGCCATATCAGTAGATGATTGTCTTTATTTTTCTTTTCTTTTTTTTCTCCAAATGCAATGACTTCAACTGTCCGTGACTGAGTTTTAGTGATTTAATACTAGACCAAGTTATTTTTCTCTTAGCTTGACCTTAAAAATTCAAGAGCACACAATTTTGGAACGAGATGATTGATATTGTTTTTGTCTCTACAAAACAAGCTCTGTTGCAGAAATTCTGCCAAGGAAAATTTCCCCCCCCAAAAAAATCCTTGATATCATATAACTGCCCTGACACATCGCTTCTGATGGATTTGTTATTGCTACAAACGTATGTTGTAGACTGCATTGTTATTAAACTGCTTTCTATGTTTTTCTCTAAGGAACTGTATCTTTCTGGAAACACCAGGCTTAATTAATTCTTTCATAGAGTCCGATTGATAATAAAAGCCAATGTAAACATGCACCCAGCAGTCAGGAGCATGCACTTCATCAATCAATTTCACACTGTAAGGAAGCATTTCCAGCCTCCTCCAGCTGCCTGTGTGGAAAGACAAGTCAATTGTGCTGTGCTTGACAATACTCATGAAATGGTTAGCTGGATTTCAATCGATGGCAAAGATTACCCAGTCATTTCACTGTCACTAGGGAAATGGTGGAGACTGAAAAGGGAAGTCAACTATCTTCTGCTCTCTTCCAAAAACCATGCTACCCGTGACTAATGACATCTGCTGCCTATTTTTCCTTTTTTATTCCTTGAGGGGAAATCATTTAAAGACTGTTAAAGTCAATGTAAATTACTGTTCGGAACCCATTTTTACTTTCATTATATCACATGGTCACAATCAAAGTGAGAAACAGGATATTCAATGAGACAAAATGTGGGGTGGGACTTGATTTTATTAATTAGAAATCATTAAAACCTGTGCTGTGCAAGAAACTTCTAATGATTTTTTGTTTTTTATTAACATTAATGACACAGACAACAGCAGGAATATTAGGCTGCTGTTATTTTAAAGGATTAGTTCACCCAACAATGAAAATAATGTAATGTATTACTCACCCTCATGCCGTTCCACACCCGTAAGACCTCCGTTCATCTTCGGAACACAAATTAAGATATTTCTGTTGAAATCCGAAGGCTCAGTGAGGCCTCCATAGGGAGCAAAACAATTTACACTCTCAAGTTCCCTTAATGTACTAAAAACATATTTAAATTAGTCCTTGTGAGTAGTGGTTCAATTTTAATATTATGCAGCGACGATAATATTTTGGTGCACCGAAAAAAAACTAAATAATGACTTATACAGTGATAACCGATTTCAAAACACTGTTTCACGAAGCTTCAGAGCGTACTGATTCAGCGGTTGAGAGCACCAAAGTCACGTGATTTCAGCAGTTTGGCGGTTTGACACGCGATCCGAATCATAATTCGACTCACTGATTCATAACGGTTCGAATCTTCATGAATCAGTGTTTTGAAATCGGTTATCACTATATAAGTCGTTATTTAGTTTTTTTTGGCGCACCAAAAATATTATCGTCACTTTATAATATTAAAATTTAACCACTGTACCACTCACATGGACTGATTTAAATATGTTTTTAGTACATTAATGGATCTTGAGAGTAAATTGCTTTGCTTCCTATGGAGGCCTCACTGAGCCTTCGGATTTCAACAGAAATATCTTATTTTGTGTTCCAAAGATGAACGGAGGTCTTACGGGTGTGGAACGGCATGAGGGTGAGTAATACATTACATTATTTTCATTTTTGGGTGAACTAACCCTTTAAGACAGAATGCACAGACCGAATATACTGACTAGGCTTGGGTACCGAAACCCGGTGCCGATAACCGAACCGAATCAGAATGCAGATTTCGGTGCCACTTAAATTCAAACGTGCTTTCGCACTTTGGCTGGCGCTCAAATTGTGTTTTGTATCTATTTATATGTATATATTTAAGTATACTTTAAACTTTTCATAAATTGTTCCATTTAAATAATTTTTTATTATTATTTTTTTCTTCAATAAAAAGCCATTCTTTAATGTCATCCACCGTTGTTTTGTGGCTCTTTTTTAAAATCTTTATAAAGTATCGGTTCAGGCATCGTTTAGGCACTGGTACCATTTTAAAATTATCGGTTTGGCACAGGTATTGTAAAAAACCCAAACGATACCCAACCCTAATACTGACACATATCCGGTTTCTTTCTCAACCGTTCACTTATGACATAACCGAGAGAATACTTGCCGAGATGGATATTTTGACATAATTTTGTGTGCATGTGTCCATTTTAAGCGAAAGTAAACATGAAAGAGGCATCAAATTCAGTGTTTGAGCGCTGTCTGAAACGCGCCTCTCTCTCTCTCTCTTCTCTCTCTCTCGCTGTGTCCCTGCACTTCTAATTTGTGCAGCTGTGCGCATAGTCAACATTTTCGCCTCTTCTTCTGCGTTTAAAATCGTTTGAATGTGTAAATTGCCAAGACAAAACATGTCCAAATGATAAACTTTCACTGATGGTTAAACTTAGCAGTTAATCCGCGAATCACATGCATGCTGAACCATGCGGCCTGGTCTTTACGGATCAACTGTGATCCGTTGCAACCGTAATAATTAATGAACACACTTATCATCATCGTATCACAATAGTTATTGAACACACTTATCATCCTACTCCAGTAAGTAAACTGTCCCTGTCCCCAAAAATGTCAAAAATGTTGGTACTCAAAAGCACTTCCCTCCACGTTTTCTGCTCCTCATCTTTATTTTTACCACACGCCAGTGCACCTGTTATGTGCATCCCTGTATATATACTGTTATATAGCCTATATAACAGAATGGAGCCAAACTGAATGCGTGTTTGCTAAAACATAGCTTAAATAGCTACTTAACAGCCTGCATCTCATCTAACAAAAAATATGTTAATTTTTTTCAATATGTTGGTTAATGTTCATATTAGTTAAACTTTGTTTCTGAATGATCTTGAAAAGTTCAAAATGTCCAGTTTTTAAATGCTTTAAATCCGTTTTTTTCTTGTTTATGCAAATGTTAACAAAACATTCAATGTTATCATATTGCAATCATTATGATAATGTTACTTTTGAATATCCTCTGAGCATTCTGAAACAAGTAGTAACATGTTAGATGAATCTAACAATGTTAGATGAACGTACACCTAAAAAGTTTCAGAAGAAAACCTTCGTAATTTTTAACTCTTGAAATGCTTCCCTGCCATTGACGGAATATTCCAGCTTTCCGTGTTTTCACTGTTATACGGTAGGGGGCACTATTACACATCTTCTGAAAGAGGACTGAATCTCCTGATCAAAACACATGCGAAGAAGAAGCAGAAACAAGCGATAGCAAATGTAATCATATGCATATGTAAAATAATGCGATCCTCAACATAAAACAGCATATAAATCAAAACTGCCTAACGTTACTGGATGAAATGTCGACCCAGGATGAAGTTTAGGACTGTGCAAGCTTTGGGGTTGCTGATGGACTCGATCTACCCTATCTATGTATTGATCATCGTTCTGAATTCTATCTTGATGCAGTCGCTTTTTGCAGAAGGTTTGTTCTTTCTTTTGATATATTGCATGTTCAGATATTCATACAACAAAATATTCTGGGGGGCATGAAATGGTGGTGGTTGGCAATGTTTAAAAAAAAAATGCTGGCGGAGCGGGAGTTAAAGACCAGATAACTAAACAAACCTATTAACGTTACTGGAAGAATATTTGTTCGTAACTTTGAGAGAACCATGGTGGAACATTAGCCATAATTCTGAGAATGTTCCCAGTTTGCTGGGAAGGCTTAAGTGATATACCAGCAGAAAAGGACAGTTATTTCAGATAAAGGTATTACATTATGATTAATGATTACCAAGACAAACAGTTCGTCTCCCTTCGGAATAGTGTGAATCGAGCGTGCATTGGTGAATCATTCATATTAAGAGCAGGAACATGCTTTAAGAAAGGGAACAGGGTCCATTTTCATGTTGACTAATTCTCATTCTGGTTAGGTGAAAGTCATATTGTAAGAAAGGCAGACCAATAGATTCTAAACTGATGTTGAAAAGGGAGTGGGCTCATCTGGCTATTTTTTGTTCTCTTTTGCACTAGAGCTCCATGTTCATACTTTCCTCGGTTGATTTTGTGATAAATATGTGGTCAATGAAGGTCTACATGAGAGTAGTGATCAAAGTAACACCCTGTTTTCTTTTCATAATGAAAGATGTAGCCTACCAAAGAAAAACAAGACTATATTTCTACTGTGTGTTGCCTTATGAAAAAATAAATATATATATTTTTGCCAGCAGTTACAAGAGAATCAAGTTAATTTTGTTTCTAATTTTAATGGTTGCACTCATTCAGTGAACTTTCGGCTACATATTTGAGTAGAGTTTATTGGTTAAAGTATAATTATATGTGGACTAAATATTGTTTTTAAACTTTAATGTTTTAGGCAAAGGGTTAAACTTATACTTAATTATTTGGAAATTACAGATATTAAAATGATGTGATACTGAAGACTGAAAAATCAGCTTTACCACCATGTTATTTTAGTAATATAGTAATAACTCTAGTAATATTTCACAGTATTACTTTTTTACTGTCTTTTTGATCAAATAAATGCAGTATTGGAGAGACTACTTTCATATTGAAATGTATAAATAAAAATGCACTTACTCTGATAGAAAACATTTCAACTTAATTACTATGGTATTTTTAATTCGCTAGTGTGTTATAGTCTCTTGTCTTGTGATCATAATAAGCTATGCTATATATAGGTATATGTAAATCAGTTTTTTGATTGTATTCAGTTTATAGCTTTAAACTTGCTGTTTTTGCTAAACTAGTCTAATGCTGAAGTGTAATTACAATTTTGAAAACATTGCACAGTTACTTTTGTATTGGCAGCAAAATCATGTGTGATTATCATGTGAATATATTGTGAATATTCTGTACATCGTTAGCTGTGAGGACGATTGGTTGTGTGAGTGGAATATAAATAATTAACACCAACAAACCAACAGGAATTTGCATCTGACAAAACCACATTTCTGTTCATAGTGTAAATTTTAAACAACAAATCTGCCTCTTCCATTTGATCCATTGAGCTAGCTGGAATGGTTTTGCTTCTAACACCTATTGTAGAGCTCATAGGTCAGCTCACGTGTGAATTCTGTGAGGACACATCAGTAAAAATACGGGTGGGAGCCGCCGGAGGCCAGCACCAATATCAGCGAGTCTGAGAGGACACATGGAGAGAGGTCAGAGGCTATTCCTGGTAGATTAATGTCATAAATTACACTGCATTTCCGACAGATAAATTCATTGAGCTATGCTATCAAAATAGAAATCCCTGTTCCGGTAATGTCATACAGTGAATCATGGCATACAGTAAACAGCAAACCAATTCTATCTTGCTCCAGGTGGCTGATGTTCCTTCTTCGGAGCCAACTGTGAGACATTTTGGGACCTGGAGAGGAAGGAAATTAAAAAAACGAAAAAGTGGTGGAAATCGAAGCTGAAATTCATGCAAGGGGTTAACTTAGGTTAAAATGGTGGCGTTTGGTTTGTTATTGTTGAGGTGTTTTAAGCATGTGTAGTCTTGTATGATGTCAATTATAAAAAAGTAAATCCGGCATGACATCAAAATGGACAATTCTTGTTTTTAATGGAATATTGCAGGACATCCTGTCACTCACATGAGATCACAGCAATAGCAAGCCTCAACGATCCAATCAACTCAACTTCCAACCTACATTTTTTGTTGTTTCAGAAGCCTTTTCACTTATATATGTGTCAATAGGGAAGAAAAGACTTCCTTTTCATGCCGACTTTAAGTACATTTAAATTATATATATATATATATATATATATATATATATATATATATATATATATATATATATATATATATATATATATATATATATATATATATATATATATATATATATATATATATATATATATATATATATATATATACAGTGAGGAAAATAAGTATTTGAACACCCTGCTATTTTGCAAGTTCTCCCACTTGGAAATCATGGAGGAGTCTGAAATTGTCATTGTAGGTGCATGTCCACTGTGAGAGACATCTGGAGCAATCCAGAAATCACAATATATGATTTTTTAACTATTTATTTGTATGATACAGCTAAAAATAAGTATTTGAACACCTGTCTATCAGCTAGAATTCTGACTCTCAAAGACCTGTTAGTCTGCCTTTAAAATGTCCACCTCAACTCCATTTATTATCCTAAATTAGATGCATCTGTTTGAGGTCGTTAGCTGCATAAAGACACCTGTCCACCCCATACAATCAGTAAGAATCCAACTACTAACATGGCCAAGACCAAAGAGCTGTCCAAAGACACTAGAGACAAAATTGTACACCTCCACAAGGCTGGAAAGGGCTACGGGGAAATTGCCAAGCAGCTTGGTGATAAAAGGTCCACTGTTGGAGCAATCATGGAATAAAATGGAAGAAGCTAAACATGACTGTCAATCTCCCTTGGACTGGGGCTCCATGCAAGATCTCACCTCGTGGGGTCTCAATGATCCTAAGAAAGGTGAGAAATCAGCCCAGAACTACACGGTCAATGACCTGAAAAGAGCTGGGACCACCTTTTCCAAGGTTACTGTTGGTAATACACTAAGACATCATGGTTTGAAATCATGCATGGCACGGAAGGTTCCCCTGCTTAAACCAGCACATGTCAAGGCCCGTCTTAAGTTTGCCAATGACCATTTGGATGATCCAGAGGAGTCATGGGAGAAAGTCATGTGGTCAGATGAGACCAAAATAGAACTTTTTGGTCATAATTCCACTAAACGTGTTTGGAGGAAGAAGAATGATGAGTACCATCCCAAGAACACCATCCCTACTGTGAAGCATGGGGGTGGTAGCATCATGCTTTGGGCGTGTTTTTCTGCACATGGGACAGGGCGACTGCACTGTGTTAAGGCGAGGATGCCCGGGGCCATGTATTGCGATATTTTGGGGAACAACCTCCTTCCCTCAGTTTGAGCATTGAAGATGGGTCGAGGCTGGGTCTTCCAACATGACAATGTCCCGAAGCACACAGCCAGGATAACCAAGGAGTGGCTCTGTAAGAAGCATATCAAGGTTCTGGCGTGGCCTAGCCAGTCTCCAGACCTAAACCCAATAGAGAATATTTGGAGGGAGCTCAAACTCCATGTTTCTCAGTGACAGGCCAGAAACCTGACTGATCTAGAGAAGATCTGTGTGGAGGAGTGGGCCAAAATCCCTCCTGCAGTGTGTGCAAACCTGGTGAAAAACTACAGGAAACGTTTGACCTCTGTAATTGCAAACAAAGGCTACTGTACCAAATATTAACATTGATTTTCTCAGGTGTTCAAATACTTATTTGCAGCTGTATCATACAAATAAATAGTAAAAAAATCATACATTTTTTTTGATTATGTCTCTCACAGTGGACATGCACCTACGATGACAATTTCAGACCCCTCCATGATTTCTAAGTGGGAGAACTTGCAAAATAGCAGGGTGTTCAAATACTTATTTTCCTCACTGTATATATATACAGGTCCTTCTCAATAAATTAGCATATTGTGATAAAGTTAATTATTTTCCATAATGTAATGATAAAAATTAAACTTTCATATATTTTAGATTCATTGCACACCAACTGAAATATTTCAGGTCTTTTATTGTTTTAATACTGATGATTTTGGCATACAGCTCATGAAAACCCAAAAATCTCAATAAATTAGCATATCATGAAAAGGTTCTCTAAACGAGCTATTAACCTAATCATCTGAATCAAAATTACACCTGCAAAAGAATCCTGAGGCTTTTAAAAACTCCCAGCCTGGTTCATTACTCAAAACCGCAATCATGGGTAAGACTGCCGACCTGACTGCTGTCCAGAAGGCCATCATTGACACCCTCAAGCAAGAGGGTAAGACACAGAAAGAAATTTCTGAACGAATAGGCTGTTCCCAGAGTGCTGTATCAAGGCACCTCAGTGGGAAGTCTGTGGGAAGGAAAAAGTGTGGCAAAAAACGCTGCACAACGAGAATAGGTGACCGGACCCTGAGGAAGATTGTGGAGAAGGACCGATTCCAGACCTTGGGGGATCTGCGGAAGCAGCAGACTGAGTCTGGAGTAGAAACATCCAGAGCCACCGTGCACAGGCGTGTGAAGGAAATGGGCTACAGGTGCCGCATTCCCCAGGTCAAGCCACTTTTGACCCAGAAACAGCGGCAGAAGCGCCTGACCTGGGCTACAGAGAAGCAGCAGTGGACTGTTGCTCAGCGGTCCAAAGTACTTTTTTCAGATGAAAGCTAATTTTGCATGTCATTCGGAAATCAAGGTGTCAGAGTCTGGAGGAAGACTGGGGAGAAGGAAATGCCAAAATGTCCAGTGTCAAGTACCCACAGTCAGTGATGGTCTGGGGTGCCATGTCAGCTGCTGGTGTTGGTCCACTGTGTTTTATCAAGGGTAGGGTCAATGCAGCTAGCTATCAGGAGATTTTGGAGCACTTCATGCTTCCATCTGCTGAAAAGCTTTATGGAGATGATTTCATTTTTCAGCACGACCTGGCACCTGCTCACAGTGCCAAAACCACTGGTAAATGGTTTACTGACCATGGTATTACTGTGCTCAATTGGCCTGCCAACTCTCCTGACCTAAACCCCATAGAGAATCTGTGGTATATTGTGAAGAGAAAGTTGAGAGACGCAAGACCCAACACTCTGGATGAGCTTAAGGCCGCTATCGAAGCATCCTGGGCCTCCATAACACCTCAGCAGTGCCACAGGCTGATTGCCTCCATGCCACGCCGCATTGAAGCAGTCATTTCTGCAAAAGGATTCCCGACAAAGTATTGAGTGCATAACTGAACATAATTATTTGAAGGTTGACTTTTTTTGTATTAAAAACACTTTTCTTTTATTGGTCGGATAAAATATGCTAATTTATTGAGATAGGAATTTTGGGTTTTCATGAGCTGTATGCCAAAATCATCAGTATTAAAACAATAAAAGACCTGAAATATTTCAGTTGGTGTGCAATGAATCTAAAATATATGAAAGTTTAATTTTTATCATTACATTATGGAAAATAATGAACTTTATCACAATATGCTAATTTATTGAGAAGGACCTGTATATATATATATGAGCAATATCATACGAGTGCCGTAGGTAATCAGAGTGCTGCTATATCACATGGCTATATCAGCCATATCGCATGGCTATTAGTGTGATATACACACAGCGTTTATTGCGTTTATACAGTTTGACGGCACAAGTGAGTAAATAAATTAGAAACAACAACGGAGGGCTTTTTGTGCTATTTTTGTATAGGAGTCATATTTTTGAGGTCTAAAAAAACTACATTCTCGCCTAAAAACTAAAATCTACATTTTGTGACACAGCAACAGTAGTATTTAAAAAAAAAAAAAAAGTGTATTTGTTCGAACGCCATGACGGGTGGATACTGGATACGGCACAGCTCTCAGCTAATCAGATTCGAGAACCAGATAGAACTGTTGTATAAATATATATAATAAATCAATCAAAATCCAAGCTAAAATACTTTTCCTATCTCATCTTAGATATCTCTGAAAAGTGACCCGTTTTAAAACGGCATTATTTTTGCAGGTCAATTCCAGTGTTGATTGTAGTGCTGAAATTACATACTTCAGCTTTAAAGCTTTGAAAAATAATTTCTGTTCCTTAAAAACATCAGGTCCTCTTTAGGGAGAATGAACGTCCTCCACGGCTTTATGAATGTAACAGTTGTCCAAAACATCTTGTTCAGACCAACTTATCATACGACAGTTTTGCTTGAGAGCACTTGCAAAATGTTTTTCTCCTCTTCAGACAGCAGAACACCATCTGTCTGATCTAACAAGCGCTGAGCGAGATCTATGGGCTCATGGAGATAAGCACTGCAACATTCATTGCCCCATCCTCTGTAAATCCAATTGAAACTCAACACACAGACATTCAAAAGGCTAAGACCATTTCCAAATGATCCTGAACAAACAGTCTATTGTGGTATTGATATGATTTTACAAAATGTAAAAGTAATTTAAAACAGGGCCGGAACCATCATAGACATTGAGGGGGACAAGCACCCCCGAATAATGAGAAATGGCCAAATCCCCCCCCCCCCCTCCAATTATTGATATTCTTGATGCTGCTCTGCTGTGCTCCATTACACACCGTTCTGTTTGTTGCTAGGATGACAAAAGTAAACTGTAAAAAATGTTTTAGGTTGGTCTGCCAACAGCGCTCGTCACTGTCAGAATGAGTGAGCTGGCCAATCAAATAAAAAAAGGTGGGGCTTACTGTTAGTGCGAATTCCAATGCAACACTTATAGCAGTTATAGCAGTAGTTATAGCAGTGAAAGAGTGCGCCTTAAGATGTAAGTAGCTAAACATTTAATATATGACAACTGTTTTACGATAAAAACATTCAGCGACCAACAGTAATATCAAGTGATGCAAACTACTACTAATTTCACCAGTTTGAATTGAAAATATGACATTATTTATGTAAATCATAACTGAATTTGACGTGACAAGAAACATTTTTTATTTTTACATATTCGGCAGACGAAAATAAGAGTGAATTAGATTAGATTAGATTAGATTCAACTTTATTGTCATTACACAAGTACAAGGCAACGAAATGAAGTTTAGGTCTAACCAGAATTGCAATAGCAGCAAGTGCATGATATACAATGGTTGCATAAGTGCAGGACATGGATATGTACTGAATATATATAAATAACTGCGACATAGTTGGTCAGGATGTTTTCTATTGCGCAGCGATAGAAGTTCACCAGGATAGCCGAGGAGAGCTGATTCTTCCTCAGTGTCCTTAGGAAGAAGAGGCGCTGGTGAGCCTTCTTGACCAGGCTGGAGGTGTTGGTCGTCCACGACATGTCCGCCGAGATGTGGATCCCCAGGAACTTGAAACTGGAGACACGCTCAACAGCCATTCCATTGATGTGGATGGTGTCGTGTGTGCCTCTTGACTCCTTCCTGAAGTCCACGATGAGCTCCTTCGTTTTGGTGGTGTTGAGGAGCAGGTTATTATCAGTACACCATGTGGCCAGGTGCTGGATCTCCTCCCTGTAGGCAGTCTCATCGTTGTTGCTGATGAGACCAATCACCGTAGTGTCGTCCGCAAACTTGACGATGGAATTAGATCCATACACAGGCTTGCAGTCGGAGGTGAAGAGGGAGTAGAGAAACGGGATTAGCACACAGCCCTGTGGTACACCAGTGTTAAGTGTGATGGACGTGGAGCAGGTGGATCCTGATCGAACATTCTGTGGTCTGTCAGTTAGGAAGTCCAAAATCCAGTTACACATTGAAGTGTTGATGTCCAGGTCTCCAAGTTTGGCTATTAACTTGGTTGGGATGACAGTGTTGAATGCTGAGCTGAAGTCAACAAACAGCATGAGTGCATAAGTGTTCTTATTGTCCAGATGGGTGAGCACAGAGTGCAGTGCCATGGAAACTGCATCCTCTGTGCTCCTATTGCTGCGATAGGCAAACTGGTGTGAGTCCAATGTGGATGGTAGTCTTTTAGGTGTTCCAGGACCAGCCGCTCAAAGCACTTCATAACGATGGGTGTGAGTGCTACAGGGCGGTAGTCATTAGGGCACCTCGGGCTAGAGTGTTTCGGCACTGGCACAATGGAAGTGTGTTTAAAGCATGATGGTACAGCTGCTTGGGCAAGAGACAGGTTGAAAATGTCTGTAAAAACCCCAGCGAGCTGCTCCGCACATGCCCTGAGCACACATCCAGGGATGTTGTCTGGTCCAGCAGCCTTGTGTGCGCTGATCCGGCTCAGTGCCTTGCAGACATCTGTGGAGGAGAGTGTGATTGGTGGGTGGTCAGCTGAGGGTTTGAGCTTGGTGGCAGTTTCTCTGTTGTCTCTTTCAAAGCGAGCATAAAAGTAATTTAGCTCGTTCAGGAAGTTGACATCAGTGGCTGCGGGGGTGGAGTGGGTGGGTTTGTAGTCACTGATGGCCTGAATGCCCTGCCACATGCGTCGAGGGTCAGAGTTGGAAAAGTGTCCCTCTATCTTTAGCTTGTAGCAGTGCTTGGCCTTTTTGATGCCCCTCTTCAGGTTTGCTCTGGATGTGCTGTAGGCTTGTGCATCTCCTGATCTGAAAGCAGTATTGCGTGACTTCAGCAGGAGTCGCACTTCCCTGTTCATCCAAGGCTTCTGATTTGGGTATGTGGTGATCTGTTTCTGGGTTGTAACACTGTCAATGGTGGTATTGATATGATCCAATACAGAGGAGGTGTAGGAGTCAATGTCTGTGTGAGCGCCACTGGTGGCTTGAGAAGCAAACATACTCCAGTCTGTGTTTAGAAACCTTTCCTGGAGTGTGGAATCTGCCCCCGCAGGCCACACCTTGATGGCTTCACACGGTTGATGAGGGGTGCATATTTGGGTGTGAGAAACAAAGAGAGGTGATCTGACTGGGTGTTGCAACATAAGCTCCAGCCATGTTTGTGTAAACATGGTCTAAGGTTTTGTTTCCTCTGGTGTGGCAGGAAACATGCTGGTGAAACTTGGGTAGCACTGACTTTAAAATTGAGTGATTAAAGTCACCTGCAACAATAAAGCAGCTTCCGGGTGATCAGTCTGTTGTTTACTGATGTTACTGATACTGATCGTGCACCAAGCCTTTTTAATGTAAATGCACAATCTACCACCTCTGGTTTTACCGGAGCCATCTAATGTTCTATCTGCCCGGAGTGTGTGGCGTCCCGCTAGCTCAATAGCGGTGTCCGGTATTCCGCTGTTTAACCAGTTTTCCGTGAAGATTAGGACGTTAAAGTTTCTTGCTGTGTGTGATGCTGAGTCGAATCTCCTCCATTTTGTTCACTAGCGACCGTACATTGGAAAGGAAAATGCTGGGTAAAGAGAGCCGATGTGGTGTTAGCCTTAGCTTAGCTCGTAGTCCTCCACACTTCCGCCGCCTTTGTTTACGATCTCGACGCCGCATGCGAGCACTTCCGCCCGGCCGGGTAGAGTGCATAGCCTCGGGTGTCCTAGCGATCTCAGGAAGGAGTCGAAGATTGTCCATAAAACTGTCGGAAATTCGCAAACCAATATCCAAAAGCTCACAACGGGTGTACGATGTAAAGGCACAGCTGTTCTGTGCGAACAGACCCGAGATGAGCAAGAAAAATACCGCAAAATTGCAGAATCTGGAGAGACCCCGAGCCTCGCGATGTACTCGCGCCGCCATCTTGGCCAGACAAATGTGTGCACATTTAAAAATAATAATATTTGTGAATATTTTAATTCATAACTACAATAGAGTTGGAACTTTTAATAACTTTTATTTCTTTTTCTTCATTTCCTTAAATCCCTTTTAATCCTTTAATAATTGAATTCCTTTAAATAAGACCAAAATAAAAGTATCTAATGTTCAGAGAGGCTTCATTTATTTATATAAAAATACAGTAAAATAGTAATATTGGGAAATATTAAAATAATGTTTGTGGTGAGGTGGGCGTGGTTTCGCGAGATCTGCGGAAAGGAACCGAGCTGTGAGTAAATTGCTCAAACGCAGATTATAAACACCTGTCTCTGATTTCAGTAATTGGCGTGGAGAGAGCGGCGGGGACCCCCAGCCCCTTAGGCGGAGCCCGTGACGTCACCGGAGGCTCGGCCGGGGATCCCATCCTCCACCTGGGTGCCGGTTTTGGGGCGGGGCCCCCTCGCAACCTGGGTAGAGGGACAGGTTTAGCAACAGAAGGGGAAACAAAAGGGGGAGAGAGAGAAGAGAGAGAGGCAGATGGTAGGGGTTCGCAGACCCCCGGGCACGCCACCATTTGGTCCTCCGCCAGTTGGATGGCCTGGTCTAGCGACGTCGGGCGGTGGCACTGGACCCACTGGGCAGTTGTCTTCGGTAGCCGACTGACGAACTGTTCCAGTACCACGCGATCGATTATTCCCTCGACGTCACTCCCATCGGCCATCAGCCCTTTGCGGCAGGAGTCCCGGAGCTGTTGGGCGAAGACGAAGGGCCGGCCGGACTCTTCGAGGCCCAGGGTCCTGAACCTCTGCCGGTGTTGTTCTGGGGTCCGGCCGACCCGCTGTAAGATGGCCCTCTTCAGGTCCTGATAGACCAGGAGGTTCTGGACTGGCAATTGCTGGCCGCATTGGCCAGTCCGCGGTGGGCCACCCCCGGACCTTGGCGGACTTCTCAAATAGGTCCAGGAACGCCTCTGGGTCGTCCTGGGGACCCATTTTGGAGAGTGGTACGGAAGCCGGCGAGTCAGATGTTGCGGGGAGGTGGCCTTACCCTCCCGGTCTATCCAGCTCCGGAACAGCTGGCGGTCTTCAAACTGAGCCTGGAGGAGCAGCTCGAACTTCTTATCCTGCTCCTCCCTCATGGCCAGTAGCTGGTGATGTTGTTCCTGGTGAAGACCTGCCAGCGACTGGATGATCTCCGCAAATGGCATTCCTGACGGGGTTTCCATGGCGGCGGCGTTCTTCTCCCTTCCCGGGTTTCGGCACCAGTGTGATGAAGGTTCGGTAAGGTAAGGAAGGAAGAAGACAGGGGTCGGCGTGACTGGGACATGTGCTTTTATTTACTCAGAACTTTTCAAAACAAAATAGCGCTTGTGGGCGCACACAGGTCTCAAGACCGCAGCAAACTCTCAACACTTTCTCAAAACACTCTATGCTCTTGTCACAGCTCCTGGTTGCGTCAGCGATGGTGTCCCTCTCTCTCTCTGTCTCTCTCTCGCACCGGCTTTATACGCTCTCTCCACGCCAATTACTGAAATCAGAGACAGGTGTTTATAATCTGCGTTTGAGCCGATTACTCATCGCTCGGTTCCTTTCCTTCTCTCCGCCCACAGACCTCGCAAAACCACGCCCACCTCACCACATTATTTTTTCTATTTTAATATACATCAAATTTCATTCCTGTGATGGCAAAGAGGAATTTTCAGCATCATTACTCCAGTCTTCAGTTTCACATGATCCTTCAGAAATCATTCTAATATGCAGATTTTGTGCTCAAAAATATTGATTATTATTATCAATATTGAAAACAGTTGAGCTCCTTAATGTTTTTGTGGAATCTGTGATACATTTCAGAATTCTTTGGTAAATAGAAAGTAAACTGAATTCATTTAATGGGATATCTAGCTTCCGGCGGAACGCTTCCGTATTCAACTTACGAAGAAAGTGTAAAGTCTCTCGCAGTTCAAAACGCTTACGCAACGTCTGGCGTCATCGTTGTGGCAGTTACGTTTTTTCCGTAAGTTGAATACGGAAGGCGGTCTTTACCATCACATTTGCGTTTTCTATATATATACACGTATATATAGGCGTAGGAACTGGGGGGACGGGTCCCCCTCAATATTGAAAATGCTGCATGTGTCCCACCCAAAAATTAGCCTATACCGCAGGGACAAAAACTGTACATTTGGAACTTTTATTTTGAAAGCGCGAGTGCGACAAAGATGATATTCGGTTTTGCCAGCAAGTCAAAGCCAGAGTGATAGGTCCCATTTCATGCTATACAGTATTTGAATAATCACCATTCGATAGATACGAGGAATATGACGATTAAATCCACAATGGAATTTTGAATGGCACGTGTGCTTTGCGAGAGGTGCTATGTTAGATAGCTAGCCACATAGATAAATATAGCTGGCAATTTATTTTTCTGTGTTAACCTTAGCAAAAGTAAAACGTTCTATCATCCCATTTCAGCATAATGCCACCCCAGAAAATTAAAACCATCACAGGAAATAACGTTACTGAAGTTTAAAAAAAAAAAAAAATTATTTCTTTTTTTACAAAGAGTTGGATGGCCTGGAGCATTGGTTAGTGTAAGCAATTATATAACACATTTTACACAAGGACAGGACAACATCATAACCTATCATTTACCAAGCCTATATTTACTTTAAAAAAAAATAATAATAATAAATGAATAAAGGAATAAAGTGAGTATTTTATTTATAGGCCAAACCTGAACAAAATGGCACCATCTGGTAAAAAATAGTAAAAATTTGTATTTAATTTTCTGCTAACAGAATAAAAGCCTATTAACAAAGATTGCATCATTTTATAGTTAAATGGCAATGGGATTCAAAATTGAATGTGAACTTACTGCACATTTCAACATGCAGAATGTTGTTTTCCCGTTACATTATCACATGAGCAAAACATACATGTTGTATCATGTCACCATACTGTTTGTTACTATTATGGTGGTGGGATGGACGTTGATTCATAGTGGCCAAAATGTCCCCCCCAATGTCAAAGTCGTTCCTATATATATTTTCTTTATTTTCTTTATTTTTTTATTTTTTTAACGTTATTTCAAGCACTTTATTCTTCTGTTCAAAGTGAAGTCATAGTTTTCATGCATCACTTAGAAGCACTGCTCTAAAAATACAGTGAAAGTATGGCAACTAATAGTTAGGAATAAAATGCAAATGCACTTTTCCCCCTGCAGTGCAGTATTATTAGGCCAGTAATGAAAGAAGAGCAGTGATCAGGTAGTGTCTGCATTTTTTTGCTTTGTCCCTTTCCCGTTTTCTCACTCTCTCCCCCCTCCGTAGTTGTAATCATTTTTCATTGTACAAAAGCAATTAGCTCAAAATAATCACGCTCATATTTTGTATTGCACACATACAACTCTCATTGTGAAGAATATATTGCCAGTTTGTTTTCTGTTCTGCAAGAGCTAAATTGAAATTTCCCTGGAAAAACATTTTCAGTGATGCTAATGCAGTTTGAGCTGTGTGCAAATAGTTCATTTGGCACAGTAATAGGCAGTGTGTACGACAAGGCGGCAAAAAGCGCAGAGCATAAGTGATGTACATGACCCACATTAGTTTAAAGTGTAGATAACGGTTCTGTCAACAGTGATGATGATGATAATAAGGTTGTTTAATTATGGCTTTCATTTTGAGTAATATAAAGCAGGTAGTGGTTGAATAGTTATGGCAGAGGGAGACGGATTCTCTCCAGCTGTGCCTTGAGACTCTCATTATGATTTGCAAAACTTTTCCTGTCAAATATCGTCATACAAGCCTATTTGTCAAGACATTAATCCCCTGAAAATGGGATGTCTATCTCAAGAAGGTGAGCAATGGAAAATAGACACAAAAAAGGAGCACTTTGTACTGTTATGTAAATTCGCTAAGAAAACAAGGACATCTGCTGTTTATGAATCAGCATTCTCTCAGAGAGGGGGCTTGACATTAATAGAATATTTAAACCCCTGTTTTTGGCAGTTGTTGAACCAAATTGGCTAGATTAAAAGATCAACCATTTGATATTGTGCTGCAAACACTGTGTGATCCAATGCGATTATGCATCTTTGTTTTATTTATTCATTTATTTATTGGTTTTGCTAAAGGAAGTTTTTTTCTTTCTTCTTTTTTTCAGCTTTAAAATAATTTAGTCATCACCTCTCCTACACGCTTACATTTTCTAGCCAAAAAAATTAAAAAATTTAATTAATCATTGTAGCAATAACACATTGCATTATTGTGGCAGATAAACATTGAATAAAAATATTTTCAAAACATGGCTTTAGAAGTCATGCGTTTTATTTTAATGAATAATTATACAGTTAATTATGCAGTATATTAAACAACTTGGGTTACTAACATACTAACAAGATTTTTAAAGTGCCCCTATTTTGGTTTTTCGAAAATTCCCTTTTATGCAGTGTGTAATATAGCTGTTTATGAATGTAAACATTCTGCAAAGTTGCAGGATAAATAAAGATACATATATATATATATATATATATATATATATATATATATATATATATATATATATATATATATATATATATATATATACACACACACACATACATACACTCATCTAAAGGATTATTAGGAACACCATACTAATACTGTGTTTGACCCCCTTTTCTGCCTTAATTCTACGTGGCATTGATTCAACAAGGTGCGGAAAGCATTCTTTAGAAATGTTGGCCCATATTGATAGGATAGCATCTTGCAGTTGATGGAGATTTGTGGGATGCACATCCAGGGCACGAAGCTCCCGTTCCACCACATCCCAAAGATGCTCTATTGGGTTGAGATCTGGTGACTGTGGGGGCCATTTTAGTACAGTGAACTCATTGTCATGTTCAAGAAACCAATTTGAAATGATTCGAGTTTTGTGACATGGAGCATTATCCTGCTGGAAGTAGCCATCAGAAGATGGGTACATGGCACTAAGGGGCCTAAAGTGTGCCAAGAAAACATCCCCCACATCATTACACCACCACCACCAGCCTGCACAGTGGTAACAAGGCATGATGGATCCATGTTCTCATTCTGTTTACGCCAAATTCTGACTCTACAATCTGAATGTCTCGACAGAAATCGAGACTCATCAGACCAGGCAAAATTTTTCTAGTCTTCAACTGTCCAATTTTGGTGAGCTTGTGCAAATTGTAGCCTCTTTTTCCTATTTGTAGTGGAGATGAGTGGTACCCGGTGGGGTCTTCTGCTGTTGTAGCCCATCCGCCTCAAGGTTGTGCGTGTTGTGGCTTCCCAAATGCTTTGCTGCATACCTCGGTTGTAACGAGTGGTTATTTCAGTCAAAGTTGCTCTTTTATCAGCTTGAATCAGTTGGCCCGTTCTCCTCTGACCTCTAGCATCAACAAGGCATTTTCGCCCACAGGACTGCCGCATACTGGATGTTTTTCCCTTTTCACACCATTCTTTGTAAAACCTAGAAATGGCTGTGTGTGAAAATCCCAGTAACTGAGTAGATTGTGAAATACTCAGACCGGCCCGTCTGGCACCAACAACAATGCCACGGTCAAAATTGCTTAAATCACCTTTCTTTCCCATTCTGACATTCAGTTTGGAGTTCAGGAGATTGTCTTGACCAGGACCACACCCCTAAATGCATTGAAGCAACTGCCATGTGATTGGTTGATTAGATAATTGCATTAATGAGAAATTGAAACAGGTGTTCCTAATAATCCTTTAGGTGAGTAGGTGAGTATATATATATATATATATATATATATATATATATATATATATATATATATATATATATATATATATATATACTGTATATATATATATATATATATATATATATATATATACTGTATATATACTGTATATGTGTATGTGTATATATACTGTATATATTTTCCTAGATATTAGGTGTTGGCTTGGTGTGTGTCAAATTGGTGTTATTACCAGGGATTACTAGGGGATTTTGGTTTGGAACATTCAGAAAACTTTTAACTCGATTTTTCTCAAAATTGACTATGCTGACTGTATCAACTTCAAACAGTTGTTGCTCAGTCATTTTTTTGTCTGATTCCAACAAATCATACATATTTTTTAACAGGGGAATGTGAAAAATAACAATAACTAATTTTTGAAAATTGCTGATTGCGACTTATTTTACCAGTGTTGTGGAATATGCTAAGTTCTCTTTGAAGAAATTTGGAAGAAGTCAAATAAAATCTCTCAGAGTCGAAGTTCCACCTCTCAGAAGATATTAACTTTATTGCGAGGACAACAAAGTGAGATGTCAGCTGTTCATCTGATCTTTTTACTTGCAGCTCACACTTTTATACAGTTTAACGAGTGATCTCATCTGTTCTCCCTCTTATTTTCATCAGTTACCATTCATAAGTTATCTCTTTGTAATGGTGGCCGACTGCCAACTTATCAGTGATTCTTTGCCTCCTTATTTTTATCAAGAGAAGAACACATCAAAGACCACGTTAACCAAAAGAGCAACTTATAAGTGAAGATGGCAACTGCAAGCCACTTCAGATAGAATCCCATTCTTTCCATAAGACTTTTCTCAGTCAGAAAGGTCATGAGGCCTCCTAACCAAATTATTTCTACAATTGTTTCTATAGGATAAATAAAATACTTCAACAACAGCATGGGTCACATATGTAGTTATGTGTTTTATATTGTGTAAGTTTCCGGCTAACCGCTAACTTGCACTATTACTGTCTTACTGAAATGGTTCTGTTAAAGGGGGGGTGAAACATTCAGTTTCAGTCAATCTCATGTCAATCTTGAGTACCTATAGAGTAGTATTGCATCCTTCATATCTCCGAAAAGTCTTTAGTTTTATTATGTTTATAAAAGAAAGATAGGCTGCACCGAGTCTTTCCGGAAAAAACAGAGCGGCTGGAGGCATGTCGTGTGGGCGGAGCTAAAGAATGACGAGCGTGCGCAGCTATTACGTTGAGAGCGTCTGAAAGCTCTGACATCCTTAAACGTGGAGAAAAAAAACGTTATCCTAAATAAACCATTGAGATCAATCAGATTTAGCCATACATATATGATCCAGAATCAGACCTAGAGGCTGAAATTGAACAGAAGAAGCAACAACGACTACGATCTCAATAGCAGTAGCAAGCGGAACGGCTTTGCACTTCAGACTAGTGCGTGTTTACATAGAAAAACAATGGAATAGTAGCGCATTTGAATGAACGAGTCGATAGCTAACAACACACAGACATTTGAAGCAGTTTTACTCACCGCCTGCTTCCAACATAAGACCGTGAACCTTAATCACTGGGACTGCTCCATATTTCAGCATTAGACAAGCTACAAATCCGGAGTTGAACTGGGCCTTTTTTATAAACCATCATCACCGAAATGCATGGAACAGACAAAAACACTTGCACAACTCCGTTGCTGCTTTGGAAAAACAAACTCAATCCACTGTCCCATTAACGCTGGGTTCTTTGGGAAGCTGTGCAGGGTTGTCTTGCCCTGACAACCAAAAAACACACATCTTTGGTGACATTGTTGATTTCGTGAAGTGTGACTGCAGCGCAGCCGGTTTCCCTAAAGTGTTTGCTCTCTCGCTCTAGTCGCACGCGCACCCTTCCGGGAGAAGAGTCCTTATGGCCCCGTACAAGGACATTCCGCCCTATCTGACGTCACATATACCCATACTCGAAAAAAACTTTCCGAAACTTATGAGAAACCGGAAGTAGTATTTTTGGCACAGAAATACTCCATCAAACGTCCAACTTAAAAAAAACAAAACAACTTTGTCCATGTTTAGGATGGGAATCCAAGGCTTTAACAGTGTAAAAAGCTCAGTATGCATAAACAGCATTCCACCCCCCTTTAAGCAACGGTGTGCCACTATTACCTAAAATTGTGTCTATTAATGCAGATTCTCTGTCATTCTTACTACTCTGAGTAAAGATAAAGGATGGAGCAAGATTTGTTTTGCAAACTTTAATGTTACATCAGTCATTCACATTAGTGCTTGGCTAACGTATGCGCTGTTATTGATACAGTTCTCTCATGGGCACTGCGAAAAAATTTGAAATATACGCATCGGTTTGGTGAAGAACATAGACATGTTAATGCTGATGGTGAGGAAATACAGCTGCAACATCTCATAATGTACCTCAGTCTGAGTAGTATATCATTGAGCAACATCCTGCTCAAGTCGCCCTTGCGACTTGATAACTAGTTCTTCCATGTTTCATCAGTGTTTCTCACTCTCAGATTTATATGGTAAAATTGATGTCATTGTTACTGTCAATCGCTGAGGACTAGTGATGGGGAGTCGACTCCAAAAGAGTCGATTCCTCGACTCTGAATAGCCTCAGAGTCGTGGTCGCCTCCAGCACAGGAATCGACTCTCAGTGTCGACTCTGTTGCTGTGTCCGAGATCGCTCACTTGTTTACTGAGTCTCTAATCCCTATATAGCCTAGTTCATGGCAGTTGAGTGCCCTATATAAACAAGAAGTGAACAAAATGAAGCCAGAAATTCGGACACTGACGTATTACACAGCGTCAGAGAGCTGTCGCAGAAACTTTGTCACATACATTTATCTTACATGTACTGTAGCCCTTTTTATAATACTAAATAATAATTTGTTACATTTATATATTTTTTTTATCATTTTCAATTTAAAATAGTTGTATCTTAGCCAAATATTGTCCAATCAAACCATACATCAATGGAAAGCTTGTTTATTCAGGTTTCAGATTATGTATAAATCTCAATTTAAAAAAAAATTGACCCTTATGATTGTGGTCCTGGGCCCGTATTCATAAAGATTCTAAGAGTCCTCTCAGAAAACTCCTAATTTAGCTTAAAAACCTTTACATAGGAGTCTTAGCTTAAGAGCTATTCGGGACCGATCTGAGAGCAACTCTGAGCAAGGAAAATACAAAAACTTTTACCTTAGTGTAGAGGCGGGGCTGACCCCGTTGCTATGACACAGTCTTTTGAAGACTGTGATTGGTTGGTTGTCCAAAAAGGGGAAAAAAGGAGCGCTTTTAAGTATAGGGTCTATTCTAAGCCTTCACCTTGAAATTACAAGCGCAAATTGTCCTATTTTACCGTTCTCTCTCACTTACACACACACACACACACACACACACACACACACACACACACACACACACACACACACACACACACACACACACACACACATTATTATTTACCATGCTGTTAATTTCCTATAAGGTATTTGATTGGCTTAGAATTATAAACATTGTTCCACTCTTTCCAATTACACTGATTGCTGGCATGTCTATTTAATTGGTGGTTTGAAAGTTGGATTTAATGCAACAAACATGATCCCTGCACGATCTAATCTATAACGTCTTAAGTCACTGTCATCCATTGTCTGAAACACATTTCTTTTCCCTCTTCGTCTTTCTGCCATTTTCTCTGCTGCTAAAGAAACTCTTAAGCCTCTTAAAAGTCCTCGTCCGTGCTCCTAACAAATGATATGAAGCTTATGCGCAAGTTCTGGCAGGAAGATTCAATGTTACGTCACTTATCACATTCAGACCTATCCAATCAAGTCATAATTCTCGGAGTATAAAAGATCGGTATTTAACACATGTCTGAGTTCACAGATGCTGACGCCAGCATTACCTCCATCCTCCCCACCACCACCAGGTCGGTCCCTGTCTATACCTCCCGGGGGGCGGCTGCACCCCTGCCTTCATCTTCAGGCAGGAAATGCAGAGTCCGTTACCCTCGTGACGAGCGCTACGGACGGGGCCTACGCCAAAGAACCTCTAATTTAATACTTGCTGGTCTGCTAATAAACTTGTGGTGTTATCATACTTTATCTGGTCTCCCGAGTCTTCCTGGTAGAACTGATCTTACAGTTTTTTACGATTGTTTCCACACTAAAATTAAAATTTCCACACAATTAGCAAAACTTTACTCCAATGAGCAAAACACCTCCACAGATTTGCACAACATTACACACAATGTCTGCTTCACCCTTTTTGCAAAACATTACACACAGTGATTTGTAAAACTCTACACACATTTTCACACCTTAGACACAGATAAGGATTGTGAGGTTACTTCCTTGTAATTACAAAGCACCGGATTGCCAATTACCACACTAATGAACGAATTGGATAAACACATCTACCAGGTGTGGAAGCACACATGTGCTAATTTGAAAACGCAGCACTCAGGTGTGCTTTGTCTTCAACAAAAATGGAAGGAGTTAGAAGAAGAAGAAGAGTGAGAATGAGAGGGGGAGCTCAAAGAGGAGATGAAGGAGGTAGAGATAGAGGTAGAGGAAGAGGCATAGGTAGAGAAGAAGAAGGTAGAGGAAGAGGAGAAGGAGGAAGAGGAAGAGGAAGAGGAGAAGGAGGTAGAGGAGGACACCTAGGTAGAGGAAGAGGTAGAGAAGGACTTGAAGAGGTGATAGAACCTGAACAAAGAAGACGAGGACCAAATTTGACTCGAGAAATCCGTGCAACACTTATTGACCATGTTATCAACCATGGACTGACACTGATGGAAGCTGGACAAAGAGTTCAACCAAATCTCAGCAGAAATACTGTTGCATCAGTAATTCGGACATTTCATCGACAAAACAGGTAAGCTAACCACACAGTATACATTGAAACTGAAGCTTGTATAATCAATATTGTTTACTGTGACATTTGACAGTATATTTGAATATATATATATATATATATATATATATATATATATATATATATATATATATATATATATATATATAATTTTAAAAAAAAAATTTTTTTTTTTATACATAGGATTGAGGGTCGAGGACACCAAGGTGGAAGGGGCCCTATGTTTAGTCGTGCACAAGAGGCCGCCATTGTGAACATGGTTTTGGCCAATAATTGTATCAGGCTACGAGAAATCCAAGCCAATACCATCAATGATGACAATATTTTCAATAACATCCAACGAGTCTCTCTGTCAACATTAGGTCGAATCCTAAAGAAAAATCAAATAAACATGAAGCAACTGTATCGGGTACCATTTGACAGAAATTCAGAGAGAGTGAAACATCTGCGCAATGAGTATGTGGAGGTATGCATTGTTCATCTGACTATGGTGTGGTATCATGCACTGCTCATAATGTTCTGTCACAAAAAAATACTGTGCTATAGATATTGAATAGCATCCTATTTTCTTTAATGTGTTTCAGAGAGTCTTGCAAATGGATGCTGCTGAAATTCAACATGAATTTATATATGTGGATGAGGCTGGATTTAACCTTGCAAAAACAAGAAGAAGAGGGAGAAATGTAATTGGGCACAGGGCAATCACCAATGTGCCAGGGCAGCGAGGGGGTAACATCACCCTTTGCGCTGCTATCACACAAAATGGGGTCCTCCACCACCATGCAAATCTGGGACCCTATAATGCAAATCTGATACTTGCATTTCTTGACCGATTGCATGAGATTGTCACAGCATTACACCAAGTGGACCAGATGCGGTACATTGTCGTTTGGGACAATGTCTCATTTCATCGGGCTGCTCTGGTCCAGAACTGGTTCCATGATCACCCTGATTTTGAAGTTTTGTACCTTCCCCCATACTCCCCCTTCCTGAATCCTATAGAATATTTTTTTTCAGCGTGGCGGTGGAAGGTATATGACCTGCGGCCTTATGACCGTTTGCCCCTCATTCAGGCCATGGAACAGGCATGTGATCTTATTGAAGCAGCTTCAGTGCAGGGGTGGATTTGCCAATGAAGACATAGCCTGTAATGTTGATGAAATCTTATGGCCTGATCCAGCCAGACGGAGAGATGGATAGTTACAGTATTCTTGTTGCTTTGAGTTCTCTTACGAGAGGTTCTCTCGTATTGCGTAAGTTCCTTACGCTACGGGAAAGTATTCTTTCTTCGAGATTTCTGAAAAACCCAAAATTATCCTTAATTTTGTAACATTGTCAACGCAGTGCGGCAGCCTGGCAGACCATAGCAGGCTATTCCAGCGTGACTATTGGCTGCTCTGCTGGCAACTGCAGCAGCCTATCGGTGAGCCTGCGTGACGTGGCGACCAATGAGGGCGCTTCGCGCCCACCTGGCTACATTTGCCTACAGGTGGGCCGTGGCCACGTGTATATAAGCAGGGCTCACGGGCTGCATATTCGATTTTCTTTTCTTCAGCGAAGCCCTTCGCATCGCTGGATCTGGAACCCGCCGCCGTGATCGCGCAGACAAGCAAGCAGAGGACAGCGCCTGAGGAAGCCGGCAGCATCGCGCCACCTTCAGCCATCCGTGCCTGCTCTGCTATCCGGCAGCCCATATCCTTTTACGCTCAAGTGTTGTCGCCGCTGCGTCACACTTTCTCAAAAAGAGCCGAGCGTTTGATACAAAATGTCTCGTTCCACCTGCGGCTCGTGTCACGCGCAGCTCAGTTCCGGGGACCGCCATGTGATCTGCGCTCTCTGCCTGGGCCGTGATCACGCCGCCGCCGCACTTCTCGCCGGCGGATGCCCAGAGTGCGAGGAACTGACGATGTCGACCCTGCGGGCTCGACTCGTTCTGTTCGATGACGACATCCCTCCAGTCCCTGCTAAGCCGCGCAGAAAGAAGCGCCGCTCGCAGCGGACTCCGGAGTTCGCCGAGAGAAGCTCGCCGGAACCCTTCCCGCCCGCTTCACTCTCGCCTTCCCCGCCCCCACCCCAGGCCGCCATTTCTGTTGCCGCCTCCGGGGATGAGGCGGATGCGGCCGCGGAACGCGCCGACAGCTGCTCCATCATGGCTTCCGACAGCGAGGACTGGTCTTCCGCGACCTCTTCAGTCCGGGGCTCCGGACGCTCTCGAGCGGGTGAGGACGCCGAACTTTTGCGCCTTCTCACCCGGGCTGTCGAGCAGCTAGGCCTCGAATGGGCCCCGCCCAAGGTGGCAGCGCCGAACCGACTTGACGGATGCTTCCTAAACAGTCGCCGCCGTGCGCCCACTAATAAACTGATGGTGTTATCATACTTTATCTGGTCTCCCGAGTCTTCCTGGTAGAACTGATCTTACAGTTTTTTACGATTGTTTCCACACTAAAATTAAAATTTCCACACAATTAGCAAAACTTTACTCCAATGAGCAAAACACCTCCACAGATTTGCACAACATTACACACAATGTCTGCTTCACCCTTTTTGCAAAACATTACACACAGTGATTTGTAAAACTCTACACACATTTTCACACCTTAGACACAGATAAGGATTGTGAGGTTACTTCCTTGTAATTACAAAGCACCGGATTGCCAATTACCACACTAATGAACGAATTGGATAAACACATCTACCAGGTGTGGAAGCACACATGTGCTAATTTGAAAACGCAGCACTCAGGTGTGCTTTGTCTTCAACAAAAATGGAAGGAGTTAGAAGAAGAAGAAGAGTGAGAATGAGAGGGGGAGCTCAAAGAGGAGATGAAGGAGGTAGAGATAGAGGTAGAGGAAGAGGCATAGGTAGAGAAGAAGAAGGTAGAGGAAGAGGAGAAGGAGGAAGAGGAAGAGGAAGAGGAGAAGGAGGTAGAGGAGGACACCTAGGTAGAGGAAGAGGTAGAGAAGGACTTGAAGAGGTGATAGAACCTGAACAAAGAAGACGAGGACCAAATTTGACTCGAGAAATCCGTGCAACACTTATTGACCATGTTATCAACCATGGACTGACACTGATGGAAGCTGGACAAAGAGTTCAACCAAATCTCAGCAGAAATACTGTTGCATCAGTAATTCGGACATTTCATCGACAAAACAGGTAAGCTAACCACACAGTATACATTGAAACTGAAGCTTGTATAATCAATATTGTTTACTGTGACATTTGACAGTATATTTGAATATATATATATATATATATATATATATATATATATATATATATATATATATATATAATTTTAAAAAAAAAATTTTTTTTTTTATACATAGGATTGAGGGTCGAGGACACCAAGGTGGAAGGGGCCCTATGTTTAGTCGTGCACAAGAGGCCGCCATTGTGAACATGGTTTTGGCCAATAATTGTATCAGGCTACGAGAAATCCAAGCCAATACCATCAATGATGACAATATTTTCAATAACATCCAACGAGTCTCTCTGTCAACATTAGGTCGAATCCTAAAGAAAAATCAAATAAACATGAAGCAACTGTATCGGGTACCATTTGACAGAAATTCAGAGAGAGTGAAACATCTGCGCAATGAGTATGTGGAGGTATGCATTGTTCATCTGACTATGGTGTGGTATCATGCACTGCTCATAATGTTCTGTCACAAAAAAATACTGTGCTATAGATATTGAATAGCATCCTATTTTCTTTAATGTGTTTCAGAGAGTCTTGCAAATGGATGCTGCTGAAATTCAACATGAATTTATATATGTGGATGAGGCTGGATTTAACCTTGCAAAAACAAGAAGAAGAGGGAGAAATGTAATTGGGCACAGGGCAATCACCAATGTGCCAGGGCAGCGAGGGGGTAACATCACCCTTTGCGCTGCTATCACACAAAATGGGGTCCTCCACCACCATGCAAATCTGGGACCCTATAATGCAAATCTGATACTTGCATTTCTTGACCGATTGCATGAGATTGTCACAGCATTACACCAAGTGGACCAGATGCGGTACATTGTCGTTTGGGACAATGTCTCATTTCATCGGGCTGCTCTGGTCCAGAACTGGTTCCATGATCACCCTGATTTTGAAGTTTTGTACCTTCCCCCATACTCCCCCTTCCTGAATCCTATAGAATATTTTTTTTCAGCGTGGCGGTGGAAGGTATATGACCTGCGGCCTTATGACCGTTTGCCCCTCATTCAGGCCATGGAACAGGCATGTGATCTTATTGAAGCAGCTTCAGTGCAGGGGTGGATTTGCCAATGAAGACATAGCCTGTAATGTTGATGAAATCTTATGGCCTGATCCAGCCAGACGGAGAGATGGATAGTTACAGTATTCTTGTTGCTTTGAGTTCTCTTACGAGAGGTTCTCTCGTATTGCGTAAGTTCCTTACGCTACGGGAAAGTATTCTTTCTTCGAGATTTCTGAAAAACCCAAAATTATCCTTAATTTTGTAACATTGTCAACGCAGTGCGGCAGCCTGGCAGACCATAGCAGGCTATTCCAGCGTGACTATTGGCTGCTCTGCTGGCAACTGCAGCAGCCTATCGGTGAGCCTGCGTGACGTGGCGACCAATGAGGGCGCTTCGCGCCCACCTGGCTACATTTGCCTACAGGTGGGCCGTGGCCACGTGTATATAAGCAGGGCTCACGGGCTGCATATTCGATTTTCTTTTCTTCAGCGAAGCCCTTCGCATCGCTGGATCTGGAACCCGCCGCCGTGATCGCGCAGACAAGCAAGCAGAGGACAGCGCCTGAGGAAGCCGGCAGCATCGCGCCACCTTCAGCCATCCGTGCCTGCTCTGCTATCCGGCAGCCCATATCCTTTTACGCTCAAGTGTTGTCGCCGCTGCGTCACACTTTCTCAAAAAGAGCCGAGCGTTTGATACAAAATGTCTCGTTCCACCTGCGGCTCGTGTCACGCGCAGCTCAGTTCCGGGGACCGCCATGTGATCTGCGCTCTCTGCCTGGGCCGTGATCACGCCGCCGCCGCACTTCTCGCCGGCGGATGCCCAGAGTGCGAGGAACTGACGATGTCGACCCTGCGGGCTCGACTCGTTCTGTTCGATGACGACATCCCTCCAGTCCCTGCTAAGCCGCGCAGAAAGAAGCGCCGCTCGCAGCGGACTCCGGAGTTCGCCGAGAGAAGCTCGCCGGAACCCTTCCCGCCCGCTTCACTCTCGCCTTCCCCGCCCCCACCCCAGGCCGCCATTTCTGTTGCCGCCTCCGGGGATGAGGCGGATGCGGCCGCGGAACGCGCCGACAGCTGCTCCATCATGGCTTCCGACAGCGAGGACTGGTCTTCCGCGACCTCTTCAGTCCGGGGCTCCGGACGCTCTCGAGCGGGTGAGGACGCCGAACTTTTGCGCCTTCTCACCCGGGCTGTCGAGCAGCTAGGCCTCGAATGGGCCCCGCCCAAGGTGGCAGCGCCGAACCGACTTGACGGATGCTTCCTAAACAGTCGCCGCCGTGCGCCCACCTCCAGGACTGCACCCTTTCTGCCAGAGCTTCACGAGGAGCTCGCGAAGTCCTGGAACGCGCCATTCTCCGCGAGGGTCTCATCTCAGGCTTCTTCGACGCTCTCACAAGTTGACGGCGCGGCTGAGAAAGGCTACAACGCTATCCCTCCGGTGGAAGAGGCGGTCGCAGCGCACCTTTGCCCGCCTTCCGGTTGGCGCTCAAAGGCTGCCCTCCCGTCTAAGGCCTGCAGAGTGACGTCATCGCTGATCGGCCGCGCTTTCGCTGCCTCCGGTCAAGCTGCGTCTGCTCTGCACTCTATGGCCGTGCTGCAAATCCTCCAAGCTAATCTCCTCCGCGACCTGGACGAGAAAAGCTATGACGCTGAGTTGATCACGGATTTGCGAAGCGCGACGGATCTCTCCCTTCGCGCCACCAAGACCGCAGCACAGGCCCTCGGACGCTCTATGGCCTCCCTCACGGTAGCTGAGCGCCACCTCTGGCTCACGCTCGCGGACATGCGAGAAACAGAGCGCGCGGCCTTCCTAAACGCCCCGCTCTCTCCGTCTGGGCTCTTCGGACCAGCGGTCAAGGGGATCGTCGACCGTTTCTCTGAAGTGCAGAAAACGACGCAGGCCATGAACCTTTTCCTGCCTCGACGCCCCGGCGCTAGCAATAGCTCCGTTGCTCGCTGTCCTCGCGACCAGCCAGCACCGAGCTCTGCGCAGCGCCCAGCGCGGCCCCCTTCGTCTCAGCGAAGACCGAGCGGCCGCCCCAGATCGCGCTCTTCCAGCCGTGGTAAGCCGCCTCCACCTCGGGGCCCCCGGCCTAGGATCGCGCTGAAGCCCGAGCCTCCAAAGTCCTCCTATCCAGAGGCAAGAAACGACGGTTAAGTCCCGCCGCGGACGGACCACCTTCAAAACTCTCTTTCCTGTCAGCCCCCACCACTGTGGCTGCTGCAGATGGATTTCACGCAGCCAACGAGCCGGCAAAAATGCCTTCTCGCCTGTCAATAACCGCCGTTTTTACGGCGAACCAGAGAAATCACAAAAGTTGCATTATTTCTGGTTGCACGGCTCACGCCGTATGTGTTTCAAATGCAGTAAATGTGCCCACTTTTCTGTGTTCACCCCTGCACACAAGCACTATAAACCCCGTGTCCCCCACTCACATAAAGCGGCCACCGGCCGCTCGAGTGCTAGAGTTAGGTCACGTGTCCGCTTGTTTGCGTCCACGACTAACCACCACACGCGCTGTCACACAGCCACTCTTAACCGGTCATGTTCCACGCGTAAGAGTTGTGCCCGCTCAAACGCGCTCACACATTTTCGCGAACATTATGCCTCAGGCGCCACGCGCCGCGCCACACACCATTTGTTCTCCGCCCAGGGTGGCCGGAGCGATGAGTGTAGGGCCGCACACAAGCCACTCCCCGCTCGAAGCGGCAGAGATGCAGTGTGTAGGGCGGCCAGCCATCGCAAGCGATCGGCTGGCCCACAGCACAGAGAGCGCGCGCACTGCGCCCGCCCCTCCTATACAGGCCATCAAACCCGCGAAGCGCGGCGTTTCGAGCCCGGAGGCCGTTCTATCCCGTGTGGCACACGCGAGAGTGTGGGAAGCCATTCCAGGTGTATCAGAATGGGTGCTGAAAACAGTGAAGCACGGCTACACTCTGCAGTTCGCTCGCCGCCCTCCGCGCTTCTGTGCGCGTACAGAGACGAGAGTGAGCGAGGAAGTAGCACATCTACTTCGAGCAGAGATAGCCACGCTGCTGTGCAAAGGGGCTATAGAACCGGTTCCCCATTCTATGAGCGAGTCAGGCTTTTACAGCCGGTATTTTCTCGTGCCAAAAAGGGATGGGTCGCTCAGACCGATTCTGGATCTGAGGCGTCTGAACAAAGCTCTTATGAGAAGATCGTTCAAGATGCTCACGACCAAGCAGATCCTCGCGCATATTCGCCCGAGAGACTGGCTAATCTCCCTAGATTTGAAAGATGCATATTTTCAAATCAAGATAACGCCGCGTCACAGGCCATTCTTACGATTCGCCTTCGACGGCCAGGCTTATCAATACACCGTCCTTCCGTTCGGCCTGTCACTAGCACCCCGTACATTTACGAAGTGCATGGACGCGGCCCTCGCTCCTCTGAGAAATCGAGGGATGCGAGTGTTGAACTATCTGGACGATTGGCTCATCCTGGCGCAGTCAGAGGCCGAGCTCCTCGCCCACAGGGCAATGCTGCTCAGCCATCTGGACAGCCTGGGGCTCACGGTCAATTGGACCAAGAGCTCATTAGTGCCCACGCAATCAACCTCATTTCTGGGTTTGAATCTGGACACTGTGGCAATGTCAGCCTGCCTGTCACCCCAACGCGCGCGCCAAGTTCGGCGCATGGCTGCGTACTTCCGGCCGGGCAAAATCGCACCTCTCAAGCTTTTTCAGAGGATGCTGGGACGTATGGCCTCAGCTGCAGCTGTGCTCCAGCTGGGCTTAATGCGCATGCGCCCACTGCAATGCTGGTTAAATGCCCGAGTGCCTCACAGAGCCTGGGCGTCCGGAGGCTTCAGGATCAGAGTGACTCAGGGCTGCGTGTCAGCCCTAGAGCCCTGGTTAGTAGCCGACTGGTACCAGAGGGGAGTGACGATGGGAGCCATCTCACACCGCAAGGTCATCTCGACGGACGCCTCCACCACGGGTTGGGGCGCCGTTTTCGAGGGCAGATCAGCCTCGGGCCTCTGGTCGAGCAAGGAAAAACTCCTACACATAAACTGTTTGGAGATGATAGCGGTTGAGAACGCGCTCAGGCAGGAACGAGCTCATCATCCGTTTCCTCAGAGGAGCCAGACGGATGAATCCCCCGCGGCCCCCATCGGTTCCTATATGGGATCTGGCCTTGGTCCTAGAGGCCCTGAAGGCTCATCCCTTTGAACCGCTCGAGACTGTGGAACCAAGGTTCCTTTCGCTAAAAACCGCGTTCCTGATAGCTCTGGCTTCAGTGAAACGCGTGGGGGATCTACACGCGCTCTCAGTGAGCCCGACGTGTATGGAGTTCGGTCCTAATGACTCTAAGGTCATTCTCAGACCGAGGCATGGTTATGTCCCCAAAGCGATCGGCACTCCCTTCAGGGCGCAGATTATCTCCCTCTCGGCTCTGCCAGCATCCGACGAGGGGGACGGTGGCAATATCCTCTGCCCTGTCAGGGCATTGAGGGTTTATGTCACACGCTCCGCCGCCTTCAGGCGTTCTGAGCAGCTATTTGTTTCGTTCGGTGGGCGCACTAAAGGTCTCGCCTCCTCGAAACAGACCCTGTCCAGGTGGATAGTGGACGCGATTGCAACTGCATACGCTTCCAAACACCTGCAGTGCCCGCTAGGTGTCAGAGCACACTCCACCAGAGGCATGGCCTCTTCGTGGGCTTGGGCCAGAGGGATTTCCATCCACGATATCTGTATGGCGGCAGGCTGGGCCTCCCCGTCTACGTTCATGAGATTTTACAATCTGGAAGTTCCTGCCTTACAGGCGAAAGTGTTATCAGTTCAATAGGGCTGTTGGTCCTGCCCAGTGATTCTGCGGAGACATAGCTCACATACTGGTAGTAAGTTCGGTACTAGGCTCATGTGAATTTGAAGGAGACCGGCGGTGCCGTTTCCTCATTCACGAGACGAGCTGTTGTGAGTTTGAAGGTGACCGGCGGTGCCGTTACCTCACTCATATAACAAAATATTGTGAATTTGAAGGCGACCGGCGTTGCCGTTCCCTCATTCATGAGACAAGGTGTGGTGAATTTGAAGGAGACCGGCAGGTGCCGTTCCCTCATTCATGGGACAGGGTGTTGTAACCACCCGTTGTAACCACCCGTCAGTTCGAATGAAGTGTCTGTAGATGTGGTGGCCCGTTTTCCTTACCGGCCACCCTGCCCGAGCAGTGTTATGGTCCCCGGTTCCCTGGGATACATATGCTGTACGCGAGGTACGCACGGCGTTGACAATATGTTCCCGTAGCGTAAGGAACTTACGCAATACGAGAGAACCTCTCGTAAGAGAACGATACTCGGTTACTTAATGTAACCTCGGTTCTCTCTAGAAGAGGGAACAAGTATTGCGTTCCTTGCCGTGCGCCCCGCGGGCTTTTACGCTTCAGAACTACGAAAACCGAATATGCAGCCCGTGAGCCCTGCTTATATACACGTGGCCACGCCCCACCTGTAGGCAAATGTAGCCAGGTGGGCGCGAAGCGCCCTCATTGGTCGCCACGTCACGCGGGCTCACCGATAGGCTGCTGCAGTTGCCAGCAGAGCAGCCAATAGTCACGCTGGAATAGCCTGCTATGGTCTGCCAGGCTGCCGCACTGCGTTGACAATGTTACAAAATTAAGGATAATTTTGGGTTTTTCAGAAATCTCGAAGAAAGAATACTTTCCCGTAGCGTAAGGAACTTACGCAATACTCCTTCCCTCTTCTAGAGAGAACCGAGGTTACGTTAAGTAACCGAGTATCGTTTTCTTTCATTTCTGTTTACTTTTACTTTACTTTTCTTCAGAGTCAAAGTGTATGTACTGTAATTCATGCAGTAATTTTTATTTGTCTACAGATTTTATTTGTTTACAGTAATTGATATCATTGTTGGTTGATTACTGTAACTTACTGTAAGTATTGAAATAAATACTTGAAATATTCAGTCTGCAGCATCAAGTGTTGTGCAGTGCAGTAAGATTATAGTAGGCCTACAGTATTTGTCTACATTCTCCTATCTCAAAACAAATCATGAATAATGTTGTGAGTTTCTCACTATTTTTTGTCACCTAAATGATCTCTTACATACAGTAAAAATGTCTGGCCAAAAATCAATTTTTTTATTATTTTTTTTTACAAATGTGTTTTTTATTTATCACAGCAGTGTGAAACTGGCTGCAATAGTGTATGATCATTGATGACTGTGTTGGTTAAATGAAAACAAATAGCATTTTCACAAATATGTGTATATGTTTTGACTGAAGTGTGTCTGTTTTGACTGAAGTGTGTCATTTTGCAAACAATCTAGGAATTTTGCTAATTGAGTGTGGTGTTTGGATAATTGTGATTATATTTTGACAAAAAGAACTCTGTTTTCAAAATTGCGTGTAAACAATTGAAAAAAACTGTAAGACCTCTTTTAAGGGTTAAGATGCTTTCTGAATTACTTTTTTCTTTACTAGGATTGTTTGGTTAATTTTAAGAGTAAACGCCCACATTTCTAAGAATTTTCTTAGAATTTTGTCACTAGGAGCTACAGTTTGCATTAATATTCTTTATGAATACGGGCCCAGGGTCACATCTTTTAAAATGGAATTTATTCCTGTGATGGCAAAGCTGATTTTTGAGAATCCATTACAGTCTTCAGTGTCACATGATTCGTCATTTCTTACTATTATGGAAGTTGAAAACAAGTTGTGGTGCTTCCATTTTTGTGGAAACCCCAATCCAAATTTTTTTTTCAAGATTTTTTGATGAATAGATCAACAAACAGCATTTATTTGAAATATAAATCTTTGGTCACAAACATACATTTCTTTCAAAAAAACATCTAATTTATTTAAAAACAAAATGTACTGACCCGAGACTTTTGAATGGTAATGTACACTGTTCCCTTTCAGTCGGTCACGTTCGACGTACGTCGGAACTGACCGACGAATTGGGATCTGTTCTCAGAGACCAATCTACTTTGAGTGTATTAGAAACGAGCCAATGAAAATTGGCATGCGGTTCACGCATTCCACGCACTGCCCCGCATTGTGGGTTTAAATACGGAAGTGGAAGTATCGCATACCGCTTTCAACTTCAGAGCCGAGCATTACATGTTCCTACGAAGAGTGTGTTTACACAAACTAAACGAGTCTCTACGTGAAGATCTGCTTACCTGTTCCTGTGTCGGTGTGACGGTGCTTTACAGTGGTGGTCGCGAGCAGAAGAAATCTGTCGGTTCGCTGGGCATTTCCTCTGAGTGTTTACAGTGGGCTTGCACCTTTAAACCACTGTAAGCCGCAGCTATTCCCCTGTGTGCCTCGGCACTCGACACATTGGAGCGGTTCTCTCTTCTCTCTGTCACTAAAAGAGCAACACGGTTTGACCCTGCGTCTTTTTCAAGATGTCATTCAAACCGTGTGTTTCTGGATGCGGTTGTTTCCTGTCCTCATTTGACGGCCACGATCTCTCTCACATGTAAACATGTAACATTTAAACATGTGAGATTGCTTTCGTGGGTGATTCATGCTCTCTCAGGAGAGCATGGTCACATCGGCGCGTTGTTCGTCTCACCTTTCTCGTAAGGGCTTGAGCGTTCAGCCTGCCTCAATGTCCTGCTGGCGAAGGGCGCGATCGAGCCGATTCCTCCAGCCGATATGAGGTAGGGGTTCTACAGCCCCTACTTCATTGTACCCAAGAAAGGTGGTGGGTTAAGGCCAATCTTGGACCTGCGCATTCTGAATCGGGCCCTGAACAAGCTCCCATTCAGAATGTTAACGCAGAAATGCATTCCCGAATGCATCCGTCCCCGAGATTGGTTGCAGCAATCGACCTGAAGCCCTTCGGGCTGTCCCTGTCGCCTCGCGTCTTCACGAAAGTCGTAGACGCAGCCATTGTTCCGCTCAGAGAACGCGGCGTTCGCTTACTCAACTATCTCGATGACTGGCTTATTCTCGCCCAGTCTCGGGAGCAGTTGTGCGAACACAGGGGCATGGTGCTCAGTCACCTCAGCCTGTTGGGACTTCGGGTCAACCGAGAGAAGAGCAAACTCTGTCCCACGCAGAGGATCTCTTATCTCGGTATGGAGCTGGATTCGGTCAGCCGGACGGCGCGCCTCACTCCGGAGCGCGTCCGGTCAGTGTTGAACTGCTTGAATACGTTCAATGGCAGGACAGCGGTCCCACTGAAATTTTTTCAGAGGCTCCTGGGGCATATGGCATCTGCAGCCGCGGTAACGCCGCTCGGATTGCTTCATATGAGACCGCTTCAACGCTGGTTACACGACTGAGTCCCGAGATGGGCGTGGCGCAGCGGTCAGTACCGGGTCCCAGTGACTCCTTACTGTCGCCAAACCTTCAACCCGTGGTCAGACCCCTTGTTTCTCCGGGCCGGTGTGTCCTTAGAACAGATGTCGAGGCATGCTGTGGTTTTCACGGATGCCTCATCCACGGTTTGGGGGGCCACGTACAACGGGCATGCAGTTTCGGGTCTGTAGACGGGACCTCAACTGCGTTGACATATCTAGAGCTTCTGGCGGTACGTCTTTCCCTGGCCCGGTTCAAGAAACCACTCCAGGGCAAGCACGTACTGGTCCGTTCAGACAGCACTGCGGCCGTTGCGTACATCAACCGACAGGGTGGTCTACGCTCCCGTTGCATGCTCCGGCTCACCCGCCATCTCCTCCTGTGGAGTCAGAAGTTTGTGAGGTCACTTCGTGCCATACACATCCCAGGTGCGCTGAACCAGACAGCCGGCGAGCTCTCTAGGTAGGCCTATTCGCTTCCCCGGAGTCGACATAGATGCACTGGCGCACAGCTGGCCCCGGGACCTACGCAAGTATGCGTTTCCCCCAGTGAGCCTTCTTGCACAGACTCTGTGCAAGGTCAGGGAGGACGAGGAGCAGGTCTTGTTAGTTGCGCCCTACTGGCCCAACCGGACCTGGTTCCCCGAACTCACACTCCACGCGACAGCCCCTCCCTGGCCGATTCTCCTGAGAAAGGAGCTTCTTTCTCAGGGACGGGGCACTCTATGGCACCCACGTCCAGACCTCTGTAAACTCCATGTCTGGTCCCTGGACGGGACGCGGAGGTTCCCCCTCTACGAGGCGCCTCTATGCTCTGAAGTGGAACCTATTCGTCGTCTGGTGCTCTTCCCGCCGGGAAGACCCCCGGAAGTGTTCGATTAACGTCGTGCTTTCCTTCCTGCAGGATGGGTTGGAGCGACGGCTGTCTCCCTCCACCCTCAAAGTGTACGTCGCTGCAATAGCGGCGTATCACGATGCAGTAGACGGTAAATCCTTAGGTAAGCACGACTTAATCGTCAGGTTCCTCAGAGGTGCGAGGAGACTGAATCCTCCTCGTTCTACCTCAATACCCTCTTGGGACTTAGCCCTGGTGCTTAGAGCATTCCAGGGTCCTCCATTTGAGCCTTTGCAGTCAGTTGAGCTAAAAATCCTGTCCATGAAGACAGTCCTCCTGACCGCATTGGCCTCAATCAAGAGGGTAGGGGACCTGCATGCACTTTCGGTCGACAAATCGTGCCTAGAATTCGGGCCGGCCAACTCTCACGTTGTCCTGAGACCCCGGCCTGGATATGTGCCCAAGGTTCCTACCACTCCCTTCCGGGACCAGGTAGTGAACCTGCAAGCGCTGCCTTCGGAGGAGGCAGACCCAGCCCTGGCTTTATGTCTTGTCCGCGCTCTTCGCGCTTACGTTGACCGGACTCAAAGCTTCAGATCCTCACAGCAGCTCTTCGTCTGTTACGGAGGTCAGCAGAAGGGAAAGGCTGTCTCCAAGCAGAGGTTGGCCCACTGGATAGTGGATGCAATCGTCTTGGCTTACCAGTCCCAAGACGTACCTTGCCCGTTCGGGGTGCGAGCACACTCAACAAGGAGTGTTGCTTCATCCTGGGCGCTGGCTCAAGGTGCCTCGCTGACAGACATTTGTAGAGCTGCGGGCTGGGCGACACCTAACACGTTCGCTAGATTTTATAGCCACCGTGTGGAGCCGGTATCTTCCCGCATCCTCGCCCCCCGGGGCCAGTAGCGCTAAGTACCCGTTCTAGTGTCGGCTTGCAACGCCACTCCCGCCCTCTGGGCCGGATACGTGCGTCCATTGTCTCCAGTTGTGTTCCCTGGAAACGGCTAACCCTGTCGAGCTCCTCCGTCACCCCTGCAGTGTCAGACGCTGCGGACCGTCTGACGCTAGGCCTGCACCCGTATGCTTGTGGAACGTGTGTGTAGGCTGGGTTCCATATGTTGCGGTCCCCTAACGGCTACCCCATATGTGTATTCTTCCACGGTACCCGCTGCCCTACTCGGCTAGCCCCATGTCTTTCCCTTGACAGAGCCCGCTCTGTCGTCTCTGGGCGTGTTCTTCCCCCCCGGGACCAGGTTTGGTCCACCCCAGAGACTTCCATAGTTGCACTACCCTGTTAGGTTAGTCCTGATGCGTATTTCCACCTCTCCTTCCATGAAGGATGTGGTTCCGCAGCGTACCATCTCCCGAGACGGGCACGCTTTCCCAGCGTTATCCAATAGTCACGCTCAGTGGGTCTTGCAGGAACAGCAGTGACTGTCCTTCCCTGCCTGGAGCCCTGACTCCCACTCCAACATAGGAGTGGTCCAGCGAGCTCAGGCAGGGCGCTGGAAGGGCCAGCATCCCTGCCGTTTTGGTAGGGATCCCAATTCGCCGGTCAGTTCCGACGTACAGCGAACGTGACCGACTAAAAGGGAACGTCTCGGTTACGTATGTAACCCTCGTTCCCTGAAGGAGGGAACGGAGACGTACGTCCCGTCGCCAGGTGCTGTGCTTCAGCTGAAGGCCGAGCCACTTATCTTGGCTCCTCAGTTGAAAACGGTATGCGGTACTTCCACTTCCGTATTTATACCCGCAATGCGGGGCGGTGCGTGGAATGTGTGAACCGCATGCCAATTTTCATTGGCTCGTTTCTAATACACTCGAAGTAGATTGGTCTCTGAGAACAGATCCCAATTCGTCGGTCAGTTCCGACGTACGTCTCTGTTCCCTCCTTCAGGGAACGAGGGTTACATACGTAACCGAGACGTTTTTCAGCATCTTGTGTGATGAAGGCTATATTTTTAACTACTCAAAAGTAGTATAATGATTCCTTTAAATGTAATTTTAGAACATATTTTTAAGAACAAAAGCAATGCATTCAATTGATAGTCTTAATAATTGTAAAAAAAAGATGTGAGATCAAATGTAGCCTACACTGTGTACAGGGTTATTATAATTATAATCATGTTACTGTTTTAAATATGCTTACATTTTGGTCTGATTTGTGGTGCGCACAATGTTTTTTGGCATACTTAAACATGACTCTGCCCTGGTATTGTGGGACTTTTGCACTGTATACATTCCATAAGTCACCTCAAAAACATGTCTCCATTATTATTCTGTGAGTGGAAGAGTAAAAGAGATAGTGTGCTGGCCGTGTGCCATGTATTTGGTGCAAATGGCTCCTGTGGCCTGAAGGAAGTTTACCTTTTTCATAAGCCGTTAATGATTTATTAAGGAGCCCTGACACAGAGTGCGGCAGAGAGCTTACACACCGGCCTCATCTTTCTCAAGGTGACATCCTGGGGAGCTGCAGAGAGCCTGGTGAATTTTTTAGCTGGCTGGGAACGTCTCATCTCCTCTCTCTTTTCTCAGGTAGAGGTGGTGGAGCTTTAGTCAAGTTGTCACACGAGAAGGTGAAGGCTGTTCTTTAGAACAAGGAGGCAGAAGCGTTATTTTAAAATACCACCTCCGCTGCTCAGGTCAGTATCCGATAAGATCTGCGGTATCTAATCCTGTTTTCAACAAGAGTAAATCTCAGCCCAAACATGCTCTTTTTAAAGTGAGAGGAAACCCTGTGGTAATAAGAGGACTGAAATGTCTCAGGCTTATCCCATTGCCCTGTCATGCATACAGTGTGACTGCAGATTTAACATGGGATGAGATTCAAGTGTCGATTCTTAGTGGGCATTTTCCCATGAATTCCCACTCTAAACATTCTATTGCATAATGGCACTGTTATCGTATTTTGGTTTTTAGGTTCTGCTCTTTTTGTCTGTTTTATCATGTTAAAGTGACACGACAAAACTAAAACAAGTAACACTTTCTATATCAAGCTGAGTAAGAGTGAAGCCATGCTAATAATAAATTAATCTGTATATTGAATATTTTTAAATATATTGACCTTTAGCAACACTTTACAATCTGTTAACATCAGATAACACAGTGTAAAAATACTTTTAAAACATTAATCGGTAACACTTTACAATAATGTCTCATTTGTTAACATTAGTTAATGTATTACAGCATTTATACATATTTGTTGATGTTAGTTAATAAAAATCAGTTGTTCATAGTTAGGTCACAGTGCATTAACTAATGCTAACAAAAACATTTGATTTTAATAATGTTGAAATCAACATTTATTTATAATAATTACATTAGTTTTTGTAGTACATTTAAAATAAAAACTTAATGAAAATAAACGTATAACATGTAAAAATTCAGGCTGTCCTTGAATCATAACAAATGTATAAAGTCCATGTGTTTCTGCTGATATTAATTCATACCAGTTTTCATATCAATCGAACGGCCTAGCAGGAAAATTAGTGTCACGCAGCTGTCACCCGTTTAAATATACACCCGTTATTAATAATACTCTATTTTTATCTGTTATTATGTTATCTAGTGTACTTGAGAATTTAAGTCATAGCTTAATTGAAAAGAATATAATGGGCATTCCTCTGAGGAGCACCCTAGATTTAAATCTCAAAGGAAGCCTGTAATATATACAATTCTCATTAAAAAGGTGTCTTCTGTAGTAATCTACTTGTAATCATGCTGTCACACACACACACACACACACACACACACATGGGGGCTTTATGGGGACTTTCTATAATTATTTTTATACTGTACTGTACAAACTGTATATTCCATCCCCTTACACTAACCCTACCATTAAACCTACCCATCACAGAAAACTTTCTGCATTTTACATTTTCCAAAAAACGTATTATGATTTTATAAGCTGTTTTTCTCATGGGGACCAAAAATGTCCCGACAAGGATTTTGGATATTGCCATCTTTGTGGGGACATTTTGTCCCCATAATGTAGGGTTTACCAGGACCACACACACAAACACACACACACACACACACACACACACACGTTGAGTTTCCATGTCTTATGGGGACATTACATGGATTTTTTACATTTAGCAGACGCTTTTATCCAAAGCGACTTACAAATGAGAGCAATAAAAGCAACTAGAACAGTCAAGGGCAACAGTATGCAAGTGCTGTTACAAGTCTCAGTTAATCTAGCACAGAACATACAGGACATAACTTTTTATTTTATTTTTATAAATTAGACAGACAGAAAATTAATAGAATGTTAAGTGCTATTCTTGATTGGTCAGGTGCTGCTGGAAAAGATGTGTCTTTAGATGTTTTTTGAAAATGGCTACAGACTCGGCCGCACAAATTGAGATAGGCAGGTCATTCCACCAAGTGGGGGCCGTCCAGGAAAAGGTCCGTGAGAGCGATTTCATGCCTCTTTGGTATGGCACCACAAGGCGTCGTTCACTGGCAGAACGTAATCTCCTGGAGGGTGTGTAAGTCTGAACCAGCGAGTTTAGGTTTTAGTTTATTGGTGCAGAGCCAGTGGTTGCTTTGAAGGTGAGCACCAGTGCCTTGAATTTGATGGGAGCGGCTATTGGCAGTCAGTGCAGACTGATGAAGAGAGGCGTGACGTGCGCTCTCTTCAGCACGTTAAAGACCACCCTCGCCGCTGCATTCTGGAACAGTTGTAAGGGTTTGATAGTGCATGCCGAAAGGCCCGCTAGAAGAGCATTACAGTAGTCCAGTCTGGAGAGAACAAGAGCTTGGACCAGGAGTTGTGTGGCCTGCTCTGATAGGAAGGGTCTAATCTTCCTAATGTTGTATAACGCAAATCTGCAGGACCGGGTTGTTGCAGTAATGTGGTCAGTGAATTTTAGCTGATCATCAATCACAACTCCAAGGTTCCTGGCTGTCCTGGACGGAGTAATGGTTGATGATCCTGCTGAATGGAGAGATTGTGATGTAGTGCTGGGTTGGCTGAGACCACAAGCAGTTCTGTCTTTGCAAGGTTGAGTTGCAGGTGATGTTCCTTCATTCAGGCAGAAATGTCTGTTAGGCAGGCAGCGATACGAACACCAACCGTGGGATCATCTGGTTCAAATGAGAAGTAGAGTTGAGTATCGTCAGCATAACACAGCACAGCACAGATAGGAAAAGCCATGTTTCTGAATGACAGATCCCAGTGATGACATGTAGATGGAGAAGAGAAGTGGTCTAAGCACTGAGCCCTGGGGAACTCCAGTAGCTAGATGATGTGACTTAGACACTTCACCTCTCCATATAGAATTATATATGTATATTATGTATTATATAAGATATAATTGTTTATACTGTACAAACTGTATATTCTATCCACAAAACCTACCCCATCATAGAAAACATTTTTAGATGTTCAAAAAACCTAATTTAGTATGATTTTCTTCTGGTTTAGTTTTCTTCATCTGGAACGAAAAATGTCCTCACAAGGACAATGATTTTGGAAATTTGCCATCTTTGTCCCCATAATTAAAGGCATACCTGAACCACTCACACCACTGCTTTAACAGTGATTATGGGTTATTGTCCATAGCATGTTTTATGGCGTGCTGATTTGTGGTGATTACTTTATCATTTACATATCAGGATTATGATAAAGAGATCAAAATATGATGACATTTGTATAAGTTGCATTTGTTTAATGACAATGTTAGAGATAAAACGAGATCCATTTGTAGTAACATGAACGATTTCTCATATCAAACTATATTTATGCTACCTGACTAGTTTTAGAATTTAAAATTCACTCTTAAAGGAAAAAAAAAAAAGAAACATTGTACACTGATGTAATATTTTGAAATTTTGTGGACTCGCACAGATTTGTGAGCACAGGAACATCTTTGGTATGTCTGTTCTGTAAAAGAACCTATCCAATTATGTGAACTCTTGGATTTAATAACCGGTTGACCCTCCTTTGGCAGCAATAACCTCCACCAAACTATTTCCTGTAATTGCGGATCAGACGTGCACAACAGTCAGTAGGAATTCTGCACCAGTGCTCTTTACAGAACTGTTGCAGATCAGCAATATTTTTGATGTCTGGTGTGAATCGCTCTCTTGAGGTCATGCCAAAGCATCTCAACTGGGCCGGGGTCAGTAGTCTGACTGGGCCACTCCAGAAGGCTTATTTTCTTGTGTTGAAGCCTTTCGGTTGTTGATTTACTCCTAAGCTTAGGGTTGTTGTCCTATTGCATCACCCAAGTTCTGTGTTCTAATGTGCATACATACAGAGCTTTAATTCTCAGGCAGATGCATTCGCCTGCAAAATGCTTTGTGATGGAGGGACTTGATAACATTTTTTGTTTGATCACTTGCAACCATGAGTTCCTAACCCTGATCTTTTCTAAAACATGTTTTAGTTTATTGAATATTTCATAAACGTGTATGGTATAACATTTAAAAGGCCTATATTAGTCTCATACAGTGGTGTGGAAGTATGTGTGTGGGTGCGTGCGTGTGTGCTTATTTGAACCTGGAAATACAAGAATTAAAGGGTGTGTTCACACTTGGCAGGTTTGGTTTGATTAAAACATTGATTTCAAACAAACTCTGGTGCGGTTCACCTGAAATATGAACAAAGATGTGACCCTAAAAAGGGCAGAATGCTCAATCATACCTGGTTCTTCTCATCGTAAGAGCTATGAGTTCTCAGCTGGTAAAAATACCATCATACAGTACGTATGCACATAAAAAGCACAGTCGCACACAATTGTTTTTGATGTTTAGTAATTTTGAGTTAGTGTAATGTTGCTTTTTGCGCATAAACAACATCTGCAAAGTTCAATGCACAGGGAGATATTTTCTTTTAAAGAAATCGCTTTTTAAGGACTACAACTAGCTTCTACCCGGGTTGGTGACAACACAAACCCTAAAATGTACATGTTAGGGAGTCTGCTTAAGCAGTCGCATCCGTCTTTTCACATTTATTGCAATACAGGACGTAACAAATGTAATAGCATGTCATAAAAGCAAGATGACAACATATCTTAAAACAGTTCCCACACAAGCGATTTATAGATTATCATGACAGAATATGTGACCAGTCACGGAAAGTAGGGACACAAGTCGGCAGCACAACTTTCGAGCAAAATGAGAAAGAAGCGGCGTTTTTTTTTGATTTTCGCTTTTTTGCAGAATCTGTTAGTTGAGATCACAAAGAAGCCTCTACGTGTTTGAGATAGCAGTATTGTTATATTTAAAAGCATACACTTTGAGGTTGAAATCGGCTTGTTTTTCTGAGATTCTAGCATGCAGCAGAGGCATGTTTCTTTTGTTATTTTCCCCACCCTCCAAGGGAAGTGTGGCTCAGTGTTGCCAAGTCCGTGGTTGGGCTACTTCAACACTGTTGCCGCGGGCTGATTTTCATGTCCGCGGGTTGAAGCGACCCCAATTATGTGATATTTAGCCCCGGGAATGCAAATTTTTACCGGAGAAGCCCCCCTGAAACGCGATTGGGCTTTTTTGGGCTAGCAATTGTGTGGGTTTTGTTGTGAAAACATGGCAACCCTGGTGGCTGGCCACGCACAGATCTCTGCTGGCAGTGCTAAAGCAATAACGAGCAGCTGATACGAAGTGCAAACCTCCCAGATGATAGAAATTCTGAAGCAGTAAAGAAGCAACACGATCATCTTTCCTTTGTGCAGAAAAAGAGGGCTGTGTACAATGACATGACTGAAAATAAACATACATACAGGTCCTTGAAAGTGCTTGAATTTATTTTGTGCAAGAAGTTTTCTGGAAGAAATTCCATATTATTCTCTCCTGTCCGATAATGTGTTATTTTGCCAACACTTCGTGGACTATGCTTGATTTATGTTTGTTACTTGCATTTACGTGTTACTTTAAGTGTTTCCTGCGTGAGGAAATTTGTGTTGTACGTTGCCATGATGTTCACGTGTGCACAAAACGGCTCGGGTTACGTCTGTAACCCTTGTTCCCTGAGAAGGGAACGAGCACTGCGTCGGAACAACACTTTGGTGGATACTCCCTAAGCACTAGCGAATCTGAAGTCTGTATAGAAACTAGCCCAATCTGATTGGCGTGCGTGATGACGTCATCGTGACGGCGTACCCGGAAGTATAAAGCGGGAGTCGGCGCATTGAAACGGCAGCTATTGCTCTGAAGCATGCGCTCCAGGCGTACCGAGATGTGGTGACGCGACACAGTGCTCGTTCCCTTCTCAGGGAACAAGGGTTACAGACGTAACCCGAGCCGTTCCCTTTCGAGGGAACTCTCACTGCGTCGGAACGACACTTTGGGGAACGAGTACCCACTAGCCCACACCGAAGGTAGCGCCGAGACCGGGCACAACTAGGACTTAGGTACCCTCGCGCCAGGCGCCGTAGAGAGAAATTCTCCACCCTTTCCTTTCCGTGCCCCAACCGATGAGGGAGGCGTCTGTTGAAACGGTTCCCCGGCAACAGGATGCTCCCAACACCGACCCCTGGGACCGAAACCAAGGTTTCTTCCATATAACTAGGGAACAAAGGCATCTGCGCGTTACCCTGATCATACGGAAAGGATTCCCACTGGGGGAAAACCCCTTGGTTTCCAACCACCACTGTAGAGGTCTCATATGCAGCAGGCCAAAAAGTATTACGTTGGACGTTGCTGCCTTGAGCCCCAGCACTCTCTAAGAGTGCTTCAAAGTGATGCTGTGGCCTAGCCTTACTCCTGAGACCATCGCCAGTATGGTCTCGACTCGGCGGGAAACAATTGTGCCCGCATCGTCGTCGAGTCCCATACGATCCCTAGAACCGTAGCCCTCCGGGACGGCGTCAACACACTCTTTGTTGTGTTGAGTCTCAGCCCCAAGCACCTTATATGGGCCAGAACGACATCTCAATGCCGAACTGCCATCCCGTACGACTGGGCCAATATGAGCCAGTCGTCGAGATAATTCAGCACACGGATGCCCTGGAGTCTCAATGGAGCCAGAGCTGCATCCATGCACCTTGTGAATGTGCGTGGGGAAAGAGCTAGACCGAAGGGAAGCACTCGATATTGGTACGCCTCGCCCCCGAAAGCGAACCTCAAGAACTCCATGTGACATGGAAGGATGGAGATATGGAAGTATGCGTCCCTTAGATCTATCGTGACGAACCAGTCCTCGAACTGGATCTGACTCACGATGATAGAACCCGTGAGCATTTTGAATTCGAACCTCCTCAGAGACCGATTCAAATACCTCAGGTCTATAACCGGACGCAACCCTCCATCCTCTTTGGGAACTATAAAGTACCGGCTGTAGAACCCGGACTCCCTCTCTGGCGGAGGATCTAAGGCTTCCTTCGTCAGCAAGGATTTTACTAGTTCCCTTACCCGACCCAGCTCTTTGTCTACAGTACGCAGGACCCATGTAGAAATATTCGGAAGGCATATCCATGCACCGAGATACTCTATTAAGGGTTACACGAGCCTCGTCCCCACCCCCCTGAAGAGGATGACCGGCAGGAAGTGGTTGGGAACAATTCTTTATGTGCGGACGCGTAAGCTGCCCAGCCGCAAGTCCTTCCAGAGGCGGCTAGAGCAGCATGCGTTCGCGGGAAATCGATGTGGCCCGAAGCGTCATAGACGCCGGGATCACCTCGATTTCCCCGGAGCGCCACAGAGGAAGCAACCTCGGTTGCCCCTCTGCGGGGGGGGCCGCTCTTGGAAGTCCGGCCGAAGCCAGGACTTCTTCCCAGCAGCCTTCCGCCCTGGAGTACGTTCCTCAGATCGTCTCCAGGAGCGGAAGACCGCTGATGGAACTGCTGGTGAGAACGCCATCTCTGTTGCCAGGCTCCTGGAGGAGGGGCTCTAGAGGCGACGCTCTCCTTCTGCACCTGCCGGTGCGAGGAGCTGGCAGACGGCTGAGGCTGCCCCCTAGGGGCCGCCTTCCCAGGCTCTGAGTGGCGAGGGAGGCACTGGCGGAAGGCTGCTGACTGCATCTTCGCCTCCTGGTATTTGGCAACAACGGTCTCAACCGCGTCACCAAATAGACCAGAAGGCAAAATCGGGGAGTCTAGGAGGAAGGACTTATCCTTCTCCCTCATCCCGACAGATTCAGCCAGAAATGCCTCCCCACAATCACCATAGAAGCCATGGCCCGGCCGATAGCACGGGCCATCTCCCTGGTGATTCGGAGAGACAAATCTGCAGCCCTCCGTAGTTCCAGCACATCCTCCGAAGAGGGACCGTCGCCCTCATCAAGCTCTTTCAGGAGGTCAGCCTGGTAGGCCTGCAAGACAGATAATGTGTGCAGGGAACTACCAGCCCGCCCAGCCGCCATATAAGCTTTGCCCACCAACGATGAGGTGTCCCGACAGGGTTTGGTGGGCAGCTCCGGGGTCTTAACCCGGGCGAGGTGTTTGGACCCGGCGAGAAAGAAACCGGTCGTCCAGCCTACTGGGTGGCTGAATTTCCGGCACTTCCTGTGGCCAATTGATATTCAATTTGGCCACCGCACGAGCCAAAACCTCAATTAGCTCCTCCTGGGCGAGTGGATGAAGCAATGAAACACTTCCTGCTTCTCAACCCGCCCTGATGCAAAACTCATCCGGCTCCTCGGAACCGGAGAGAATAAGCATCAGATCCTCAACCCCAGCGCAGGCTTCCACACGGGGAGGAAGATCTTTAGAACTGTCAGACAAGGATTGGGAAAGTGCCGCAGCAGTCCCAGATCCTGCTGACAAGTCCTTCTGTGAACCCCATGGTCTGTGACACCGAAACGCCTCAGCGATCACGGGTCCAGAACCATGGGGCTCACGAAGCTGGCCGGCCTCATCGAACACGGCCAGCCGAGAGCGGAGCAGTCTGAGTGTGAGCAGCTTTACAATGCTGACAGGCAGCTCCCTCGAGAGCTGCCCGAGCATGCTCAACACCCAGACACTGCACACAATGCAGGTATGCATCTGAGCCCGAAATGAAGCGGGGACACGGATGCACACACTGCTTAAACTCTCTCACATTCTTTTCCATCATTCACACACTTTTGCAACTGTGACAAACAACAGTAAATAGACAGACAATTTCAACAGAGAGCGCTATGCTGAAGAGCAATAACTGCTGTTTCAATGCGCCGGCTCCCGCTTTATACTTCCGGGTACGCCGTCACGATGACGTCATCACGCACGCCAATCAGATTGGGCTAGTTTCTATACGGACTTCAGATTCGCTAGTGCTTAGGGAGTCTCCCCCAAAGTGTCGTTCCGACGCAGTGAGAGTTCCCTCGAAAGGGAACTATACGGTACCTCAGCGTTTCCGTGAAATATTGCAAAAATAGACTGGTTACATGAGCCTAAGCTCTTTTCAATAAAATCCATGCAAAAGTTAATATCAGATCATTTTAGAATACAGTATAGGATGTACCGAATATTCTTCAGTTTTATGCAAAACAGAAATATGACAAATAGAATATCAGACCTCTGTCATATGGCCAAAAATAAATGCAAAAAAAAAAAGCTGGACCTGGAAAGTCCTTGAAACGTTCTTGAATTTGAAGTTAACCAAGCTGTGGGAATGCTGTATTAACAACTATCCAAACTATCCAGTCTTGTAGGCCTATGTTACCCTTAAATGTCAGAGAAAAGAACAAAATATAGAATAAATATAAAGAAATATATAGAATTCTATATTTTTTTTATAGAAAATTGTACTTTGCATATTATACTATAAAAACACATAATTATAGTTGATTTTAGTTTATCATAGTTAATCATAACTAGAGATGAAATGGCATGAACATTTCATTTCATGATTATAGTGACCAAAATGATCACGATTATCACAGAATCCTGTTCAAAGTCCTAATGCCGCTGGGTCTGTCGTTGCTTTGCAACCATGCAGCTTTACAGGGGGGAGCTTTACAGGGGGTATGGCTTATCTAAATGAGATGTAAATGAGCCCTATTGTCACTCCCAGCAGGATGAGAACAGGTGAGAACTGCAAAATGTTTAGAGGTCGTTTTTCTCCCTATTATATTTTTTTGGGTGCCTACTTTCAAATGGCCAAAACTTCTCCAAATATTATCAGTTTATGTGTTACACATCATTGTAAAGCTTGGAGACTACACTTTCAGAATCTGTGAATAACTCAAAATGCCCCAGAACCGACATGTGTCTACTTTCCGTGACTGGTCACATATGCTACTTGAAGTCGATGACTTGAAGAGAATAACTCCAAATCAGCTACATAAATTCATCAACTAACTTGTAACAGGGTTTGTTGTTATGGGAAGAAGCAGGGAACCAGCGAACGTTTAAAAGACTTTAATCAAATAAAAAAATGAACTGAAATTAAAAGCGACCCTCACGGACGACTGCCGCACGCATGCACACACATAACAAAACATAAACAAAACACAACGTAAACTCCAGGCCTGGTCCTCTCTCGTCCTTCACTGTCGTCGGTCCTCATTTTATGCTCCCGTCACTCCTCCATGAGAGATCCGAGACCGGTGTCACCCGCAGCTGGCACTCATCATCCAATCACTCAACAGCCTCGCGCCGCTCTCCCACGGCTCTCGCTCGCCGTGCTCCTCACATAACTATTCAGAAACGTGTTGTTGCATTCTACATGTTGTCACTTCTTGAGTCTCTCCATCATTGTCCGACTACGGTTTTAACATAAAAGGCTGAACAGTTTTTGACCTTTTCAGTGGTGTCTGCATGAGGTAATCGGAGCTGCTAACAGGAGCTCTTTTGAAGCTCCGCCATCTTCTAGAAAAGGGTCCGGGAGCAGCAGCTGATTTGCATTTAAAGGGGCAAAAAGTGACAATTTTAACATGCTATAAAACATTATCTGTGGGGTATTTTGAGCCACAACTTCACATCAGAGACTAATTTTACATCTTGTAAAAAGGGGCATAATGGGACCCCTTTAAAAATTACTAAGCGAACCAAGACTAAATGTATATTTATGTATATTTTGTGACGAAACTTACCAAACATCCAAAACAAATCTGTGTGGAGGGCTAAATGTGCTCAGTGTATGTGCATGGCCAACAAATGATGGTTTTGACTAGCTGAGAACTCGTGAAGAGCTTATAAAATGTGTAAAGAAGTCAAAACAGCGGCATAATCCCTCTGTCACACACACAAATGAAGATCTGCTGTGAGGAGACGTAGTTCTGATGCCTGAACCAAACTGTGATGGGCAACACCTTGACTATGACGAGAAAAATCAGGTATGCTTGACCATTCTGTCCTTTTTAGGTTTGCATCTTGTGACATCACACCCGTTTTTGGTTTGTTTACATGTCTTTGGTCCGTGTTTTGTTCATATTTAATTTGAACTGCATGTCATGGTCTCGGTCGGCTTGTTGGTGTGCAACAGGGTTCGGGTGGCAGCTTTCACATTTATTCAACCGAACAAAGCAATCGCACCAGGGTTTGTTTTAATCAAACCAAACAAAAGTATGAACACACTCAAAATGTGAATCATTTTTTTCTCTGGACCAAAAGACCCAAGAGAACTGAACTACAAGTTTGAACATACCCTAAAACTTTTTTTTTTTTTTTTTAAACAAAACAATAAATTATGATATAAAATGAATAAGAATAGTATACAATATTTGAAGGTAGCAGTAATAAAACTGAAGTTTGAGCAGCCAATACTCCAGTCTTCAGTCTCACATGATCTTTCAGAAATCATTCTAATATGCTGATTTGGAGCTCAAGAAACACTTCTTCTTATTATTATCATCCTCGTCATCATATAAAACTTTTTGAAATTGAAGATTCTTCAGCGAAACATGCAAGTATTGCTTCCGAAGGGCAGTATTAAATGAAGAAAATTGATATTTAAACAAAACAAGAAAAATTTGGAAATCTTCATCCTGTTCAAAAGTTTTCGGCTCTTAATGCATCGTGTTTCCTTCTGGAGCATCAGTGAATGTTTGAAGTTTTTTTAAATAGTTGTCCTCAGTGTGAAAAGATGGATTTCAAAATCATATAGTCACTGCTGGAAAGGATTCAAATATGCAAAAGATGCTGGAAAACTCAAGAATTTTCAGGACCTAGAGGATTTTTCTGAAGAACGCTGGCCAGTTTAACTGCTCAGGACAAACAAGGGACTCAAGAACAATCATCACAAGACACAAAAAAATGACACACATTAAGAATCACACATAAACTTTTGAACAGGGTAATTTTTATAAATTCAGCCATTTTTTTGTGTTGTGGACTATGTAAACATATTTTATGTAAAATATCTTATTCAGGACAGTACTAAATAAAACATTTTGTATGTTCCCTATTATTTTGTAAAAATGATTCACATTTTCACAGATTCTGCAAGGGGTTAGGAATAACCCTAACCCTAACCCAAGCAACACTGTATATACTTTGCCAACTTACCCTATCCCAACCTAACCCTACCTATAACTTACCCCTAACATCAGAGGGTGAATTAGAATGGTGCAGAAGCCTGACCTTTGTTGTAAGCCTAAATACCTGACATGCAAAATAGTTGTTGTGTAAACACACAGCAAAGTAAGTGTAAATGATGTATGCACATTAGAACGCAAATCTATAAGCACCTCGAGAAAGCAAAAATGCTACCAGTCCATGCAAATGCACCCCCCCCCCCCCCCCCATCGTTCAAGTTCTCTCTCCCACACACACATTCACACACAAACACATGGTATGCTGAGAATGCTTAGCTCATTAGTGTATCTCAGAGTTACTGTGCAGTTCATCATGCAGCGCTGAACTAATGGAGCAGACCTAATGCTCCTCACACTGGCTGCTGGATCATCTATGATGTTTTGTATCATTGTAGATTTAACTCAAAAATCAACACTGTGGCTCATATTAAAAATCTCATGAAAATAACCCCTGTATTTGAGAAAATGTCTTGCTCTTGTTAAATATTGTGAAATCAATTATTCAAGCTGTTTATGGCTGCAGTTACATAACCCAAAAATTACAAAGGTGAAAAACATTTATTTTAATTCATATGTTCAAATCGATTGTCATATAACCACAAATTACAGGTAATCAACACAGCAAATTGCCATTTGTGCAAATTGCATTTCCATCTCTCTCTCTCCCTTCTGTTTTTGAGTGCACAGGTATGACCTTCAGAATAATTTTGGTTGCCACTTCCTGTCCTGACAGGTTGCCATGGTAACAGCTCTTTGGACTAACAGACAGATGATGTACAGCGCTGGCACTAGAGCACTCATATCTGAGTACTGCATGCTGTCAGATCTGACTACCTGAAGAGACGGGAAGTATTAAGACTTGCCAAGTCTCACAGATTAGCCCTGAAGTGTTTGTTTTCCCCCATTTCATTCAGAACTCAGAAACAGAGAAATGTTAAAACTCTATTTTTAATGATGATTCTGACAATGGTGGAATTTTGCAGAGTAAATCTGAATCAAATTGGAAGAATTAAAACTGCATTCCAGTATTACTGTTATTGATTGAATAATCATGCTAATTATGGTTTAGGCTATAGTATGTTAGAAAATAAGGGATAGTTCCCAAAATTCTGGCATGATTTACTTACACTCATGTTGTTCCAAACTTGCATGCATTACTTTTTTTTTTAAGATAATTTGAAAAATGCTTACTTTTTTTGTCTTTACAATAATAATAAAAAAAAAAACACTGAATAGTGATCGACTATCTTATTTCGTAACTATACCTTCACAGATATCCCACTGGAAGTCTGCCGCATACTGATATTGCTACTTTCAGAGCACGAATACTGTTAAATGAATGAGGTTGGAGGGTGTTGTGGGTGCCATCTCCCAGAAATGAGTTTTGCAGGGTCTGCATTTAACAATACATAATGAATCATGCTTATTCCTAGAGATAATTTAGGAGTTGGGTATTAAAAGACTGGTAACATCAAGACGTTCTCACTCCCAACTCGTCGCATACTGGCGCTTGGTCAGGAACACGTGGCTTCACTTTTTAATGCACAGGGTACCCTTTTAGCATAATTTTTTTGACATGTGCCAAAGGTTTCTCATTGAAAGCATTGGAGTACCAGGGTTCCAGACTGTTTGACAGCAGTGGCACCGGTGCCACTAAGATCTACAGAAGGTGGCCCATACAAAAAGTGTCATACTTTGACAAAAATTATTTTCTTGATGATTTGATATTTTATAAGAGATTTCATAATATCTAAATATAAGTTTAAAAGCAAAACATGTGAAAAAAACGATATTTGGGAGTGGATACAGTAGTCATTTATTTTGTGTTTGTTTGCCATGTCTTGGTTTTCCTACATCTTAGATTTTACATTTTAGTTTAACAATTGGGGACAATCTTTGATAGATGAATAAATAATGTTTTTGTTTATCACATTAAAAATAATATTTAAACTGCATATTTAGAGCTTTGAAGTGCTGAAAAAAAGTTTAAAGCACTTGAAAGTTCTTGAAAAGTGCTTGAATTTCACTCTCAAACACTTTGTATGAACCCTGAAATGAATAATGTAAAAACATTCGACTATTTCTGCCACAATACCATGGTTACAGTTAGCGTTACATTAAATCCATGGTGGACGTTGGTGATTTGTGGACTGGGTAGCCTTCTGTAACTTGTTCGTTTTATCTTATATCTGTGCCGAATTTGAATGCTTCTCACTAGATCTCGCAGTGATGATACTGCAGAGAATTCAACCGCTTTCTCACAGGATCCAGCTCTGTGTAGTAACTGTAACGTGGTCGAGATCGGACCTGTTCTGAGCTCACGCTACGCTGTTGGTCAGAGCAGATAAACGTCCAGGCTGCGCAGCTCAAACGAGAAGAAGCGTTCTGGTTTTGTTTTCTTTTGCCATTTGATGTTTCTTATAATGGCAGCTCTAATCAGTCTGGCAATGTGCTGGTGGCAGGAAAAAAGGTAGCAAAATGCGACCATTTGGTCACAGTCTGGAGCCCTGAGTACCCTGCACATCAAAAAATTATGCGAAAAGGGGTACCCTGTCCATCAAAAAGTGACGCAGAGGGGTCCTGACCAAGTGTCAATATGTGACAAGTTGGGAGTGAGAATGTGTTGGATCTGACACATAAGGCAAACAACTGAAGACAATGGGATTAACAGTCCTATACACACATACAGTACATGCCATCCCAAATACCATACAAGATGTCCATGTCTTTCTTTCTTCAGTGGAAAAGAAATTAAGTTTTTTGAGGAAAACATTTCAGGATTTTTCAACCTAAATGTTGAACGTCCACATCAAAGGACTTTGAAGTGCTTCAAATGGTACTGCGCGATCCCAGCTGAGGAATAGGGTCTTATCTAGTGAAACGATCGGTCATTTAAAAAAAAAAAATTTAAATACTCTTTAATCACAATTGATCGTCTTGTGCTGGTCTGCAACGAGCCAGGCATTATGTAATGTACGTTGAAAAGGTCATGCTGAACGTGGGCGGAGGTACCGCCCCATTGTTTAAAAGTGTGGAAAAGGAGGAACGTTAATATTTTATTGTATGTTGAATGACATATTTATTATTTAATTTATCATTGTTTTACCTGTTTTGTTAAACAAACGCTTGCATTAGTCATCGAACGTTTGCTTTGTAAACAATGGGGCGGTATTTCCGCCCACATTTGGCGTGACCTTTTCAACGTACGTTACGTAATGCCTGGCTCGTTGCAGACTAGCACAAGACTATCAATTGTGGTTAAAAAGTATATATTCGATTTTTATTTTTGAAAATGACCGATCATTTCGCTAGATAAGACCTTATTCCTCAGCTGGGATCACGCAATACCATTTGAAGCACTTCAAAGCCCTTTGAAACTGCTTTGATGTGGACGTTCAACATTTTGGTTGCAACTGAAGTCCATTGTGTGGGGAAAAATCCTGGATCTTGGATGGCATTGGGGTGAGTAAATTATCAGGAAATTTTCATTTTGAGGTGAACTAATCCTTTAAGGCCAGGGGTGTGAGGTTTTTACTGGAAGAAAAAAAGCTGGCCTCTATTACACTCAGCCCCCTAAACCTCACTCCCATCCGGGTCATGGCACCAATGTAACCCGTCTGGTTTGACTTGCTAAGCTCCGAGCAGGATTCGAACCGGCATTTCCAGCATGGAAGACCGCAGCCTCTAGTGTCAGTCGCAAGTGCGTCTCTTGAAGCCAATGGAGTGAAGTTTTTCTTGCACAGCTCTTTATAAGCTGGCCTCCTTTACACATAGGCCTAGTGTTGTCAAAAGTACAGACTTCGGTACCAAGTCGATACTGAAATTTAAAAAATGTGACGCTTTGAGCGCTGTTGAACAGAATCGTAAACACCTCTGATTGCCCATTGTGCCCACACTCTCATTAAATATGTCTGTGATTGGCTACAATGATCAGCACTTCAAAAACATTTTGTAAATATATATTAATGGCGTTCTTCACCGAGCACTTACATAGATACACATGGAGCGTTTGACGGTCCGTTGATAGCCCCTGCTTTCAAAGCACTTTCAAACACTTCCGTGTGCTTTCAAACGGTCCTGTACTTTGGTCATTGTAGCCAATCTCAGATTCCGATCCAGAATTCGATTCCGCTCAACAGCGCTCAAAGCATCACATTTTTTTTATTTTAAAAGTCGGTACTTTTGACAACACTACATAGGCCTATATATGAAATTTAAAGCTGAAAAGTTATTGAAATTAGTTTCTTCTTACGTTCCACAGTTATGGGTGCCTCAACGACATGAGGGAAAATTAATTTTCCTTTTTAGGTGTACTGTCCTTTAAGCCTTTAATTGTCTGATTTTAAGTCATGATAACTTTAGTTAAGACATTCACCTAATAATTAAGTACAACAACAAAAAAATTGGTAACACTTTAGAATAATGGTCATTAGTTAACATTAGTTAACTACATTAGTTAACATGAACTAATAATGAACTGCACTTATAAAGCATTTATTTATCTTTGTTAATGTTAATTTCAACATTTACTAATGCATTAGTAAAATCGTGTTAACATTAGTTAATGCACTGTGAACTAACATGAACAAACCATGAACAGCTGGATTTTTATTAACTAACATTAACAAAGATGAACAAATACAGTATCAAATGAACTGCATATGGTTAGTTAATGTTAGTTAATACATTAACTAATGTTAACTAATGGCCATTATTCTAAAGTGTTACCAAAAAAATATATAAATGTTAACATATAAACTGTTTTTACAGTATGTGTTAAACATAAGGTTAATCCTCCTGTTCTATATAAACATATTTTATTAAAAGTCTCCTCAAACAGAACCTGAGCTCAAATTGATCCCTGTAACAAAAGGACACAGATTGATACTGAAGCTATCCATCGACCGCTTCTAGTGCACAATTCAGTTATCTCTCAATAGTCCTGACATTCAGTTGCCATCTTTGTGTCAAAATCAAATATGAGTCATCCATAATCTCAGACGGACAATAACTGACAAAAGATGGTAATCTCCACTGCTCAAGGCCACAAATCAATGACCACAATGTCATCCGTAATACTATTACAAGGCTGGAATCAAGGAAGGGAGCTTTAAAAGGGAAGATATCAGCATGTGAGGGCTTCTGGATTTTCCCTTGACCGAAAAAGAACAGAAGATCTGCCGTCTATATCCAGCGATGTCCATTAATCATCTCCAGTTGCTTTTGTGTTGCACAGTCTCAATGCACTGGTCACAACAAACTAAAGCCATCTATTATGCCTGATATTAATACAGAAAGGCCAAGATGATTTATAATGCTTTTTTTGTCGACATCGTTTGCTAATTAATAACGGCGCAATCTCCCGTCGAGTAAGACCGCCCTAGTATCACTTCCTTTATTTTTTTTCTAATTTATTAACACATTTTCATGCACGAGCCAATACATGTTTTCCTCCACTGAGTCATTATAGATTCATCATTAAGTAGGTCACACACCAGATAAAGAGGTAGAGGCAATGCTTCAGTGGTTATTCGACAGCCTATTTCTAAGTTGGTGGAACCTGCCAGAGCAACAGTGCATTTTTAATCAAACACACACAGGATGTTTTTACAACAGTGAATGGGTCGAGCTAATAACATTTGTCTAGGAATTTGACACCTCCAGTTTGTCAACTAGTATAGGCGGCATGAGTCAGGCTGTTGAATAATGATGATCCATGAATCCAAATTAAGTGCTGATCTGCCCGGAGTTATGAAGCAGTGTTCCCAGCACAGCGAGGAATGAGGATAGATGCTTTGATAGGGGAGAGCGGGACTAATTGCCACATTTTTACTCCATTGAATATTTCTCTGGGTGTGTTGATTTTTTTTTTTTTAAGTACATTTATATTTAATATATACACACATATATATAAATGTGCAATTATTTATTATTCAGCTTTGCTACAAAGCAGTATTTAACATGTTGTCCATAATGCGTTACATTTTTTAAACACAATTAATGCAGGATCCGTTTTTTCCGTCATCCTTTGGCAAGCGTTACATTATATGATCAAGCTGTTATTCATACAAATGCTTTTAAACCATTCAAGTGTGACAAGGCAAAAGAGAACTCACTGTCTGCGAATGTCCTATATATGTGACACACACGACGCACAGAGAGATGCGTGCACAGACAGCATGCCAGAATCGTATTCTCTTTTGCGCTTGAACAAACAATAACACACAGAATAATGCCAAAGTGCCAGTTTTGTCTGGTATTCTCATAAGAACCGTCTTAGATAACGTCTTAAATGAACTTAAAGAGTTGTGAAAAATGAGATACACGTGACGGCGTGTCAGATCCGCATTGTGTGTGGCAGAGGCAGATTTAAAGTGACAGCAGCCTAATAAACCAGTTGCTGTGATGTCTGTCATTAATGTCAATCAAAGAACAAAGGTAACAGAAAATTGTAGCTTTAATAAGGATTATTATATATTTAATATAATTTATGGAGTTGAGACTGTAAAGTGTTTGATAACTTTATTCAATTTCTGTATATTGACTTCACTCATAAAAAGATGCATGGACTTTAAAACAGAAACAACCATTCACTGCCATTATAAAGCTTGGAAGAGCCAGGACATTTTTAATATAACTCTGATTGTATTTGTCTGAGAGAAGAATGTCATATACACCTAGGATGGCTTAAGGGTGAGTAAATCGTGAGCTAATTTTCATTTTCGGGGTGAACTAACCCTTTAAAGGCCTGTTCACACCGGGACAATTTTCACGCGTTTATCGCCGACGTATAACGCCTCGTGACTAAACAAAGAGAGCCAATGTGAGTGTGCACACCGTCGTGCAAAACGCCAGGTGTAAAAGCGTCATTTAAAAAAAAAAAAAACACTGTGGGTTTTTTGTTTTGACGCGGCACGTTCAAATCTGGCTGACCAATGAGATCTGCGCTCCGATCCAAGGGCAAACAATTATATATTGTAGCATTTTTCATCTTTTTTGGTTCCTTTTCACACCAGACTGATTGCTTTGGTCCGAACCAGTTGAAACAAACCAAAATCACAATCACATGACAACATCCACATCACTCATTTGCCATGGCGTATTTCCTAAACTACGACTATGACATTGTTTGTATACACACCACAATATGCAAACAATACATTTCTATCATGAAGCGCGGATGCGGCTTGAAAACAACGTTCTAATGCACTGCAAACGGCGAGCACGCATCGCTCGTCACTTCAAGCGAAGATCGCGCTGTTCTTGAAAGTTGGGACCTAATATGGTCATCAGACCAAATTTCTGAGGCTCCGCACCTTCTCACTACTCCAAGTTTGTCCGCGAGCTGCCATGCTAAAGTGCAAACTGTCAACAAACACTTCCGCATCACATAATGCACAGCACAGCTGACTACGGCAGCTGGTTTAGTCCAAAAATGATCAGTACTTTTTGCAGTTGGGTCTGTTCTAGGGGTGGCACGGTTCACAAAACCCACGGTTTGGTTCATATCACGGTTTTAGGGTCACGGTTTTCGGTTCTGTACGGTTCTTGTTGTTGTTTTTTTTAATCGTTAACACTCCAGAAATTTACTTCAGCATATGATATATATCTTAATCATCCACAATTTAGGATACAGTATTAAAAAATTGTTATATCATGTAAAAGTTGTTTCCTAACTGGCTGTCTACCGAGTCTGACACATTGGCGTAACATTTTTCATGTTAATCATGTCAATTTTGATCAGAACAATGCACCGTGGCTTTAATTCAGCTGACCTGATTAACAAATTTCACCATGAAGTGTTCTGTGTGTTTCACAATCACCATATGACATCCAGCGCTGTGAAAAAAAAAAAAAAGAAAAACATGAAAACACAACACTGCCAGAAGTTTTTGCAAACCTTCAAAGGCATGTTTAAATTATTAAAACTAGAAGCATATTTTAACTTTTAAATGTTACATTTATCATGTGAACTACTTATATACAACATGTTATATGCATGTGTGTATGAGACAGAGGGGAACACGGTCGCATTTGCAGCAGATATATGCTGCCCATCATAAATCAAAGCATGAGACAGACAGGGGTCGGAGGAGAACACCGGAAAATGTGACAGAATGGACAATATTTGTCTGTATTTGCAATACATGACTCGGCTCCCGCTCTCCATAAGCACTGCATCTGAACTGCCTGCTATATGTCGCTGGCGCATTCTCCAACTCCGGGCAGCCTTCCTTATCTCTCCCACTTGCATTTCGACACGTGACGTGACCTGCAGAACTCCACTTTTACTTTATTTTATTGTATGTCCACACACACACACACACACACACACCTCTTATTTCGCGTGAAAAGGACACCCACTGTCCGAGGTAACATACGGGCACGAGGATACATTGCACATGCGTCGAAACCGTGCGACGCACACGCTCCGAAGCGAGGCAAGCGGTTCGTTTTTTTTTCTTGTACCGTGCCACCCCTAGTCTGTTCAGGGTCGGATCACGATCTCACCACAAATGAACCGCTCCAGAGTTCGTTTGAAAGCGTACCAAGACCACCTCTTCAAGGCTTGTTTGGTCCGCCTTTGGTGGGCACCCGAGTGTGATTGCTGCTTTCACACCTGACCAAAGGAACCGCACCAAAGGGGAAAACGAACTCAACTGAACTAAATGAGGCAGGTGTGAAAGCACCCTGAGTGTCAGAAGCGTAAAGTGCCACAGCACCACCTTGTGTACCCGGAGCCATCTACTCAATTTGCACGTTCACTTTTGTGAACACTCAAGGCGTGCCAAAAAACATCTCGAAAAACACTGGCGATAAGTGCGCGCGATATTCATCCCGGTGTGTACAGGCCTTAAGACTGTAAAGTGTTCGAAAACTTTATTCAATTTCTGTATATTGACTTAAAAAAATTTAAAATATGCCATTACAAAAAATATTTAAAATATACTGTCTTTAAGTTGTTTTTACACAAATTTGGTAGATAGTAAATGTGAAATTATTACAATATAAAAATATTAAAAACGCAGATGTTTTTAATCGCGAGTAATTACAGAAAAAATGTCTGATTAATTAATATTTATATTATATTTATATCTAGTTTATTGTCATCATTTAAAATAGATGTCATAAGTTGTACAAAACTTCATAACTTGTAGAAAGCTTCATTAAACAAGTGTTCACTTGTTTGTATCCAACAGCCATGGCAAACAAAATCAAATTTTAGTTTGGAGGACAGAAATTGATTACAAATCCACTGCTAGAACAAAATATGTACACACTGGACTTTTAACTCAAAACCTTATTGTGGCATATTTGATCTGTTAAGATGTTATTCTGTTATGCTTCTATGTGCTCTGGGCAATACATGATTGCCAGATTGTCTGAATCATTAAAATAAAGAGTGGCTGCAATCAAAGCATTCATGGGAAATCTCCAAGAGTGCACTCCTGTGATTCATTTAAAAACCTGAGAGTGGGCTTGCTTTACAGCAAGTTAAAAAATGAAGCATTTATGTCCCTTTCTGATTTTTGACAGCTACTTGACATGTCTGTTTACACGGATGCCAGTTTCCTTTGTACTCCTTTTCAGACTGCTTTATTATGGTAGCATCATCAATACAGACACCAAACAGCAAGTGCTTAATTATTAATCAGGGCTATCATTCAATTGGGAACGTAATATACAGTGAGGAAAATAAGTATTTGAACACCCTGCTATTTTGCAAGTTCTCCCACTTGGAAATCATGGAGGGGTCTGAAATTGTCATCGTAGGTGCATGTCCACTGTGAGAGACATAATCTAAAAAACAAAATCCAGAAATCACAATATATGATTTTTTAACTATTTATTTGTATGATACAGCTGCAAATAAGTATTTGAACACCTGTCTATCAGCTAGAATTCTGACCCTCAAAGACCTGTTAGTCTGCCTTTAAAATGTCCACCTCCACTCCATTTATTATCCTAAATTAGATGCACCTGTTTGAGGTCGTTAGCTGCATAAAGACACCTGTCCACCCCATACAATCAGTAAGAATCCAACTACTAACATGGCCAAGACCAAAGAGCTGTCCAAAGACACTAGAGACAAAATTGTACACCTCCACAAGGCTGGAAAGCGCTACGGGGAAATTGCCAAGCAGCTTGGTGAAAAAAGGTCCACTGTTGGAGCAACCATTAGAAAATGGAAGAAGCTATACATGACTGTCAATCTCCCTCGGACTGGGGCTCCATGCAAGATCTCACCTCGTGGGGTCTCAATGATCCTAAGAAAGGTGAGAAATCAGCCCAGTACTACACGGGAGGAGCTGGTCAATGGCCTGAAAAGAGCTGGGGCCACCGTTTCCAAGTTTACTGTTGGTATAACACTAAGACGTCATGGTTTGAAATCATGCATGGCACGGAAGGTTCCCCTGCTTAAACCAGCACATGTCAAGGCCCGTCTTAAGTTTGCCAATGACCATTTGGATGATCCAGAGGAGTCATGGAAGAAAGTCATGTGGTCAGATGAGACCAAAATAGAACTTTTTGGTCATAATTCCACTAAACGTGTTTGGAGGAAGAAGAATGATGAGTACCATCCCAAGAACACCATCCCTACTGTGAAGCATGGGGGTGGTAGCATCATGGGGGTGTTTTTCTGCACATGGGACAGGGCGACTGCACTGTATTAAGGAGAGGATGACCGGGGCCATGTATTGCGAGATTTTGGGGAACAACCTCCTTCCCTCAGTTAGATCATTGAAGATGGGTCGAGGCTGGGTCTTCCAACATGACAATGACCCGAAGCACACAGCCAGGATAACCAAGGAGTGGCTCTGTAAGAAGCATATCAAGGTTCTGGCGTGGCCTAGCCAGTCTCCAGACCTAAACCCAATAGAGAATCTTTGGAGGGAGCTCAAACTCCGTGTTTCTCATACCCCTTTTCCACCAAAGCAGAGCCAGAGCTAGATTGGAGCCAGAGCCTAGTTCCAAATCGGTTCTTTGTGTTTCCACACCCAAAGCTCCAGCTCCGAGCCAGGAAAAGTGGTTCTTAAGTAGCACCAAAACATTGCTGGGCTAGAACAGGGCTAGACGTAAGAACCGATTACGTCAGGCGCTGGGGGTGGGGTCAACAAGACCAACACAGACTTGAGATCCGCCATTGTTGAAATAGCAGCTAATGGAGCTAACAGCTGCTGCTCGTTTGTAATCTCCGTCTATACAAATTACGGCGAACTGCATGAATGCGTTGGATTCGCTGTGTTTTCGTTGTGTTTTGATGCCGATGTAGGATAGTAAAGCCATGTGAATCAATAGTAACGCAACGTTTGCAGTGTTGATGGAAGGCTTGTTGACAGCGGTGCTGTGCAGAGATCGATCGCTGTATGATAACGAGTCCAGCGAGAGCACACGACTCCTTATGCTTTTGATTCACTCATGCGTTTTTTTAAATATTATACGTGGATCGGTCTGCGCAGCGCCGATGCATCTCAAACAAGCCTGGTGTGTGTGTGTTTCCCGCTAGCGTTGCTGAGAAAGATGAGACGTATACAGTGACGTAAGACCTGGCTCTGTTGTGGCTCTACTAGCCTGTGGAAACGCAAACGGTTCTTAGCAGGCTCCTCAGTTGAACCAACTATGAACTGGGACTAGCTCTGGCTCCGATCTAGCTCTAGCACTGCCTTGGTGGAAAAGGGGTACCAGTGACAGGCCAGAAACCTGACTGATCTAGAGAAGATCTGTGTGGAGGAGTGGGCCAAAATCCCTCCTGCAGTGTGTGCAAACCTGGTGAAAAACTACAGGAAACGTTTGACCTCTGTAATTGCAAACAAAGGCTACTGTACCAAATATTAACATTGATTTTCTCAGGTGTTCAAATACTTATTTGCAGCTGTATCATACAAATAAATAGTTAAAAAAATCATACATTGTGATTTCTGGATTTTTTTTTAGATTATGTCTCTCATGCTCCTACGATGACAATTTCAGACCCCTCCATGATTTCTAAGTGGGAGAACTTGCAAAATAGCAGGGTGTTCAAATACTTATTTTCCTCACTGTATATATATACACACACATAACTACATGAAATTCTGATTAATTAATCAAATTCATTGCAATTAATCACATATATCAATATTTACATTATTGCGTTAGACATGTGAATAATTAATTAGAAGTTACAAAAAGTGCCTTTAAAGGGTCAATATGTTCTTTCTTTATGTCCATAGTGATATATGCAAAACACTAGACATTTACTTTGATAAAAGGCCATTAGTGAGAACATTTGTATTCCAAGACAATCCAGCAAAACAGTAGTTTTTACTGCCTAAAATGGGCCTCAATTTATTGCATCCCGTCCCTCCTCTCCTAAATTAACTACCACATAGCTTAACAGCCAAGGATTTGTGGATTTGCCCTTGCTTTTGTAAGACCATTTCTTCCTAAAAGAAATAAGAATGGGCTAATAGGCAGTGGTCACATTCCAGGCTCATTGTGTTGGTCATTAGAGGATGTGTCTACAGAGGGTCTGCTGAAAGGGCATGCGTGCTAAAGCGGCAGTGACACTGCTATTCCTCTTTCTGTTTTAAAAGTAGGAGAAGAGATGAGTAACGGCGAGGCTGAGCGGTCGGCTGGAGTGTGTGCTTGTGTTTGTGTGTGCGTGCAGTGGGGGGAGGTGTGAGTGAGTGATTAATGGGATCCTACAGACCATTCCAGAGTCTAGAGACCTGCGTCACCTTTCTCTATAGTATTAAGATTCAAAGGATGTCTGAACAAATTGGCCAGCAAAGGAAATCGGGGGGCTTCTGCAGGGGAAATGTCACCAGGGCGAAATCAGAGCAGAGTTGTTGATCTAAGAGATTAAGTTTGAAACTTTATTGGTGTAATTTGGTTTAGTATTATGAGGCGACGTAAAAGCCTTTAAAGGGCCTGTGCTGAGTACAAACTGACAATATAGGGTAATTCAATTGCATAAGGACTAATTAGTTCCACTCCGGTACTCTCTCAAATGTTGTTTTGTACTGGAGACATTATGTGCAGATTTAAAGGAGGACATGGGGTTCATTTGTAATATTTGAGAAAAAAAACGCTGTTCTGTAACCATCAATTGTTGCATGTCTGATCAGAATTGAATTGATGTTTTTATGATTCCAATTTAGTTATTGAATTTGAATTGAATTGAGAAAGCAAACAGCCAGAGAGGACTAGGAAGCAGGGACAATTTTTTTTTATTATTAATAAATTAAATTATCTTTGATAGTCTTTTAAAATAATTTACTTTCTTTTTAAAGAATAATAATAAAAACAATAATAATGATTATTATGATGTATCTTTATTATTGAATTTATGTTAACTTACCAAACCAGGCTCAAAGGAAAAAGTTTTGCGAAAATTTCTAATTTTAGGGATAGTTCACCCAAAAATGATGAAAATTATCCCATGATTTACTCATTCTCAAGCCATCCTAGGAGTTTATGATCTTCTTTCAGATGAGCACAATTTGAATATCATTGCTCTTCCAAGCTTTATAATGGTAGTGAATGGCGGTCCTGATTTCCTAAAGTCCTAAAAAGTGCATCCATCCATTATAAAAGTATTCCACACGACTCCAAGGGGCTAATAAAGGCCTTCTGAAGCAAAGTGATGGGTTTTTGTAGGAAAAATATCCATATTTAAAACTTTATAATTTTTGGCTCCAACCCTGAAAGGCATCTACACTCTAAAAAAAAGGTTCTATATGGCACCAAAAATGGTTCTTCGTCGTAATCATAGAGGAACCACTTTTGGTGCTATATAGCACCATATCTTAACATGTTCTGTATATGGTAGCGGTGCTATATAGCACCTTAGTTAGCAGTGCTATAAAGCACCTTAGTCAAAGAACCGGTGAAGAACCTCTGAAGAACCGTGGAAGAACCACTGAAGCACCAAAATTGGTGCTATATAGCACTTAAAAAGTTTCCCCTATGATTACGAGCCAAGAACCATTTTTGGTGCCGAAGCTCTTATTGAGAATTAACAGAGGTTTAGATGTTGACGTTTTATTGAAAATTATGGTGATCAGTGTTTTCTTTAGTTGGGCAGTTTAACTCTTGGCTTTTTATGTGAGTTTGTGGTTAAACTATAAACTAAAAAATTAAACTCATCACTGACTAAAAATCTTAATAAATAATATTCATCAACAACACTTTTTTGCCACAGATCAGACTTTCTTAATTCTGATTTCTAAATACATTCTAGGAGGGGGTGGGGTGGGGTGGAGTGCGGTGGTTTTTCTTCATTCATATGCTGATTCTTGATGCCCACAGATATCAAGAATCAGCATATGGATCTCAACAATGGTGACATTAATGCTGCAATGCATGCTGGGAGCCATTAGTTTTGTACTGTGGTGGCTTAGTAGGGTTGGAGCTAAACTCTACAGGACATCAGCTCTCTAGGACCTGACTTGCCTACCCTTGACTTAGAGGTACAAAAATGTACCCTTAAGGGTACCACCCCAATGACGGCCGCTTGTACCTTAAAAGGTACAATTTTGTACTCTTTTTTTTGAGAGTGTGACATAGCATGTAGAAGTAGCGTAAGCTTTGACACCTCTCGCATATAGAGCTGGGCAACAAACACAAGCTCCTCTTCTCTTATATCCTCTGACTCTGATTTCTCTTTAAAAATTCTTGTTTTAGACCTCTAATTTGTGACTGGGGTTTTGTTTTGCTCTGTCCTCTGCGATTCCGCGTTCATCAATGTGTCAGGTCAGGGGTTACTCTTTTGCCACAAATCGATGCATACGGCCGTCTGTTGGAAGCTAGTTATTTTAGTTTATAAAGTTTTAAATATGGATATTTTCTTACACAAATGCATTGCTTTACTTCATAAGGCCTTTTTTAATCCCCCAGAGCTGTGTGGAGTACTTTTATGATGGGTGGATGCACTTTTTCTTCAAAATCTCGACCCCCATTCACTGCCATTATAAAGCTTGGAAGAGCGAGGACATTTTTTAATATAACTCTGATTGTATTCGTCTGAAAGAAGAAAGTCATATACACCTAAGGGTGAGTAAATCATGGGGTAATGACCACTAAAAGTGCATTAAATGTCCACCATAACAGATGCATGTGAATGCGCCAATGTTATAGTGCATTGGATATTGTACGTATCATGGCAGTTCAGAAATGAAATGTCCGGTGAGTGCCGCTAAAAGATTAGCGGGTTTGAAAATAACATACTACCTACACTAAACCCTTAACTAAACCTAACCAGTAATTACTACAAAAGCAAATGTGAGATTTTACTAAAGCAAGTATGCCAATTTAAACTTTTTATCGAATGTCATGATTCGTGTTTCACAGGACCCGAGCCTTCCACATCACAAGTGCAACACCGTACTAGTTTGCATTTACATTTATGCATTTGGCAGATGCTTTTATCCAAAGCAACTTACAGTGCCCTTATTATAGGGACAATCCCCCTGGAGCAACATGGAGTGCTCAAGAACACACTGGTGGTGACCGCTGGGATCGAACCAGCAACCTTCTGCATATCAGTTCCATGGTTTAACCCACTGGACCACCATCTCATGAGTTAGTTGAGTTACCAAGCAAGTTTACTATGGAAGAAAAGCTACACATATGGAACTGGTTGGAGCTGTATCCAAAAAGGGAAGTGTGTTCAAATTATTCACTATGTTAAATGTGTTTGGAGGTCTTAACATAGTAATGTGCAAAGTAGCATGTGAAAATAACTAGATCAAGAATCTGCCCCTAATCATAATTTGTGTGGAAAGGAATACAACCTTTACAATCAGCTGGAAACTGCAGTGGATTGTACACCAAATGAATCATGTGTCTTGTAATTTTCTGACAAGGTGATTAGAATATAGTATGTATATTTTCTTAAGAAAATTGTGGTTCAGTGTTGTATAGAAAATATTGAGAACATTTCACTATAAAAAAAACAAGATATACATTTTCCAATTTTTTTAAAGGAAACTTAAGCAATTTTGAAGCTTGAATTGAAGAACCGATTAAGCTGATAAAATGAAAGAAAAAATGATACCTATTTATTTTAAGAGAATTAGTTAAATTATGCAGTTGTATTTAGAGACACCATTGTTAGTTCCCAGCATGCTTTGCATATGGCTGGAAATGGAGCATTAATATTGAAATTAAGTGTTATTTTATGTGTTTTTGAGTGAAGGGAAACATCTGTTAATGTTTAATGATTTGACTTTTGAAAGAGTTTCTGTTATGTTGAAGTTTTGATCGTTACCATTGTGCAGATGAGTAGATCTTATGGTTAGGTTGTGGATAACAGCATACTATACTAATATAGTATGATATGATGATATGACATATACTAATAATATGATGCATGTTGCTTTGTTCAATGAGCAATAACTTTGCTAATGCCAGTGCAGTAACAAGTTTGTGCTGTACTGCATATGGTCTATTAATTGTGCATCATGACTCAAAGTCTAAAATAAACAGGTCATTTCCATTCACTCTAATCCACACCCTTTTTTAGAGTCAATTTAAAATAAAAAAGTAAATTTCACTAAAAATATTAAATTAATTGTTTCATAGACTACATGATTTATTCAAGTATATTTCATTAAAGAAATCAAGCCATAAAAGCTAGAAAATATTATGTGTAATATTGGTACAAATGAACTGATTTGTATACAAAAACTTAAATTTCACTCAATTATGTTTTTTTAATACTAATAAAGTTATAATATTAACTGTACAATTACATAATCATATTTCTACTTTTTTTTTACATTTAAATGGTGGCTGTCATAAAAACTTGCATTAAATATTGAAAAACATAAACAATTATTATGAATATGTAACGGTGCATATATTTATCAAAATGCTCTTATCTAGAGTTATTTTTTCTAACTCACTAATGAGTTTATGGTCCCTGGATATGGTTTTTCTGAGGTAAATGTGACGTTACATGACATTGTTTACAAGCTGTTTTACTGACGTCTTTCCATGGTTGAACACTGATTGAACGATTCCATGTGACATCATATGGATTTCGGTAAGGTGTACTCTATCTTTTAACACTTTCAGATGCTCATTCATGTTTATTTCACGCTGTAAATGGTATTAAAGCGGATGAGTTCACATGAGCTCCGTGCTGCCGCTTCTCTGAGCTGAGCTGCACCAGAGCGACCTAACGCCACAGCGCCAAAACGGTATTTATGTTTTTGAATGTCGTAATAAAATGGACGTAATTGAAAATCTGAGACTTTGTTTCATATCAATAGTAACAAAGCACAACGATTATTGCGATTTATTGGATGGGAGGCGTGCTACTATGTTTCGTTAATTTATCAACTGAAAACAGGATGACTAATCGATTCTTGGGATTTAAGAATCGATATCGGTTCATAAAAATGAGAATTGATTAAAATTGAATCCAGCCCTAGTGAACAGCCTCTAATTTTACTTCAGAGGGATGATTGCACATGGATTAATGTGGACAGTGATAGGCTTATGTTCACTTCAGTACTTCAATAATAACTTTATAAAACAATAGAAGTCTAAAGCCACATTTTTTATGTATTGAGTACTTTCATCTGCCGCAGTAATTTCATTAATTCATTCCATGGTATATCATGTAATTAATATGGTTGCATTTTTTGATCGATTGACCACCCTAAAATAAATAAATTAACACAAGCAAACATGCCCTATGTATGGTTCCTGGAGCTCAGCAGAAAATTAATGTGTGATCTCTTTTCGGTAGTCTCAGCAAAAACAGTTTTTAACATGATAGTACTGGGGGAAACAGCTGGCAGCCCATCCCCCACATGCTGAGGGAGAGTGGGAGAGAAAGACAGCGACCACATGCTGTTATACAAGCCTTTTTCTCTAACGTTGCTCTCGCATGCCACTCGCATGGAGAACATTTGCCTACCCTTCATGATCCAGTTTAAATTCTTGTTCACGCGAATCCCAAGGACTCTCATTTGCATAGTGTTCCTAGTTACACAAACGAATGTAATGAAATAAGTCCTTTATTCAAAGTCTTTTATAAATCGAGCTAGATTTATCATGAAAATGTCTTTGTGAGAGTGAAATGTGAGAGTGGGTATTCAGAGTGGTTTCAGTGGCATTGCTAGGGTGTTGCTATGCAGTGGCTAAGATGTTTTGAGTGATTGCGCTGATGTTGCTTGCTTACTACCTGAGGCAAAAGAAAGTCTATGATTTTTCCACAGGTTTTATTGGCCTCTGGATGAAAACCGTACATCTGATTGCTTAAAAAAGTAACAATAAGCCATACAATTTAAGGTATAATTCGTATCCATAGCACAAAGGGTGTGGGTTGAGTTGCACACCAAAGCTTTAGGCAGAAAGAGCATATAAACATTTAAATTCCTGAACAAAATGTGAGTGGTGTTTGCTGTGCGCCACACTACTGAAGTCTGCCCCCAGTAAAAAGAACCCATCTCCATATGTCTATAATATTCTGGTGCCAAGATATGGCTGGGCCCCCATGGGTTCAGAGTCGTTACACTCTGTCTATGGGATTTTTATGCCTGTTTTATCATCCGCCAGGTGAAAAATGTAAGTCTGATTGCTTAGAATAGTAATAACGTACTTCACAAAAAGCTCTGCAATGTGAGGTATCATCCACATACGTAGAACAAATAGTGAAGGGATGAGGCCATTGCTAGGCAACTGATAGGGTTTTGGGGAGGTTACTAGGGCATTGCTAAGCATTTGCCAGGCTGATATAGTTGGTTGCTAGGGTGTTTTATGTTTTATCAAATGGCACCCTAAACACTTGCGGCCTTCCTACGAGTGCACTTTGTGATGTAACACCGCTTTGACTGTTGGGAAGAAGTCTGCTGCGAATCTCACTTCAGTGTGGGCTCGGCAAAAGTATGCATCGAGGGTGCATATCGACTGCAAAGGGGGCACTCACGAGCACCTTTCTGAACCCTAAAATTACAAATGGGACACCATTTGTAGCAGGACATGGACGTAGCAGACATGCGCATGCGGCAGCCATTGTAAGTCCACAAGACCAAAAGTGCATATGAAGTGTGCCATTTGGGACAGAGCATATGTTGCAAAGGAATTGGAAATGGTTGCTGACCCAAATTAAGTCTATTTTTATGTATTTGAAAATCATAATTCTAATATCTTAGAAAGTAATTTCTAGTACTGTCAAATCGTTTAAGCGTGATTAAGCGCATCTAACATTTGCAAATACACTACCCAGCTAAAAAAAAGTCTCTGTTTTGATTTAAAGGGCATATTACAGGTAAAAAAAATTCTAAATGAATATATAACCTTGAATGAAAATACCATATGAAAAGTTAATGCAGGATTTAAAATGTTTCAAAAAGATGTGAGGGCACAAATTTAGTAGATAAAATGACTGCCGTCGGGCTCTGCGTTGGCTCAGTGCAGAATAGGTTGGTATTCAGAAGGAGTCAAATAAACGAAATAAACCCATAACACAAAATTAATGAATAAGGGATAACATGAAACACATACAACAATAACACTATACTGTCTGTGGTTTGGCCGCAGGCGGGAGATATGACGGTCACGGATTCGAAATCTGATCGACCTGTGCCCCGTAAGTCTTGTTTTTTAAACATTTGCTAACTACCATATCAGTTGTGATGAGAAACCGCTAATGTTATATCACGTAAGGTTAGTATCACGTACCGTTTAGTCTGGACGGATATTAATGAGTGTGACATACGCCTGATCAAAGCATATTCGTTTCTGTTATTGGTAAGTATCAATACTCCTAGATGACCAATACCAGCTTTGCTATTGTCTGATACATAATAATAATCTGTACTCTATTGTGATCTGAGCACAGTGTACACATATCATTAGCTAACACTGATCTCTCACCGAGACACCTGCTGTTCTCCGTTGGTTCTCCTTATACCACAGCTCAATGTATCTCCTCTAATCGTTGGTCCATGATATGAGTATGAATAAACATTTACAATTTCCTCAGCATCCGAACTGCCATTTCAAACCATTGTTTTCCTATTGTTGAAATTGACCGCACTCCCTCCTGTTACGTCACTTCCGTTTTTTTGCATTTTTAGATGCGGAAGTGACATTTTCTCACAAAAATGACTCCAGAAGCCTTAGTAGCGTATTTATAAGTATATTTTAAAGAAAATGTAGTTCCTAAATATTTTTTCTATACATTGACTCACTGCCCTTTAAATAGCAAATGCTTAAGAGTCTATGATTGGATCATTATTGCAGTGATTATTATGTTTTATTTAATGGAGTGTGTAGCATTTAATTTCCTAAACAACCATGTAGGAAGACACATCATGGCCATATTCCAGGATGACAATGTAAAGATTCATCAGGCTCAAATTGTGAAAGTATGGTTGGGAGGGAGCATGAAGAATCATTTTCACACATGAAATATATTTTTTATGATATGAATGAGTGTGCTCACGGCGCGGCGGGATCATCATTTTAGCAATTAAAACATTAAAATCAACTCTGTTCTTTACATGAAGACATCGAGTGACTTCAGAAGACTTGGAATGCAACATGAGTTGATACTTTTATGCTGTTTTTGGTCAGTTTTTGCAATAAATACCTGTGACTGTACTTGTATTTGACTGTTATGTGTTTTATATTGTTGAGAAGTGGGTAGGTTTAGGGTAGGAGTGGAGTTAGTTGCTCCAAAATATAAAAGTAGCCTATAAATATTCATAAAATCATGTCTGCTTTTTACTGTCATTGACTTGCATAGGAATCACTTCCGTGGACCCATCACGGAATTTTCGGCGATTCCGTGAAACTGCCACGGATTTTGTGTTAAGGGTCCCGTGTTCATTTCACGGAATTCTGTGAGACCAGGTTGGTTTGAGTTGAGTTGAGTTGAATTTATTCAAATAAAATCAAGATGTGTATTAACCAATCAAATGTAGACTATCGTTGCCGTGCAACGTGAATGAGGGACGTAATTTCAGTTAGACACACGGAGCGCTGTGTGAATTTAAGCATGTCGCAAAAGAGAATTTCTGAGTTTTTTAAAAACCCTAAAAAAATAAAAGTTTCAAGGACGAGCGTGGATGATTCAACTGCCACCATATATCATCGTTATGGCTTTCTGCTTGTGTGGGGTTCTTATAAGGGCCTCATTTATTAATTTTGCCTGGGCAATGTTGGTTCTTGTCAAGAGACAAACAGTCTGACTCTCATAACCTCCGCCGAGTGAACGTTGTGTATCGGTATCCAGATACATTTGTGATCTGTACAGTATGAAGTGCTTGTATCAGAACTGTCATTCGTATAAACTATAATAACCTGGACGTGAGTCACATCTCTCACCCGCATCCATGCATTTGCCGTTTTTATGCATTAGTTCAGTGTTGTTTGCTGCTGTGGCTGCTTCGACACAAAGTGTGTTAGTATTCAAGTTTGCCGCCTGTTGTAGTTTACAACGTTCAAAATTGAGTATAAAATATTGTCAATAACTTAAATCTAAATTATCTGGGCCATTCAAATTAATTCTAAAAAATGAATATCGCTTAGAATAGAGCTTTTAGTGTGACGTCACTATATAGACTGACTTTCTCTCAGCACCCCCAGCTGTGACTGACTTCCAGCGCCTCTGCATGCCATACCCAGGAACCATTTTAACTATCAATGCACACTTTTACTGTCATTATAAATCAACCAGCCTAGACTCGTTGGAAATACATGCCTCTACATTTTTTTTAAACAACTTTGATCCCTATTCACACAAATTATGAGTATGGGAGCAGGTTATCAATTAACAAATACACGGTTCCTTGCACAATACTAGGCTTCATTATGGCCTCAAAACGTTTTTACCATAGCACATGAATTATAAACTAGTACATCTTGACATCTGAATCTCAAAACCAGCTCCGTATGGCTTTTCTGACGTGGTAAACTTGTTAGAGCATTGCATTTGTAATGCAGAGCACTCGTGTATGAGTCCCATGAAGCACAAGTCACAAAAAAGAGCTCAAAGACTTGTGGAAGCAAACTAAAATTGCATGGCTGCTTCAGAAAATGCATTTCTATCTCACATTTGCTTTTGTTAACACTATCTGTTATCTGAAGAACGGGCAAGGCTGACACATGCAGCAAAAAAGGAAGAGGGCCCTTAAAATTCTGGTGACTAAACATCAGAAGAAATTGGGTTTAACTTACGAGGTGGTGTACAAAGTATCCCATATTGATGCATTTGTAACCAGTGGGATCTTCAGTGTTCGGTTTTGAGTGTTAGTAAAGAACATACATTTTTATCTGGTTGTTGTCATCTTGTTTTTTGTTTTATGTATGCAGCTCTCACATCTATTAAATCATTTTTTCTTTTTTATAAAGGGTTGTTTTGCCCTACATAAAACACAAAAACTGTTTTACCTCTTACCTGTTAGAATTCGTTTTTTAGGCAGATGCAAAGATACTTAATAGTGTCTAATGAACATGAAATGTAAATATATTTAAAAGTGTCCTGACCTCTGAGAATTTTTTCTCTATCCACGCAATGTTCTTTTTTACCCCTCACCCGTTTGCATCCCTGGCCAGAGAAACAAGCGCACAGCCATCTTTAGAATTTTTTTCTTTGAACATCCGTTTTTGTGATAGCGCTGTGGATTTTTATGGCATCGCTGTCGAAGAGTACTGGTGAAGTGGATTCACTTTTGAAGTTAATGAAAGTTGTTATCATGAGCATTGTAATGTTTGAAGCGGATGTCATAACAAATGTCAGTAGACCGGGAAGATCATACAGCGATCGGTTCATTCATAAAGCCGTAAGATTTACCTTCATGCTGTGGAAATACAAACCATAAGACAGAACACAACGAGCGCAGCACCAAAAAGGGGCAGGGTTACATAAGCTGTTTTTGTGTGTCCCTTTAAATGCAAATGAGCTGCTGCTCATGGGGCGGAGCTTCAAGAACTCCAGTTAGCAGCTCTGAATACCTCACGCAGACAGGCAATGAAACTGTTCAGCCTTTTATGTTCAAACAGGAGTCAGACAATGATGGAGAGACTCAAAGTGACAACATGTAGCATGAGACAAGATGTTCCTGAATGGTCAGTTGATGAATTTATATAGCTGATGTGGAGTTAACTACCTTCAAGTCTTTTATTAGCATATTTTGTCATGATAATCTATAAATTCTCAACATAGCCCCACCTCCTTTGTTGTGTATTCCCGGGGGCAGGGTTTATGAAAATTTCAGGGTTAGTGATATCACTAACCCGGGAAGAAGCTTGTGTAGTCCCTACCAGCCATTTGTTGTAGTCCTTAAAAAGCGATTTCTGTAAAAGAAAATATCTCCCTTTGCTTTGAACTTTGCAGATGTTGTTTATGCTCAAACAGCAACATTACACGCTAACTCAAGTTTAAAAAGTGAAATCATAATCAACCACCCCTTTAAGTTAATCTGAACATTTCACTTTAAAAGCGTCATGAAACGTGCAAGAAGTAATGCAACATAATTTTGTTGAAATGTCACCACAGGCACGCATTCTCAATGAGACTGGGTTGTAAAAAATGCTGCTGATGCAATTTTATTATTCAGATTTGAGTACATTCAGCAATCCTAAGAAAGATCAGAGCAGACATGAAATAAGCATTCTCAGTCATGCAGTTTAATGGCAGTTTTTAAATATTTGCCTGTGAGATTGCATATGGTCTTCTGGCCTGGGGAGTATTTACATCACACCTCTTAGCAGATAACTTTCCAACGCTACGTTCAGTGTGGAAAATGTGCAGGCATGGTGGTGAAATGCTCTTTAGCAGTTGTGAACCATCAGAGGATTTACTTTTTGTACATGCAAATATGATGATAACAATGACAAATATGTCATATAGCGTATAAAGTTCCCTTTCGAGGGAACTCTCACTGCGTCTGGTTAGACACTTGGGGGATACTCCCTAAGCACTAGCGAATCTGAAGTCCGTATAGCCACTAACGTACCCGGAAGTATAAAGCGGGAGCCGGCGCACAGAAACGGCAGTTATTGCTCTTCAGCATAGCGCTCTCTGTTGAAATTGTCTGTCTATTTACTGTTGTTTGTCACAGTTGCAAAAGTGTGTGAATGAAAAGAAAGAATGGAAAAGAATGTGAGAGAGTTTAAGCAGTGTGTGCATCTGTGTCCCTGCTTTATTCGGGCTCAGATGCACACCTGCTTTGTGTGCAGTGTCTGGGTGTTGAGCATGCTCGGGCAGTTCTCGAGGGAACTGCCTGTCAGTGGAAAAGCTGCTCACACTCAGACTGCTCCACTCTCGGCTGGCCGTGTTCGATGAGACCGGCCAGCTTTGTGAGCCCCAGGGTTCTGGACCCGCGATCGCTGAGGCGTCTCGGTGTCACAGACCATGGGGTTCACAGAAGGTCTTGTCAGCGGGATCTGGGACTGCTGCGGCACTTTCCCAATCCTTGTCTGATAGTTCTAAAGATCTTCCTCCCCGTGTGGAAGCCCGCGCTGCGGCTTCTTCCCCCGGGGTTGAGGATCTGATGCATAAAAGCTGGACCCGCGATCGCTGAGGCGTCTCGGTGTCACAGACCATGGGTAAGGACTTATCAGCGGGATCTGGGACTGCTGCGGCACTTTCCCAATCCTTGTCTGACAGTTCTAAAGATCTTCCTCCCCGTGTGGAAGCCCGCGCTGCGGCTTCTTCCCCCGGGGTTGAGGATCTGATGCTTATTCTCTCCGGTTCCGAGGAGCCAGATGAGTGGTGCATCAGGGCAGGTGGAGAAGCAGGAAGTGTTTCATCGCTTCATCCACTCGCCCAAAAGGAGCTAATTGAGGTTTTTGACTCGTGTGGTGGCCAAATTGAAGATCAATTGGCCACAGGAAGTGCCGGAAATTCAGCCACCTAGTAGGCTGGACAACCGGTTTCTTTCTCGCCGGGTCCAAACACCTCGCCGGGGTTTACCTTTCTTCCCGGACCTACACATCGAGGTGTGTAGGTCATGGAGGAAGCCCTAAAGAGCTCGATGAGGGCGACGGTCCCTCTTTGGAGGATGTGCTGGAGCTACGGAGGGCTGCAGATTTGTCTCTCCGCATCACCAGGGAGATGGCCCGTGCTATCGGCCGGGCCATGGCCTCCGTGGTGATGGTGGAGAGGCATCTCTGGCTGAATCTATCGGGGATGAGGGAGAAGGATAAGTCCTTCCTCCTAGACTCCCCGATTTCGCCTTCTGGTCTATTTGGTGACGCGGTTGAGACCGTTGTCGCCGGGTACCAGGAGGCGAAGATGCAGTCAGCGGCCTTCCGTCAGTGCCTCCCTCACCACTCAGAGCCTGGGAAAGCAGTCCCTAGGGGGCAGCCTCAGCCGTCTACCAGCTCCTCGCACCGGCAGGTGCAGAAGGAGAGCGTCGCCTCTAGAGCCCCTCCTCCAGGAGCCTTGCAACAGAGGCGGCGTTCTCACCAGCAGTCCCAGCAGCGGTCTTTCACTCCTGGAGGCGATCTGAGGAACGTACTCCAGGGAGGGAGGCTGCTGGGAAGAAGTCCTAGCTTCGGCTGGACTTCCAAGAGCGGTCCCCCCCGCGGGGGAGCAACCGAGGTTGCTTCCTCTGCGGCGCTCCGGGGAAATCGAGGTAATCCCGCCGTCTATGACGCTTCGGGCCCCATCGATTTCCCGTGAACGCATGCTGCTCCAGCCGCCTCCAGAAGGACTTGCGGCTGGGCAGCTAACGCGTCCGCACATAGAGAATCGTTCCCAACCACTTCCTGCCGGTCATCCGCTTCAGGGGGTTGGGGACGACGCTCGTGTAACACCCGAAGCCAGCCTCGAGAGCAGGGTCGGGTAAGGGAACTGGTAAAATCCTTGCTGGCAAAGGAAGCCTTAGGGTGCGTTCCTCCGCCAGAGAGGGAGTCCGGGTTCTACAGCCGGTACTTTATAGTTCTCGGAAGGGAAGGAGAGTGGCGTCCGGTAGACCTGAGGTATTTGAATCGGTCTCTGAGGAGGCTCGGTTTCAAAATGCTCATGGTCTCCATCATCGTGAGTTAGATCCAGTTCGAGGACTGGTTCGTCACGATAGATCTGAGGGACGCATACTTCCATATCTTCATCCTTCCATGTCATCCTTCCATCCTTCCATGCGAGGCGTACCAATATCGAATGCTTCCCTTCGGTCTAGCTCTTCACCCACGCACATTCACAAGGTGCATGGATGCAGCTCTGGCTCTATTAAGACTCCAGGGCATCAGTGTGCTGAATTTTCTCGACGACTGGCTCATATTGGCCCAGTCGTACGGGATGGCAGTTCGGCATTGAGGTGTCGCTCTGGCCCGTATAAAGTGCTTGGGGCTGAGACTCAACACAGCAGGTGTGTTGACGCCGTCCCGGAGGACTACGGTTCTAGGGATCGTATGGGACTCGACGACGATGCGGGCACAATTGTCTCCCGCGCGAGTCGAGACCATACTGGCGATGGTCTCAGAAATTAGGCTAGGCCACAGCATCACTGTAGAGCACTTTCAGGAAGTGCTGGGGCTCAGGGCAGCAGCGTCCAACGGGATACCCTTTGGCCTGCTGTACATGAGACCTCTACAGTGGTGGCTGGAATCCAAGGGGTTTCCCCCAGAGGGAATCTTTTCCGTATGATCAGGGTAACGCGCAGATGCCTTCGTTTCCTAGTCACATGGAAGAAACCTTGGTTTCTGTCCCAGGGGTCAGTGTTGGGAGCGTCCTGTTGCCGGGAAACCGTTTCAACAGACGTCTCCTTCATTGGCTGGGGCGCCGAAGGCGCTTGGGTTTCCCTAGTCCTAGTTGTGCCCGGTCTCCGGCTTCACACTAGGGCAGGCACGACCCTCGGTAGGTCCCAAGGGTCAGTGTTGGAGCGTCCTGTTGCCGGGAAACCGTTTCAACAGACGTCTCCCTCATTGGCTGGGGCGCCGAAGGCGCTTGGGTTTCCCTAGTCCTAGTTGTGCCCGGTCTCCGGCTTCACACTAGGGCAAGCACTACCCTCGGTAAGGTCCCAAGGGCCAGTGTTGGGAGCGTCTTGTTGCCGGGAATCCGCTTCAACAGGCGCCTTCCTCACTGGCTGTGGCGCGGTCATGGACGGCCGCTTTGGGGGGAAGTCCTAGCTTTGGCTGGACTTCCGAGAGCGGTTCCCCCCGTAGAGGGGCAACCGAGGTTGCTTCCTCTGCGGCACTTCGGGGAAATCGAGGTAATCCCGCCGTCTATGACGCTTCGGGCCCCATCGATTTCCCGCGAACGCATGCTGCTCCAGCCGCCTCCGGAGGGACTTGCGGCTGGGCGGCTAACGCGTCCGCACATAGAGAATCATTCCCAACCACTCCTGCCGGTCATCCGCTTCAGGGGGTTGGGGAGGAGGCTCGTGTAACACCCGAGGCCAGCCTTGAGAGGCTGGTTCCCTCAGTAGATTATCTCGGCGCATGGAATGCCTTCCGAATATTTCTACATGGGTCCTGCGTACTGTAGAAGAGCAGACATCCTGTCGAGGCAGGGGCTGAGGCCCGGGGGGTAGCGACTCCACCCAGGGGTGGTGGCGTCTCGAGGGACGTCCCACTGTCCACTGTGGTGTTCCATCACGCATCCAGCCCCGCTGGGGTTGGATGCCATGGTTCAGACGTGGCCGAGGCTGCGTCTGTATGCTTTTCCCCCGATTGCTCTGCTCCCGGGAGTCTTAGACAGAGTCCGCCAACAGGGGGTCAGCCTACTTTTAGTAGCACCCCGTTGGCCGGCGCGAGTTTGGTTCTCGGATATCATAGCTTTGCTGGCAGGTCGTCCATGGCAGATTCCTCTGAGGAGGGATCTCCTATCTCAGGCAGGGGGCACTATATTTCACCCCCGGCCCGAGGTTTGGAACCTTTGGGTCTGGCCCTTGAGGGGGTCAGGTACCTAGATATTGGCCTGTCGGCAGAGGTGATAGAGACCTTACTCAGTTCTAGGGCTCCATCTTTCAGGAGACTGTACAGCCCCAAGTGGTGAGCCACTTGGTGCAGGGAGCGTGAGGTGGTCCCAGTTAACTGGCCGGTGGCTTCAGTGCTGGAGTTCCTCCGAGATCGCTTCTCTGCGGGTCCAACCCGTCCACACTCAGGGTGCCCGTGGCTGCCATAAGGCTTTCCACACTCCTTTGGGTGATGGGCTTGGGTAGACACCATCTGGTTGTACAGTTCCCCTGTGGGATTCGGTGGATGCGGCCTGTGGCTCATTCCAGAGCTCCCAACCTGGGATCTGGCAGTGGTTCTCGAAGGCTGGCTGAGGCCCCCTTCAGACCATTGGAGTCGGATGAACCAGGGAACTTAGGATTGGCAGTTCCCTGGTTCTTCAGGCATTACATCCCCCGCCTCACGTGACGGCGGAGTAAGATACCTTCACTGTGGAGCACTTTTGAGTGCTGGGGCTCAGTACAGCAGCGTCCAAGGTGAGACCTTTTGACCTGCTGCACGTGAGACCTTGACAGTGGTGGTTGGAAACCAAGAGGTTTCCCCCAGAGGGAATATCTTTCGTATGATCAGGGTAACGCGCAAATGCCTTCGTTCCCTAGTTATATGGAAGAAACCTTGGTTTCTGTCCCAGGGGTCAGTGTTGGGAGCGTCCTGTTGCCGGGAAACCGTTTCAACAGACGTCTCCTTCATTGGCTGGGGCGCCGAAGGCGCTTGGGTTTGCCTAGTCCTAGTTGTGCCCGGTCTCCGGCTTCACACTAGGGCAGGCACGACCCTTGGTAGGTCCCAAGGGTCAGTGTTGGAGCGTCCTGTTGCCAGGAAACCGTTTCAACAGACATCTCCCTCATTGGCTGGGGCGCCGAAGGCGCTTGGGTTTCCCTAGTCCTAGTTGTGCCCGGTCTCCGGCTTCACACTAGGGCAGGCACTACCCTCGGTAAGGTCCCAAGGGCCAGTGTTGGGAGCGTCTTGTTGCCGGGAAACCGTTTCAACAGACGCCTCCCTTCATCGGCTGGGGCACGGAAGGAAAAGGAGTGGAGAAGTATCTCCCTACGGTGCTGGCGCTAGGGTACTCAAGTCCTAGTTGTGCCCGGTCTCCGGTTTCACACTAGGGCAGGCGCTACCCTCGGTGTGGGCTAGTGGGTACTCGTTCCCCAAGTGTCTAACCAGACGCAGTGAGAGTTCCCTCGAAAGGGAACTGCTCGGGTTACGACTGTAACCCTTGTTCCCTGAGTAGGGAACGAGCACTGCGTCTGGTTAGACACTTGGGGGATACTCCCTAAGCACTAGCGAATCTGAAGTTCGTATAGCCACTAAACCAATCTGATTGGCGTGCGTGATGACGTCCAATTGCTACTCAAAATTAGCCAAAAACAAGCCCAATAGCTTTCTGGGGGGGTTCTCCGGAAACCGGAAGGGTAAAATATGTGTTATTTTGGCAGGGCTGCCTGCTGCCTGCAGACATTCCTGTGTCTGTATATCACATAATTGGGGTCGCTTCAACCCGCGGACATGGAAAACGTCTCGGTTACATATGTAACCCTCGTTCCCTGAAGGAGGGAACGGAGACGTACGTCGGAACTGACCGACGAATTGGGATCTGTTTTCAGAGACGTGTTTACTTCGAGTGTATAGAAACGAGCCAATGAACATTGGCATGCGGTTCACGCATTCCACGCGCCGCCCCACCTTGGGGTATAAATACGGAAGTGGAAGTACCGCATATCGTTTTCAACTGAGGAGCCGAGATAAGTGGCTCGGGCCTTCAGCTGAAGCACAGCACCTGGCGACGGGACGTATGTCTCCGTTCCCTCCTTCAGGGAACGAGGGTTACATACGTAACCGAGACGTTCCCTTTCAGTCGGTCACGTTCGACGTACGTCGGAACTGACCGACGATTTGGGATCCCTACCAACACGCCAGGAATGCTGGCCCTTCCAGCGCCCTACCTGAGCTCGCTGGACCACTCCTATGTTGGAGTGGGAGTCAGGACTCCAGGCAGGGAAGGACAGTCACTGCTGTTCCTGCAAGACCCACTCAGCATGACTTATTGGATAACGCTGGGAAAGCGTGCCCGTCTCGGGAGATGGTACGCTGCGGAGCCACATCCTTCAATGGAAGGAGAGGTGGAAATACGCATAAAGACTAACCTATCAGGGTAGTGCAACATATGGAAGTCTCTGGGGTGGACCCAACCTGGTCCCAGGGGGGGAAGAACACACCCAGAGACGACAGAGCGGGCTCTGTCCAGGGAAAGACATGGGGCTAGCCTAGTAGGGTAGCTGGTACCGTGGAGAATACTCATATGGGGTAGCTGTTAGGGGACCGCAACATATGGAACCCAGCCTACACACACGTTCCACAAGCATACGGGTGCAGGCCTAGCGTCAGATGGTCCGCAACGTCTGACACCGCAGGGGTGACGGAGGACTCACAGGGTTAGCCGTTTCCGGGGAACTCAACTGGAGCAAATAGACGCACGTATCCGGCCCAGAGGGCGGGAGTGGCATTGCAAGCCGACACTAGAACGGGTATTTAGCGCTACTGGCCTACTGGGGGCGAGGATGCGGGAAGATACCGGCTCTAAACGGAGGCTATAAAATCTAGCAAACGTGTTAGGTGTCGCCCAGCCCGCAGCTCTACATATGTCTGTCAGCGAGGCGCCCTGCGCCCTGCGCCCAGGATGAAGCTACGCTCCTAGTGGAGTGTGCTCGCACCCCGAACAGGCAAGGTACTTCTTGGGACTGGTAAGCCAAGACGATGGCATCCACTATCCAGTGGGCCAACCTCTGCTTGGAGACAGCCTTTCCCTTCTGCTGACCTCCGTAACAGACGAAGTGTTGCTGTGAGGATCTGAAGCTCTGAGTTCGGTCAACGTAAGCGCGGAGAGCGCGGACGGGACATAACAAAGCTAGGGCTGGGTCTTCCTCCTCCGAAGGCAGCGCTTGCAGGTTCACCACCTGGTCCCGAACGGGAGTGGTAGGAGCCTTGGGCACATATCCAGGCCGGGGTCTCAGGACAACGTGAGAGTTGGCCGGCCCGAATTCTAGGCACGATTCGTCGACCGAAAGTGCATGCAGGTCCCCTACCCTCTTGATTGAGGCCAATGCGGTCAGGAGGACTGTCTTCATGGACAGGATTTTTAGCTCAACTGACTGCAAAGGCTCAAATGGTGGACCCTGGAGTGCTCTAAGCACCAGGGCTAAATCCCAAGAGGGTACCGAGGTTGAACGAGGAGGACTCAGTCTCCTCGCACCTCTGAGGAACCTGACGATTAAGTTGTGCTTAACTAAGGATTTACCATCTACTGCATCGTGATACGCCGCTATTGCTGCGACGTACACTTTGAGGGTGGAGGGAGACAGCCTTCGCTCCAACCCATCCTGCAGGAAGGAAAGCACAACGTTAATCGAACACTTCCGGGGGTCTTCCCGGCAGGAAGAACACCACTCGACTAACAGGTTCCACTTCAGGGAATAGAGGCGCCTCGTAGAGGGGCGATGCTGAAGCGATGGTGTCTACCACTGCTTGTGGCAGGCCACCTAGAACCTCCGCGTCCCGTCCAGGGACCAGACATGGAGATTCCAGAGGTCCCTGAGAAAGAAGGCCCTTCCTCAGGGGGATCGGCCAGGGAGGGGCTGTCGCGAGGAGTGCAAGTTTGGGGAACCAGGTCCGGTTGGACCAGTAGGGCGCAACTAACGAGACCTGCTCCTCGTCCTCCCTGACCTTGCACAGAGTCTGTGCTAGAAGGGCATATTTGTGTAGGTCCCGGGGCCAGCTGTGCGCCGGTGCATCTGTGCCTAAGGTACCTCCGGTCAGGGAGTAGTACCACTGGCAATGGGTCGACTCCGGGAAAGCGAACAGGTCTACCTGTGCTACTCCGACGTGGTCCCATATCAGCTGGACGCTCTGGGGGTGGAGTCGCCATTTGATGGTGTTGACTGACGAGAGAGCTCGTCGGCTGTCTGGTTCAGTGCACCTGAGATGTGAATGGCACGAAGTGACCTCACAAACTTCTGACTCCACAGGAGGAGATGGCGGGCGAGCCGGAGCATGCTACGGGAGCGTAGACCACCCTGTCGGTTGATGTACGCAACGGCCGCAGTGCTGTCCGAATGGACCAGTACGTGCTTGCCCCGAAGCGGTTTCTTGAACCGGGCCAGGGCAAGATGTACCGCCAGTAACTCTAGGCAATTGATATGCCAATGCAGTTGGGGCCCCGTCCACAGACCCGAAACTGCGTGCCCGTTGTACGTGGCCCCCCATCCCGTGGATGAGGCATCCGTGAAGACCACAGCATGCCTTGACACCTGTTCTAAGGACACTCCGGCCCGGAGAAGCGAGGGGACTGACCACGGGTTGAAGGTTTGGCGACAGTAAGGAGTAACTGAGACCCGGTACTGACCGCTGCCACGCCCATCTCGGGACTCGGTCGTGTAACCAGCGTTGAAGCGGTCTCATATGAAGCGATCCGAGCGGCGTTGCCGCGGCTGCAGATGCCATATGCCCCAGGAGCCTCTGAAAGAATTTCAGTGGGACCGCTGTCCTGCCTTTGAACGTATTCAAGCAGTTCAACACTGACCGGACGCGCTCTGGAGTGAGGCGCGCAGTCCGGCTGATCGAATCCAGCTCCATGCCGAGATAAGAGATCCTCTGCGTGGGGCAGAGTTTGCTCTTCTCTCGGTTGACCCGAAGTCCCAACTGGCTGAGGTGACTGAGCACCATGTCCCTGTGTTCGGACAACGGATCCCGAGACTGAGCCAGTATGAGCCAGTCGTCGAGATAGTTGAGTTTCCGAACGCCGCGTTCTCTGAGCAGAACAATGGCTGCCTCGACGACTTTCGTGAAGATGCGAGGCGACAGGGACAGCCCGAAGGGCAATACTTTGTACTGATATACCCTCCCCTCGAACGCAAAGCGCAGGAACGCCCCCCTTGCGACCGGCGCCCTGCTTCCCCGGTTGTGGAGGCTGCTGCTTGGGTTTAGCAGGGGTGGAGGCGGCCGCAGGAGGACGCCCTCGGCGACGAGCAGGCGGAGGTGCGGCCGGCGACTGGGTGGAGGACTTTGTCGGCCGGCACTTTGTCGGCCTCAAGCATATCTGCCAGGTTCAGCCATAGGTGGCGTTCCTGGACCACAGTTCCTGCATAACCCCTGGGTCGGAACTACCCTCGTGCAGTTCCTTGAGCGCCTTGGCCTGGTAGACCTGCAGGAGCGCCATGGCATGCAAAGATGACGCAGATTCCCCACAGGCTGTGTAGGCTCTGCCCGTTAGACCGGACGAGAACCTACACGCCCGGGAGGGGAGACGTGGGTGACCCCGCCAGTCGGTAGCGGTCTTCGGACACAGTTGCATCGCTACCGACCGCTCCACTGGGGGGACCTCCACGTATCCCTAAGCTGCGCCACCATCGAGGGTAGTGAGGACGGAGGAGTCAGTCGATTGTGTACGGGTGCTGTAGGGTGCCGTCTGCGACTTCGTGAGCTCCTGATGCACTTCCGGAAAGAAAGGTACTGGGGCGTGGTGCTGAGAACCAGCACGGTCCGTCCCGAGATACCAATCGTCCAGCCGTGAGGGTTCGGGACACGGTGGAGGGTTCCATTCGAGCCCGACACTCGCGGCGGCCCGGGAAAGCATAGCCGTGAGCTCTGGATGAGACTCGGACAACGCTACCACACCCGAAGGGGGTAACGCAGCCGGATCCTCATCTCCAGAGTCCATTAGCTCGTCCCCCGTTGCAGCTATCGATATCATGTCCTCAGTCGGAGCCCCGAAAGTAACGGCCGGCCCCCCATGGGAGGGACCAGCGTGTCTTCCGGAAGCTCTACCGGCGCAGCAGAGGGGGGAGGGGCCAGAGGAGCCTGTTGACCCGGTGGGAGTGCCCTTACTGTAACCCTCAGGTCTCCACCAAAGGCATCAGCCAAAGTAGCAGCCCTCTGCTTTGCAGTGGGAGGACCACTAGATCGGGGGATGCGCAATGGGACTCCACCCCTTTAGAGGTATTGGAGCCTAGACCGTAAAACTGCGATGGTCATGTTCGCGCAGTGCGAACATGAGTCATCCACAAAAGCCGCCTCAGCGTGCTGAACGCCCAAACATGTGAGACAGCGATCGTGCCCGTCAACTGGAGATAGATACCGACCGTATCCAGAAACACACGGTTTGTATGACATCTTGAAAAAGACGCAGGGTCAAACCGTTTTGCTCTTTTAGAAGAAGAAAAACCGCTCCAACAAGTGCTGAGGCACACAGGGGAAATGGCCGCGGCTCACAGCAGTTCAAAGGTGCAAGCCTGCTGTGAGCACTCAAAGGAAAACGCCCAGCGAGCTTTGAAAACAGCTGTTTGTTCTCTTCTGCTCGCGACCACCACTGTAAGGCACCGTCACACCGACACTGGAAGCAGGTAAGCAGTTTTTCTCTTGACTCGTAGTAATCTATAAACACTCTTCGTAGGAACATATAACAATACTCGGCTCCGAAGTTGAAAGCGATATGTGGTACTTCCGTATTTATACCCGCAACGCGGGGCGGCGCGTGGAATGCGTGAACCGCATGCCAATGTTCATTGGCTCGTTTCTATACACTCGAAGTAGATTGGTCTCTAAAAAACAGATCCCAATTCGTCGGTCAATTCCGACGTACGTCGAACGTGACCGACTGAAAGGGAACAACCCGCGGACTTGGCAACACAGTGCAGTTGAGTTCTGTTGACATTTGACAACTAACATTAAGCGTCGCTCAGTTGCTCTGATTGGTTGTAGGTCTATCCAATTGAGGCCTTTCCTGGTTCGGTTGAAACACGCCCCATAATCACAGCCCAACGGAGCAGTATAAAACTCAGCAGTATAGACGTCAGGCTATTGTTCTACTATAACACTTCAAACATAAGAAGATCCTGACATTGCTGGCCTTCATTTAGACTGTATAAAATTAAAAACAGATGGTGGCATAATCTATATCACATAAACGATTAGATGTTCATCTTTTTAATTATGCATGTTAAAGAGACTTGCTATAGATTGCATCTTTAAAATAATGGCTTTGCTTATGTGTACAGTGCACTGAGCAAATTGCAAGATAATTGTGAAAATAATATGATCATTCACACTGCAGTAATACACTTATCATCCTGATATTTAAACCTCTCATAATTTACTTCCTAAAACACAGCTATCACTTTTATCTCAGTACTTATAAAAATGCCATCCGCCTTCACATAATAAGCTGGGATGTGAGAGTATTCACAGTATGTCTCCTCAGAGGAGAAGAGACAAAAATTGTACACAAGCCCGGTGATAATGATATACGCAGCATGCAGGATTAATTGCACCTCAGCTTCATTGAAACCCTTCCATAACACTGTAACCATCCTCGCTAAGAAGAGAGGAGGCCCAGGCAAGGGTGCACTGAAACCAATTATAACATTCATTTTGCGCTTCAGTTATTTAAAAAGTCATGCATTAATTACGCAATGGAAAAATATGGCTCATTATTTCCACTTTGTAGTGATGACTTCTCTCTTCAGGCTACAAGGGATTAAGGTTCCTCCATCCTGTTGAGAAGTCATCATTGCAGAGTAAAAACATATATATTTTTGTTAATGAATACTTTTATTCATTCATTTATTTACATTGTTTATACTCAAAAAATGTTAAACTGCTGCCTGGTCATTCACACCTAAGAGATTTGAATTCAGTGTGGTGTGTGGTGTCATGTACTGTAGCCTTTCTTTGCTCCTGTCAGACAAACTTGATAAACATGTACTTGTTCTGACTTTGGATGTTATGTAACCTCTGCGGGGTATGGTTACATATACACACAGCCAAATGTTGTATTCTCAGCTGTATGATATAAATAACCTCTTGACCCTTAATTACAGGGCTTAAGTCCAACTTTGAGTCAACATAGCAGTTACCCCCACATAGTTGTTGATGAGAGCTAGTTTTTTTAGACAAAGCAACTTGGCAAGAGTATAGGCTATTTTTCGGCAAATGCAATAGGGAAAGGAAAGGAAAAATAATCTTTGCTGTTGTAACGAATTAGCTCAAAGGGGAAATATGAATAATGATTCATAACTCATTATGATTATTCATTATGATTAATTATGAATATTTGGATCAATTAATTATATTAACTTGATGTAGCTACGTTAACATTACAATCAATCAGTTCATCCTGTGAACACTCATTATTGATTATTAATTAATTCTAAGAAAAGGTGAATTTTTCATGGCCACAGAAAAATGATTCTTCCTTAGCATACAGCGCTTAGAGCGTGTAACAAAATCGATAATTTAAGTGACAATTTGTTTGCAGACAGGGAGAACCACATATGTATTGTGCACAATTTGAATTAACTAAATTACGAACATGACTAAACTAACAGAAAACGCATACATACAGATCTCACATACATTAGTAAGATGCAAAGTTAAAGTGGTTGAAGAATCGGGTCAGAACAGAGGAATGAAACTATGAAAACACCTGGGAGAACCTAGCCTGACATCGTCATACTCAGATTATAGTCAGAATATGATACGATCATCATTTTTGAGAGAAATAGTAAAGGTGAATGCATATATACGAACAAGTTCTCCGTTTAGTTCTTCCGTAAACAAATTCAACCCAAGCGCTCTTCGGTGACGTGTATGGTTACGTTACTCTTGATCATCTGTTCATCATCATATAAAGCCCGCCCTGAAAATTTGATTGGTCCAAACAGCTGTGGTTCGAGCATAATTGCTCCTCAACGGATCAAGTCCAGACTGAAATGTTGTGGGCAGGGCTAAGTTCGGCTGGCATTTCTGGCTCTAGAAAACCAGAGAATATACCGCAAACCCAGACGGAGTACTGAAGGAAAATGAAAATTGAGCGAAAGTACATAGGAGGGCGGAGCCAGGCTAATGTTGCGTAGCTATCGACACATCATATACACGATCATTTCAATCTTCATAGTACAGATTTATAGAGACCACACATGCCATACACATGATTTTAGTTAACCATGCAATTCTGAAACATAAATCTAACAGAGATTGAATTAATAAAAAAAGTATGAGATGGATATATGTTTATATATTTCTAAAGTAGTTATATATAGGATATATGGGTTTAAGATGGTTTATTTTCAAAAAGAATAAAGTGAGTCACAAGTCTCACAAATTCCTTCTGGTCATAAACCTTATCAGTTCCCATGTGTCTTATAACCAGAGGCCTCTTCTTGGTCTTAGTTGTCTTTTGGGGGATGGGTCTATAGAACCCAGTGTGTGTTTTAAAGATTATTTGTTAAATTGGACAAATAATTGTATCTGATTTATCTCAGTCACTACTAGGGGTGTAACGGTACACGTATTCTTACCCAACCATCACCCAAAACAAGTCAGCTCGCCAGTATGGCAGTTTTTTGGATTTTAAAAGTCTGACCGTAGTCAGACCAATGTCGTCTGCAAATTATGCAAGACTGTCTTGTTTATACTTTCATCTGGCTGCGCAGCACGAGCTTCCGCTGACAGCGCACGCGCCTCGTTCGTTTGGGGAGGTGTTTATACTCGTCGCACTCGCCGTTGTGCTATTCTTGACTTTGGCTGGTCATTTGCCTGGAATTTCCTAAGAATTTCTGGGCTCTTGCGCTGGCTTGGCTCCCCTCCCCTCCCTCCCCTCTTTGTCTCTATGGTAGACATAGGTCCTGTTCACACCTGATATTAAGATGCATTTTGGTCTGTAGTGGATGATGCTTAGTTGTAAACAGGGTCTAAAACGTTTCGAGTTTGTCCACTTTTGTCCAATTCCAGAGGTAGTCAAAAACGCATTTGACCGGATTGCTTTCATATCGTTGAATGTGCTTGAATGGCCATGAAAAAACGCCTTCTAACATTATGGGATGTTAAAATGTCGACCGGAGTCCAAAGTTTGGTTTGAAGGCGAAAAACATATAGCACAATGTTCTCTCACCATTCCTGATTGCTAACATGCACTCAGTGTTCGGCGTGGTCAAATGTAAATTGCGCAAGCTTATTTTGTCCATTAGATCAAAAGATACTTTAATTTAAGGTGATGTAGTTACATGCTACTACATGTACTTACTATAGTAATAACAGTAAATTATGCATAATTACAAATAAACTAACCCTAACCGTAACTAATTAGTTAAATTAACCCTAACCGTAACATGTAGTTAATTAATATTACTCAGTACTTATCTGAGTCACCCTAAAATAAAGTGTAACCCTGAAAAAAACCATACATTTACCCACCCTCCCCTTGAAGTAATCAGGCTAGAAGTGGTTGAAAGTGGACAAAAGAGTCAGATTAAAACACCAGGTGTAAACGGGAATGTGTTTCACTCATCTACTTGTGATCCGATCAAACCAAAACGCATCTTAATACCAGGTGTTAACAGGGCCATAGTTTACTTTTCCAATTTGACCATGAAGGTTTATCAAGAAATCATAATTAAATAAGAAATAAAGAGTTTTTTTCTCCAAGTATACAGCATACACACTTACTCTTAGAATTGCTTTGGACAGGTAGTGATCACAAACAGTTAACATTTCCACACATACGGTAGGTCATGCCCTATCTGCCTACCATCAACACATTGGCTTTGGCAGTTCACTGGTTGATATGTCTGCAAGTGAAACCTTTCAACAAAAGGCTTTAGTATTTATCACTCATGCTGGCTTAGTAGCTTTTTGGTCACTGTCTATACCACAGCACACTAGAGAAAAAACCCAGGTGTGATCACAAGTCCCTACTGAGTTATCACACCAATATAGAAAAGCAGGTTAAAACTTTAAGATGATCTGCCTACTGGGGTTTGGTTTGCTCAGAGGAACATTTTTAAATAATTTGAATAAATAAGAGGTACCTAACGTATTATTTTTGAACAGGTACATTATTAGGGTCTATGGGACTCCAAACATAAAAACGGTAAAGATAATCTTACCAGAAAAGAGGGTTAATCATAGTCTTTTCATTATGCATATGTTAACTAATATATTCACCACTCAACTGTTCTACAAGACCATTAATTAAGATAGCAGTTTCAGAGGAAATGCCTTGGGAAGGTTCCAAGCTAAACTGCAGAGAAATCTTCTGTTGAAAGATTCATAATGTCCTTTAGAATGTCTTATAACAAACTGCAAGTATTTATAAGGACCAGAAAGCATATTAAAATGTGCTCTTAAAGGGAACCTATTATGCAAAATTCACTTTTACATGGTGTTTGAACATAAATGTGTGTTGGGAGTGTGTGTACACAACCACCCTACAATGGTAAAAATCCACCCACTCCTTTTTTTTAATCCCCATAAATCATAAGCAGTGTCTCAGAACAAACCGTTTGCAGATTCCTGGCAAAGTGACGTCACATTTCACTGGGCCCGCCCATGAGTGTTGATGAACACTTCCGTATTAGACCCCGCCCTCAGAGAGCTGTACAAAGTCCGCAATGTTTATCTCCTTGTCAGAGCGTTTAACAGTAATATTCAAGTAAGAAATGTGTTCTTAATAAAGCTACTAGGGAGTGCAGAATTATTAGGCAAGTTGTATTTTTGAGGATTAATTTTACAACATTAATAATTAAACAACAACCATGTTGTCAATGAACACAAAAAACTCATTAATATCAAAGCTGAATATTTTTGGAAGTGGTTTTTAGTTTTAGCTATTTTAGGGGGATATCTGTGTGTGCAGGTGACTATTACTGTGCATAATTATTAGGCAACTTAACAAAAAACAAATTTATACCCATTTCAATTATGTATTTTTACCAGTGAAACCAATATAACATCTCAACATTCACAAATATACATTTCTGACATTCAAAAACCAAACAAAAACAAATCAGTGACCAATATAGCCACCTTTCTTTGCAAGGACACTCAAAAGCCTGCCATCCATGGATTCTGTCAGTGTTTTGATCTGTTCACCATCAACATTGCGTGCAGCAGCAACCACAGCCTCCCAGACACTGTTCAGAGAGGTGTACTGTTTTCCCTCCTTGTAAATCGCACATTTGATGATGGACCACAGGTTCTCAATGGGGTTCAGATCAGGTGAACAAGGAGGCCATATCATTAGATTTTCTTCTTTTATACCCTTTCTTGCCAGCCACGCTGTGGAGTACTTGGACGCGTGTGATGGAGCATTGTCCTGCATGAAAATCATGTTTTTCTTGAAGGATGCAGACTTCTTCCTGTACCACTGCTTGAAGAAGGTGTCTTCCAGAAACTGGCAGTAGGACTGGGAGTTGAGCTTGACTCCATCCTCAACCCGAAAAGGCCCCACAAGCTCATCTTTGATGATACCAGCCCAAACCAGTACTCCACCTCCACCTTGCTGGCGTCTGAGTCGGACTGGAGCTCTCTGCCCTTTACCAATCCAGCCACGGGCCCATCCATCTGGCCCATCAAGACTCACTCTCATTTCATCAGTCCATAAAACCTTAGAAAAATCAGTCTTGAAATATTTCTTGGCCCAGTCTTGACGTTTCAGCTTGTGTGTCTTGTTCAGTGGTGGTCGACTTTCTGCCTTTCTTACCTTGGCCATGTCTCTGAGTATTGCACACCTTGTGCTTTTGGGCACTCCAGTTGCAGCTCTGAAATTTGGCCAAACTGGTGGCAAGTGGCATCTTGGCAGCTGCACGCTTGACTTTTCTCAGTTCACGGGCAGTTATTTTGCGCCTTGGTTTTTCCACACGCTTCTTGCGACCCTGTTGACTATTTTGAATGAAACGCTTGATTGTTCGATGATCACGCTTCAGAAGCTTGGCTATTTTAAGACTGCTGCATCCCTCTGCAATATATCTCACTATTTTTGACTTTTCTGAGCCTGTCAAGTCCTTCTTTTGACCCATTTTGCCAAAGGAAAGGAAGTTGCCTAATAATTATGCACACCTGATATAGGGTGTTGATGTCATTAGACCACACCCCTTCTCATTACAGAGATGCACATCACCTAATATGCTTAATTGGTAGTAGGCTTTCCAGCCTATACAGCTTGGAGTAAGACAACATGCATAACGAGGATGATGTGGTCAAAATACTCATTTGCCTAATAATTCTGCACTCCCTGTAAAGTTCATTCAGTCAAGAGCAGTGAGCGATTTTCTGTTTATATTTTGTTGTTTGATTCATATTAACAGCAGATATAGCAGTAGGTACTGTATATTACACTGCTTTCACTTTAGTACACATATCTAATATACACACGTGATTTCTGTACTTGCTGCATACATGCACAGACATACCCAACTGTGTTTCTGACATAACCTTGTGTGCATTTGACTGTTTATTCGCAATAACACATGAAAGAGAACTTGTCTAGTTTAATAGCCTACTCACAGACGCACCGACACCCAGCTCTCTGTACACATGCGTCGGGTGTGTGTGCTCAATTTGAGAGCATAGACTGTAAGGATGAGAGTGGTTTTATGGCTTTACAACGCATGCAGATGATAATATTTCATGGTGATGAAGAACTGCAATGTCACATGAGCGTGTCTGCGGTAGAGATGATAATCAAAGCCAAACAGATGTATCATCAGTTTTCATTCGCTGTTCACTAGCTATGAAGGCTCCGCCCTCTGGGGTGGGGAGCAGCAGCTCATTTGCATTTAAAGGAGACACATACAAAACAGTAGCCTAGAAATCTAGATGGACCCTAGCGACAGCAAATCTAATTTGCCGTGAGTGTTGTCTAGAAACTCTCGGTAACCTGCGAGATGGAAATACCAAACTCTGGTCAGCCCAATCACATCGTGTATAGAGTCGTGGGCGGGCTTAACATAATCACGTCACGGCAGAGTTGCTCCGCGTGCTACCGCATGCTACTCGTAAACAAAGAAGCTGGCGAACAGCGGACTTTCGAATCAGCTTTGGTCGCGACTCTGGAAGACTTTGAGTTAAGCTTTTCTATGAGAAAAGAACAAAGAACGGCACTGAAGTCATTCTTAAGAAAGTAAGATGTGTTCGGAGTTTTGCCGACTGGATACGGCGAAAGTTTAATCCATCTACTAGCTCCATTTCACGTTGCTCTCTGGTTGGTTGTAGCGCTGTCCAATTGCGTGCAGAGGGAATTTGAAAGACAACCGTTTGTCCCGCCCCTCGGATTGAGCCCTGTCAATGGTGAGTTCCCAGACCCAACATCTTGATGTGGGTCTGGCTTGTCAGGCTAACAAAACAGCTCATTTTTATCAAACCCAAAAATTGGCATTTTTCAAAATGGTATATTAAATGATCTATTATGAATTTTGATCTGAAACTTTACAGACACACTCTGGGGACACCTGAGGCTTATATTACTTATAGTAAAAAGGGGCATAATAGCTGCCCTTTAAAAGCAAAAGACCATTTAGCAATGAGAATACTATATGCTCTTTGCAATGATTGATATATAGATTTGTAACATTTTGTTTATGGGAACTTGCAGCTCATTTCAGTTTTGTGGAGTCATTGTAAAAATTTTAAAGCATATGTTACAGTAAAAGGGCAATGTGAATTGTTGCCTCTATTGTTTGTGAATGTGGCTTTCTGTCATAAAATACTATCTGTGTATACTATTGTTTTCTAAATTTCATGCCTCAAAGATATGAAAATGCAAAAAAAAAAAAAAAAATGCATAAAGCAAATGAATAAATAAGTTAAATGCACTCTTATAGAAAACTCTTATATTAGTGCTTTATAGATCGCCACAATAAATAAAAGTATTTTCTGTAAAATCTGTTAGATTGGAAAACGGCATGATTTTATGTCTGAACTGTTAGATGAATAAACATTTACATTTCTATGTATCTTATATTAATGTGATGTGACCTATAAATCTTCAGTCAGCTATTTATTTGAAGTAAGTAAGGTGGTACAAAGCCGTATATCTGAAAGGAATGTGAGCTTTTCCTTTTATTCATCTTGGCAAGGCGGAGCAAACCTCACTGTCTGCCAAAGCATTTTGTTATTTGCCTGCGCATCACAAATATCTCACCATTCCAACCAGTAAAGGCACGCCTGGACAGGGCTGTTTTGCCTGCTGCCTTACAAGGTCTTGAGAGAGTTGGAGATCCAGAGAAGTGCAGCCGCACCAAGTGGCATGAGGCACGAAGAGCTTGTGCTAATATGTTTGGAATTTAGCAAGACTGTTCTTAAGGCCAGGAATCTCAGCGAGAGCTGCTATATGCACATTCTTCCCTTCTTAACACATGCTGATACTTGCAGATGATTGTTGATCGCATTAAACACAAAATGATATCACTGTTAGATCTGGTGTAGCTTTGGTTTTTTTCCCACATAAAAAAGACAAAGTTGTGTGAATGCTTAAGGTGTATAGGTATGGACAAGAATCCATGCAACTAATGTGATTTTACCCAAAAATGTATAATTCTGTCATTACTTTTTTCTGTGAAACACAGAATATCCTAATGACTGTTTTCAAAACCAAGTCTTTTGAGCTTCAAAAAGCTCATAAAAGTATTATAAAAGTGGTCCATATGACTTGTGCAGTAGAGCATTGTGTGACCAAAATTCACCTTTTGTGTACCACAGATAAAGTCATATGGGTTTGGAACAACATGGAGGTGAGTAATTGTCTTTTATGAGAGACAATTCCTTAATTCAACATACTTAAATTTAAGGTTGGTAACAGTTTTTCATATGCTCATCAAGGCTGCTTTTATTTGGTTAAAAATACAGTAAAACAATAATATTGTGAAATAGTACTATCATTTAAAATAACTGTTTTCTATTTTAATATATTTTAAAGGTCCCATGACATGCATAGTTTTTTTTAAAATAATGTTTCCTGAGGTGTACTTATATTGTTAGTATGATTTTTACATCATAAAATGTCATTTGTCAGTAAGAGCTTCCTTGTGCAGCATAACAGCGTCATTCTTTATAACGGCAGTTTGGACATGTGCACTGTAGATATACTCGCAATGTTTGATTGACAGCTCCAAAAATTATAAAGACAGTGTTTTTTGATCGCTCTCTGTAGTCTAATCACAATTTAAATAACAGATTTGTTTCATGCTACTAAGAGAAACAATGCGAAGTTGATCGTTTAGTCACTGGCTTGATTCGCTGATGCATAAACAGTATTAAACGATTTAGAAAGAAAGTCTGTGTGAACTTGAATAATTAGCTACACATAAAAAGTCACAGATCAGTGAACACTGTTACTTACGGTTTGTGGCGGTGCTGTCGAATCCATATCGAAAAATCTGTTTGTAAAGCCTGTGCTGACATTGCAACTGAATTAAATGAAAAAAAAAAAAAAAACTGAATTAATTTTCTCCAAATTCTCTGGGCGGGCAAAGCAGAGAAAGGGGAGGTAACCGTTCCCCTTATGACGACATACAGGGAAGATTCCAGATTGGTCCATCTGAGCTTTCATTTTCTCAAAGGCAGAGCAGGATACCCAGGGCTTGGTTTACACCTATCACAATTTCTAGTCACTGGGGGACCATAAGCAGGCTAGGGGAACTCATATTAATATTAAAAAAACTTCATAAAGTTAAATTTTCATGTTATGGGCCCTTTAAAATGTTATTTATTTTTGTGATGGCAAATCTGAACTTTCAGCATTTTCAGTGTCACATGACCCTTCAGAAATCATTCTAATATGCTGATTTGATGCTCAAGAAACATTTCTTATTAATATCAATGTTGAAAACAGTTGTGCTGCTTAATATTTTTTTGTGATGCATTTCTTTCAGGAATCTTTGATGAATAGAAAGCTCAAAAGAACTGCATTTATTGGAAATAGAGTCTTTACTGTCCCTTTTAATCACAGCATTCTTGCTGAATAAAAAATCTTTTAAACAAAAATCTTACTGGCACCAAACTTTTGAGTAGGTTTTTATAGTTTGCACTCATTCAGCTGTTACTATTCAAATAGTAAGCTGCGATAAGAGAAAGTATTTTAACTTTTACACACATTACCTTCAAGACTACATAGTGATTTGAATCGAATTCATATGCAAAACTTAATAAAGCCAGTAGTTGCACTCTCAAATTTAATAAATGAGAAAAGTTACCTACTGCATTTATAATAGGTTTTCCTCCATATCTCTGCCATGCAATAAACCATAAATGTCTTCTCTGCATCCTTAAGCACTTTTTAAACACCAATTCTCAGAGCAGTTGGGTTTCCAAAAACATGAGCAGTCAGCATATTTGGAGCAGGTCGTAAAGAACTCAAGCAAGAAATCTATGCATTTAAAGAGAGATCTTAATCCCATCAGACCAGACCCCCTGAGCGGATCCAGCTTGTCACATGACTTGATATTGCTTTTGCCGTGTGGACCAGACATCTATTCAAAGGATGGCCCTCACCTTATGAATGCTCCTGATGTTGATGTAGTATCGCCGGATGCATTCATTTGACCCTGTAAATGGCTTATCTTTATCTGAAATTCACTTGATCCGTGATTGAGACAATTTAAAAGTCCTCTTGGTTCTTGGTTCTTGGTCTCTTGATTTATTTTCTAGTTTGCCGGCGAACACTGAAAAAATGAATAGTTTTATCATCATGGTGTCATTTGCTCTAATTTATGCTGAAGCTTGTGATTCATATGAATTCTGTTCTTGCTTTTCTGTCTTTATTAACAATTCAATTCAGCATATTTTTATATATATATATATATATATATATATATATATATATATATATATATATATATATATATATATATATATATATATAAGCAATTAAAGGTGAATAATTAGAGTCCAGCTTCTTGTCAACTCTGTTAGTTTACTTTAAAAAAAGAAAAGAAAAGAAATTTGCATCCTGAGGGGTAAATTGTTTCATTCCCCAACCCACCAAAATGATGGGAACAACATTTCCCTCTCAAATTAATCAAACCAATTATACTGAATGTATAAGGCACTTCTATAAATAAGTATTTAAATATGTTAAGAGCTCTGACACTTTCCCTGTCTTGTAATTTTACACTTGAGAGGCAAGCAGCTTATTTGAATAAACAAATACAAATTCATTATTCCCAAGTATAAAGCATTCGATTGGTGTAATTGTTGCCGTTTTTGCGCAGAGTTTTACCATTTCTTTGCCGTTCCTATTTTATCTCCTCTAAGTCTGTGATGGTAGATGTGATTTTTAAAGTAGTTGAACACTGCGTAGGGTTATAGCCAATGCATTCAGCTGCATGATCAAACACAATAGCTCATAAAGTGTATGATTTAAACTGTGAATGGTTCGTTATGGATCAAAAGGGCACATTGTCGACGAGGAATGAAAGAGCTGCAGTGTTACTGCATGTAGCACTGGACATGATTTTTGGACAGGGTCAATGATTTGCACGCTATCACATAATGGCGAGACTAACAAAAGGAGAATCGCTGAGAGAATTGGCTATGATAACCTCCTTTTCAGACCAGCATGCCCATGGGCGAACAGATGGGCACAAGTGCATTTGCTATTTAAACAACGTGGAGCTGGACGTAAAAATGATACCTGCATTGGGCTGAAACTAGCAAAAAAACACTTGCCTGGCGTCTCATTGCGCCAGGTGTATGATGGTGCCCGAAGACTAAAGCTAGGAATGCACCAAACCAACACCGACCAACTAGTGGCAACGAAAGCAGACTGTGAGTTGGCTCACGTTGGCTCACGTTGGCTCACGTCGGCAGCGTCTAGGTCCAAAGTTGCCCTGACACACCAAGCAGACGCTTGACATCCAACGGCCAAGAAGCACGTCCGTCCTGCGCCTGCGTATGATTAAATAGCTTTCCCTAGTAGTCTGTTTTCGTTATTCAAAGCGGGAAACCAGAAGAGCTACCCTGTATACCCTATATAAACCTGTCTATGATATAAACAAAGCGCACCTAATAATCTCGCTCACCACAGACGATCACTTCTGGGGGTTATTCTCGTGCACTGGTTCGCTAGCAGAACAGCCAATCAGAACGATCAGATGCCCCGACCGACCGACAAGCGCCGATGCCGATTCAACATGTCGAAAAATAGCAGACGAGGACCAACGTTAGCCGTCGGTGTGGAACACACACAGAAAACTTAGTTGGCCGACGCACAAAAACTGCCCGATGACCGAACCGTCATCTTGGTGTGTTCCAGGCTTAAAGGCTCATTCACACCAAGGGCCAGATTTACTGAACAGGGCAAATTAGCATGAGAACACTGTCCCATAAAAGCGCTGATGGGAGTGCAAAGTTCTGCGGGTGATCTACTCACGCAGTCAAATCATTTCCTTAATGACCAACGCAATCTATCAAGAGCAGCACAAATTAGCGTCTGGTTTAAGAGATACTTTTTTTGGGTGGTAAATAATGGGGCAAATACCAGTAAATTGACGAGCGCAAACCTTAGTAAATCACCTTGCATGATTGATTTAAATACTCTCCTCCCATAAATTTAGCGTCTTGATGCCTTGATACCTTCCTACCTTGGAATGCATCCTCCGAAAGCAGCTTTTTAAAGTTTTCTGATGCAGCCGATATCGTCCTCTGTCATGGATGCTAATATAGTTGTCCTTCTTGGTGTGAACGGACCTAGAAGTTTTCCATATTTGCAGATGCGATGTTTTTCATATTTGCAGATCTCATAATAGCAGAGCGATAACGTCAGAGGTTAAAGGAGTTTTCATGTTTTCCCTGCTGTATCTTTTCTTTGGAAATAATGCTAATAGTGTTGTTTTAATCATGTTAAGGAATGCTCTGGGTCAAAGAAGCATGAGACAATAAGCCTGTGAGCACTGAGTGTTCTGATTAGTGAGGTGTTTACAAGCACCGCCGCCCCAGGGAGCGAAGACACTCTAGTTATGGTAAATGCTTAAGGATTTTATTCATGCCTGAGACTTGCTCTCAAAATGGCATCGCCTGCAGATTTATTCAAGTAATTTTCCAGCAAGCACACCGCATACAAACTAAAAATGCTAGGAATTTTCCACAATGCATTATTTTATGCTAATTGAATGACCAGGTTATAATGATATTAATGCAATGCACATATTTGAGGATGTGAACGCCATCCTGTCAAAACTCCACAAGTAACTTGTTCTGTGCTTAGTGATGCATTAAAAGTGCAGGATGCATGCATGCATGAAACGATGATGACACCACGGTTTACTTGGCCACATGGTTTATTTTCCATTGTTGCATACACAGGGCAATGTGAGTGTGAGAATATTACATTGCTATTATCCCTTTAGTTGATGATTACTTGGATTATCTTTTTGGAAAGCCCAGATACTCAGTTGCCATGGTGTGGCTCTGTGCCTGGACTCTGCAGTGCAATGGGCAAATAGATGGTATCAGCAAAGTGTGTGTGTGTGTGTGAGGCTCCTTTGTGCATTTGGCACAGTAATGCTCTTGGCTAGCTGTTTGCCATACTGCCATAATGCTTATTAAACATATTTTATTGCTGTTTTGTTTGCGGAAGAAGATCATAGAGCGATGCTCATTCATTTCAGTAATTAACCAGTGTGCAATAGAGCATTATTTTAACTGTTCACACTTCATGATACTCTGCTGCTGCTATTACAACAAATAATAAGACAGTTCAGCATATTGAATATATGTTTAGTAGCATACTTTAAATAAGAAGCAGAGCGTAAAGACAGTTTGGTACAGCACAAAATGAAGAAACTCAATATTATGTTAAAAATACTTTCTCCTTTCCCAGTTTAAAGGTACAGTAACAGAGGATGACATGGAAACATGCTAGGAAATAGTTCCCTTTCGTTCAGTCAGCCTTCAGTCAGTCAGTTCGCTTAGAAGCCTATCATCTTCGAGAATTCAACAGCGCCCAATGGCAGTGCCAATGCCATGGGCATGCGGAATTTGCATGCGTAACTCCGCCCCACCCTGTGGGTATATAAGGAAGTACGCTGGCAACATCGCATTATGTTTCTGCTTTGGAGCCAAAAGCATCTCTTCACTCCTACAAGCCTGAATTCTGAAGTCTTCTCTTCAGTCTTCGAGACAAGCGGTTCTCCAGGGTGTTGGTGTGACGGCACATTCCAGCGATCTCGCATTGCCTGCCTGCTGATCTGTGCAGTGATCTGCAACAGCTGTGTGTGTTTTTACTGGGCGCTTCGGCACTCTGCAGAGCTTTCCTCTCACAAAAAGAGCTTGCGCGTGGCACGTCTTTTTCAAGACGGTTCGCCGTGCACTTCCGGGTGCGATCGATCTCCGTTGCTGTCTATGGGCACATTCACTGCTCGACGTGTTTGGGCTTCAGCACGTTCGGGCAGTGATTGTGGATGTGTCATGTTCCCACTGCGGGAACGTGACCATCGCGATGTCGCGGTCGAGACTCAGTGATCTCTGCGAGGAGAGAGAGTCCCCTCTGCCACACCCCAATCTACCGTCTCTGAGAGAGGTGGTACTTTGGCTGGTGGCCAGGGTGACCTGAGGGCGGTGCGTGGTATAAGAACCCCGACGATCATTCCTCGGGCCACGCCCCCCTCTCGCACATCGCTTCCCGCGAGTGCTGGACTGAAACAGCGGCCCGTCTCTGACGCCTCGTTCGTTTCGTTCACACTCCAGATAGCGGCGAGATGTCGATCGCCGCATCCCAAGGTGGGCTAGATCCTTTGGGGATGACGATTAGGTTGTGCTCCGCCTCCGGGTGTGTCAGCACTGCCTGATCTGACCTAGAGTTGATAGCCATGTTATCTCGGGCAGCCGCGAGCCTCGCGCTGGTGTGGAACTCCGCCCAGTCGTGAGTGCTCGTGGTTGCGCGATCGGTTTTTGTGGGCGGCACCCGACAGCTGTTGGGCCCCGCCCCCAATGCCTTTCGCTCCCGAGGTGCATGAGGAGATCACGCGGTCCTGGAAGTCCCCGTGCTTCCCGTGACCGTTTGGTGGCCTCCTCTGCCTTCTCTGCCCTTGATGGGGCCGCGGCCTAGGGTACACTGGGCCCCCCCCCCCCACTGTTGAACAACTCTGTTGCGCACTACGGTGTCCACAGAGGGCTTTGACGTGGTGTGGGTGTCCTAAGCACCCTCCCTAAGCCTGTGGGCTCGTCTACTTCGGTGGCGTGGTCCTGCAGTGCTATGGGGTAGGCCGCCACCCCTTTGCACATGCACAAGGGTGGAGCTGACCCAGGGCTCTATTTTGAGCTGCGTGCCGCCACTGATCCCACCCTCTGGGTGGTGAAGGTGGCCACATGCTCCCTCGGTCGGGCGATGTCCACAGCTGTGGTCCGGGAGAATTTCCTGGCCTTACCTGGTGATATGGGGGGGTTGACTGAGCCCGCCTCCTCAACTCGCCCATATCCCAGACTGGCCTCTTCGGCGGAGCGGCTGAGAACTGCGCCCAACAGTTCTCGGCCGCCCCAGAGCAGACTGAGGCTGTAACACGTACTGCCCCGGCGGCTGGCTGCTGCACCAGCCGCCGGCCCAGTCGCCTCAGTCTGCTCGCCGCCGAGGGCTCCCTCCCTCCTCCCGTCTGGCCCCAGCAGCAGCCTTCTCCGGGCCGCGCCGTGGAGGTGGTTGCAGGATGTCGTCCAGTCCGCTCCTCAGCCTGGCTAAACGCCAGGCGGGAGGTGGACAACTCAGAGATGGGTTCCAGTTCTTTCCAGGGGATGGTAGCAGGGCCTCTCCTTCCCCCGGTGGAAGGCCGGGGCAAAATCCTTCTACTGCTGGCCCACGGGCTAGCAGCGCTTGGAAAGAACTCATGTTCCTGTCTCTGAGGACCCAGAGACCGGTGATGGCAGTGTGTGCCGCTACTCTCGTCCCTCTCTCTCGCCAGCCTCCTCTCAGAGCAGACCCCAGTGGAACGTGCACCCTTCCCTGGTCTCCTCTGTCAGGACGCAGCAGTTTACCGTGCCCCCGCACCGGGACGCCCAACAGCCTCCCATGTCCGGGCCAGTAACGCTGCCTCGCTGCCCCACCCTGGGTACGTCTGTGGTCCGAATGACCCCGCTGGTGCAGTTCCTGGAAGTCTGGCTTCAGCTTCCGGGACTGTTCCGCTGGGTCGCGAAGACCGTCAGGTGCAGCTACGCGATTCAATTCGCGCAGGTTCCTCCCCGCTCTGGGGAGGCCGCCCGCTATGATGGGGCCTATCCCCTGTCATGCGTGCGGAGGTTGTCACCCTACTGGCGAAGGGTGCGATCGAGCCTGTCCCTCCAGCCGAAGTGAAGTCCGGCTTCTCAGCCCTTGCTTCATTGTACCCTAGGAAACCGGTGGGTTATGGCCAATCCTGGATCTGCCCATCTGAACTGATCCTTCACAGGCTTCCGTTCAGGATGTCGGTAGCGAACGCCTCTTTGGACGCGTTCGTCCGGTAGATTGGTTGTAGCGATCGACCTGAAGGACGCTTACTTCATGTCTCCTTCCTCGACGTGGACCGTTCCTACGGTTTGCTTCGAGGGGCGGACATTCAGTACGCAGTCCCCCCATTCGGGCAGCTCTGTCCCCTCGTGACTCTACGTAGTCTATCGAGGCAGCCCTTGCGCCACTCGGCAGCACGGGGTTCGCATCCTGAACTACTTCGATGACTGGCTCATACTGGGTCACTCTCGTAAGCAGGTCTGCAGACACAGAGTCCAAGTGCTCCAGCACTTAGCCCGTCTGGGCCTTCGGGTCGACTGGGAGAAGAGCGACTCTGCCCCGTGCAGAGGATCTCCTTTCTCAGTGTGGTTTCCAACTCGGTCGCAGGTGCGTGCTGCTTACCAGCGAGCGCGCACATAGTCTCTGCTGACTTGCCTTCGTCAAATCGAGGGCGAGAGTGCGGTCCCACTGAAGCTATTTCTGAGGCTCATGGGGCATATGGCATCTGCAGCCGCGGTGACGCCGCTCGGATTGCTACATATGAGACCGCTTCAGCACTGGCTACGTGATCGAGTCCCGAGATGGGCATGGCGGTCTGGCACGCTCCGGGTACAAGTGACTCGGGCCTGCTTACAGACTCTCACCCCGTGGTCGAACCTCAAGTTTCTACGGACCGGAGTGCCCTTAGAATGAGTTTCCAGGCATCTTGTTGTATCAACAGATGCATCATCTGGACAGGACCCCAGCGCCTTCTGCATGTCAATTGCCTCGAGTTACTGGCAGTACGGTTCGCCCTGCACCGCTTCCGAGCGTTGCTGAGGGGTCAACATGTACTAGTCAGGACAGACAACACGGCCGTAGTAGCGTACATCAACCACCAGGGCGGTCTACGCTCCCGCCGTATGTCTCAACTCGCCCGCCATCTCGTTTTATGGAGTCAGAAGCATCTGAGGTCCCTTCATGCTGTCCACATCCCGGGAGTCCTGAACTGTGCAGCCGACAAGCTCTCACGGCTTCAGCCACTTCCTGGAGAATGGAGACTCCATCCCCAGACGGTCCAGCTGATTTGGGAATGGCTCAGCGACGCACAGGTAGACCTGTTGCCTCCCAGGACTCTTCCCATTGCTCCCTGTATTATTCCCTGACCGATGGTCGGCACGGATGCACTGGCGCACAGCTGGTCGCAGGGCCTACGCAAGTTGCGTTCCCCCAGTGAGCCTTCTCGCACAGGTACTGTGCAAGATCAGGAAGGACAAGGAGCAGGTCATTTTGGTCGCCCCGTATGGCACGGCCAGACCTGGTTCTCAGAACTGCTATTCCTTGCGACAGCCCCTCCCTGGCCTATTCCTCTGAGTCAAGACCTTCTCACTCAGAGACGCGGCACCCTTTGACACACGTGTCCAGCGTTCTGGAAGCTCCACGTGTGGCTTCTGGACAGGACGCGGCAGGTTTGAGTAGCCTTCCACCTGCGGTGGTCGCTACCATCACTTCCGCTAGAGCAGAGTCTACACGACACCTCTATGCGTTGAAGTGGAACCTCTTCATCACATGGTGTTCTTCCCACCAATAAGACCCCTGGAAATGCCCGATCGGGTCCGTGCTATCGTTTCTCCAGGAGGGGGTGGAACGAAGGCTGTCTCCTTCCACCCTTAAAGTGTACGTGGCCGCAATATCTGCCTACCACGATCTCCTGGGAGACAAAAAGGTAAGTCAGCACGACCTGATCATCAGGTTCCTGAGGGGGGCGAGGAGACTGAATCCTCCTAGCTCTCCTCTCGTTCCCTCTTGGGACCTCTCAGTAGTCTTAAGTGCTCTGCAGAGTCCTCCCTTTGAGCCTTTGCGGTCGGTTGAGATTAAATTCTTCTCTATGAAGACGGCTCTGCTGACCGCATTGGCCTCTCTTAAGAGGGTAGGGGACCTGCAGGCATGTGGTGACGCCGCTCGGATTGCTACATATGAGACCGCTTCAGCACTGGCTACGTGATCGAGTCCCGAGATGGGCATGGCGGTCTGGCACGCTCCGGGTACAAGTGACTCGGGCCTGCTTACAGACTCTCACCCCGTGGTCGAACCTCAAGTTTCTACGGACCGGAGTGCCCTTAGAATGAGTTTCCAGGCATCTTGTTGTATCAACAGATGCATCATCTGGACAGGACCCCAGCGCCTTCTGCATGTCAATTGCCTCGAGTTACTGGCAGTACGGTTCGCCCTGCACCGCTTCCGAGCGTTGCTGAGGGGTCAACATGTACTAGTCAGGACAGACAACACGGCCGTAGTAGCATACATCAACCACCAGGGCGGTCTACGCTCCCGCCGTATGTCTCAACTCGCCCGCCATCTCGTTTTATGGAGTCAGAAGCATCTGAGGTCCCTTCATGCTGTCCACATCCCGGGAGTCCTGAACTGTGCAGCCGACAAGCTCTCACGGCTTCAGCCACTTCCTGGAGAATGGAGACTCCATCCCCAGACGGTCCAGCTGATTTGGGAACGGCTCAGCGACGCACAGGTAGACCTGTTGCCTCCCAGGACTCTTCCCATTGCTCCCTGTATTATTCCCTGACCGATGGTCGGCACGGATGCACTGGCGCACAGCTGGTCGCAGGGCCTACGCAAGTTGCGTTCCCCCAGTGAGCCTTCTCGCACAGGTACTGTGCAAGATCAGGAAGGACAAGGAGCAGGTCATTTTGGTCGCCCCGTATGGCACGGCCAGACCTGGTTCTCAGAACTGCTATTCCTTGCGACAGCCCCTCCCTGGCCTATTCCTCTGAGTCAAGACCTTCTCACTCAGAGACGCGGCACCCTTTGACACACGTGTCCAGCGTTCTGGAAGCTCCACGTGTGGCTTCTGGACAGGACGCGGCAGGTTTGAGTAGCCTTCCACCTGCGGTGGTCGCTACCATCACTTCCGCTAGAGCAGAGTCTACACGACACCTCTATGCGTTGAAGTGGAACCTCTTCATCACATGGTGTTCTTCCCACCAATAAGACCCCTGGAAATGCCCGATCGGGTCCGTGCTATCGTTTCTCCAGGAGGGGGTGGAACGAAGGCTGTCTCCTTCCACCCTTAAAGTGTACGTGGCCGCAATATCTGCCTACCACGATCTCCTGGGAGACAAAAAGGTAAGTCAGCACGACCTGATCATCAGGTTCCTGAGGGGGGCGAGGAGACTGAATCCTCCTCGCTCTCCTCTCGTTCCCTCTTGGGACCTCTCAGTAGTCTTAAGTGCTCTGCAGAGTCCTCCCTTTGAGCCTTTGCGGTCGGTTGAGATTAAATTCTTCTCTATGAAGACGGCTCTGCTGACCGCATTGGCCTCTCTTAAGAGGGTAGGGGACCTGCAGGCATTTTCGGTTGACGAAGCGTGCCTGGAGTTCGGGACGGATAACTCTCACGTGATCCTGAGACCCCGGCCCGGATATGTGCCCAAGGCTCCCACCACTCCGTTCCGAGACCAGGTGGTGAACCTGCAAGCGCTGCCTTTGGAGGAGGCAGACCCAGCCTTGGCATTGCTCTGTCCAGTACGCGCTCTCCGCGCCTATGTAGACAGCACGCAGTGTTTCAGGACCTCAGACCAGCTCTTTGTCTGTTATGGTGGAGAGCGGAAGGGAAGAGCTCTCTCAAAGCAGAGGTTGTCTCACTGGATAGTGGACACCATTGTTTTGGCTTACCAGCAGCAAGGTCGACCATGTCCCCTTGGGGTCAGGGCACACTCCACCCGGAGTGTGGCCTCCTCTTGGGCTTTAGCGCATGGCGCCTCGCTAACAGACATCTGCAGAGCTGCAGGCTGGGCGACACCTAACACATTCGCCAGATTCTACAATCTCTGAGTGGAGCCAGTGTCCGACTATGTACTCGCCCCTACGGGTGGCCGGTAATGGGCCAGGCTCAGGTGTCTTCGCTTGCTCGCCATTCCACTCCATGGACTGGATACGTGCGATATTTTCCCTCAGGTGAGCTCCCCGAGAGCCCTGAGCTCCTCCAGCACTGCTGACGCCGACATCAGTTCAGTCTGCCCTTTCGAGCCCAGACCCTCATGTCCGGCCAGGTGCTCCGTGTGCATGGTTCTCCTCCGGCGACCCCCACACGAGTATTTCCACCGTAAGCCTCCTAGCGAGCAGGTGTCTTTCCCTTGGCAAGTCCCTGCCGCCCCTAGGGTTAAAAATCCACCTTCGGCTGGTACCCTAGAGTTCTTCCATATGCAGCCCTTAGCGGGTCATATGTGTTTCTCTAAGTCCTCCCCACGGGTAGGCATCTTGGCATTCCCTCACTGGGATATGCTTCCCAGTGTACCTTGGTATTCCTGTGGTAAGTGGGAGTCCTTCGTCCGTACTAGTCTTACGACAGGGTACTCACACTTACGCAGGGCACTGGATGACAGCTGAGTGGCGTTGTTGTATTGGAACCCCCATTCGTTAGTCACTAACGTACGTCGTAGTGACTGAACGAAAGGGAACGTCTCGGTTACGTATGTAACCCTCGTTCCCTGAGGAGGGAACGGAGACGTACGTTCCTTTGCCACGTCAGCTGTGTTGCTGGTATGCGGAGTTCAGTCTTGGCTCCTGCAGCAGTAACATAATGCGATGTTGCCAGCGTACTTCCTTATATACCCACAGGGTGGGGCTGAGTTACGCATGCAAATTCCGCATGCCCATGGCATTGGCACTGCCATTGGGCGCTGTTGAATTCTCGAAGATGATAGGCTTCTAAGTGAAACCCCCATTCGTTAGTCACTAACGTACGTCTCCGTTCCCTCCTCAGGGAACGAGGGTTACATACGTAACCGAGACGTTACTTTTGCAATTCCATTTGGTGACTTTAGTTGGTTTAGTGACACTTTAATTTAAGATGACTTAGTTACATGTTACTACATGTACTTACTATAGTAATAACAGGAAATGTTGCATAGTTACAAGTAACTAACCCTAAACCTACCCTTAATCCTACCCTAACCCTATAGCAGTGGTTCCCAAAGTGTTGGGCGCTCAGGGATTATTATAAAAAAACAATTACAAGTAATGCAAAGTTCAAATCGGGAGAACGAACTCCTGAGGACGGGAGGACACATGTCCGGTACTCTGCTAATGGAACAGCAGTGTTCTTGATAGCATCACTCAGCTCGCTCTCACTGTATGTATATTTTAGGCTACAATAAAACGAAATATGTCATAAAACACCACTCTGCCTCTTTTCATTTTCATTAAAAAAATATTAAACATTAATAGGGTGACTATTGATTATCTTCACTGCATGTATAACAAACGAAATATAAAACACAACCATGCCTCTTTATGTTTACGTTAAAAAAAATTAAACACAATAATATGTGGTTCAGACAATAAGTGTGCATTAATATGATTATCACTGTAATAAAATAATATGACATAAAACACAACCCAGTCTCTTTTTGTTAAATGTCAATTTATGTGTGATCAATAATAGCCATTATAAAAGTATAAGTAAAAAAATCTCTAACAAGTTTTAAGTTTTAACAGCAACACAATTTTAATTTCAAAATGTTTCAAATGTTTAATTTCAATTTTTTTTAAAAATCATTCCATTTACATGATTTTTATTTGTGTGAAATTATAGCATTGCACTGTAACAATGACACCTTAAAATAAAGTGTAACCCCTTCCTGTAATTCTATAGTAAGTGCATGTATCTGAGTAAGTGCAATGTAACTACATCACCTTAAAATAAAGTGTAACTGATGTTTTGATCAAATGTGTCATTAGCCCCTTTCACACTGCAATCGCAGGAAATTACTGTAAAATTACCAGAATGACTTTACCGGTAAATACACAAATATTCTGTTCACACAAGCAACAGCGTTCTGGCTTTTTACCGGTAAGAGACCATTCACATATCAGCACCGAAATACAGCATACAAAATTGTGTGATGTCAGTCATTGAAAATATACAAACAAGTTCTCAGTTTAAATTCAACCCAATCGCTCTTTGGTGACGTGGATGATTATCGAAAGCCCGCCCTGATAATTTGATTGGTCCGGACAGCTCTGGTTCGAGCATATAATTGCTCCACAATGGATGACGTCCAGACCGAACTTCCCGACCTCAAATGTTGTGGGCGGGGCGAAGTTCGGCTAGCATTGTGGCTAGAAACGGCAACCATATTGCGCCAGATTGCCCACCACACACCAGCTAATTGGTGGAGAGGAGACAGAGTGATGAAGCAAATCAGTACATGGGGATGATTAGGAGGCCACGACGGATAGAGGCCACTGGGCAAATTTGTATGGAAAAGAAGGCTGGGTCTTGAGCGTGACATGGCACAACGGTCGAAGATGATTATTTAGCGCATATTTAAATAGAAAAACTATTAAAAAACTTACTGTAAACGGTGGGGAGTAATGACGTCTTCTCCATAAGAACTTTATGATTGGCCCAAAGCAGACTTCTTACATCAGCACTGTCTGACTTTCAACATGCTCATACCGGTAATTTTCATTTGGCATTCACACAGAGCACATTACCGGTAATCTACTGGTAATGTTACAACTTCCCTTATTTTTGAAAAGGTCCTGTTCACACATGATCTCTTACAGGTAATTTACCAGCAAAGACTATGTGTGAAAGGGGCTATTCACTAATGATTGCAGAAATGTTGGATATTTACACTCCTGTTCAAATGTTTGGGGTCGGTAAGATGTTTTAGAAAGAAATCTCTTTTGCCCACCAAGGCTGCATTTATTTGGTCAAAAATACAGTAAATACAGTAATGTTGTGAAATATGAATACATTTTAAAAGAACTGTTCTCTATTTTATAATATTTTAAAATGTTATTTATTCCTGTGATGGAAAAGCTGAATTTGGAGCAGCCATTACTCCAGTCCTCAGTGTCACATGATCCTTCAGAAATCATTTTAATATGCTGATTTGGTGCTCAAGAAACATTTCTTATTATCAATGTTGTAAAAAGTTGCTGCTTTATTTTTGTGGAAACCATGCATGATATTTTTTAGGATCCTTTTAATGAATAAAAAGATAACAGTAAGAACAACATCAATTTAAAATATAAATATTTTGTACACGTCTTTACTGTTATTTAATGCATTCTTGCTGAAATAAATATATAAAATATTTCTTAAAAAAAAAAAATCTGACTGACCCCAAACTTTTGAACGATAGTGTATATATGCAAGAACATGTTTTTCTTCCATAAATATATATATTTTAAATCATTTTAAGTACTAACATTCACACAGAAGGTTTTAAAAGTATGTGTGTATACACAGTGAATGAAACCCATTGTCCTTTGTGTAGAGATTAACATGGCAGAAATGCTGGGAACAAATCAATTTCATGTCATGAATCAGGAACTGATGTTGTGTGGTGTGTTTTGGGCATGTGTGCCATATGTTGTTTATTAAATCTGTCATGAACAATGTAGGAAAAACACATGGATACACCACAATATATGAGCTATTCTGCATTAAATATGCATGTGTGAGACTGGAGAGAGATCATTACTGTCTTTGTGCAACAGAAGTGATAGACAGCGGCAGTCTTGCTGTCTTTCCTCTGATGTGGAGATTTTGCACCCATTTGTTAGTTTAATCATTACGTGTACGCAAATACTGAACACTTTGTATAAATGAATAAATGACACTTACGAGAACATGTCAACAAATTCATTGTCATTACTACATATAGTATAACTTTTAGGACGGAAACCAAAAGTTATCTTGAACATCATTGTAAGTAAATTCAAATGAGTGCAATTTTGTCACATGTCAACATTTAGGATATTCCACTTGAACAGCTAAAATAATATTTTGAACTCAAATCAATATTTCATGTCCGCATATTTATTTAAGTGCAGTAGCCGTGGCTGTACATTATGCCTTACATATTGACTCGCTGACTGTACATTTAGCCCTTACATATTGTATATCAATTACATTCAGCCCTGAGCTCGTTCACATTGAGATGTGTGAAAGACAGCCTTTCACTTCTCTCTGTAATTTCATGTGACAACACATTATCTGTTCAGTCATCTGTACTTTGCACTGATAAATGACTTTGGTCACCAGACATACGCAGCTGAATGGGAAATGAGACTAGTGGAGAACATTCTTAAGGGCTCTGCTGGAGACATTCATTGATTGCCACTCATAATTTGCATATTTGCGGCTGCATATTTCTGTAGTGTAATTGATCCCACAAAATTAAGACTCGTGGGATGATGTAATGTGAAGTGTTTAACAAGTGCTCCAGGTCTGCACATGCATGCTTTAAATGAGGACTTGATTTCTTTATGACTGTGATTCACTTTTTTATACATTTGGAATGCCCAAATAAGTTTTAGTTATATAGGAGTAGTTCATATTAAAATTCTGTCATTATTTTACTTACATATGGTATACTCTAGTTCTCCTGAAGCCATATGGCAGCTATTATGTGAGAAACAATATACTGTATTTACTGATAATCTTCACGTCCAGTGGGATAACTATTAAAACTGTATCTTGAGAACCGGATCAGTAAAATTTGTGAATTAATCATTCTAATCTAATTTTATTTATTGAAAAGATATAACTCAAAAGCAGTACTTCTCTCACAAATGTGCCCATTTTTCAGATTTTAGGGGCTTTCGCACCGGGTGATTCCCAGAGAACTAAATCCTGTTTGCATTCTCACCACCAGTAGGAGACATAGACGTATGCCTCGCTTGTTGTTGTGACTTTTATTTTGACGGCGTGTCACCCGAGCCCAGCCTCGAGAGGCTGGTTCCCTTAGTAGATTATCTCGGCGCATGGTCATGCCTTCTGAATATTTCTACATTTGCCCTGCAGATTGTAGAGCTGGGTTACAGACTTCAGTTCACCGTAGTAAGTGCCACTGTAGAAAGTGGCCACCCCACACACCTTCATAAGATTTTACAGTCTCCCGGCGACGCCTGGTGCCAGAGTGCTCGCGCCTAAGTGTGCCTGGTTCCCAGCTTCACACTAGGATAGGTGTGATTTCAGTGTGGCATAGTGGGTATTTACGTTCCCAGAGTGTCGTCACTCGACGACGCAGTGCGAGTTCCCTCGAAGGGGAACGTCTTGGGTTACGACTGTAACCCCTGTTCCCCGAGAAGGGAACGAGACACTGCGTCTCGTCGCCACACCTATCACGGGCAGAGCGCTCGCTTCATCGCAAATAAGCTGTTGTGTATCAGCGTCCATTTGTATCTTCCGGGTATGCCGTCATCTACTACGTCATGACGCAGCACCAATCAGATTGGCTTGATTTCATTCATGCTTCAGACGCTCTACGCTGGGGGCGTTCCCAGAGTGTCGTCACTCGACGACGCAGTGTCTCGTACCCTTCTCGGGGAACAGGGGTTACAGAACAGTGGTCGCTTCTTGGCGAACATGCCAAAAAGTCAAGGAACTAGAAGTTCTAGGAACTATGAAAAGGTCCCTCCAGTGTGAAGGCCCCTATTGAATGACTTAACTCTTTCCCTGTCATTGACGTGTCATCATTTATGACACAACGCTTCCCTGCCATTGACAAGTTTTTCCCGGCAACTGTGTCCGAATGTGCCTACTTCCATATTATATAGTAGCTGAAAAACAGTATGTGAGTCAAGTAGTATTCATAGTATTCGTGAAACAATAAGCAATATTATCTGGATGAACTACCACTTACGGCGAGATTCTCAAGTGGGAATTCGATGGACGCTTTACTATCCCATGAGGCCACATGAGAGGATTTGTGAATGGACGCAACTGACACCGTAGGTCACATGACAATGACAACATGGCAGATGTAGTAAGTACAAATTTCATTCATACCACACACATTCATACTATATAGAACATGCTTTTTTAACCGGCTGTGAAGTTTCAAACCAAATGTAATACTCATTATAAAGTATGCATTTTCACTGTTTTACAGTAGGGTCTGACTATTTTGCATCTTCTGAAATAGTACAGAATCTTCGTCCGGATCCAAAAACAAGCAAAGAAGAAGCAGAAACAAGCGATAGAAGATTCGATCATCAAACATTGAACAACATAGAAATCAAAACGTTACAAAATGAAATGTTGAACCCACAAAGTCCCACAAATGAACTCAATCTACTCAATATACTGTATGTTTTTATTCTGAATCCAATCCGGATGAAGTCTTTGACAAAAAAAAAACGGGATTTTCTCAGCTTTTTGTTTAAAAGGTTGCTTTTTATGAAACTTACCCACATTCAAGTGTTGATAAAGAGTGCTTTTTTTTTTTTTAAGCAGGGGCTCTGTTCTTTTTTGTTATATATTGCATGTTTAGATATTCATACAAACTATTCTGGGGGCCATGCAATTTTTGTGAAAATGATCAAAAATGCTGCCGCTGGCAACTTTTTTAAAGAAACGCTGGAGGGGAAAGAGTTGAATTGGGGTCTGTTTCTGACACGATCACTATCGTATTGTTTTAGAAGTCTTCAAAATATAGGCATCATATTTTTTTCATATGGGCTACTTTTATGATGTTTTTTTGACCATTTTGGAGCTTGACAGCATCAGGTCTACAGCGAGAGTATGATTTTGAGCTCATGTTGTTTCTGTTTCTGTTTCTGGCTCACTCTCTGGTGTCAAAGAGAAGGCATACTGCTTGCCGAATTATGTAAAAACCAAATGATTGTTGTGCTCTTACCCCCTATTATGGAGGTCATCTTTTAGTTAGAATGAAATCATGGCTTATTAAAATGATAAAGGTAAGCAAATTAGTTTGAAATAGCCAATTTAATAAGATGTCAAGAGCTAGAGATTACAATAAGATAAACAAAAATGACACAGAAGCAAGTCTTCAGTTTTGTATGTCTAAGATATCTAATTGAATTATGTTTTTAGGCCATACTTAACATCTCTGACATACATATGTCATAGTATCCATGCATTTTGTGCATTCAGTTTTATTCATCCATTGCAAGAAAAGAAGCACAATTCTGTCAATATACAGTGAGGAAAATAAGTATTTGAACACCCTGCTATTTTGCAAGTTCTCCCACTTGGAAATCATGGAAGGGTCTGAAATTGTCATCGTAGGTGCATGTCCACTGTGAGAGACATAATCTAAAAAAAAAAAAATCCAGAAATCACAATATATGATTTTTTAACTATTTATTTGTATGATACAGCTGCAAATACATATTTGAACACCTGTCTATCAGCTAGAATTCTGAACCTCAAAGACCTGTTAGTCTGCCATTAAAATGTCCGCCTCCACTCCATTTATTATCCTAAATTAGATGCACCTGTTTGAGGTCGTTAGCTGCATAAAGACACCTGTCCACTAGTGTTGTAGTACTCGAGACCGGTCTTGGTCTCGAGACCGGTCTTAAGACCATTTTTTGATGGTCTTGGTCTTGTCTCGGTCTCGACTGCATTTCTCCTCGGTCTTGTCTTGGTCTCGGACTTAAAGGACTCGGGATTTTATCTCAAGACCAGTCAAGACCACAACTGCAAGGATATCACTAAATTTCCGGTGCATTGTCTGATTTAATATCATTAATGTGATTTGATGTAAAACTTACAGCTTACTTCTTTGTAATGTGATTTATTTTGTTACTATGCTGCCGGGTTCAAAATCAATGCAGAATTGTCTCAGAAATGTGCAAAAATTTATATAAATGCCCACAAAATTCTGAGATTGTTTTTTTATATAACATAGAATAGAATTAAGCAATATCACAATAGCAAGAGAGCTGTTTTCATGAATATATTAGCGTGATTGCAAATGATATTGATTTATACAAACATTCTATAAACAAGAAGTTAATATTAAATTACATTTTAAACTGTGTCTTTGCTAATTCGGCAGCGTTTGGTTATTAAAAGAATCGGTTGCTTTGAACAAATCGGTTGAATAAAGGATTCTGTGACGGTTAAATAATGTTAATGTTTTAATGTTAAATTAATCTGAACATTATTTATGCAGGTGTAATCGTATCAATTCAGATGCAACTTCTGTACCATGAATTTTATTGGTAGTGATTTGATTGGTAACAGCGCTATAGTGTCTTCCTATTCTAATTGTATTTAATTACCGTATTCAATATAAGTCATTTCTCAGACACTAGATATGGATCTTTTAGATGAATTTAAGGAGTGCTGGTCTGGTCTTGGTCTTGACTCGGTCTCGCCCTGTCTTGGTCTTGTCTTGGTCTCAACACCACAAAGTCTTGGTCTTGTCTTGGTCTCGGCACACGCTGGTCTTGATCTCGACTTGGTCTCGGTTTAGGTGGTCTTGACTACAACACTACTGTCCACCCCATACAATCAGTAAGAATCCAACTACTAACATGGCCAAGACCAAAGAGCTGTCCAAAGACATTAGAGACAAAATTGTATTCCTCCACAAGGCTGGAAAGGGCTACGGGGAAATTGCCAAGCAGCTTGGTGAAAAAAGGTCCACTGTTGGAGCAATCGTTCGAAAATGGAAGAAGCTAAACATGACTGTCAATCTCCCTTGGACTGGGGCTCCATGCAAGATCTCACCTCGTGGGGTCTCAATGATCCTAAGAAAGGTGAGAAATCAGCCCAGAACTACACGGGAGGAGCTGGTCAATGACCTGAAAAGAGCTGGGACCACCGTTTCCAAGGTTACTGTTGGTAATACACTAAGACGTCACTAAGACGTCAAGACGAACACTAAGCAAGGTTCCCCTGCTTAAACCAGCACATGTCAAGGCCCGTCTTAAGTTTGCCAATGACCATTTGGATGATCCAGAAGAGTCATGGGAGAAAGTCATGTGGTCAGATGAGACCAAAATAGAACTTTTTGGTCATAATTCCACTAAAAGTGTTGGAGGAAGAAGAATGATGAGTACCATCCCAAGAACACCATCCCTACTGTGAAGCATGGGGGTGGTAGCATCATGCTTTGGGGGTGTTTTTCTGCACATGGGACAGGGCGACTGCACTGTATTAAGGAGAGGATGACCGGGCCATGTATTGCGAGATTTTGGGGAACAACCTCCTTCCCTCAGTTAGAGCATTGAAGATGGGTCGAGGCTGGGTCTTCCAACATGACAATGACTCGAAGCACACAGCCAGGATAACCAAGGAGTGGCTCTGTAAGAAGCATATCAAGGTGCTGGCGTGGCCTAGCCAGTCTCCAGACCTAAACCCAATAGAGAATCTTTGGAGGGAGCTCAAACTCTGTGTTTCTCAGCGACAGGCCAGAAACCTGACTGATCTAGAGAAGATCTGTGTGGAGGAGTGGGCCAAAATCCCTCCTGCAGTGTGTGCAAACCTGGTGAAAACTACAGGAAACGTTTGACCTCTGTAATTGCAAACAAAGGCTACTGTACCAAATATTAAAATTGATTTTCTCAGGTGTACTTATTTGCAGCTGTATCAAACAAATAAATAGTTAAAAAACCATACATGATTTCTGGATAATTTTTTTTTTGATTATGTCTCTCACAGTGGACATGCACCTACGATGACAATTTCAGACCCCTCCATGATTTCTAAGTCGGAGAACTTGCAAAATAGCAGGGTGTTCAAATACTTATTTTCCTCACTGTATGCAGGGCAGATGCTTGGTTTTATGGGTTGTCCTCCCTCCCCCAAACCAGAAGTGTAAGAAATACCATAGTGCCGTGTTTCTTGGATTCCCATGCTAAACATGGACAAAGTTTCAAAAATTAAGTTGGATGTTTGATGGAGTATTTCCTTGCCAAAAATACTCCTTCCGTTTTCTCACAAGTTTCGGAAAGTTTTTTTCGAGTATGGGTCTGTGTGACGTCAAATGGAGCGGAATTTCCTTATACGGATCCTAAGGGCACTTCTTCCGGAAGGGCACGCGCACGCACCTGTAGACCAGAGCGAGAGAGCGAAAGCAGTACGCCCGTCAAAGCTCTTTGCTCGGCTGCGCTGCAGTCACAGGACTTCACGACATCAACAATGTCACCAAAGATGTGTGTTTTTGGTTGTCAGGGCAAGACAGCCCTGTACAGCTTTCCAAATAACCCAGCGTTAATGGGACCGTGGATGGAGTTTGTTTTTCCGGAGCAGCAACGGAGTTGTGCAAGTGTTTTGTTTGTACCCTGCATTTCGGCGACGATTGTTTTATAAACAAGGCCAAGTTCCATGCCGGATTTGTAGCTCGTCTAATGCTGAAAGATGGAGCGGTCCCAGCGATTTAGGTTCACAGCCGTGACTCGTGTTTTGGAAGCAGGCGGTGAGTAAAACTGCTTCAAATGTATTTGTGTTGTTAGCTATCGACTCGTTCATTCAAATGCGCTACTATTCCATTGTTTTCTATGTAAACATGCACTTGTCTGACGTGCAAAACCGTTACGCTTGCTACTGCTAACATTAAATCACATAGAAAAGTCCATAAACCAAATGATATCCTCATAAACCATGAGTAAACTCACACAAATGTTGTAAAACTCGCTCGCTAAGCATATATAAGTTCCCTTTCAGTCGGTCACATTCGACGTACGTCGGAACTGACCGACGAATTGGGATCTGATTTCAGAGACCAATCTACTTCGAGTGTTTTAAAACGAGCCAATGAAGATTGGCATGCGATTCACGCATTCCACGCACCGCCCCGCAGCGCGGGTATAAATAAGGAAGTGGAATACCTGATCATTACTTTCTACTTCGGAGCCGAACAGTGAATGTTTCCTGTTTCCTACGAAGAGTGTAAACGAGTCTCGTGAGAGGAATGACTGCTGCTTCCAGTGCGGGTGTGATGGCGCGTTCAGCGAGTGGCTGCTTCAACGGACATCAAAGTGTTGGTTCGCTGGGCGTTTCCGTTTTGAGTGCACACACAGGCTTGCACTATTGTACTGTGTGGTGCCGCGGTCATCTCCCTGAGTGCTTCAGCACATAAAAAGAGCAGTTTCCTTTCTAAAAGAGCAACACGGTTTGACCCTGCGTCTTTTTCAAGATGTCATTCAAACCGTGTGTTTCTGGATGCGGTTGTTTCCTGTCCTCATTTGACGGCCACGATCTCTCTCACATATAACATGTGAGATTGCGTTCGTGGGTGATCCATGCTCTCTCAGGAGAACATGGTCACGTCGACGCGTTATTCGTCTCAAGCCTTTCTCGTAAGGGCTTGAGTGTTCAGCGTGCCGTGTGCCGTCGGGCGCCGGCTGACAGCGGGGGTTGCCACGGCAACCCAGCGAGTCACTCGGCGCTAGAGATGCGCGGTTAAGACTATGATGCCTCAAACGGGGTTGAGTCCCTTTGCCTATTCCCTGATTTAGTTTCTTTTTCTTGCAAAAGCAGAAAATAACTACTTTGGTTAATAAGCTTTGGTGACCTGAGGATTAAAGTGGTGCTTCCCCACCGGGTACATCTCCGTGGGCCCCCACTCCTCTATCACATCACAGCGTGCTGAGACTGTGTTTGTGGGTGGTTCATGTTCTCTCATGAGAACATGACCACGTCGGTGCGGTGTTCGTCTTGCCTTTTCATAAAGCTTGAACGTTCAGCGCACCGTGTGCCGTCGAGTTTGACGGCCACATTCACTGTCTCACATGCCTGCTGGCAGCCTACAGATGGGATTGCTGGTCCTTTTAAAAAACAAGGGGACCTAGTGTTTCATTTGGGGCTCTGGGAGGACAGATGTCAATTGCTGCATCGGAGAGAGGGCTGTTATGCGCTGGAAATGATGATGCTGAGTTTCCACTATAATAGTGTGTGCTTTTGCTGAATTTCAGAGTTTCAGAGTTGACAGCCATGCTTTCCCGGGTGGCTGAGGCGTAGAGCAACGCGTAAAATCACCTTGCCTACCCCCGTGCCTTTTTCCCCGGATGGGCATTGGAAAAATTAGCAGTTGGAACTATTTGGTGTCAAAATATGGAACACCAAAAGGGCCAAAATCTGTATAAATTTGTCCCTCTCTCACTACCCTCTGTCCTGCATGCACAAGGGTAGTCCCGACCCAGGGGTTATGCAGGAACTGCGTGCGGAGCCCTCCGGGCGACGGAAGTCACTGCACGCTCCCTGGGTCAGGCGATGTCCACACTAGTGGTCCAGGAACCTGGGGCTAAACCTGGCAGATATGCGTGAGTCCGACTAAGTTCGGTTCCTCATTGCCCCTGTCTGTCAGGCTGGCCCCCTCAGCGATGTCGTTGAGAACTCTGCCCAGCAGTTCTCGATGGCCCAGAAGCAGACAGAGGCGGTTAAAAAAAAAAAAAAAAGCCATCCTAATTCGAAAGGGCGCCTCTACCTGCTTGTCACCGAGGGCACCCCCCTGCGTCCACCTCCACCCCTGCGAAATCCAGGCGTAAGGGAGGCGCCCAACCCGCTCAGGGCTTTGTTAGTCTACAAGCAAGCGTAAGGGCAAGCGGCCCTGAGACGGGCAGCCCAGGGAGAACAGGAGCTGCTCTGAGGGAGTGGGTGTCCGCACCCCTCCCCCACCCCCCCGGAGGAGGACCGGGGGGCCCCGACTGGTGTCTTACTCTGCCGCTGGCTCTCCGGAGTCCAGCGGTACCCACATTCAGAGCAGTTTCCTCTCTCCCTGGGCCCCAAGAGGGCCAGGTTGGCAGTGTGCGACGCCTCCGGGCCTTCTCACTCCTTTCCTCCCCTCCCCCCGCCACGGGGCAGCAGTGTGGGCACCGAGAACGCCCCCGGGCCTTCTCACCCACACTCTGTGCCACCCTGGAATTCTCAGACAACACTCCGGGCCGCCTCTGGGCCTCCCGAGTCGGGTCTGTCTATTCTGCCTTGCTGCCCCACCCCGGGTACGTCTGTGGTGCTGTTGGTCCCGCTTGTGCGGTCTCTGGGAGCTTGGCTACAGCTCCCCAGGCCGTCTCGCTGGCTCATCCGTACCATCAGACTCGGCTACGCGATTCAGTTCGCTCACCAGCCTCCCAAGTACAAGGGCATCCTCTTCGCCTCCGTGCGAAGCAGCGATGCTCAGGTCTTGCGGTCAGAGATCGATGTCCTACTGGCGAAGGACGCGGTCGAGCCGGTTCCTCCAGCCGATATGAAGATGGGGCTCTACAGCCCCTACTTCATTGTACCCAAGAAAGGTGGTGGGTTACAGCCAATCTTGGACCTGCGTATCCTGAATCGGGCCCTGCACAAGCTCCCGTTCCGGACGCTAACGCAGAAACGCATTTTCAAATGCATCCGTCCCCAAGATTGGTTCGCAGCGATCGACCTGAAGGATGTGTACTTTCATGTCTCTTCCTTCCTCGACACAGACCGTTCCTACGATTTGTGTTCGAGGGGAAGGCATATCAGTACAAGTCCTGCCCTTCGGGCTGTCCCTGTCGCCTCGCGTCTTCACGGAAGTCGCAGAGGCAGCCATTGTTCCGCTCAGAGAACGCGGCGTTCGCGTCCTCAACTATCTCGACGACTGGCTCATCCTCGCCCAGTCTCGGGAGCAGTTGTGCGAACACAGGGACATGGTGCTCATTCACCTCAGCCTGTTGGGCCTTCGGGTCGACCGAGAGAAGCGCAAACTCTGTCCCACACAGAGGATCTCTTATCTCGGTATGGAGTTGGATTCGGTCAGCCAGACTGCGCGCCTTACGGAAAAGCGGGTCCAGTTGGTGTTGAACTGCTTGAATTCGTTCAAGAGCAGGACAGCGGTCCCAACTGAAATCTTTTCAGAGGCTCCTTGGGCATATGGCATCTGCAGCCTCGGTAACGCCGCTCGGATTGCTTCATATGAGACCGCTTCAACACTGGCTCCATGGCCGAGTCCCGAGGTGGGCGTGGCAGAGCGGCCAGTACCGGGTCCCAGTGACTCCTTACTGCCGCCGAACCTTCAGCCCGTGGACCGACGCTTCGTTTCTCCGGGCCGGTGTGCCCTTAGAACAAGTGTCCAGGCAGTCTGTGCTCTTTACGGATGCCTCCTCCATGGGCTGGGGGGCCACGTACAATGGGCATGCAGTTTCAGGTCTTTGGACGGGACCTCAATTGCATTGGCATATCAATTGCCTCGAGTTGTTAGCGGTACACTTGGCACTGCGCCGCCTCAAGGGGCTGCTACGTGGCAAGCATGTACTGGTCCGTACGGACAGCACTGCAGCCGTTGCGTACATCAACCGCCAGGGTGGACTACGCTCCCGTTGCATGTTCCAACTCGCCCGCCACCTCCTCCTTTGGAGTCAGAAGCATCTGAGGTCGCTTTGGGCCATTCATGTCCCAGGTGCGCTCAACCGGACAGCCGACGAGCTCTCACGGCAGCCTGCACCTCCGGGAGGGTGGCGACTCCATCCCCGCACGGTCCAGCTGATATGGGACCTCTTCGGAGCCGCACAGGTAGTCCTGTTTGCCTCTCTGGACTCGACCCATTGCCAGTGGTACTATTCCCTGACCGGGGGCACCCTCGGCACGGATGCACTGGCGCACAGCTGGCCCCGGGACCTGCACAAATATGCGTTTCCCCCAGTGAGCCTTCTTGCACAGACACTGTGCAAAGTCAGGGAGGACGAGGAGCAGGTCTTGTTAGTTGCGCCCTATTGGCCCAACCGGACCTGGTTCCCCGAACTCACACTCCTCGCGACAGCCCCTCCCTGGCCGATTCCCCTGAGGAAGGACCTTCTTTCTCAGGGACGGGGCACTCTATGGCACCCGCGTCCAGACCTCTGGAAACCCCATGTCTGCGGAGGTTCTAGGTGGTCTACCACAGGCAGTGGTGGACACCATCTCTTCTGCTAGAGCCCCCTCTACGAGGCGCCTCTACGCGTTGAAGTGGAACCTGTTCGTTGAATGGTGCTCTTCCCGCCGGGAAGACCCCCGAAGGTGTTCGGTTGGTGTCGTGCTTTCTTTCCTGCAAGATGGGCTGGAGAGAAGGCTGTCTCCCTCCACCCTCAAAGTGTACGTCGCTTCAATAGCGGCTCTAGTTGCTCAGAGCACTCCAGAGCCCTCCCTTTGAGCCTTTGCAGTCTGTGGAGCTTAAAATCCTGTCAATGAAGACAGTGCTTCTGACGGCATTGGCCTCTATTAAGAGGGTAGGGGACCTGCATGCACTTTCGGTCAACGAATCGTGCCTAGAATTCGGGCCGGACAACTCTCACGTTGTCCTGAGACCCCGGCCTGGATATGTGTCCAAGGTTCCTACCACTCCCTTCCGGGACCAGGTGGTGAACCTGCAAGCGCTGCCTTCGGAGAAGGCAGACCCAGCCCTGGCTTTATGTCCCGTCCGCGCTCTTCGCGCTTACGTTGACCGGACTCAAAGCTTTCGGACCTCAGAGCAACTCTTCGTCTGTTACGGAGGCCAGCAGAAGGGAAAGGCTGTCTCCAAGCAGAGGTTGGCCCACTGGATAGTGGATGCCATCGTCTTGGGTTACCAGTCCCAAGACGTACCTTGCCCGTTCGGGGTGCGAGCACACTCAACAAGGAGTGTTGCTTCATCCTGGGCGCTGGCTCAAGGTGCCTCGCTGACAGATATTTGTAGAGCTGCGTGCTGGGCGACACCTAACACGTTCGCTAGATTCTATAGCCTCCGTGTAGAGCCGGTATCTTCCCGCATCCTCGCCTCCAGGGGCCAGTAGCGCTAAGTGCCCGTTCTAAGTGTCGGCTTGCAACGCCACTCCCGCCCTCTGGGCCGGATACGTGCGTCCATTTTTCTCCAGTTGTGTTCCCCGGAAACGGCTAACCCTGTCGAGCTCCTCCGTCACCCCCTGCGGTGCCAGACGTTGCGGCCGTCTGATGCCAGGCCTGCACCCGTATGCTTGTGTAACGTGTGTGTAGGCTGGGTTCCATATGTAGCGGTCCCCTAACGGCTACCCCATATGTGTATTCTTCCACGGTACCTGCTACCCTACTTGGCTAGCCCCGTGTCTTTCCCTTGACAGAGCCCGCTCTGTCGTCTCTGGGCGTGTTCTTTCCCCCCTGGAAATAGATTGGTCTCTGAAATCAGATCCCAATTCGTCGGTCAGTTCCGACGTACGTCTCCGTTCCCTCCTTCAGGGAACGAGGGTTACATACGTAACCGAGACGTTACAGTACATACCCCCCCCCCCCCCCCTTTAAGTACCTCCAAAGCTCCAAGTTCCCTTTCATCGATCACTTTGTACTGGTTATCATTTATAATCTTTATTCAAATTGTTTAAAGTGAGCATTTTTACAATTAATCATGTTCAAGTAAATACCATTTTGGGATAAAGAACAGATTCACAAGTGTCTTCCTTTCCTTTAATGAGACTCCGAGTGTGTTTGTCAAGTTTTTTTTTTTGTTTGTCAAGAAATGTTCTTAAAGTAAGATCCAGCAGTAAATTTATGCCTAAACCAGATGTGACATTTAAGAAAAATATTAATTTGCAGTCTTGCATTGTGGAATCTGTCATCAAAGCTCAACAATGATGAAATATCACCTATAAATGAAATACACTGCCATTTTTTTAATGAGGATATAGAACCATATCTTTAAAGATATTCACTGCTACAAGTGTCATCCATGCAAATTGCCAACACAAACATGAGGGAATTTCTGCTAAACCTTGCTACCGAAAGTATATGAAGTACTACATCTCTTTTACAGTCTCACGTGGAAGTAGACAATGGCAATTTGGCATATATTATACACTTTCAGCATGGTGTGAATGATTGTAATGGGCTCCTTGACTTTCTCAAGGAGACATTTTCCTGGCCAGTTTTACATTTAAAGCGGTTTCATATACATTGAAAAGCTTTAAGGTTTTTGCCTAGAGAAACAAAGACCTATAAGATATGGAAACACACATTTAAAAAAAAAAAAACATTTATAGATGGTGAAATATATAATAAATAGAAATAGAAAATTTAGTCTGGACTAATCAGTTGATCATCTTAAAGTGTATTCTGTTTGAAAAATATTTTCATGCCAGCTTTCATAAATTTGTTAAGGAATCATATTGGAATCTGTTGGTTGTTGTGAATCTGTTAAAAAATTGCTTTAGGACATATCACTTTGTCTCTATCACTGTAAAATAAATGACTAGACGGAGGATGGCGTACTGCAGGGCAGCCCTGTCTTTGTTGCTCAGAGGCATCTATCCCCAAGCTGACACAGAGTCTGAATTACTCCACCAGTAACTGAATGCTCTAGAAACGACTCCCCTGTGATCAGCCCATTTTTTTCCCTTTCCCCCAGTTCTCATCCTCTGTGATCAGTGGGTTGTCTGTGTTCAAATGGGTCTGACTCAGACAGAAATGTGCTGCAAATAATTCTGTGCAGCAGTGATATGTGATTTTTATCTTCATCTTGGATCCAGGGGGCAATTTACAAACAGTATTTATATGTCAGCTCAGCATTACTTCACTGTTCGGTGCAAAAAAAGAGCACCACAAGTCATTGTGTAAAGAAATAGCAGTAAAATGGAGGGATCTTCAAACAAATTTTGTCCCAGGGTTCAAGTTAAACGCTTTCAACAGAATGTGTGGCATAATGTGTATTATCGTAGAAAATACGTTTGATTGGTTGTCAGTTTCTTTTAAAGCATGTAACTCATGGTTACCGAGTTAAATGTATCATTTTCTACAATAAAGATTTGTATTTTATTTGATCACTACAAACTTGTCAGTTGCAAGAAATGCATGAATTAAGTAAAACTAAGGGACAATATTATTAGTCAGTATTAGTCAATATTATGGTAGATGTTTATTACTAACCTGTTCCCCATGTACATACTATGTTATTATAGTAATTGCAATAACACACTTTTCCATGGAAGGCGGTCGGTCGAAAGTTTACTTGATAAAGTTTTAAATGTGAATATTTTTCTAACACAAACGCGTGATTCGCTTCAGAAGGCCTTTATTAACACCCCGGAGCCGCGTGGAGCATGTTATTTGATGGCCAGATGCACTTTTTATGGACTTCAAAAACAGAGCAATTGTGAATCCAATTCTAATGGTTGGATTAGCCTGGACTTTTGTAATATAACTTATATTTTATTAATCTGAAAGAAGAATGTCATACATCTAGGATGACTTGAGGGTGACTAGATTATAGGATAATTTTCATTTTTGGGTGAACTATCCCTTTAATAAGCTATTCCACAGAAAAGATGTTTACAATTTACACAAATCAAGCAGTTCAGTAGTTTACGTAAGCTTGATTCTTAATACTGTGTGTCATGATTCATGAATCCCTAGTTCTTCCAACAAAAAAAACCCCACATTCTTTGTTTTTCCAGCATCTTCTGCATATTTGACCCCTTTTCAGCAAGGTTTACATGATGTTGAGATAACCTTAACCCATGTAGTTACCTTATATCACCCAGTACTTTCTTAGGTAAGTAGGGCTTTTCACACTTCAAATAGTTAAACTAGGGCTGCCACTAACGACTATTTTTATATCGATTAATCTATCGACTAATTAATCGATTAATCTATCGACTAATTCATCACAATAATTTTCAACAATTTTACTTACAATGTTTAATTTAACTTGCAACGTTGGCCTTCAGTAGTGTACTATAAAAAAGTATAAATGTAAACAAGCCCTTGACAAAATGTAAAACTAAAAGAGTAAAAATGTAAAAAGGTACAAATTTGTAAACCAACATAAAAAAAGAGAATATCAGCAAATACTTTTTATATAGAATAGTGTTGTCACGACACTAAAATTATGACTTCGATACGATACCAGTCTAAAATACCTCAATACCGATACTGAATTGATACCATGGCAAAAAACTGTAAAAGTAATTGAATAATATGACAGAACTTACTATTCATTGTTTTATTCATTGTTACTATTCATTGTGCTCCTCAACACCACCAAAATGAAGGAGCTCATCGCGGACTTCAGGAAAGAGTCAAGAGGCACACACGACACCATCCACATCAATGAAATGACTGTTGAGCGTGTCTCCAGTTTCAAGTTCTTGGGGATCCACATCTCGGCGGACATGTCGTGGACGACCAACACCTCCAGCCTGGCCAAGAAGGCTCACCAGCGCCTCTTCTTCCTGAGGACACTGAGGAAGAATCAGCTCTCCTCGGCTATCCTGGTGAACTTCTATCGCTGCGCAATTGCGCTGACCAACTGTGTTGCAGTATGGTATGGGAGCTGCTCTGTTGCGGAGCGCAAGGCACTGCAGCGGGTGGTGAAAACTGCCCAGCGCATCACAGGGACTCCAATGCCTGTCATCGAGCACATCCAGAGGAATGAACGCTGTCTGCATCGAGCTTGCAGCATCCTCAAGGACTCCTCTCACCCAGGCGTTTCAGGATCCTCCGGACCAGGACCAGCAGACTTAAGAACAGTTTTTTCCCCAGAGCTGTCTCTTTACTGAACTCAAACCCTCGCTGATCCACTTCCCTCATAAACTGCTAACTCTCCTACCTCACATCTGCCTTCACTTTGTTATTTGCACTACCGACTGTTTATTACAGTAACAACTGTTTACTTATGCATTCTGCACTACCATATTTTAACTGGATTATGCTCATTTGCACTGCCGACTGTATTTATAGTACCAACTGTTTACATTTGCATTTTGCACCGTACTTCTAACTGTAATATGCAACCACTTTCCACTGCACTTTTACACTTTTTTTTTTTTCGGATAGCTCTGTCCATAATTTATTGCACTACCTTAATCCACTGCTATTCCTCATATTAGCCTAACATATTATTGTATACCTCTATCTGTAAAATTCTGTTTATAGTAATAGCCATCTCTATATTATATTCATAGTACATATTCACCTGTAAATTCTGTTTATATTAATAGTCATCTGTATATTTTTTCACTGTACATATTCACCTGTAAATTCAGTTCTGTTTATAGTAATAACCATCTCTCTATTTATACATATTTATATATATTCAGTACATATCCATGTCCTGCACTTATGCAACCATTGTATGTCCTGCACTTGCTGCTATTGCACTTCTGGTTAGACCTAAACTGCATTTAGTTGCCTTGTACTTGTACTTGTGTAATGACAATAAAGTTTAATTTTTATTTTTATTTTTATTTTTTATTTTGTATCATTGTTTACTAAATGTATTGTAACACCCAATTTCTCATTCAACTGTATACGTTCACTAAAGACATATCCAACTGCGTTTACCCAAATACTCGCCAGGACGTGCATTTTACAGATTTTTTACCATTCAAACCCAATAATCCGCGAAACTGGCGTCACGATCTGTCTGAGTGAAAGGCGTATGCATGGCTGTGTGCGCTTCAGGTCAGAGTCCGGCAATGCGTGCGAGCACGTTTACCCAGGGTTAACAATTAATCCTGGGTATTCATAAACTGACGTTTCACATTGTACATTCCTAAACCCTGGGTTAACGTTCTTATTTGCATATTTGCGGAATCAGTGTCATTGATTGGATGAATGCACACTGTAAAAAAAGAAAGGTTGACATAATTTAAAATTGTAAGGCAACTTGCTGCACAGCTTTTTAGTTCACTTAACTCAATTAACTAAGTAAGGTCACATGTCTCCCAATTTAAGATCTTTTGTTCAGCTGAATAAGTTTTTATTGTTTTTTTATTTTGTGTTGAATTATTTTTTTTATTTATTTTTATGTTACCGTCATGGTGATCAGTGTTTTATTTAGGGTAGGACTTTTTAATGTTAGTGTTTCTCTGGTTGCTGTAACTGAGTTTGCTATGGCAAGAAAAGCAAGAGAAAACACAATCAGATGCTGGCGGCTGCCTGATGATAAGAATAGAGTCATTGTGTAGTGGCTTAATTCACTGATTTTATGACTATAAATTATGATTATAATATGAGCAATATACTATTAACTTTGTTTTATTGTGATTCTAGGAAAGATCCACGATGGTTTTAATCAGAAAAAAAGCTGAATTAGGTTTAAAACAGATTGTACACTTAGCACTTTGACCTCCTGTGATATTTACTCATACAGACATCAAGAATCAGCCGATGAATTTCAACAATGGTGAACGATTGTTGAACCAACTTATTTTCACTGGTTAAGCCAACTTTTTGCATTGAATTGTCCAGTTAACTAAAACATAATCATTAGTCTACATTTTTGTGAGTTGGATTTTTTTACAGTGCATCGCGCAACCTGTTTACATAAAAGCTCTAGCATTGCATCCTCATATTGTCGACTGTACTATCGAGTTTATATTTGAATGGATACTTCAGACTATAAAAGGTACGAATAAAACAGTCACTTCTTCACTCAAATTGTAGCGTTTTCTGTCAGCATTTTACATTTTTCCTCTCAAATGCTGAATTTACAGTTTATTTACAATGTGCAGTGTTTCCGTGACTGTCCAAAGCACGCAAATATGAGTACGCGATTGGTTGTATATTGCTAAGCGTCTAGCTTTAACATTCTAACACTGCATCATTTCACACTGTACAAGTTACACGGCAAAAGCCCTGGGTAAAAACCCCAGTGCTGACACCACTTCTAAATTACAAGTGTGAAACATTCCTTTACAGGAAGTTAAGTGCAGTGTGAAAAGACCTAAGTACACATAAGTGCACATACTGTAAAATAAAGTGCAACCAATATTATTATTTTCTACAGAACATTTTATTTTAATTTATTTTAAATAATTAATTTATGATTTTATTTATTTTTTTTATTTTTTTTATCTCTCACTACAAACTTGTCAATTGAACGAAATACATGAATTAAGTAAAACTAAGGGATGAGTCGTTATTATTATTTTCTGCATGATGCATTTCTATTTTATTATTTATCAATTTTTAAAAAAAATCAAATCCACCACTACAAAGTCTCCATTTCTGCTTTTGTATGATAAGCTTTTGTCCTACAGTCATTCCAGTTTAAAGTTTTTGCTTCTACATCTCTAAAATCATTTCAGCAATGCCACAGACTTTACATAATAAAAAGGTCAGGTATCAAATTCCTTATCACATCCAAACGGATGAAAATACATCCAAAATAAGAATATTCTTTAAGAAAGAAACCAACTGAAGTGACATTAACAGAGTTTGTCAGAAACACGTGTTTTTGGTGCTGGCCTTTGCGGTTTCCTGAGCTGGACCATGCTGGCTGAGAAGCCTTTCCATGACACCCAGTGTGTCCAGATTAACCAGCTGTCCTAACATATGGTGCTCACCCGTGGAAGAATAGGCTGACATTGGCATTGTGGAGCATCCCTGTTTGGAACTCATAAACAACAGATTTTCACCGGAAAAAGACAGTAAGGACTTTTGATTTCATAGGAGAGGAGAGGTTCTAATAGACGTCTAAATACATAAACTCTTACTAGAATTCCGTACACCTGCTAATGCTGATGTGATCATGACAACGGTTGCTAAGGCAGGAGTGGTCAGTAACTTCTTGGGCTTCATTTTAAGGATCTGAAGTGCATGGTGCAGGTGCACAAATCCACTTTTGCTAGTTTAATGAAGGAAAAAATGGCCGGCACACCAGGTGCATGGTCCAAAACGGTTGTACCTAGTCTCTTAATGAATCATGGGTGTGTTTTAGGCATAACGTGCAATAAACCAATCAGAGTCTCATTTCCTATTCCCTTTAAAATCTAGTTGCACTTGCACCATGGCGGAATTTGCGAGCGGAAAGACTGAACACTTCTCCAGAGGAGGAATCCTTTTATTTTTAATACGTTTTTTTGTGCTGCGCGTCCCTGTGTGTGTAATAAGCACGATGTGCACCTGTCTATAGGCGCATATTAATAATGCGTCCTTTAAATAAATAAAAAAATACTGCCTTTTGACTTTAGACCAGGTTTTTGTTAGTCAATGATGCAATCGTTTTCAGTTGGCTCAAAATAGAAACGTGCCAACAATGCGCCTGAACACACCTCGTTTTCAGACCAGCACGCTTTTTTGCTATTTAAACAAAGTGGCGCTAGACGTGAAAAGGATAACTGCGTCGGGCTGAAACTAGCAAAAAAAGCTTGCGTCGCGCCTACCGTCTCATTGTGCCGGGTGTATGATATGTCTTATCATATTATCTACATGAGTTTAGTTTACAGTCAAATATACAATTTTTTTTTTTTGCATGGCACTGAGAGATCTTTTCTCTGCTGTCGTTATTTTATCCCAGTGCTGAATCTTGTTAGCTAATTACAATAGCAGCATTTACATACACTCCATCTGATTCTCACATTGTCTAATGCACTGTTCACATGTGAGAGATGTCAGAAGAATCTTTTGAGATAATTGGTGCACATGAGTGATTGCTTAAATTGGAAACTGATATATTTGTTTAGCTTTTTCTGTGCTTGAACTGTGCATCATCACACATATTGCTGTAATATACCCAGGCAGAAGGTGCGCATTTCCCAGAAATGTTTGTCTTTTGTGTATAAGCAGTGCTATTTCCATCTTTAAACCATCTGTTCAGAAACATTCAAATGTTTTAACTAGTAATCTGCGAAACAATGAAAAATATTTGAAATGTTCAGCCATAGCAGCCACTCACAATTATCCAGAATTTCACATTAAGGAAAACAAGCAAACATTCATGCGAGTCAATAGAAGCATTTGCTTATTGGTGGACTTGCTTATTGGTGGCTCATTCATTTAGTCGTATTGACACTTTCATGCTCAGGGTCACAATTTACACACTTATATTGATATTATAATTATATGTACCAGAAGCAAGTCCAAATTTTTGTTTGTGTGGTGTAGTAGAGTGTTTTTTAATTTTACGTTTGCTAAACAAAAGTAAACACAACATTGTTTTTATTTTGTCTTATTAGACATAACTTTCTTATGTAGCTTCTGAAGGGGAATACTAAATAAAAAATAAGAAGAATTTACACCCCTCACTTATTGAATTGAGCATGTTTGCAGCTTTTGTAATAGTTGTGTATGAGTCCCTCAATTGTGCTCAGTGTGAAAAGATGGATCATGTAAACCTTGCTAAAAAGGGGTCAAATATGCAGTAGATGCTGGAAAAACAAAGAATGTGGGGGATTTTTTGGAAGAACAGTGAACAGACAGTTTAACTTCTCAGGATTAACTAGGGATTCATGAATCATGACACACAGTATTAAGAATCAAGCTTACGGAAACTACTGAACTGCTTGATTTGTGTAAATTGTAAACATCTTTTCTGTGGAATAGCTTATAAAGGGCAGTACAACAACATGCCATTTTTATGATCCCCCTTAAAAAAAAAAAAACGTTTTACAGATTTTACTACTCTCTTGAGTAGGTTCTTATTTTGAATAAGTATTTACTTTGTGACTGCTAAAAAGTATGTTGTATATAGTATGAATGTGTGTAGTATGAATGTAATCCGGACGCACACTGATAAAAATGAATACTAAAAGTAAATACTACAGAAAAAAAAAGTAATTTCTACATGAAAAAGTTAGTTCAGGCAAGTTTTTTAAAAACAAATTAAACCGTAGATATCAATGTTATATAGATATCAAAATTAAGTAAAACTACTCAACTTTTGGGTTTGAATAATTAACGAGGTTGATTTTTCACTCTTTTCCAGCTGTCTTCCAGCATTTACAGTTTGCATTCTTAGGTTTAGTAACTTGCCATTTTGTGACATTTGGAGTTCATTTTCTAAAATGACACATTCATTCATACTCAAATGAACCATTGAATGTTGCCGTCACTGTGTATTGTGTACCAAGTATGGAGGTCTCTGATGTGTTCAGGTGCCACGTTACTACTATTACGTAGATATGCTGTCTACACATTATCTATTGTGTTATTTACTAAGTAAAACATACACTTTAAAAGTGTGGTTTAATTCAGTTTTATATTGTTTAAGTAAAAAGTATTTCAAAGGAAACTTCAACTAAGTACAAATTACTCAGCATTTTACTGGCCAAGTTAAAATTTTTGTTAATTTTACTTAGTTAAGTTTACTAAATTCCATATATTGCTTAAAAATATGCGTAAAAAAAAAAAAAACTTGACAAAGAAAAATTAAGTGAATTTTACACTTTTTTTCAGTGTACATTCGCCATATTGTCATTATCTTGTGACCTACCAGTACCAGTTGTGTCCTCTCCTGTGGCCTCATGGGATAGTAAAGTGGCCATGATCTTTATAAATCAATATTTTCAAACTATGTAAGTTTACAAGACAGTAAGTAAAAGTATTAAATAACCAAATATTCGTACTGTCAGTTTAAGTCAAGTATACTTATGTGTAATTAAGTGTAATTTTATATATTAAGTATACTTACTTGTGTTTAGTTTAAAAGAAGTATACTAATAGAGCACTTGAATAAACGTTTTTGTAAGGGGAAGTATGACATTTCGGATCCAGCCATATCATTGGGTGAAGAACATCATGACATTTAATTTTTTTGACATGAATATCTCTGTTTCAGCTGCTTCTTCTTAATCAGATGAGGATTGTTAGGATCAGACTTTTTTTTTTTTTTTGCATTTCTGTCCGTTTCAGAGTCCTCCAGTACTTCCCATTCACCACTCTCAGGCAAAACCATCATGAACATCATGCTCATATTGTGAAGAGGGTCATGGGCAAGTATTACCACCATGTTAGAATCCTTTGAAAAGTTGACATTAGGTTGCAGTACATCTTGTGTTAAAGTCTAAAGGTTTAAAATGACCTGCACGGAGGGGTTCATATAGAAATCTATAACTCTGCAGCATTTAACAGCTCTTGTATAATGCCAATTGATGGTTATGCAATATGCAAAAGAGGATAGACTGTCGGAACAGACAGGGTGTGATGATGGCAGGGGTTCTAAGTCCATTTTTCGACATGCCATGTTCCTGGAAAGTAGAATAATAAACACTCCAATAGTCATTTATCATGTTGCGGCTGCAGTGCTTACGGCTCCTGGAGATAGAGAAGTCAGGGAGGAGATTCTGCCATACTGTTCTCTCAGGGAGAAAAAAAAAGCATGAAAAGACAGGAATAAACAGCAAAGTAGGTCAGTCCAGAAAACAGCTCTGAACAGTCAGAACACTGTATTATGGAATGAAGTAATTTTTTCTCAAAGTATTTGTTCACAAAGAACAGCCAGTCTGTATAGATGTACAAATCATTGTATTGCTTTGTGTTGCTTTGTTGTTTTCTTTGACCTTAATGTAGTTTCAAATTCAAGTTTTTTTATCCTGTAGAAACACAAAAAAAGAGAGATTTTTAAGTTTAAAAAAAGATGCCATGTCTTCTTGGACCACAGACAGACTTAAAACGGACCCAAAAATGAAAATTCTGTCATTACTCACCCTCATGTCATTCCAAACTCATAAGTCTTTCCGTTCATCTTTAAAACACAAATGAAGATGTTTTTGATGAAATTTGAGATTTTTCTGTCCCTCCATTGACAGCTGCACAACTACCTCTTACACGCTTCAAAAAGTTAATAAAAAGATAGTAAAACTAATCCATGTGAATTGAGCAGTTTAGTCCAATTTTTCAGAAGAGACTTGATCGCTTTATACGATGAGCAGGTTAAATTTAGTCTTTTTAGTCAAAGTGGTAGTTCCGTAGCTGTCAATGGAGGGACAGAAAGCTCTCAAATTTGAGATGAACAAAACTCTTACGGGTTTAGAATGACATGAGGTTGAGTAATTAATGACAGAATTTTCATTTTTGGGTGAACTAACCCTTTAAGTTATAATTCATTGATAAGTTTCGTTGAGTCAGTGAGGTGAACTCAAGAATCAGAACTCTTCAGTTTGTGAAAAAATCATTCAGACTGGTTTGTAAAACTAAATGAACTGATGGACTGAAAAGAGCCAACTCCAATGAATGATTCATTCATAAAATCAGACTCATGAACTCTCACACGCCAAGGAGAGCTAGGGCTGATGTCAAGATTTTCAGCCAATAACATTTTCATTGGTTACTCACACAAAACTATCGATAAGTCCCAAATGGCACCCTAAACAATTGATGTCTTCCTATGAGTTAGCATTTTCATGAAGTAATGCCTTTTTGACTGTCGAGTAGAAGGTCTGGACTCCATAGCAGCTTTCATTGGCCAAGGACCGCCTAGATGCCGTCTGACTGACATGCAAAGCAACCAATCAACAGTTAATTTTGTTCCGCGTCATGTTTAGAGGTGTAAAAATGTAATGTCGAGGTCCCTACAATTACAGAACGGTGTGCTCTTGGATGTATTTTAACCACAAACTTTACATTCTTCACATACTTTTGAAAACCCAGCATTTAGCTAGTCCTTTTATGAGCTCATTGCCACAGTTGTAAACACAAAGGTGTTCTTCTTTCATGAGGGGGTTTGGCATCACGGCATCTTTTTTTACAGGTGGACCATTAAAGAACAAGTCTCTCGGACATCCTTTAGAATTTAACCAATCAGATGACGACGAAATCCTGAAGTGTTTCCAGTTAAGTGTGCCATATGCATCAGACAGTCAGCCAATGGTCCGTGGGTCCGTCTGAGGCTGAGACTAGGTAGAAGTCTGCTGCGGATCTCTCTTCAGTGCGGGCTTAGCAAAAGTGTGCATTGAGGGCCATATTGACCACAAAGAATCTAAAATGCATATGAAATGTGCCATTTGGGTCAGGGCCTCGGAATATAGTACACATATCATATAAAACACTGGTATGCTACTTTTGTGTCATTTTAGAGCTTAAAGGGGGGGTAAGTGGTATTTCAAAAGTGTCTCGGGCCGAGTACCAAAACAAACTTATAGCCAATCAGCAGTAAGGGGCGTGTCTACTAATGACGGGGAGAAGAGAGCGCTCAGTGCACGTCATTATTCAAAAGACACGACACAAAGCAGACATTAGCCGAGCGACAACAGAAAGAGAGAGATGACAGATAAAAGACAAATGTGGAAGATGTCTGTGGAACAAAAGAAGGCTTACGATCAGGCAAGAAGTGGGACCCGTGTAAATATCGGATCAGCTTTCCAGTGCTGGAGAGAACTCAAGGAGCGAAGGCCGAGGTTTCTTTATTTCTTCTCGATAGGCGATTAACATTGATTTTGTTTTGTTTCACAGAACTAATATATGCTGGCTTTTGCTTGAATATGCTAATGTGTCATGTTTGCTTGCTTGTCCATTTGCGATCGTAATGTCGTTCACATCAGCGAGGATAATTACCCATTCATTTCCACACCGTATAAGCCTGGAACGTCTAAACCTCCTCCACTGTCTGTTTCAAGCGTCAGCTCCCAAAATGTGTCCGAAAAGTAAGAGAATATACTCCTAATATATGTTTGTTTCCTTTGGTTCCTCTTTTTGTGATCAATATAATCCTCTAGTCTTGTCATAATTGTAATATGTTCGTTAGTTGGACTGTCTTGCTGGTGCTATCGAGTTGTTCATGAGAACTGTGTTTGTGTTTTTGGGATGTAAGGGATGACTTTTTCACTGAACACTCGACCTGGATTACCATAGTAACACACATTGCTTTCACTTATTGATGACATCATACCCTCGATTTGAAATCAACATCGGTTACCAGAAAGAACTTACCTTTAATAGGCCCAGTGCCCCTTCACTTCATTTTATTAAATAAGGTGGCCAGAATCTTTAAAAATGCAGCTTTTATTTCTTTCAGTTTTGAATGACATGAGGTAAATAATAACTTTTAGAATTTTATTATCAAATAAAACTGAACTTAAAAAAGCGTCAAAGCCTAAGCCAGGGGTCTTCAAACTGGGACCCTCATGGTGCCGCAAGGGAGTGCTAGGGGGTCCGTGGAAAAGTTTTGAGAAAATCAGTGTGAAAAATGTTAAAAGAAATGAATAAAAATAAGATTAACTTAACGTAAGTAACATATTTAAATATATATATATATATATATATATATATATATATTTTTTTTTTTTTTTTTTTTTTTATATATATATAATATACAGGTGCTGGTCATATAATTAGAATATCATCAAAAAGTTGATTTATTTCACTAATTCCATTCAAAAAGTGAAACTTATATTATATTATATTCATTCATTACACACAGACTGATATTTTTAAATGCGTATTTCTTTTAATTTTGATGATTATAACTGACAACTAAGGAAAATCCCAAATTCAGTATCTCAGAAAATTTGAATATTACTTAAGACCAAAACAAAGAAAGGATTTTTAGAAATCTTGACCAACTGAAAAGTATGAACATGAAAAGTATGAGCATGTACAGCACTCAATACTTAGTTGGGGCTCCTTTTGCCTGATTTACTGCAGCAATTTGGTGTGGCATGGAGTTGATCAGTCTGTGGCACTGCTCAGGTGTTATGAGAGCCCAGGTTGCTCTGATAGTGGCCTTCAGCTCTTCTGTATTGTTGGGTCTGGCATATCGCACCTTCCTCTTCACAATACCGCATGTATTTTGTATGGGGTTCAGGTCAGGTGAGTTTGCTGGCCAATTAAGAACAGGGATTCCATGGTCCTTAAACCAGGTACTGGCTTCTTTGGCACTGTGTGCAGGTGCCAAGTCCTGTTGGAAAATGAAATCTGCATCTCCATAAAGTTGGTCAGCAGCAGGAAGCATGAAGTGCTCTAAAACTTCCTGGTATTTGGCTGCGTTGACCTTGGACCTCAGAAAACACAGTGGACCAACACCAGCAGATGACATGGCACCCCAAACCATCACTGACTGTGGAAACTTTACACTGGACCTCAAGCAACGTGGATTGTGTGCCTCTCCTCTCTTCCTCCAGACTCTGGGACCCTGATTTCCAAAGGAAATGCAAAATTTACTTTCATCAGAGAACATAACTTTGGACCACTTTTTTCCCTTTTTGTCTTTTGCCCAGGCGAGACGCTTCTGACGCTGTCTGTTTTTCAAGAGTGGCTTGACAGAAGGAATGCGACAGCTGAAACCCATGTCTTGCATACGTCTGTGCGTAGTGGTTCTTGAAGCACTGACTCCAGCTCCAGTCCACTCTTTGTGAATCTCCCACACATTTTTGAATGGGTTTTGTTTCACAATCCTCTCCAGGGTGCGGTTATCCCTATTTCTTGTACACTTTTTTCTAGCACATATTTTCCTTCCCTTCGCCTCTCTATTAATGTGCTTGGACACAGAGCTCTGTGAACAGCCAGCCTTTTCCTCTTGTCCTCCTTGTGCAAGGTGTCAATTGTCGTCTTTTGGACAACTGTCAAGTCAGCAGTCTTCCCCATGATTGTGTAGCCTACAGAACTAGACTGAGAGACCATTTAAAGCCTTTGCAGGTGTTTTGAGTTCATTAGCTGATTAGAGTTTGGCACCAGGGGTCTTCAATATTGAGCCTTTTCACAACAAAATTTTCTGAGATACTGAATTTGGGATTTTCCTTAATTGTCTGTTATAATCATCAAAATTAAAAGAAATAAACGTTTGAAATATATCAGTCTGTGTGTAATGAATGAATATAATATACAAGTTTCACTTTTTGAATGGAATTAGTGAAATAAATCAACTTTTTGATGATATTCTAATTATATGACCAGCACCTGTATATTGTTTAAAATAAATTGATTAAAATAAATAACCTTTGATTTATATTAAAAAAAGTAACTACATAAATAAAAACATCTGATTAAATAATAGAACATTTAAATATTAAAATAATATTTGATTTAACTAAATAAATAATTGTGATAAAACTTTATTTAAATACATTAAAAAACATTTGAATAAAGAATTTGATAAAAATAAATGATTGAATAAAACTAACATATTAAATTAATTGCATTAAACAGTATACAGTACTACAGTAAGTATAACAAAAATGGAATGATGTAATGTAATACAAACTAAATATTTATATTTTTCACAGTATTACATGAAATAGCTGCCTTTTAAATTTAGGATAGGGGTCCCCTAACAAGATGATGATCATGTTTAGAAGTCCGTGGCATCTAAAAGATCAAAAAGCCCTGGTCTAAGCCATAAATAATTTTCTATATTGATGCGTAACATTATTACTATTATTATTATTATTATATATTTTGACACTACAGCTAGGAAAATGTAGTTACATCATCAAATGGATTTATTTACATAATCATTGTAGTTTATCAACAATTTTTTGTGTTCACAACAAAATGCATGATCTCTAAAAGCAGATTATGAATCAAAAGACAAATAACTGCATTATGTAAAGAACAAAAACACACTAAGTGTGCAGTCAGACATCAAAGCTGACTGTGTGCCAGCACCTTCATTAATAACAGTTAGAGCTGCCTCAGGAAGGCTCGGTGATGAGCTCTTGTTTTAGCAGCCCGTCGATGGAGAAACAGCTGTTGAGTAGCGAGGGCAGGCAGGCAGGGGGTGGGCCTCAGCGGCTGGTCCAGATTCAGCCCTGATGGCTAATTAAAGGTTTGTGGCCATCAAAAGCGGCCCTACTTCCCTCTTCCTGGGAGCAGCCATGCATGGCGTGTGTGCCGTGCCAGCGGAGCAGTGAGGCAGGGGTCATCTCTGCCTCACAGCTGTGCGAGGCTGCCTCGCATGCTCGACGGGCACCCTGTCCGTATACCCGCTCTCTCGCTTCACCCGTCTGCTGCCGGGAAACGGCTGTCGTCTGCAACTGTCTAATCATATATTAATTACTCATGATCAGTCGGCTTTGATTTAATTTCAAGATGTGTGGCAGGCCCGGCTAATGTAATAATAAATGATATCCGGGCGGTTTAAGTGATCAAATTTTGGTGGATGAAATTGTTGCGTTTTTCTCCATCTTTACATTTTGGTAATGGTAATTTTTTGGCAGTACAGCCACTCAAAAATGCTGAATAAACTAGAAACGGATGAAGTCTTTATGTGGTGAATAAGCAATGTTGGATGTTGGTATTGGTCCAGACTGAAGTCCTGAGTCCTCAAAGTAATTAATTTGGGAAGCTATTCGCTTTTCAACACTTTCTGTTTACACAGCATTTTAGCAGAACAGTCTGTAAACTGAGTGGACAATACTTGAAGATGGATTCTAAGAGAAAAGGATCTGATCTGTTGCTCTGATTGGTTGAAGGTCTATCCAATTAAGTGCAGAGGCATTTTCTGTCCTGGTTCAGTTGAAACACGCCCCAGTAATCACAGCCCAATGGAGCAGTATCAGACTCATATTCTGACTAGAATCTGAGTGACGACATCAGGCTAGGTACAGTATGTTTAAACAGAAAATATATGGGAGAACACGATTTTCAGGGAAAATGTTAAGCCTACATTACCAGTGTCAATAACTTATTCAAGTTGGATACAATTAGGCTTGAGGTACACAAAAGCTGTTACATTCATAATACTCATTACAACTTGTTATTTGTGTGATTGAATGTGTAGACTAATTGTATTAATAAATGTGTCTTTATATGCACACATTTGACTTTATAAAGGTTAGATTTTATGCTGTGTTCCATTTACATTGGAGGAGCTAAGATAGATGCGTCAAGGCGAACCTTTTGGTATACAAACACATACAAAGTGGTATTTTGCACACATAATGCTGAAGTGTCATGTCCACAAATAGAGGTTGGACAGTACTGTGTGCGCCACTGAGTTTATTGATGAACAGACAAACAGAGAAACAGTTCTGTTTCACCATGGTTAATGTGCTGAGTAGTATTGGATTCAGAAGTGGGGTTGTTGTAGGTTGTTTCCCAGTCGCAACTCTGACTTGAGGGGACATTCCAGTTAAAAGTTCCTACCTGGAACTAGGAATTGGAAAGGACAAATGGAACATGCCAGTATTGGACATTTAAAGGTATAGGTCACCCAAAAATGAAAATTCTGTCATTAATTCCTCACCCTCATGTCGTTCCAAACCCGTAAGACTTTCGTTCATCTTCAAAACAGAAATGAAGATCTTTTTGATGAAATCTGACAGCTACACAATTACCACTTTGATGCTTCAAAAATTTCATAAAGAGATTGTAAAACTAATCCATATGGTAGCAATGGTTTATTCCATTTTCTGAATGGACACGATCACTTTATATGATGAACAGATTGAATTTAGTCTTTTATTCACATAAACATTCATTAACTCAGACAGTAGTTGTGGTACACCAACAGAAGCTCAATGTTTGCTTGACGTGCAAGAACCAATGAGGTTCATTCTCGTGTTACGCAGCATGTTTGAGCTTACGCAAGAACCAATGAGGTTTGTTTTCCCACGTCAAGCAGGTTCAGTTGAGCTTCTGTTTATATTTGCTGATCAGTGTTTAAATGTGAAAGTCTAAATTAAATCTGTTCATCATTTAAAGTGATTGAGTCTCTTCAGAAAATTCATATGGATTAGCTGTACGATTTCTTTATGAACTTTTTAAAGCACCAAAGTGTCAGTTGCGTAGCTGTCCATAGAAAAGAAAGCTCTCAGATTTAAATCAAATATCTTAATTTGTGTTCCGAAGATGAGCGAAAGTCTTACGGGTTTGTAATAACATGAGGGTGTGGAATTAATGACAGAATTGTAATTTTTGGTTGAACTAACCCTTTAAACCTTCGTTTTGCAATTTTGATTATTTCTGTTTTGGGTCAGTATGACCCCAGACAGAACTTAAAATAAAATAAAGTTTTCATATGAAAAATGTATTGCGTTCATTCATATTAATATTTCCGTTTCTGTCAGGATTTCGGTGTGATCGACTGCACTTATTGTTTGTTTACCTTCTGTGTTCCACATGTGCACTCTATGTCTCCTCCCTCCTCGTTATCCCTGATTGTTTTCCACTGCTGTCTTGTGTTCGTCTCTCTATTTAATGTCCTGATGTTCTGTGTTCATTGCGCGTTCGTTGTTTTCTCCCGGGTGATCGCTGCCGTGTGTTGTCCGGCTCTTGTTGGTCTTGATCGTGTTTATTTTTGTTATTCACCTTTTGTTTTGCCTCCAGGACTTTGCTGAGACTGTGTTTGCCTCGGTCCGTTTCTCCTCTCACCTGCACTGTTTGTATATCTCAGTGGGTCTCTCTCTCTCCAGTGGATTATCTCTGTGGAACTTTGGACTTATCTGTCAGCGTGTCTCGCCTTTAGACTGGAGCTGGCTTCTTCATCTTCTCTCGGTACTGTGTATCCTGTGAACTATTGTCTCTTTTTCTATGTTGCTCATCGGTATGTCTTGTCTTTAGACTGGAGCCGGTTGAACGTTCATTGTGTTCCAGAGAACACCGCATATCTGAGAGTTCTACCGCTGATCTGTGGACTGTGGAGGACTGTACCGTGTGACTGTTTACCCTGAGAAGCGGATGGGAATTACTTCTAAGCTCTCTGCTGTCTGTTTTCATCAGTTAATAAACTTGTTTTACTTGCATCAGATTCCTCAGTCTCGTTCCTCACAGGACGAACGCGCCAAAGAATGGAGTCTGTAAGTCAGGCGAGCGGAGAGTCTGTTCAGGCGGTCTTGGCCCAGCAAGGAGCACGATTGGATCAGCACTCCTCCTTACTCACAGATGCTTCCCATGATTTTCAAATACTATCTGGTCGACTAACTGAGATCCACAACAGGTTGGAGCAGGTGGCACAGGTTGTTGGAGAGAGAGAGGGTTCCACTCCATTAGCTGAGATTCCGAGCGGATCCGAACGTGAGCCTCAGGCAGTTAATCCTCCTAATTACGACGGAGACGCCAAGACCTGCAGAGCTTTTCTGTCACAGTGCTCCCTAGTCTTTGCGCTCCAGCCTCGGAGGTATGCCGCCGAGGTGTCGAAGGTAGCATATCTTCTCACTCTTCTCACGGGCAGAGTGCGAGACTGGGGAATGGCAGTCTGGGAGGCACAGGAACCTTGTTGTTCATCATTTGAGTCTCTTCGTTCTGAGATGATCAGGCTTTTTGACCGGACAGTGCAAGGTGATTTAGCTGCGGCCGAATTGACCCATCTCACCCAGGACAGATCTTCTGTCACAGATTACGCTATTGAGTTTCGGACCCTTGCCGTTTCCAGCGGGTGGAACGATGCAGCCCAGAAAGCTCAGTTCTTGAGAGGACTCAACGAGAACATACAGGATGAGATTGCGTCTCATGATCTTCCCGTCTCTCTGGGAGCAGCTATCGATCTGGCTCTCCGAGTCGAGGCTCGTCACAGACAGCGGAGGGTTCGTCGCTCGGTTCAACATCTTTTCCTCGATCCTTCGCTGCGTGCGAATGACAACACCTCTACACCATCTTCCTTCTCGGGAGAGCCTATGCAACTGGGTCGGCTCCGGCTTACCGCTGAGGAGAGACAACACCGACTCGTCAACAGCCTTTGTTTGTACTGTGGTAAACCGGGGCATAAGGCTCTAACCTGCCCGGTAAAAGGGTACGCCCGCCGGTAGTTCCGGGAGTATCGGTGGGCGTGTCTCAGATCAGTTCTTCTCTCGGATCTCGTACCTTACTGGCTGTCTCCATCTACTTCGATAACCATGTGTTTCACTCACAGGCTCTGCTGGATTCCGGTGCCGAGGCGAGTTTTATGGACGTGTCTTTAGCCAAGTCTTGGGGCATTCCTGCTGTGCCCCTTACTGATAAATTATCTGCTTTTACGTTGAAGGGTCAACACATGGCAGAGATCAGTCACTGCACTCCCTCTGTAAGTCTTTTTGTTTCTGGCAATCATCGTGAGGATGTCAAATTTTTTTTGTTACATTCTTCCCAGTCACCCATCATTTTAGGACACGACTGGTTGACTAGGCATAATCCTCACGTTGATTGGCAGAATAGTGTTGTATTGTCATGGTCACCGTCTTGTCATGTCTCTCGTCTTGGTCCTGCTCCTCCTGGTTCTGTTTGTCCTGTTTTACAGGTTCCTGCGGTCGATGTCTCAGGAGTTCCGGCGGAGTATTCTGATCTACATCGGGTGTTCAGTAAAGCTCGAGCTACGTCCCTGCCTCCTCACCGGTCGTATGATTGTGCTATCGATCTCCTCTCAGGTACTTTTCCGCCGAGGGGTCGCGTTTTTTCCCTTTCTGGTCCTGAAAGAGAGGCTATGGATAAATACATTAACGAAGCTCTTGCCGCCGGTCTCATTCGCCGCTCCACCTCCCCCGCTGGGGCAGGTTTTTTCTTTGTTAAGAAGAAAGACGGCTCCCTCCGTCCGTGTATTGATTACAGAGGGTTAAACGACATTACTGTTAAAAATAAATATCCCTTACCATTAATGTCGACCGCCTTCGAATTATTACAGGGAGCTTGTGTCTTCACCAAGTTAGATCTGCGCAATGCTTATCACTTGGTTCGCATAAGGGAGGGCGATGAGTGGAAGACAGCGTTTAATACCCCTTCGGGACACTGGGAATACTCCGTTTTACCGTTCGGTCTCGCGAACGCACCAGCTGTCTTCCAGACTATGGTAAATGAAGTGTTGGGAGACATGATTAACAAGTTTGTCTTTGTGTATCTAGATGACATTCTCATCTTCTCCCCTTCTATGCAGATACACACCCAGCAGGTTCGCCTAGTCTTACAACGGTTATTGGAGAATCAGTTATTTGTCAAGGCGGAGAAGTGCGAGTTCCACAAGGTGTCGGTTTCGTTCTTGGGTTTTGTTATCGCCGCTGGGGAGATTCGTCCCGATCCCGCTAAGATCAAAGCAGTCGCTGATTGGCCAGTACCCGACACACGTAAGGAGTTACAGCGATTTCTGGGTTTCGCCAATTTTTACCGGCGTTTTATCAGAAATTTCGGTCAGATTGCAAGACCCCTTACTACTCTTACTTCCACTAAAGTAGGTTTCCGTTGGAATAACGAAGCTCAGAAAGCCTTTGATGAATTAAGGTCCCGTTTCATCTCTGCGCCTGTTCTTTCTTTTCCTGATCCGGCTTACCAATTTATAGTGGAGGTAGATGCCTCTGATGTCGGGGTAGGCGCCGTTTTGTCTCAGCGGTCCCCCATTGACGGGAAAGTGCATCCGTGCGCTTTTTTTTCTCACCGGTTAAACCCAGCTGAACGTAATTACGACATAGGTAACCGGGAGCTGCTGGCGGTTAGACTCGCCTTGGGTGAATGGCGCCACTGGTTAGAAGGAGCCTCGGAGCCCTTTCTGGTCTGGACGGACCACAAGAATCTAGAATACATCCGTTCAGCCAGGAGGTTAACATCCAGACAGGCTCGCTGGGCGCTCTTCTTTGATCGTTTTAACTTCACCCTCTCGTACCGGCCGGGCTCTAAGAACGTTAAACCTGACGCTCTCTCCCGTCTGTTCGGTGGCACAGAGTCTGAGCGGTCCGAGACCATCATCCCGGAGGGGAGGGTGGTTGGGGCTCTCGTCTGGGGCATCGAACAGCGGGTGAGAGAGGCCGGTCGAGGGGTGGAGGTTCCTGAGGGGTGCCCGGTGGGTCGTCTGTGGGTTCCCGAGGCGGTGCGCTCCGATGTCGTCCGGTGGTGTCATGAGTCCAGGTTTGTCGGCCATCCCGGGGTTCGGAGAACGTTGGCAACCGTCCGTCAACGTTTTTGGTGGCCCTCTATGGGTTCGGATGTCAGACAGTTTGTGTTAGCCTGTCAGGTTTGTGCTCGTAATAAAGCCTCTCATCAACCATCCGTTGGTCTGCTTAAACCTTTGCCCGTGCCCTCCCGCCCCTGGTCTCATATAGCCCTTGATTTTGTCACCGGCTTACCGGCGTCTGATGGTAACACTGTTATATTGACTGTGGTGGATCGCTTCTCTAAAGCAGTTCATTTCATTCCCCTGCCCAAACTTCCTTCTGCAAAAGAGATGGCTCAGGTTCTGATTAACCATGTTTTTCGTTTACACGGTCTTCCGACTGACGTGGTTTCAGATAGGGGTCCTCAGTTCATCTCGCGTTTCTGGCAGGAGTTTTGTAGACAGATCGGCGCTACTGCCAGCTTGTCTTCTGGTTATCACCCGCAGACCAATGGACAATGTGAACGGGCTAATCAGGATCTCGGTCGTACGCTCCGCTGTCTGTCGTCTCGTAATCCGAACTCCTGGTGCCAACAGCTACCCTGGGTCGAGTATTCTCACAACTCACTTCCCGTTTCCTCTACCAATCTCTCTCCGTTTGAATCTTCTATTGGGTTTCAACCTCCTCTGTTCCCTTCACAAGAACCCGATGCAGCGGTTCCGTCTGCTCTAGCTTTTGTCCAAAGGTGCAAACGCACCTGGAGGAGAGCTAGAACACTCTTATTACAAAGTTCCAGACGAAACAAAGCTGCGGCTGACCGCCACCGGCGACCTCCTCCCCGTTACATTTGTGGACAAAAGGTTTGGCTTTCTTCCAAGGATCTGCCTCTCCGTGAGTCATCTCGTAAGCTGGCTCCGCGATTCATTGGGCCATTCAGTATTGTCAAGGTCGTCAGTCCAGTGGCAGTTAAGCTTAAGTTATCTCCTTCTCTTGGTCGGGTTCACCCTGTTTTTCATGTATCCAGGGTTAAACCAGTGATTTTTGCCCACAATAATTCCCCCGTCTCTGCCCCTAAGCCCCCTGCCCCGCAACTAGTGGATGGTGCTCCTGCCTATTCGGTCAGGAGGTTACTAGATGTTCACCGCAGGGGCAGAGGTTATCAGTATCTCGTGGACTGGGAGGGATACGGTCCGGAGGAGAGGTGTTGGGTACCGGCTCGGGACATTCTGGACCCCGGTTTGATCGAGGATCTCCGTCGTCGACAAGGTGAGCTCCTCCCGGGTCCGTCCAGTGCCGGCCCTGGGGGGGGAGGTACTGTCAGGATTTCGGTGTGATCGACTGCACTTATTGTTTGTTTACCTTCTGTGTTCCACATGTGCACTCTATGTCTCCTCCCTCCTCGTTATCCCTGATTGTTTTCCACTGCTGTCTTGTGTTCGTCTCTCTATTTAATGTCCTGATGTTCTGTGTTCATTGCGCGTTCGTTGTTTTCTCCCGGGTGATCGCTGCCGTGTGTTGTCCGGCTCTTGTTGGTCTTGATCGTGTTTATTTTTGTTATTCACCTTTTGTTTTGCCTCCAGGACTTTGCTGAGACTGTGTTTGCCTCGGTCCGTTTCTCCTCTCACCTGCACTGTTTGTATATCTCAGTGGGTCTCTCTCTCTCCAGTGGATTATCTCTGTGGAACTTTGGACTTATCTGTCAGCGTGTCTCGCCTTTAGACTGGAGCTGGCTTCTTCATCTTCTCTCGGTACTGTGTATCCTGTGAACTATTGTCTCTTTTTCTATGTTGCTCATCGGTATGTCTTGTCTTTAGACTGGAGCCGGTTGAACGTTCATTGTGTTCCAGAGAACACCGCATATCTGAGAGTTCTACCGCTGATCTGTGGACTGTGGAGGACTGTACCGTGTGACTGTTTACCCTGAGAAGCGGATGGGAATTACTTCTAAGCTCTCTGCTGTCTGTTTTCATCAGTTAATAAACTTGTTTTACTTGCATCAGATTCCTCAGTCTCGTTCCTCACAGTTTCTTGCTGCCCATCTTGACCAGGACTCCCTGTATCTCAATGGCACCTACTTTGTTAAATGAATAAAAATTAAATTAAATATTTGACTTCCCAAACAAAAATAATATAATTTAAATTAGTAGATGTCACAAATGTTTTTTGCACTTGGCTTGGGACCCTGACCGGAACATGAGGATAAACTTTACTAACACATTCTAACTTAATTCAAGATATATTCTGTGAAAACAAGTCTTATAATCTCGCTTTTCAAGTACTTTTATTTTACTTTAAAGCTGCAGTCTGTAACTTTATTTTTGGTTAAAAATGATCCAAACATTTTTTTTGAGCACATAACTAGCCAGTGTTCAAAACTATCTCCTTACCTTAGCCCGATTCACAACGGTAAGCTTATAATAATGTGTTATAATTTGAGTGGTATACTGGTGGTATACTGCTTTCCGCAGGAAATTGGAGCATGTCTTTGCGTTATAACGTCACGTCTGTATACATAAATAAGGAGTCCAGCTCACATGTGAGTATGCTGCAGGTGGCTTTTACTCACAGAAGCTGGAATAATTAAACTTATCATTTTGATGGCGGAAGGTATTCGAGAAAGGTCCAAACGACAATTATCAGTGTCAACTGGAGATTCACCCGTAGCCAAAAGCAAAAGATTAGACTGTACGGAAATTAAAATCTACAGGTAATGCTAATACACACTAAATACACGTAGTCACGCAATGCTGGTGTTGAACAAAGTATAACAATAATAATAATAATTTGCACGGTTTGATGTGATATGAGCTAAGCGATCGTTAGATTTAATCACCGTTGGAAGCGCAATTTATTGTAATGCTTTTTTTTCTCAGTTGGTCAGAACAAAAGTGGCAGACATTTTTCTTTCTTGTTCAGAGGACATTTTCCGGTGAAACATTATTTTGGTAATACTTACAAGAAGTAGAATCTGTGATTCCAAAGTACAGTGTCCACACCATTGTGGTGACTGGCAGCCACACAAACTCCTAAAAACATTAGATTCATCCACGCTGAGGAGCCGATGCACAACCCACGTAAAGATGATAATTCCACAAATAACTGCAATTGCAGGTTTCAAACAGAGATGGTGACAAAGAGGCAAAACTTACAAACTGCAACTTTAAGGAAGATTAAATATTTTATGATAAAATACCATACACAATTCTGATTTTGACAGTGTATCCATGCCTTAATGTTTCCCACGGCAAGTTAAGATGAAAATTTGCATTGAAGCTGGTGCAAAGTGCAATTGGGCAATATGGACGTGACAGGAAACTGTGATCTCTGAATGTACACACTATGACCTGACTAATTTCATGCTCACAGTGGGATTAAAAACGCGAACAGCTGGCATTATTCCAGTTAAAAATGTCTGACACCTACAGAGGCTGCTTGGGGCAGTCAGATGGTGCCAATCAGTTCTCTGAAACGGGCCAGTCTTCGTGTGAACTGAGTGACAGATGATGGAACTGTCAGAGAAGGGAAACAACAAACTGAATTCACCCTCTCAATGTTTGGGAACTAATGTATTATTCATCTGAAACACTGACAGTCAGAAGTTAGGTGATGGTTGAAAGCAGGAGTTGTTTACTCAGCCTCAATATAATTTGATTAGATTGTTTTTCCTGTGGACATTTTTAAGGAATCTTGTTTTTAAAATATTCTTCTTTGGTATTTCATGGTCTAAGAACAGCATACAAATTTGAAATGGCATTAGGGTGAGTAAATAATTACATACTTTTTGTTTTTGTGTGAACTATCCCTTTAAGGCTTGTCGACCTGACGCAGCATTGGAGACTTCTGGAGCCCATCTCTGCTTAGCTCATTATAAAGTCTTTCTCTGCCCAAATGAATGACTAATGCATTGATAACATGCGGGCTAATGCTTGAATGTGGCAGGCGTGCTGTCACTGCAACTTGTCAGAGGACGTAATTGGACTTTCATAAACAGTGAAAGCTTTTGGGAGAGAGATGGCAGCGGGCAGCACTCTCTGATCACTGATCAGTTTGCTCTTATTGTCCATCTGATGGATGGCTTCTTTACTCCAGCTCAGGCCATAATGGAGCATTTGTGTCTCTTAAGACCTAATGGGCTATTATGGGATTAACTGCTGGTAGATCCTTTTTTTTATACGTATCTCTGTTAGCCTCTCTCCTTCTATTTTTCTTTCTCAATTCATCTTTTTCTATTTAAAGCTTCTGTATGTGGTTTTTGGATGTTAAAGGAAAAGTATATATTTTGCTTGAAGGCCATTCCAACACGTTCTCACTCCTATTCGTCACATATTGATGCTTGTTCAATTCCCTTCCCTTCACTTTAACGCACAGGGTACCCCTTTAGCATCATTTTTTTCCGGCGCGGAGGGTACTCCTTTGATTTCAATGAGAAACCTTTGGCGTCATACACAGACGCGTTGGGTATGGTTATTGTCATGATGAAACTATATATTGGGTTATGATTTTGCCATTATGACAACATTTACATTTAGTCATTTAGCAGACGCTTTTATCCAAAGCAACTTACAAATGAGAGCAATAGAAGCAACTAGAACAGTCAAGGGCAACAGTATGCAAGTGCTGTAACAAGTCTCTATTGATAAGTCTCTAATGATAAGTGCTATTCTTGATTGGTCAGGTGCTGCTGGAAGAGATGTGTCTTTAGATGTTTTTTGAAAATGGCTACAGACTCGGCCGCACGAATTGAGATAGGCAGGTCATTCCACCAAGTGGGGGTGGTCCAGGAAAAGGTCCGTGAGAGCGATTTCATGCCTCTCTGGAATGGCACCACAAGGCGTTGTTCACTGGAAGAACGTAAGCTCCTAGAGGGTGTGTAAGTCTGAACAAGCGAGTTTAGGTATATTGGTGCAGAGCCAGTGGTTGCTTTGAAGGTGAGCACCAGTGTCTTGAATTTGATGCGAGCGGCTATTGGCAGCCAGTGGAGACTGATGAAGAGAGGCGTGATGTGCGCTCTCTTCGGCACGTTAAAGACCACCCTCGCCGCTGCATTCTGGATCAGTTGTAAGGGTTTGATAGTGCATGCTGGAAGGCCCGCTAGAAGAGCATTACAGTAGTCCAGTCTGGAGAGAACAAGAGCTTGTATCAGGAGTTGTGCAGCCTGCTCTGATAGGAAGGGTCTAATCTTCCTAATGTTGGATAATGCAAATATGCAGGACCAGTTGCAGTAATGTGGTCAGTGAATTTTAGCTGATCATCAATCACAACTCCAAGGTTCCATCAATCACAACTCCAAGGAGAGTGATTCTAAATTTAATCAGCCAGCATGCTTTTATTTACATCTTTTTATTTGTTTTATTTACGCTATTTAGAAACGTTTGAACACGTAACCCAACCCCATCCCATCCCTAAACCTACCCATTTGTGTATTATAAAAAACAGGATATAACAGGCAGATACGACTGTAGCCACAATTTATTCAAAAAGTACAAATATTCCAAGTGCTCCGAGGCCAAACGAAAATCCCCAAAAGCGATCAGCGTCTCCATCCACCGAAGATCATGAACACATTTCAAAAATTGCCGCCCGAAGAAACGTTACGTCAGCTTTGATAGTGGAATTGTATTGGCTGTCGTATGTCTCGTGACCAATTGCGTCATCACGTCAGCTTTGATTGTAAAATGCCATTGGCTCTCGTGTCTCGTGACCGATCGCGTCATGCTAAAGAGTCGGGTGTATCATTTGAATGAGATATGACTGAGTGGAGTGTGTGTGTTCACGGAGCGGCGGGATCATCATTTCAGTAATTAAAACATTAAGATCAACTCTGTTCTTCACATAAAGATATCGTATGACTTCAGAAGACTTGGAATGCAACATGAGTTAATACTTTTATACTGTTTTTGCAATAAATACCTTTGACTGTACTTTTATTTGCCTGTTACGTGTTTTATATTGTTGAGAAGTGGGTAGGTTTAGGGTAGGAGTTGGGTTAGTTGCTTCAAAATATACAAGTAGCCTATAAATATTATTCCTTTATATTTCCTTTAATATTCCTTTACAAATGCAAAGAATTAAATGCGTCTTGATCTGACGCATTGGGCAAACAACTGAAATCAAATGAAGTCGGAAAACGATGCTAAAGTGGTACCCTGTGTGTTAAAAAATTACGAAGAGGGGTCCTGACCAAGCGTCAATATGTGACGAATAGGGGTGAGACCGTGTTAGCCACTCAACATGTAAATATCGAATCATCCAATCATATGACAGCAACTCAATGTATTTAGTCATGTAGATATGGTCCAGACGATCTGGTGAAGTTCAAACTGAGCAAACTTCTTTTGTTGTTTGATTAACATTAAAAACACAAACAGCAGGAATATTAGGCTGCTGTCACTTTAAGACATAATGTATTGGGATGGATTTCCCGAAACCTTTTTAACAGTACGTCATTCTTAAGTTATACCTTAAGGTGTATCTTAACATTAATACGTGTTTCCCGAAATGATCTTAGTTAAGAATATCTTCTGTAAGTCATTCGTTCGTAAGGTTGGTCTGGACCACTCTTAGCTATATACCTTATCACTATCGACTGTTCATTCCGATAGTGGCCACCACTGTTTCATTACATCTCAGTCTATACGAATATAATTCTGCTAATTGAAGTGTTTTCATGCAAATAACACAATTATCATTACAATGATGGTTGTTAGCTTTTTAATTATATTATCCAAAAGGTAGGCTATATCAGCTGGCAAACCATTATGGAGTTTATTTAAAGGGAATGATTATGGAGGGGAGTTTGGTCAAACTATGGCAGCGATACAGCGAATAGTTGTGCTAAATCAAAGACGTCGCCGTCCGCGGAGCCATTTAGGCCCAATCCCAATTCTATTTTATATCCCTTAGCCCTGCCCTACCCATTCCCCTTGCCCCTTGAAACAGAGTGGCAAGGCGTAGTGGTGAAAATATTCCTCTAAGAAATGGGACACCACTACTATACCATTACACGCCATCACACATCATAATATGTCATCATACCCCATTTTCTTTTATTAGTGTCCTGTGACATTTAACCAGTATGAACAGCAATTAAGTGCATAGGCTATATCTAACAGAAATCAGGCGTGAGCACGTTTAACAGATTACTCACTCCCAGCAGAGTTTTGCACTGTATTTGGACTTAATAAAATGGCGCTCATTTTAATTTCAAAAACATATGAGCCACAGTTTACTAAGATGATACAGAATGATACAGAACATACAAGACTAGGGAAGCCGCTTTTCTATCGGGCCAAACTGTTCCTCTTCGAGGGAACTCGCACTGCGCCATCGTGTGATGACACGCCCTCAGCGTTACGCATCTGAAATATGAATGAAATCAAGCCAATCTGATTGGTGGTGCGTCATGACGTAGTAGATGACGGCATACCCGGAAGATACAAAGGGACACCGATGCAAACACACGGCAGCTTTTCGCTCTTCAGCTTAAGCGCTCTGTGTCTTTGTATCTGTCTATTTGGTGTTGTTTGTCTACCAACGATTGAATATAGAGATGGCTCAGTTCAAGAGATGTGTGCATCCGTGTCCGCGTTTCATTTCGGGCACGGACACATATCTAATGTGTGTGCAATGCCTGGGCGTGCAGCACGCTAGGCGATAAGCTGCCGCTCAGGGTGTTGCGCTCACGGCTGGCTGTGTTCGATGAAACAGGCCAAGCCCGCGAGCCCAAGGGATACACATTGAATGGCCACAGGAAGAGCCCGAAATCCAGCCGCCCAGTAAGCTGGATGAAAGGTTCTTCAAGTGCAGGTCTCAACCTCCACGCCGGGGCCTGCCATTTTTCCAGGATCTGCACAATGAGTTGTGTAGATCCTGGGAAAAACCCTACTCAGCCAGACTTTCCACCGTCCTTCAGGCGAAGAAGGCTACCACAAAGCGGTCCTAGCTGCGGCTGGAGCTGTCCCCCCGGGGTGGAGCAACCGAGGTCGTTTTCCCCCCGGAGCTCTCGGGAAATCAGTGCTGTGATCCTGCCGTCTATGACGCTTCAGGCCTCACTGGTTTCCCACACGCGCTCACTGCCTTTGTTGCCTCCGGAAGGACTTGCGACCGGCCAGCGAGCGTGTGCACCCATAGAGCTCCGTTCTCGGCTTCTCCCTGCTGGTCAGCCGCTTCAGGGGGTCGAGAACGAGTCTCATTTAACACCCGAGACCAGCCAAGAGGCTGGTTCCCTTAGTAGATTATCTCGGCGCGTGGTCTTGCCTTCCCAGTGTGTCTACTTGGGTCCTGCGGACTGTAGAACGGGGTTACAGGCTTCAGTTTGGTTCCCCTCCCCCGAAGTTTCAGGGAGTGGTCTACAAGGGTCTCAGGAACTTTTACCCAGACGTCCGCGGCCACCATGTCCTGATACGTTCGGACAACACCTCAGTTGTCGCGTATCTCAACCACCAGGGGGGTTTGAGGTCGCGCCCTCTATGCAGACTGGCGCATCAAATCCTCCTGTGGTCCCAGGGGAAATTTTCATCTCTCAGAGCGATGTATATCCCCGGGGACCAGAATCAGGGAGCAGACGTCCTGTCGAGGCAGGGGCTGAGGCCCGGGGAATGGCGGCTCCACCCAGAGATGATGGAGACCATGTGCGAGAGAGTCGGCCCAGTGGAAGTGGACCTGTTCGCGTCTCGAGAGACGTCCCACTGTCCACTGTTGTTCTCTCTCAGGGATTCAGCCCCGTTAGGGCTGGACGCCATGGTGCAGACGTGGCCGAGGCTACGTCTGTATGCTTTTCCCCCGATCGCTCTGCTCCCGGGAGTTCTGGAGCGGGTCCGCCGGGAGGGCATCAGCCTGCTCTTAGTAGCACCCCGGTGGCCCACTTGAGCATGGTTCTTTGGCCTCTGGTTGTACAGTTCCTCCGTGGGGCCCAGAGGATGAGGCCGGCGGCTCATTCCAGAGTCCCAACCTGGTGGTGGTACTTGAAGGGCTGGCCGAGGCCCCCTTCGAGCCACTGGAGCAGGCTGAGCCAAAGAACCTGACCCTCAAGGTGGCCTTTCTCCTTGCCATTACCTCTCTCAAGAGGGTGGGAGATCTCCAGGCCTTGGCAGTTACGCCAACTTGCCTGGAGTTTGCCCCTGGCGGAGTTAAGGCCATCTTGCACCCTAAACCGGGGTATATACCCAAGGTGCCATCTCAGGTGGCTCGGTCTTTGGTTCTTCAGGCTTTCCATCCTCCTCCTCACCTGACGGCGGAAGAGGGGAGACTTCACCTGCTCTGTCCTGTCAGAGCACTTAAGATCTATCTGGAGAAGTCTTCCCAATGGAGAAGGTCAGACCAATTGTTAGTGTGCTATGGCTCACCCAAGAGAGGGCTGCCTGCGTCTACTCAGACGATCAGCAACTGGATCGTCCAGGCTATAGCCACAGCTTATTGGGTGCGCAATCTGCCTTCACCCATGGCTGTGAGGGCTCATTCCACCAGGAGCATGGCTTCCTCGGTGGCCCTCCTCTCTGGTGCCTCGCTTCAAGAGGTTTGCGAGGCGGCCGGGTGGGCCACCCCGCACACCTTCATTCGTTTCTATAGTCTGCACCTCCCGGTGACGCCTGGTGCTATAGTGCTTGCGTCCTAATTGTGCCTGGTCTCCAGCTTCACACCAGGACGTGGGTGATGTCGGTGTGGCATAGTGGGTATTAACGTTCCCAAAGTGTCATCACACGATGACGCAGTGCGAGTTCCCTCGAAGGGGAACTTCTCGGGTTATGTATATAACCCTTGTTCCCCGAGAAGGGAACGAGACACTGCGTCTCGTCGCCACACCCATCACGGTCAGAGCGCTCGCTTCATCACGGAAAAGCTGCCGTGTGTTTGCATCGGCGTCCCTTTGTATCTTCTGGGTATGCCTTCATCTACTACGTCATGACGCACCACCAATCAAATTGGCTTGATTTCATTCATACTTCAGATGTGTAACGCTGAGGGCGTTCCCAAAGTGTCATCACACGATGACGCAGTGTCTCGTTCCCTTCTCGGGGAACAAGGGTTATATACATAACCCGAGACGTTCTCTTTGTTTATTAATCATTCCATTCCGTGCTGATCCGAGCCGGCCGGTACGGATATGGTTTCGTTTTCTACTGTGGTGCTGCGATAATGTTCATTTGTCAAGTCAGTCGTTGCCTTGATAATGCAAGAGTTTACAGACGATATGTGATGTAAATATTGACTGCGTTATGAAGGATGACCAGATATATATTTTTTTAACTATTATTAATATGTGTTCACATAACTCAAATAGTGCGTTTAGCAAGCTACGGAGAAACTGTCAGCCAGGCGACACACGAGTGATCGATCCCGGGTGGCAACATACACACATTCTAGCAGCACGGTAGTCGGTGGAGGGAAACTCCTCATACCCCTTCATTCGAAAAATCTTGGTCTGAGTATTTTAGACCTGAAAAATCAGGTCTGAAAAATGTATACCCCTACCACTTCAACCAAAAGAGAATAGAAACACCCCTACCCCTTCACATGAAAGGGAAGGGCTAAGGGGTAGAAATGGGATTGGGCCTACGTGTATGTGCACTATTTCATCCATTAAAACTTTAGTCCCCTGGCTACCATGTCAGAATCTGCCATTCGAAATGAATTTCGTCTGCCACGGCAGCAAATTCAGCAGCTTTTAGATCTTGTTGGTCTGACTTTGTCAAGAAAAATCCGACAAAGCTCAGCCCCGAAAATTCAGCTGCTGCCGCTATCCTCTTTCTTTCTTTTTTCTCCACTATAGTTGGCCTAGCTGTTTATTATGTTTCGCGAGTTGCGCCTTTATTGAGTAGGTCATCCAATAACAGAAATTAGTGATTTATACACCAATAATGTGATGAAGGCAATTAACCCTGCTTGTGGAGTAAATGAAGACTATGGAAAAATATATTATGATAATATAAATGGCATACTGCCAGTTAGTAGGTTGATTCATAATACGTTTGGGCATGAGAGGTTGCGGGTTCGCACAATCATTTCAAATTTATATGAAATATCAACAGTTGGATTTAGTTTGCAATTTGGATTATATTTATAAGATCTCACGAGTCCTGATAAATGCAATTTCAAATATTTCAATAATAAAGTGCTTTTATTATAAAGAAAATCTTTCTCACATAACGCAGCCCCTGCATAGAGTGAATAATCAATTTTTGAGCCATTGATAAACCAAATCAGCACCACCACCACGGACAGCACCTGCTAACGTCGCACTTAAGAAGGTATACCTTAAGCAACCTCCTAAGATATAGTTTGGGGAATACGCCTAGAAATGGTATACCTTTAGTTAAGTTATACCTTTAGAGTCTTTGTAGCACACTAAGAGACAACGATATCGGGAAATGCAGCCCAGATCTAATGCTCACCAAGACAGGCATGTTGACATCATTTTTGTGTGGTACCGTATCAGTTATCAGGCAATTTTTCTTGACTTATATTGCAAGCATTGCATTTTTTTAAATTTAGATTATCTTTAGTGTCATCTATTTAAAGTTAACAATTAATAACACTTTATAATATTAATAATATACTAATACTGTATGTAATCCTTATATGACTATTCATCAATATTGTGATGGCTCGATTTTAACTAATAGTTTTATTTTGTGTGTATTAAAAAAAAAAATATATATATATATATATATAATTTAAATATGAGTGATTTAACGATTAACAACATAACTTCATCTTTGTGCCCAACATAACTTTAGCTCAACCAGTGGTGTGATTTTAAGAGCTACTAGTCACCACTAGAGGCACAGAAACATCGCACAGCAGGTTTAAACACAATACAAGACAACATTCATGATGCTTCTTTTGGGATCTGACCTCCAAAAAGACACAGAATAGGCAGTTTTTGTCTCGACTGATATTGACCAATTGTTCTAATGTACTGAAGAAAGCCACACATGAATCCAAGTTTAGCTCCTCTGTTCTTCAGTTCAACTGTACACCAGCGCTTACGGCCTTGTTACTTGTTCATTTGTGAATACAGTGCTTGTGTGATTTGCTGAATAGGGACATTACATTTGTGTCACAGATCAGCAGACTGAACAATGAGATCACTCTTATGTCTGAAAGTTCAATCATGTGCCTTTGAGTGCAGATGAAAAAGAGAGTGAATTGAGCGAATGAGCTTTCAATCTGCCCAAAATGAAATTTTGCTGTTGAAATGTTTACAGCCTTTGCGATTGACTTGGTGCGCTCTCAAAGTTTGGAGATTGCGACTGGTGTAGCACTCCTACCTTGAAAACCTACCCAGACCAGTGCTACAAATAACTTTCTTTGAGGCCAGGTGTGTAAATTCCTTCCACATGACAGGCTGTAAGGGGGCAGCTTTAAAGAAGAGGTGTTCGGTTACCGCAGAACAATGCAAACTCATGGAGGCTTTCACCGGCACTTCTACTGTGTCACCAACTATAGAAAAGTCTAAGAAAGAATGTAAATATGAGTGTGCTGAATGGCTTGTCAGGAAGAAAACCTTGAGATCAGTGTGCTCAGGGTGTCTTCAAAGGAACTGGCTTCAAATACTCCACAGGTCACACCAAAGAGAAGGCGAAGAAGGACCGGCACAGAAACATGTGAATGGTTCAAGTACCAGTGTCAGAGGTAAAGAACGCAGAGCACTTCGAGACAGAAGAAAGCCCAGTGTTCCTTCCTCTACTTGACTCAGATCTCAGCTTTCCATTGGCCCTAAAAGTAATACTCCATCATGATGTGTGTGAACATGAAGTGAGTGTGTAACAGAATAGATGATCTTATTATTAACACTGCAAAAGTGAGATTCTTAGTAGGCCGATTTTTGTCTTGTTTTCCAGTCCAAATATCTTAACTTTCTTAAATCAAGATAAGTTAACTTGAGAAGCAGAATGACATAAGATACTAAGTCTTGTTTTCTGAATCATGTATCAAAATTGTATGAGTTTAAAACAAGAAAGAATAAATCTCAGAGGGTTCCAGAAAATAAACTTGTCTTTCCTTTAATTAAAAAAAATATTTTTCTTGTTTTAAGCTTAAACTAACTTTGATAAATGTTTTGGAAAACAAGACTTAATATCTTGCCATTTTCTTATGTTTCTTGATTTAAGAATGGTTAGTTATTTATATAGTGTATATATAAAGTATAGTGTATTTATAAATTAACATTTACATAGATTAATAATGCTTTAAAAATGTTATTGTTCATATATCTAATGTTAACAAATTGAACCTTATTGTCTTGTGTTGTTTTGTGTTGACTTATTTAGAATTAGAATTAATTAATTTTTTGTTGTATATGTTTTGTTTAATTTTTTTAAATGTATTTTCTTTGTTTTTTTATATATTTTTAAAAAAAGATTTGTTTTTTCATTCTTTTATTTGCTTTTTTATTATTTAATACTTTTGTTTTGTTCCTTGTTTTGTTATTTTTGTTTTGTTCTTTGTTTTATTTTCTTTGTTTTGTCCTGCTTTGTTTTGTTCTTTGTTTTGTGTTATGTTCTTTGTTTTGTTTTGTTTTGTTTTTCTTTGTTTTGTTCTTTGTTTTGTTTTTGTTTTATGTTCTTTGTTTTGTTTTATGTTCTTTGTTTTGTTTTTGTTCTTTGTTTTGTGTTATGTTCTTTGTTTTGTTTTTTGTTTTTTTGTTCTTTGTTGTATGTTTTGTTTTTCCAGTTAGCACTATCATTTGTTATGAAATTAAAAAATGACTTTAAGACCTACAGTAAATGAATTGCATGCCTCATAGAGGCAATTTGTGACACAAGTCCTCACTGCTCTACTCGTGGTGAACAGAATGTCCAAGTCCACAGCACGGCCAAGTGCCTTTGTTCTCCTCTCACTATGCCATGCCTGCATTCCAGCTCCTTGAGAGCTTATAGTCTGGAGATTTGCTTGTTGGGTCCTGGTGGGCTGGGGCCATGATCAAAGTTGGGCCTTAATTTCCTCCAACAGCTTAATGAAGAGGCCTCACTGTTACAAGCACACTGCATAGAGCCTGCTGGAAGGTTCACTGCGCTCTCAGTGGTCCGCCATCTGTATTAAAATGCTGAGTTGGCTTCAAGCAAGGCGTGGGCACACAGGGAGAGCCGTTACTGTATTGTGTCCAGGGCTGCAGAGACGATCTCTCACACAGCTGGGGTCTGTTTGGATCCTGTGGCCAGAGGCACGTGTTAGAAACAGACCTGCTCTGGCTTTCACGGTATTACATCCCGTAGAGAGGAGCGAGCAGCCAGCAGAGAGATCTGCCACATTCGCCCTGTGAATCATCTGGACCCTGGTGACTAACTAGCACCAGCAGCCAGAATATATGCAGACATATGTCAGCCATCTCACATTGTTCTGCAAATGAGATTGCTGATGTGAATCATCGTGTCTACTATTTACAGTAGATCTCAAAGCGCACCATGAGACTTGAACTTTGTAATGCAAGCAAGATGGAATATTGTTTTTGGAGGTCTCTGCATTTTGATGGGGTCATTGTGTAATGACTTGCTTGCTTTTGGAATGAATCAGCTATTGATGTCAGGCTTAATATGATTATTGGGAACATTCACTGGAAACCGTCATGTTGCCTGCTGGCTTTGTATAATATCTGTACCAGGCATAGATGGAAATAAGCTTTTTTTTCTATGCAAATTTAGTGGGGAAACATGCATAATTGATTTAAATGTGATAAAATGTGTTAAACTTGAAAGCATAATCAAATTAGCCAGAATATTTCATAAACAATACTCATCCTCATGAAGAGGGGATAGGGTCAGTACATAATATATAAAGTACATACTGTGTTTGACCCCCTTTCGCCTTCAGAACTGCCTTAATTCTATGTGACATTGATTCAACAAGGTGCTGAAAGCATTCTTTAGAAATGTTGGCCCATATTGATAGGATAGCATCTTGCATTTGATGGAAATTTGTGGGATGCACATCCAGGGCACGAAGCTCCCGTTCCACCACATCCCAAATATACTCTATTGGGTTGAGATCTGGTGACTGTGGGGTCCATTTTAGTACAGTGAACTCATTGTCATATTCAAGAAACCAATTTGAAATGATTCAAGCTTTGTGACATGGTGCATTATCCTGCTGGAAGTAGCCATCAGAGGATGGGTACATGGTGGTCATAAAGGGATGGACATGGTCAGAAACAATGCTCAGGTAGGCTGTGGCATTTAAACGATTCCCAATTGGCACTAAGGGGCCTAAAGTGTGCCAAGAAAACATCCCCCACACCATTACACCACCACCACCAGCCTGCACAGTGGTAACAAGGCATGATGGATCCATGTTCTCATTCTGTTTATGCCAAATATGCCAAATCTGACTCTACTATCTGAAAGTCTCAACAGAAATCGAGACTCATCAGACCAGGCAACATTTTTCCAGTCTTCAACTGTCCAATTTTGGTGAGCTTGTGCAAATTGTAGCCTCTTTTTCCTATTTGTAGTGGAGATGAGTGGTACCCGGTTGGGTCTTCTGCTGTTGTAGCCCATCCGCCTCAAGGTTGTGCGTGTTGTGGCTTCACAAATGCTTTGCTGCATACCTCGGTTGTAACGAGTGGTTATTTCAGTCAAAGTTGCTCTTCTATCAGCTTGAATCAGTCGGCCCAATCTCCTCTTACTTCTAGCATCAACAAAGCATTTTCGCCCACAGGACTGCCGCATACTGGATGTTTTTCCCTTTTCACACCATTCTTTGTAAACCCTAGTGTAATGGAGTATGTAGGTTCAGGGAAGAAGGAGGCGGGAACCGGTGAACATTCAACAGACTTTAATGAAATAAATTAACACAAAATGAAAGTAAAAGCGGCAGCCCCTCACGGACGACTGCTGCGCACATACATAAACAAAACATAAATAAAACACAACTTAAAATCCAGGCCTGGTCCTATCCCATCCTTCACTGTCGTCGCTCCTCCTTTATACTCCCATCACTCCTCAGTGAGACACGAGGCCGACGGCACGCAGCTGGCACTCATCATCATTAATGACCGTGGCCTCGTCCCGCTCTCACGGTCCCTCAGCCTCGCTGCTCGCCACATACCCCCAACGCCCTTCACAGGCCAGGGGGGTACTCCAGAGCCTGCGCTCTACTCCCCCCCCCTCCACCGGGGGGGCCGATCACGGCTGCCGCGGCACCTGGGGGTAAGGACAGAGAGGTGAGAGAACGGAGCCGGGAGCACAAGGAGCGGCAGAGACGAGAGAGTGGAGAGAGGAGAAAAGAAAAGAGGGAAAAAAGAATTCTGGTCCGGTTCCTGGACACACTGCCACTCGGTCCTCAGCCAGCCGAGAGGCTCTTCCTCACGGTGCCATGCGATGGCACTGGACACTCGGTGGACGGCTCGATCCTCCTCTGCCCCCTGGCGGCCGGCGGTGGCTCCTCCTACTGAGGGCGGCCGGCGGTGGCTCCTCCTACTGAGGGCGGCCGGCGGTGGCTCCTCCTACTGAGGGCGGCCGGCGGTGGCTCCTCCTACTGAGGGCAGCCGGCAGCGAGTCCCAGTCCCGAGCTCCCTGCTCCTCCCCAACATGGCGGACGGCAGCAGGCTCCGGCTCAGGGCAAGCACTGGCGACTCCTCCGCTCCCTCTCGGACGGCAGCCACCCCATCTCAACCCAGGGGCACGGCAGCGGGCTCTCCGTCCCACTGGATCTTCACTCGCTCCAGCACCATCGCCTCGGGCAGCCACTCGTGGTCTTCTCTCTTCCGCGCTGCCCGAACTCCTCAGCACTGCGATCCCCCTCAGCAGCGAGGGAGTATGTAGGTTCAGGGAAGAAGGAGGCGGGAACCGGCGAACATTCAACAGACTTTAATGAAATAAATGAACACAAAATGAAAGTAAAAGCGGCAGCCCCTCACGGACGACTGCCGTGCACATACATAAACAAAACATAAATAAAACACAACTTAAAATCCAGGCCTGGTCCTCTCCCATCCTTCACTGTCGTCGCTCCTCCTTGTATGTGTGGGTGTGACTGCACTTTATGTTTTGTATGTGTCTGTTGCTAGAACTGTTCTGTCCTGATTGGGTGTCATTAACCTCTGGAATGAGTGTTTGACCATTACAGATTGGTTAAGGTAAACGACAACCTTAAGAGATACTGATAATTTTGAAGAAATCTGGTGAAAAGATGATCCAGAACACAGGACGAGCTTTAAATGGATTCTTATCCAGCTCTGTCTGTTGTGACGACTTTTGTCATTTATGATGTTGATTTGAATTACTCTCTGGATTAGTTAAAGTGGAATTGTAAAGTTAAAGATTGCCGTCCATCATGGGTTAAAACCCTTGTCTAAATTCAACTGAGGGCATAAATTTAAATCATGTCAATTGATTAAAAATGGTAAACGAAAATATTATAGACTTGATGGCAGAGACAAAGTGACAAATTGGCTGAAGTCACTATCTAAATTATCCAGAGACTCCCTCAAAATTCTGAAAGGCCGGAGGGCGACCAAATAGATAACTTCTAAAAAGAAAAGTTTTATTTTTACTTTATTTTAATTTTTCATGATATTTTGATTTATATAGAACCACAATTAATGTTAAAGAAGCAAGTGACTTTAAGTCTTTCTGTGTGACTGAGATTGAGATAAGAGGAATATAATATTTTGGTTTCTGCAGAGCAGTAGAGATAAGAAACAATAAGGATCATATGGTGTATCTGCAGACCATATTTTTGATAGAGGAATAATGAGAAATAGCCCAAAGAATAATGTTGTGAGAAATAGAATTATGAACACTTGTAAAGTTAAATGGAGTTGATATAGATATGAATGAACAAATCATTTTAAAACGGCTTTAAAGAAATTGATGATGACTTATAGTCTTATAGTCCAAATTTAAAGTAATATGGGAGATTATGAAAATGTGTTCTTGGTAAAGTTATGACACTTTCGGGTGTAAGTGGCAAGATAAGGCTAGTGAGGATTTGATGAAGTATCACTGCCAAGTGACAAGAATTAAGAGGTTTAAGATTTTGGTCATTTGGAGCTTACACCTGAAGAGTTTTAATGGACAACACATTGAGAACAGAAATAAAGAAAAATTAAAAAAAAGGGTACTTTAAAGAAAACGTCTCCGGTTACGTATGTAACCTAGGTTCCCTGAGAACAGGGAACGAGACGCTGCGTCAGCTTGACGCTACGGGGAACGCCTCCAGCGTGACAGGTGTCTGAACTACTATCGAATCACGGCAATCCTATTGACCGGAGACAGCCTATGATGTCATCAAGGTGCGACCAGGAAGTATAAAAGGGCACCTTGCCAACATGACACCGCCCTTCGTCTGAAGGGACTGTTTGGCAGGCAAACCCTGAGGCATGGCAAAGCGACGCAGCGTCTCGTTCCCTGTTCTCAGGGAACCTAGGTTACATACGTAACCGGAGACGTTCCCTTTCGAAAGCTTGACGCTACGGGGAACGAAATACCAACGCCGCCATGCCGAGGGGAGTGCATGCCTACTGGCAGTGACAACTGTCAGAACAAGCAAATTCAATTGAAATGCCTGAACCCCTCCCCCTCTGGTCACATAAGGCCTCAGTGACAGCATTCCCTACGGTCATAGCCCAAGCTATAAGCCTGAGTAGGAAGCTTCGAACACTTAGAGAAGTTCTACCCAGGCCGCTCAAAGGCCTGGATTCAACCCATTCGAAAGAAGGGGGCTCCTTTAAGGGAATGTGGCTAGGGGGCCCTAGGGCGCCCCAGCCAGCCACTACCGCCACCAAGGAGGCCTAGCCTGGTGCCTTTTTTAACGGGCATTCCAGCTGGGCCATCCCTGTCTGTTCGATAACAGAGCCTCTGGACCCTCGCCTCCTGAGGAGGCATCCAATCCCAGGGACTGCAGAATGGCAGTGGCCTCCTCGGACCGGATCTCAGAGACGGGAATCCTGGAGAGCAGCACTCAGCTTAGCGCTTTCTACCCTTGCCAGCGAGGGGAGTAATCTGCTCAATCCTAGGATCTACTGAGCTATTATCAGATAGAAACACTCAGGAGGCCAGACTGGCCTAAAAACTGATCTAATTGGGAGGCCACCCTAGGGGCCTACGACCACCCGATCAGGCCCAGGCAGCCTTGGCTCACATATAACCCTTCCGAAAGGAGGGGAGCTTAAAGGGGGCTGCCCGGTAGGTAAACCAGGTTGCAGGCTGAAATCCCCTTCTTGGGGACCAAGTAGCAGAAGCGACACCAGTCGCGCCAGGGCAAGACTTTACCAGATGCTGCCGGCTAAGGGCCAGATCACTGATAGCAAGTCACCACTGGCTGTCAGCGTTACGCCAGTTAGCAGTCCTTGCACTGAGAACCAAAGACCCGTTTAGGGAGGCCTAGTGAGGCCCATTGTATAATAGGAATATATGCCAGAGAAGCCTGAGAAATCAGGCTCAGGAACTCGCTTAGAGGGAGGCCTGGTGAGGCCTACTACCTGATCGCAGTTGAAGCCGACTGTCACGGTAGCTGAAAAACGGAAAATCGTTTTCTCAGGGAGGCCTAATGGAGGCCTACTACCTGATAGTCAAGCTACAACAGTTACCCGAGCATCCTGACTCAGGAAGTAACCCTCAGGGAGGCCCTGTGAGGCCTACTACCTGATAGCAAGCTTTGCTAACTGCCTGAGCGTCTGACTCAGGGACTCATCCTCAGGGAGGCCTCGTGAGGCCTACTACCTGATAGCAAGCATTGCTAGTTACCCGAGCATCCTAACTCAGGAACTCGCCCTCCAGGGAGGCCTAGTGAGGCCTACTACCTGATAGCGGGCCTGCAGGGAGGCCCAGCCTGCTACCTGCAGGCAACTCGTGCTAACTGTTTCTCATTTGATGGTCCAGGAGCCCAGAAACAAGCCCTCAGGGAGGCCTGGTGAGGCCTACTACCTTATACTAGGAGTTGAATAGGCCTAGTAAGGCCTACAACTCGATAATGGGCCCTTAGAGAGGCCCAGCAAAGCCTTACAATCAGTCTACAGGGAGGCCTAGTGCGGCCTACTACCCAGCAGCAGCCTAGCAGTTTGTGTGCTAGCTGGCACAGTGACTGGCAAACAGGAGCCTTCCTTCAGGGAGGCCCAGCGGGGCCTGCTACCTTACGACCAGTCTTCAGGGGTGCCTAGTGAGGCCTACTACCTGATAGCGGGCCTGCAGGGAGGCCCAGTGCGGCCTGCTACCTGCTAGCGACTCGTGCTAGCTGTTTCTCAGGTGACTGGAGCCCAGGAACATGCCCTTAGGGAGGCCCGGTGAGGCCTACTACCTTACGACCAGTCTTCAGGGAGGCCTAGTGCGGCCTACTACCCAGCAACAGCCTAGCAACTCCTGTGCTAGCTGACACGGCGACAGGCAAACAGGAGCCCTCCTTCAGGGAGGCCTGGTGAGGCCTACTACCTGCCAGCAGTTCATCACAACCTGCCAAGTGACTGAACCCAAGAATGCGTCCTCAAGGGAGGCCTGGTGAGGCCTGCTACCTCATGCCGAGTCTTCAGGGAGGCCTGGTGCGGCCTACCACCCATCAACAGCTTAGCAGCCCATGCTAGCTGACACAGCGACTGGCGAATGAGAGCCTGCTTTCAGGGAGGCCTAATGGGGCCTACCACCTCACAGCAGGCCTGCAGGGACGGCTTCCTGGTGGCAAGAGTGAAAAACTGTTATGCTGTTATAACTTTGGGCTGACAGTAGCTTCTCTGCTGGCTGACAAAAATTAACATCCAACTGCTAAATAGGGTTATTAGTTGGGAAATTCTGCTACTTGAAGCCGACATCGTTGGGGAGCAATATATACCGCAATACACATGGGGCCGAACTTTGCAGAGGCCTACCAAGGCTGACTACCTATTTTCCAGGTTGCAGCTAATAAATTGCCAACCTCCCCAACCGTCGGGACTCACTTTGCAAGGAGGCCTAAATCTGAGGCCTACCACCTGACCTGGAGTCTACTGCCAAGACTGCCCCAGCTGGCTACCCACAGCCAGCTGGCCCAAAAAATCATCCCAGCCTAGCTGGGTGACCCATCCCGGAGGCCTCCAATTCCTTCTGGAGCCAACTGTACACTGGTGCAGTCTTATCGGCAGCGCCTACAAACACTGGAACCTAATCACATTGTCCATAGCAGGGTACTCGGCAAACCAAACGCCTTGTACCCCCTAAGCGGGGGGAGTACCACATACGCCACCCACCTCATGAAGGTCCTAGCTTTAATAGCGCCTATCATACCGTGTGAGGGCGTCAGCCATGGCAATGCTCTGGCTACAAGGGAGCTCACGACCAAACCTACATAAACCAAAAGGTTGTGAAGTGCTGCTCAACCCGAGCCATGGGTGAGGCAGAATGATACAGAGCTGGATGTGGAGGTACTCAAATCTACCCTGCCTTGTCAGGGGAGTACGACCAACTGGCCAGGGCATATACAAGAAAGGCCAGCGCCTGCCAAAAAACTGGCGGCCTCTGGAACTAGCTCTGGAGGGCCGGGTTGAGCTATGCATACGGAATTTTCGTACTTGCATGAAAAACGCCTTAACCCTGCCCCACGACTACTGGCTAAGTCGCTATCAATTCTGCACAGCACCAACCTGCATTACTAGCAAAGGCCCCAGAACGCAGGTAAGGGGGCGGGCCTTGGCCGGACTACTCTGCATAAGAGGAGGCTACATTAGGGACAAATAATAAAGCTAAGTTCAAAAAATGGAACAGCTACCCGGAGCGCGACCGCTTCTTGGCGTGCGACTCCGTAATCCCCAGAAAGCCTAGGCCAATCTAGATCTATACCCGAGGTCCAAGAAAGGGCCGCTACTATTGCACCATGCAAAAGGGGCACTCGGGTAGAAGTGCCGGTCGTTAAATAGATCTGGCTCTAGATCTAACTGTAGTTCTAGCATGGTCTGATCCTATATTCTCCAGAAATTTACACTGAGAGAAGATACAGACCGCCTTACCCTGAGGCGGCTACCAGCCCGCAGGAAATGAGTGGCATTCCCAGCGCTAATTCTAGCACATTTTAGCTTTTTAGGTCTGGGAATAAAAAAGGGCTGTACAGCTCTCACAGCGTGTACCATATATAGTGTTTGCTGGCTTCCACTAGCAATACTAGCTCACTTATACCAAGCTTAAGCAACTGGTAAATAATATTTTATCGTTCTAGCCAACCTAACAGGGGAACTACAGGCCCTAGGAAATATCCAACGATCCACAGCGACCCCCGAAGCCCTCCACAGGGAGCATAAATCAGAAAATATAAATATTTTTCCCCTTATAGGGGACTTACCCGCTCGCCTGCGGCGCGCCATGATATCCACCCACAAGCTTAATTCACATGTATGCTTAGGTGTACCACTACCACGGGCCTGAGGGGGCGCACTCACAAACCAGCCAGGCGGGCCCTAGCACATCATCGTGGACCCACCTAGGCCGGATGTAAGAGGCGCCTGGGGAGATGATGAAGAAGAGGAGTGAGGGTCAATGTAATTTCTCATCTCACCCTCAGGGAGGAGATCCATCATGAACGCTGACTGCGTTTTGCGATACACAGCTCCTACTTCTCCCGGGAGTGCCCCACCCCCGACTGTGGGGGTGCACGAGGGGCAATGCTGGCCATTGGGCCCTGTCTCCGGTCCTCGGACCGTGACGCCTCCCCCCTGCCTGGGACCCGGATCTCAGTGGCATGCAGGTCCTCAGACGCTGCCAAATGTTCGCTATTCCACGGCGATGCTGGCCCTCAGGCCCAGACTCCGCCTGTTGTGCAACCACCGCATCAGGAAAAAAAAAAAACCTTCCCTGATCGAGATCCCTCAGCAAACCGGCCTGGTGCACATGAAACACCGCCATGGTGTAAGAAGTAGCACCGGGCTGACCCGCTGCTGTGTATGCCCTGCCATTAAAAAGACACATCGTTTAAGTGGCAGAGTTGGAGCGCTCAGCTTCCCAGAGATAAACATCCCATTAATCGGAGGCAACGACACATACCCATATTCTACCTTCCTCCCGACATCAGCGGCATACTGCTGATGTCATACCGCTGATATCAGTGAAATGAACCGAACATAGGTTATTCCATGCCCTCTCGATCTAATTAGGAAGATCAGGAAGGAATGAAAGCCCAACTGAGCCAATGATTATGGCTGGGGAGAGATCGATCGTTTATTCCAACATGAGCGATCTCTCCTCTAACGCAACAACACAGCGGCCGCAGCCCGTCTGCAGCGCGTTTTATAACATTCAACGGCTCAGCATACACAGTCGGGATGGCTGAGAAGATTAATCCTCCTTCTCACAGCCATCCCTAGAGCACTTGGAAACAAGTCTCGTCAGCCGCCAGATCGCCAAAGGGAAGAATGCCTTCCCGTGACGATTCAGCGAGCTCTATCCAGGAAACCATGACGTGAGTCCGCACTCAGCCTCGGCATGAACGGGGACCGCATCATCAGTCTCGGATGCCAAACCCTCTTCCCTCAGGAAGAGAATCAGACGAGAGCAGAGCGATCTCAGATTGTTTACAAACGCTCACATTAAACAAACAAACAGACAACTCAATAAGAGCTGACTGTGCATGCTCTTGATCCCAGGCAGAAACACACAGCTTGTGTGTATACAATAATGAATTTGGATTACCTTACTCGAAGCAATTCAGACAAAACAGTCCCTGAAGACGAAGAAGCGGTGTCATGTTGGCAAGGCGCCCTTTTATACTTCCTGGTCGCACCTTGATGACATCATAGGCTGTCGCCGGTCAATAGGATTGCCGTGATTCGATAGTAGTTCAGACACCTGTCACGCTGGAGGCGTTCCCCGTAGCGTCAAGCTGACGCAGCGCGAGTTCCCTTTCGAAAGGGAACCCTGATGAATGATTTTGAATGTTTTACTAACAACAAGCTGATTGGGTGTAATAAGAATTGATAATTAAGTATTTTTGATGAAAAGGTTTTAACATTAACTTTTATTTTTATTTTTATGGATATGTTCATCAACGGTCATGTGGGCTATGAGGGGTGAAGAATGGGTCTGTTGGAAATAGTACATTTAACCAAAGGTTTCTTGAGTAAAAATTAGGAACAAGTTTATGTTTTAAGTGGAAATAATGAGATGGATGATATGAATGTTTTCTTTTATTTTCTATTCTTTGAGAAAGAAATGTATAATGTGTTGTGCAATTAAGGGGGTACATGCTATATGAGACTGAATGAAATTGAATGGATTATTCCATTGTTTATTTTTATTTATTTACCTTTTATTGTTGGTTTATCTTTTTTTATTATTTATTTAATTTGTATGTCTATTTCAGGCCACTATTGAGTTTTATACCTGAAAAAGATTTGTTTTGAAAAAAAAAAAAAAAAAAAAAACTTTTAATTACAATCCCTATCTTTGGGTGATATATCTTGGATAATGATGAAAATGGGGGTTAAGTTAATATGTAAGGATGCATATGTGCTTTTTGGTGGGACATTGTAAATTAGGAAGAAGCCTAAATTGGTAGAAACGTAAAGGGTGGGTTCTAAAATTAAATTTATAATCAAAGACTTAATCAATATGTATCTTTCTATATTATTATCACGAATTTAATGAGCCTGTCCAGGTATGATTTTGTTTCTTCCTTTATATTTTCCTAAGTTTGTATTTGGTCTCTGAGTGGTGACTGAGGGTCCGTCCTAGACTTGTGTGATGTTTCACGAGAACACTTGTATCAGGAAAACTGTGTGATCAGGAGCTATAATTAACCTGTCTCCATGTTTTTACTAATTTGAAAGCAGACCGGATGGCTCTGGTGACTCTTGAATGCACTTTCCAAAAGGTTCCAGAAAAATATCGGATCCTGTTGCGATGACCAATGAGAATGAGGTGATTTCCCGATGAGGGGTAAGACCTTCTTGTGGCCAGCAGAGGGCAACCCACGCCAATGGGGGTCACCACTCTTGGGGCACCTCCAAGAAGGGGGGTGTTTTTATGTGAGGTGTGTATGAGAGGTGAGGCAGATGTCTGTGAGGCCAGCAGCATCTCTGTTGGGAGGGGAAGCTGTGTTTCGTAGGGGCCAAGGTCAAGACTGGACACAGCAGCCCCTGCCCTAATATTGGCCCCTCTATACCGCTCAAGCAACGTGGATTGTGTGCCTCTCCTCTCTTCCTCCAGACTCTGGGACCCTGATTTCTCTTGTGGTTCTTGAAGCACTGACTCCAGCAGCAGTCCACTCTTTTGTGAATCACCCCCACATTTTTGAATGGGTTTTGTTTCACAATCCTCTCCAGGGTGCGGTTATCCCTATTGCTTGTACACTTTTTTCTACCACATATTTTCCTTCCCTTCGCCTCTCTATTAATGTGCTTGGACACAGAACTCTTTGAACAGCCAGCCTCTTTTGCAATGACCTTTTGTGTCTTGCCCTCCTTGTGCAAGGTGTTAATGAATATGATAATATGTTGAGCACCTACGACTTTACTTTCAGTAGTTTGCGCGTTAGCTTGATGAAGAGATATGCAGCTGTTCGTCTGCGGCGATGTGTGCAACGTGTATGTCTCACACGTACTTTTTTTTGTTTTACCATTATTGCGAGGAGTAAAATTTACATATGTGGTTTAGACCACCTAGACCACATAGACCACCTCCTGAAGTGGCTTTTAGTATTTTGTTTGATACATTCAAGAAGCATGTTTTCTTTGAGCAGGTAAAATTAAAGGTTCAGTTCATATAACTGACTGACAAAATTGTATACATGAGGATGCAGTGCATCGTGATATCGTATTGAACCGAATCGATGGCATGATAATCGTAATCGAACTGAACCGTGAGACCAGTGTAGGTTCTTCACACCCTTAGCACGGATGAATCTAATGTTTTGAGGAGTTTGTGTTGCTGTCAGTCACGGCACCGGTGTGAATACTGTACTTTGGAATCACAGATTCTACGTCTTGGAATTTTCACTGGAAAATGTAATCTGAACAAGTAATATGTCTGCCACTTTTGTTCTGACCAACTGAGAAAAAAAAAACATTACAATAAAGTGCTTCCAACGGTGATTGAATCTAACGATTGTTTAGCTCATATCAAACCGTGCAAATTATTATTATTGTTATACTTTGTTCTCAAATTATTAATTTTAACAACATCAGCATTGCGTGACTACGTGTATCTAATATGTATTAGCGTTACCTGTAGATTTCAATTGCTGTACAGTCTAATCTTTTGCTTTTGACTACGGGTGAATCTCCAGTTGTCACTGATGTAAACTTTTTGAATTTTGAAAATGAAGGTAAATTGTACTTATTTTGTCTTCCAGGAAATGTGTAAGTGTCTTCCAAAGTGTTGCTTCCAAAGGGCAGTACTAAATTAAATATATATATATATATATATATATATATATATATATATATATATATATATATATATATATATATATATATATATATATATATATATATATATATATATATATATATATATTAAACAAAATAAGAAAAATGTGGAAGTCTTCATCCTGTTAAAAAATGTTCACCCCCGGCTCAATGCATTTTATTTATTTATTTATTTGATACCTTGGTGAGGTATCCCTTTTGTGGATTTGTGTAACTTGTTCCGATTCTACAGAATTCTGCAGCTACAGATTCTGTGTGTGCCTGCTTTTCACATATAACAACAAACACAAACACAGAGAGACCGCATCCGCATCCATAGACAATAATTGAAAAAATGTGTATTGGCTAATGGTGTTTAAAAAAAAGCCAATGCAGCATTTGGACTATATTTCTCTTGGTAAAGCAATTATGAAATGTCATGAAAACATGACAGGAACTGATGGAAGAGTATATCGGTCTTCCGCAATCATTAGCACCTAATCTCATGAGAAATGACTCACTAATAACGCCTGATAGAGGGGCTGGTGCTGAAATTGAATTGAAAGTGCCACAAAGGATGATCTCGTATAAAGAGCAATGCTTCACGGCGGATACGCACAGGCTAAACAAATCAGACTCGAGGTGTCCAGGTGTACTATCAAGCAGAAGTGTGTGCTTCAACCTGGCAGGGTGGAAGAAAGCGGCGGGTTTTGATCATAGCTGCATGGATGCTCTCTCTCTCAGAGCACACACAGCGCACATCTCATCTCAAACAAGTCTGAAGGGCAAACGCCTTTGGCTTTCCCTTTGAGCTGAGTATGGCTACAACAACTGTGACAGCTAAATTTGCCAAATCAAACCTGAGCTTTGTACAAATAATAAACATTTATACATGTTTATTGTCAATTTGAATGGTCATATTGATGCTAGTTTGTTTTCCCTTGGGTCTTTTTGGCTGTCTCTATTATGTCTTTGATGGTGAAATGTGATTTTAAAATAAGAAAATGAGATAGGACCATGCTTGCAGCCCAGCATAATAATAATTTAGTGCAATATGAAGAAGAAATGTTCAAATAGTATAAAATAACATTATATGTTTAAATTAGTGCTGTCAAGTCACGTCTATCATATTTTTGTAAATATATATATATAGACGTAATGGTTTTAATACTTGTCAAACTGTACATTCTATTTCCCTACACTACCGCTACCCCTAAACCTACCCATCACAGAAAACATTCAGCATTTTTAATAAAACATTGTTTAGTATGTTTTTAAAGCTATTTTAATTATGAGGACATGTGAAATGTCCTCATAAACCACATTTACGTTGTAATACCAGTGTAATACCCATGTCATTATACAAATTTGTGTCCTCATAAATCAAATAAACAAGCACACACACACATGCGCACACACAATACATTGGCATTATCCCTGGATAACTTTCGATTCACTATGCGTTCATGTTGTTTACATTATTTGCACTTATGCGGCGATTGCCAACAAAACACCAACGTTTATGCAGTTTCACTCACCGCCTGCGGTTTCGACTCATGACCAGGAACAAACAAATACACTTGCAGAACTCCGTTGCTGCTCCGGAAAAACAAACAGCACCCACTGATTCCTTAACGCTGGGTTATTTGGGAAGCTGAACAAGGTAGATTTCGTGGTCTAAAAACAAAATGGCAGCACTGCCGACAGCTTGTGTAACCCGAACGAAGCTCGTTGATGGGCGTGCTCTTGCTCTCGCTCGCTCTGGTTGATGTGCGAATGCGCTCATCCGGGAGAAGTGCCCATACAAGCAATTCCGCCCTTTATGACGTCATACAGGGTCATACTCGGAAAAAAACGTTCCGAAACTTATTAGAATACTACCGAGTGTATTTGGCACAAAAATACTCTGTCATATGTCCAACTCATATTTGGAAATTTTGGCAATGTTTAGCATGAGAATCCAACTCTTAAATAACAGTGTAAATAAGTCAGTATACATGAAAAAGCATTAGATACCCCCCCCCCCCCCCTTAACATGTTAAAATATTTAACGCAGCATCCATTTTTTGCTGTCATCCATGGGCTAGCATTACATTATCTGATCACGCTCTTATTGATCTTTTATGATCACGCTCTAGAAAATGAGATGCACGTGACAGCTTGTCAGATATGGTCATAGGTCATAAACCAGTTGCTGTGATGTCTGACATTAATGTTAATCAAAGAATAAATGTAACAGAGAAAATTTTAGCTTTAATAAGAATTAATATATGTGTAACCTATTATTTATGCAGTGCAGACTGTTTGATAACTTTATTCAATTTCTGTACATTTCCTGTAAGACAGGTAGAAAGGCCATGTGACATTATAACGGGTTTATGTGAAGATTGTTTAAGTTCACTTAAATTTAAAATTTTTTAGTTGTTTTTAACTAATACATGTGGAAATTGATATAGCTTTCAATTATACATAATGTTGAATGTCTATCATTAATGTTTAAAAAAAATATCATAGAGACATTAGTAGCAGTATTAGTATCAGTGATACTGGCCTTCATTCATAAAAAGATGCCATTAAACAATATTTAAAATACATTAAAACATTAAGTAACTGTGAAATTATTACAATATAAAAATATTTAAAAATCGCAATTAATTACAGATTAATTTGTTAAAAAAGTTAGTTAGTAAAATGTTTTAATCGATTATCAGCACTGGATACGATTAATAGACACTTTTCACATTTCCGGGTTTCTCAGAAGCGGAAATTGTCATAGTTGGGTTAACTTTTATAGCGGTGAATGAGAGTATACATTAAATATATCTTTTGTGTCCCCATTTCCTCAAATAGCAAAAGAAAAAGTCCACAATAGTGATTTCACGACTTTCAAAACGAGGGAAAAAATTGAGTGAGAATGATAAAGGCAGTGAACAGAGAGAAAGATGTTAAATTTACGGTCACTCCCATTGACGCTGTATTAGAAACACCCTCACAGCAGCGGTAACCTGTTTTTTGTAATTTGATGCAAAAGTAATATAATACAAAGTTTTAGTGTTATAAATGTACATACATTTAAAAAAAAAAAAAAAATACCCCCAAAGAATTGCAGGATTTATGATATTGATGACCGTTAAAACGCATCACAGTCTGTGAAAAAGGTCCATCATGATGAATGTATCTTATATATATATATATATATATATATATATATATATACTGTATATATATCAAGCAATTACATTACACATCATTGAAATTGTCCAAATTAATGTTTTGGTGCAAAACAAGCGATAAATCTACATGTTTAATGATGCAAAATGGTTTATGATTGTTGACATTGTTATGATTGAAGTTATTTTCCTTTGATTTTGAAAAGGCATATCGTTACCAAACTCGGCTTGAATGTTTAGACTGAGTCTTCGTGGCTTTTTCTGACATGTGCCAATGTGAACACCTGCTTCAAACGCACTGTTGTTGTTACCATGGTACCACTTCTCACATCACCTAGTTGTAATGGTTTAAACAACAAGATCAAGGCTGTCTCAGCTGTTACTGTCACTGTTGCTAGGCAACTTTGAAATCAGAGTTCAAGGATACAAAAGAATAAAGCTTGTTGATGTCCCCTGCTCAGAGTCTCCATACACTCTCGGGTCAGTGAAAAGTGATGAGAATATATAGATATACTTCATTGACATCTTACATTTTTGGTTTAAAAGCCATTTTAGACTGCTAGGACTAGGGTGTTTGATAATCAGTCTGACATATGTTCAAATTTGAGGTTGTTCTAAAATATAGTTGTTACAGAATAAATATGTCAAAATATGTGTGTCAGAATTAGTTTCTTGTAGAATTTTTATAGTGTTGTTTGTTTCCAGGCTAGGTGTATATTTGTTAAGGACCAGTGAAGTTTAGATGTATTTTCCCCCCTGAAATCTAAAACACACTTATATTCACCAGTTTATTTAGCAGTCACCATCCCCCATCTATGCAGTTCATCACCGAAAACTATTTTGGAGTTTAATGAGACTTCTGGAGAGCTTAAATAATTGATGTTACAACAGTGCCCCCTAGCGGTATGAAATATGTATTAAGGCAAGATGTTTTATTTCTACCCCAGTTAATACTCCATTTGACAATAAGAGGTTGCATTATTCATTAACAGATGCTATATAAAAATATATTTTGGTTTGACTGTTTTGGAATATATACATCCTGCACCCACTAGTAAAAAAGTATATCTGGTGTATTCCTTTCAAACCAAAAGTATATTCAAATAGGTCATTTAAGTAAGTGGGGATAGCAAAATACAGTAAACTGTGACATGTTATACCCCAAAATTCTTCATACAGTGGACAAAAAAAAATTGACCTTTGACCTGACAATGTTTTGCTGAAGTGTTTATTCTTTCATTTATAATGCGACCTTTTACACCACAGACTGAACAAAATGAAGCATTGCTTGGTAATTGATTGAGCTCAATTTAACAGCTGATTGGTTGATTGTAATCCATTACATTTCCATCAGTTATCTGACATTATCAAGATGAATTTGTTCTGACACAGTTTAACTTTGAGTTCTTGTCCTATTTTATTACCATTTTCTAAACTATAGCGAATAAACTGTGATAATGTGAGAAAATGTTGAAGGTGTCTGAATAAATGTGGTTTGACTGTATAGTATATAATGTCAAACCACATGTATTCAGTACCTTGAAATGCATATATGTTCCTGCATTCATAAGCTTAAGGTTTTGCAAATATTTGTGTTATTTTAACTATGAACCAATACAGTTTGCCTAATCTCTAATTTTCTTGCATACTAACCTTAGAAAAGCACATTAAGATCTTATATTGATCACATTATTATTATTATTATTATTATTATTATTATTATTATTATTATTATTATTATTATTATTATTATTATTATATTGTTGCATTCTTCAGATTTGCCATTTGATGTCAGCAGAGACCTCTAAGGACTGTCGAGCTGCAGTTTCCCTTGGAGAGGTGAGCAAAAGACTGTTAACCTGGTGCACTTCACAACTCTATCCTAACAAGAAATAAAATATGGTGAGCTGATTGCTGAATACAGCAACTATGACAGTATCTTAGTTTCCTAGGGAGCTGATTAGGATACTTTACTGGATTCAACATTTGTAAGAGCTTCTGAAACCAAAAAAGACTAAATATGGTTATTGTTGTTTTTATAGTAATAAACACGTTTTGACATGGCCAAATATCATGAACCTGAACAAGAAAAGGCCATCAGCTGGAAAAAGGCCATGATGCAAAAAGGTTCTGCCTTGCTTTTAATGTATAGGAACTTGCTTTTGTGACACCAATTCCTGACTTTTATGTTGCGAGTCAAATTGACCCTAATTGGATTCATGAAAAAAATCACACTATGAAAAAAATTATCTGGGATAAACAGTAAAACTTTCATATTAATATGTCTCACACCTTACAACAAAAATAAATTAGCAATTTTCTTTTAAAACGGTACTGTATTTAACAGCTATGTATTAATCATTGTTCTAAAAAAACAAACATGAATATTATAAACAGTAAAAATGTTGGATTCTTACATTTAAAAAAATATATATTTCCCTTTCTAAAGGGAACTCGCACTGCATCAGCTGACGCTACGGGGAACGCCTCCAGCGTAACAGGTGTCTGAGCTACTATAAAATCACGGCAATCCTATTGACCGGCGACAGCCTATGATGTCATCAAGGTGCGACCAGGAAGTATATAAGGGCGCCTTACAAACATGACACCGCTTTTTCGTCTTCAGGGACTGTTCTGTCTGATTGCTTAAACGAGTTAAGGTAATCCAAATTCATTATTATATACACACGAGCCGTGTGTTTTCTGCCTGGGATCAAGAGCATGCACAGTCAGCTCTTATTGAGTTGTTTGTCTGTTTGTATAAGGTGAGCGTTTGTCAATCTGAGATCGCTCTACTCTCGTCTGATTCTCTTCCTGAGGGAAGAGGGTTTGGCATCCGAGACTGATAATGCGGTCCCGCTCATGCCGAGGCTGAGCATGGACGGACCACATGGGTTTCTCGGTTAGAGCTCGCTGAAATCGTCACGGGAAGGCATTCTTCCCTCTGACGATCTGGAGGCTGACGAGACTTGTTTGCAAGTGCTATAGGGATGGCTGTGAGAAGGGGGATTAATCTTCTCAGCCATCCCGTCTGTGTATGCTGAGCCGCTGAATGTTATGACATGTACCATGTTGGCGCGTTAGAGGAGAGATCGCTTGGGTTGGACTAAACGATCGATTTTTCCCCAGCCATAATCATCGGCTCAGTTGGGCTTTCATTCCTTCCTGATCTTCCTATTTAGATCGAGAGGGCATGGAATAACCTATATTCGGCTCATATTCACTGACATCACCGGTATGACATCAGCGGTATGTCACTGATGGCGGGAGGATAGGAGAATGTGGGTATGTATCGTCGCCTCCGATTAACAGGATGTGTGCAATCTCGCATCTGGGAAGCTGAGAGCTCCAACCCTGCCACCTAAACGATGTGTCGCTTTCATGGCATGGCATACACAGCAGCAGGTCAGCCCGGTGCTACTTCTTACACCATGGCAGTGTTTCATGCGCAGCAGGCCGGTTTGCTGAGGGATCTCGATCAGGGGATGTTTTCCTGATGCGCAGAGGAATAGCGCATTTGGCAGCGTCTGAGGACCTGCATACCACTGAGATCTGGGTCCCAGGCAGGCGAGAGGCATCACGGTCCGAGGACCGGAGACCGGGCCCGAGGGCCAGCATTGCCTCTCGTGCGCCCCCTCTGTCGAGGGTGGGGCACAGAGAGGTGGACTTCCGGGAGAAGTAGGAGCTGTGTATCACAAAACGCAGTCAGCGCTCATGATGGGTCTCCTCCCTGAGGGTGAGCTAAGAATTACATTGACCTTCACTCCACTTCTTCATCATCTCCCCAGGCGCTTCTTACATCCGGCCTAGGTGGGTCCGCGATGATGTGCTAGGGCCCGTCTGGCTGGTCTGTGAGTGCGCCCCCTCAGGCCCGTGGTAGTGGTACACCTAAGCATACATATTGTGAATTGAGCTTATGGGTGGATATCATGGCGCCGCAGGCGAGCTGGTAAGTCCCCTATAAGAGGGAAAAATATGAATATATTTTTTGACTTAGGCTTCGGGGATCGCTGCGGATCGTTGGATATTTCTGTAGGGCCTGTAGTTCCTCTGTTAGGATGGTTAGAACGGTCATTATACACCAGTTGCTCGGGCTCCATGGTGAGCTAGTGTTGCTAGTAGAGAGCCAGCAAAGGAAATGAGAGGTATATTTAAGAGCTTTTCTGTTCGCTGTGGGAAAACAGTTTTTAGATCTCCCAGGATTTAAAACAAAAGAGTATCTCTGGGAAGGCATCGCTAATTCCTGCGGGTATGTAGCGTAATGTAGCCTCCTCTTATGTAGAGTTGTCCGGCCAAGGCCCGCCCCCTTCTCTGCGTTCTGGGGCTTTCATTAGTAATGCAGGTTGGTGCTGTGCAGAATTGATAGCGACTCAGCCAGTGGTCGTGGGGCAGGGTTAATGCCATCTTTCGTACGATACAAAAAAGATTGTATGCATAGCTCAACCCTGCCCTCCAGAGCTAGTTTCTTAGAAAGCCGCCAGCTTTTGGCAGGCTCTGGCCCTGTTTATATGCCCTGGCCAGGTGACAGTACTCCTCTGACAAGGCAGATTTGAGTACCCCCACTCCTAACTCTGTATCATTCTGCCTCCCCCATGGCTCGGGTTGAGCAGCACTTCGCAACCTTTGTTTATGTAGGTTTGGTAGTGAGCTCCCTTGTAGTCAGAGCATTGCCATGGCTGACGCCCTCGCACGGTATGGTAGGCCGCTATTAAAGCTAGGACCTCCATGAGGTGGGTGGCATATGTGGTACTCCCCCCGCTTAGGGGGTACAGGGCGTTTGATTTGCTGAGTACCCTGCTATGGACAATGTGATTAGGTTCCAGTGCTTGTAGGCACTGCCGAAAAGACTGCGCCATCATACAGTTGGCTCCAGAAAAAAATCGGAGGCCTCTGGGATGGGTCATCCAGCCAGGCTGGGACAGATTGAAAGCCAGCTGGCTGTGAGTAGCCAGCTGGGGCAGTCTTGGCAGTAGACTCCAGGTCAGGTAGTAGGCCTCAGCAGGCCTCCTTGCGAGCGAGTCCCGACGTTTGGGGAGGTTAGCAATTTATTAGCTGCAACCTGGTTAGGTAGTCAGCCTTGGTAGGCCTCTTGAAAAAAATCGGCCCCATGTGTTTTGCGGTATGTATTGCTCCCCAACGCTGTCGGCTTCAAGTAGCAGAAAATTTCCCAAATAATAACCCTAGTTAGCAGTTGGATGTTATTTTTGTCAGCCAGCAGAGAAGCTACTGTCAGCCCAAGGTTATAGCAGCCAGTTTTTCATTCCTGCCACCAGGAAGCCGTCCATGCAGGCCTGCTGTAGGGTGGTAGGCCCCATTAGGCCTCCCTGAAGGCGGGCTCCCGTTCGCCAGTCGCTGTGTCAGCTAGCATGGGTTGTTAAACTGTTGGTGGGTGGTAGGCCGCACTAGGCCTCCCTGAAGACTTGGCATGAGGTAGTAGGCCCCACCAGGCCTCCCTGAAGGAGGGCTCCTGATTGCCAGTCGCCATGTCAGCTAGCACAGGAACTGCTAAGCTGTTGCTGGGTAGTAGGCCGCACTAGGCCTCCCTGAAGACTAGTCGTAAGGTAGTAGGCCTCGCCGGGCCTCCCTGAGGGCATGTTCCTGGGCTCTAGTTACTTGAGAAACAGTTAGCACGAGTCGCTAGCAGGTAGAAGGCTGCACTAGGCCTCCCTGCAGGCCCGCTATCACGTAGTAGGCCTCACTAGGCTTGAGGGCGAGTTCCTGAGTTAGGATGCTCGCCTAGTTAGCATAGCTTGCTATCAGGTAGTAGGCTAGTAGGCCTCTCCAGGCCTCCCTAAAGGCTGACTATCAGGTAGTAGGCCTCACTAGGCCTCCCTGAGGGTGAGTTCCTGAGTCAAGATGCTTGGGTAGCTAGCATAGCTTGCTATCAGGTAGTAGGCCTCTCCAGGCCTCCTTAAAAGCTTGCTATCAGGTAGTAGGCCTCACTAGGCCTCCCTGAGGGTGAGTTCCCGAGTCTGGATGCTCGGCTAGCTGGTGTAGCTTGACTATCAGGTAGTAGGCCTTCACTAGGCCTCCCTGAGAAAACGAGTTTCCGTTTTTCCAGCTACTTTGACAGTTGGCTTCGGCTGCTATCAGGTAGTAGGCCTCACCAGGCCTCCCTTCAGGTGAGTTTCTGAGTTTGGATTCTCGGGCATTTGGCATATACTGCTATCATATAATGAGCCTCACTAGGCCTCCCTAAGGGGTTTGGTTCTCAGTTCGGGAACTGTTAACTGGCATGACGCTGACAGCTAGTGAGGACCTGCTATCAGTGATCTGGCCCTTAGCCGGCAAAATCTGAGTACGGTCTTACCCTAGCACGACTGATGTCACTTCTGCTACTTGGTTCCCAAGTGACCTTTTAAAGCTCCCCTCTCTTTGAGGGTCGTCTGTGATCCAAATCTGCCTGGGCCTGATCAGATGGTCGTAGGCCCCTAGGGTGGCCTCCCAATTAGATCAGCTTATAGGCCAGTTTAGCTTCCTGAGTGTTTCTATTTGATAATAGCTCAGTAGATCCTAGGATCGAGCAGATTAACTCCCCTCGCTGGCAAGGGTGGAAAGCGATATGCTGAGTACCGCTCTCCAGGATGCCCGTCTCTGAGATCCGGTCTGAGGAGGACACTGCCAGTTCGCAGTACCTTGGGCTGGATGCCTCTCCAGGAGGCGAGTGTCCAGAGGCTCTGTTCTCGAAAGACAAGGATGGCCTGGCCGAAGTGCTCTTCGGAAACGGCACCAAGCTAGGCCTCCCTGGTAGCGTTAGTGGCTGGCTGGGGCCCCCTAGCCACATTCCCTTAAAGGAGCCCTTTTCTTTTGAATGGGTTGGATCCAGGCCTTTGAGCGACCTGGGTAGGACTTCTCTAAGTGTTCGAAGCTTCCTACTCAGGTTTTTAGCTTGGGCTATGACCATAGGGAATGCTGTCTCTGACAGCCTTGTGTGACCAGAGGGGGAGTGGTTCAGGCATTTCAATGGAATTTGCTTGTCCTGACAGTTGTCACTGCCAGTAGGAATGCACTCCCCTCGGCATGGTGGCATGGGTATACCGTTCCCCGTAGCGTCAGCTGACGCAGCGCAAGTTCCCTTTCGAAAGGGAACATCTCCGGTTACGTATGTAACCTAGGTTCCCTGATAACAGGGAACGAGACGCTGCATCGCTTTGCCATGCCTCAGGGCTTACCTGCCCAACAGTCCCTTCAGACGAAAAGGTGGTGTCATGTTTGCAAGGCGCCCTTGTATACTTCCTGGTCGCACCTTGATGACATCATAGGCTGTCGCCGGTCAATAGGATTGCCGTAATTCGATAGTAGCTCAAACACCTGTCACGCTGGAGGCATTCCCTGTAGCGTCAGCTGACGCAGCGTCTCGTTCCCTGTTCTCAGGGAACCTAGGTTACATACGTAACTGGAGACGATATGTTTTATTTTTATTTTTGTGTGCTTTCCATTTTATTTTTATTTTTGTGTGCTTTCCTGAAGCTCAAAAAGTAGAGCATGGTGCTATAAGCAAAATTAACATTCTTGAACTGATAAAAAGTGTCTTCACTAACATAAAATATATCCATCAGTTATTTTTTTATTTTTTTTATTTTGGGTCTGTGCAGCTGCAGTTGAAATTGAAATTGCAGGTCAAATTGATATACGACCATCAAAACCGTCAGAAATGTACACATTCCACAACATCTCAGAGTGTCAAAACTTTGCAGGCATGTTCATGACCCAAACAGTTTGAATCGATGCAATTTAATTCACAGAAATTCAATTTGGCCAACTAAAAAAATTAGATGTGATCAGTCACTAGAAAATTTTCAATTGGAGACCTGATTTTTTTTTTTTAACAGTGTGGTATAGGTTGGTCTAAATCTAGGGGATCACTTGTATCAATGTTATATATAGTTTCATTGGTAACACTTTACAATAAGGTTGTATTAGTTAACATTAGTAAATGCATTAGTTAACATGAACTAACCATGAAAAACATCTCTGTTCAGCATTAGTTAATCTTTGTTAATGTTACTTAATAAAAATACAGCTGTTCATGGTTTGCTCATGTTACTTCACAGTGCATTGTTAACAAGATTTTAATAATGCATTAGTAAATGGTGAAATTAACATTAACAAAGATAAATAAATTCTTTAAAAGCGCAGTTCATTATTAGTTCATGTTAACTAATGTTGTTAACTAAGGAACCTCATTGTAAAGTGCTACCGTTTAATTTTGTCCAGCCGTATAGTTTATGTCTGTTTATTTAAAAAACATCCAATTATGCAGAATATAAGATGGTAAATATTTAATTGATGAGTTGTCAATACAATATATAACAATTCAATAGGGTATGATTTCACCCTAAAATTCAACATATTGACACAAAATGGTAACTGCAAATCCACGTTCCGCTGTCGTTCTAGTCTGAATTGCAGCGATCAATTTGCTTCTCTTTTCTGTAGCTTTTGAAGTTTTGAAGTTTTTTTTGTTGTTTTTTTACTTTTTTTAAAGTTTATGATACTTGGACTTTTATGAATTTTGAAGCCTAAATGCAGTCGCCAAAAGTAAAACGCTAAAGGTAGGCTATAAACAAATAAACCACGGCTGCACGACTTCAACGTCACCATCACTAAGTTTCCGACAACTGTTCCAGTTTTTACCTCAAAACATTTTCCCAGTTAGAATAGACCCACAGACCTTATTTCAGCCATTTAACCTAAATCCCATTAAAATCCCGTTGCTGAGAGCATTTTCTTGTGGTGCCCCCCTCAGCACTTGGTGCCCTACGCGCAGTGCATGATGCACGTGGTGGGATTACATTAGATTAAATGGAGAGGGCGGGGTTTATGACTAAACTGGGACCAGCCAGCTGGGGGCGATCGAAACGTTTTGTCTTCACTTTTCAGGACTGGTGTGGCTTGGGGTTACCATTCACCAAAAATAAATTTTTTGTGTGTCCAACAGAAGAAAGAAGGTCATACAGTTTTGGAGCAACATGAGGGTGAGTAAAAGATGACGTGCATAAAATGTTGTTGCATATCAAAGAATGCAAAGAATCAACACCTAGAATTCTTCCATATAATCTGATCATCATTATTTGGGTTACACTTTATTTTGATGCTTACGACATTTTGATAACTATAAGTAAATGTGCAACAAGTCAACTTACTCTCTTTTAGAGTAATAGTAGTACACTTAATATTTGCTAAAACTTTACTTTGACGGTCCCTCAACTACGTCAACGTATTCTAGTAACCCGAACCCTAACCTAACGGTCTACTACAGTCTATACTCTAATGAGAGTAAGTTGACATAGAATGTTAGTAGAATGTCTAAAGTGAACCATCAAAATAAAGTGTTACCCATTTTGAATTCTTTCTATGTCTTCACTTTCTCCTTCCCATTTGGAACCGATCTCATTTTCATGGCGCATAGGATGGATCCTCAAAGCTGACTTTCAAGTAACCCTCTCATACTTTTGACAGCTTTTCTTCTTTTATATGTAATGGATCTTGAAGTTAAACTGTATCTCAAAAACCATCCATACAGTAGAAATGTCTGTCCACCAGACCCACAAGTTTTGGACTTTTTATTAAAGTATGAACAGTCATGACACTTGCACAGTATGAGGCAGCCACATTGATAAAACTTTTGGCTCACTGTTTTGCTACATCAAACCTTAATGAATCTGGCATCTTCGCTGCTTTATTTTATAGATGCTGGATTCCGTGATGTTAAATCAGCCAGAAAAAGATGCTTAATAGCTCATTTACTTTTACAGCCTGACATAGTGAAACAGTCTAAAAAGAGATCAAAAGGCTCTAGAGGGAAGTTTGGCTTTATGATAATGTGTGGATATGAAACTGTAGAATAAAATATTTTTCTCTCAATCTTGTGAATACGTTGGGTTTTTGTTCTATATTTCTCGGTATATTAAGAGTTAATTAGGGCATCTTTAAAACACACTGGATGTAGGAATGCAACAAAATACATGCAATGTGGTGGGTGCTTTAAGAGATTAACCAAATTAATTAATTAATGAAATCTGCAATGTTTTGCACTGAAAGAAAGTAAATTCCTCCGAGCAAAGAAGCAGGTGTTTACATGAGGATGCATGATCACTTGGGTGGCTTAACATGGCTCCATGAAGGACAAATGAGTGCTCTGTGAGGAAAAAAGCAATTACAAAGCCCTGAAGGGCACTCCGCTGGGATGCGGCGAGTGAGCTAGCATTCTATTCAAGGACTGACTGATGTGTTCCACCATCTCGCGTACCAACCGCACAGAAAGACGCTGCAATTGGGGTTACTGCCGTGCCAAGATATGATGACCTTCACAAACCCCATTATTGATGCTGCCACTTTGGCTAGAACAGGATGAAACGTGGAAACATATTTTTGATGGACACTTGAGCTGTAATGGGAAGTCCCTCAACTTCAGCTGTTCATAATAGGGGTTTCATGACTTCATTGAGTCCACAATGTACTGTGATTGTCAAACAATACTTTTCGAAGTCAATACAGATTTCTATGCTTTTATCAGTGTATTTTAAGTGAAATGATACAAAGTTTTGTTATTCAGTGTTTTGAAAATTGAGCAATCAGAATGAATAATTCCAGAAATTATATGTGAAGTTATTAAACGTAATTTCGGGAGGAGTACGCCCATCTAATCCTCCAATTAATACCAAGGTATAAAACCAGCAGCTTACCTCTTCCCATTTTTAGTTCCTGCAGCATTTGGCCCGTCCAAATCTGCATGACTGACTTCGCTGCTCATTTCACCTGTTGATCGCCCAGGTCGCCGGTCTCCCCGCTCCACCAAAGCCCAGCACAAAAACACCTCGCTCAAGAAGACCTCTCTCCTCCTCCATCTAGATCATCACGGGGCTCGGTCGATCCTCGTAGTGATGCATCGAGGCCTTCAGCATCATCAATATCATTGTCATCCTCTTCAGCAGCAAGCCCTTCCGTACCTCCTGTTGAGAAATGGTCCGTCAACGCGCTCAGGCAAGCGTTATCCAATGCGGGTCTCCATTTCTCCCAGAGGAATTCAAAAGCGCAACTTCACGATCTGCTCGTGCGCTCTCAACAAAACTCTCACACCGCATTCAGCGTCCTCCCAGCACCACGCAAACATCAACGCAAGCAACTGCACGATCCATACGGTCCGCCTCAGTTTCAGCCGGCAGCCACAGCCGCCGCCACCGCCGTAGCTTTTCTCGTCCACCGCTCATTCTGGCCGGCAGTCTATCGCGGCCACAGACATTAGTTCCGCGGCTGCTCGCAGTAGTTCCACAGCTTCTCCGACAGTGACTGTTACCTTTCCTCCTCTCACAGGTGAGTATAGCTTCTTCTGTCCACGCTTCCAATATTTCTGTTTCTTTTATTCTCAGTTAAATCCATCTAGCCATGGAATAAATTTCTCCTCCGCTTTTGGAGCAGGCCCAAAGTGTGAGGATGCCTCCGCAAACGGTCCTGCCCCCCCCTCCCATTAATTTCTCCTCTGCTAATTTCTGTTCCTCCTGGCTTTTATTCTCAGTTAAATCCATCTAGCAATGGAATACATTTTTCCTCCACTATTGAAGCAGGCCCAAAGCGTGAGGATGCCTCCGCAAATGGTCCTGCCCCCCCTCCCATTAATTTCTTCTCTGCTAATTTCTGTTCCTCCTGGCTTTTATTCTCAGTTAAATCCATCTAGCAATGGAATACATTTCTCCTTCGCTATTGGAGCAGGCCCAAAGCGTGAGGCTGCCTCCGCAAACGGTCATGCCCCCCCTGCCTTCCCCCACTCATTCATTTCTCTTCCGCTAACGACACAGGCCCAAGCGTGAGGCTGCCTCCGCAAACGGTCATGCCCCCCTCCCTTCCCCCGCCCATTCATTTTTCTTCCGCTAACGGCGCAGGCCTAAGTGTGAGGCTGCCTCCGCAAATGGTCCTGCCCCCCCTCCCATTAATTTCTCCTCTGCTAATTTCTGTTCCTCCTGGCTTTTATTCTCAGTTAAATCCATCTAGCAATGGAATACATTTCTCCTTCGCTATTGGAGCAGGCCCAAAGCGTGAGGCTGCCTCCGCAAATGGTTATACCCCCCCTCCCTTCCCCCACTCATTCATTTCTCTTCCGCTAACGGCGCAGGCCTAAGTGTGAGGCTGCCTCCGCAAATGGTCCTGCCCCCTCCCATTAATTTCTCCTCCGCTATCAGAGCAGACCCGAGCATGAGGCCGCCTTCGCAGACCGTCATGCCCCTCCCTCTTTCCTTTCTCTGCTGCCATTGGAGCCGATCCAAACATGGGGTTGCTGCAGTGCTCCGTCAGCTGCAGTGCTCCGTCAATTTGATACCGCTGCTGCAGTGCTCTGCCAATTTGATACCGCTGCTGCAGTGTTGTGCTTCGCTTGATACTGCAGTGCTTTGCTTGATGCTGCAGTACTTTGCTTGATGCTGCAGTACTTTGCTTGATGCTGCAGGGCCCTGCCAATTTGATACTGCTGCTGCAGGGTTTTTGGCTTTACTTGATACTGCCGCTGCAGGGTTTCGCTTGATGCTGCCCCCCCAAGTGTTCTATTTTCCAACCTTATTCCATCCAGTTTCTGCTTCCTCAATAGTTCTTCGCAACTGCATCTCAACTGCATCTGCTCTTTCAGTTCCTCCCAACGCCATTACTGTGGATCCATCACCTGTCTCCACCAAGCCTGCAGCACTCCTGTAAATAACTGAAGCCTCCGCACCTCAATCGCCCCCAAGTGGTTGGTCCCAGTATAGCTCATAAGCCCCTCCCCTCTGTGGATTCTAATGGACACGAGTTAAACTAAACAATCAAATTACACTTCATATATATTTTTCATAAGTTGGTTTCTGTATTTTTAAGGCAGTTTTTATCACTATGATTTTATTTAAAGTGTTCATTTTAAATAAGTTTAGTTTTAGTTAGTTGTTTGATCCTATAAAAAGTCGTCACTGAGGCACCAACAGACTTTTTCGGGAGGAGAGTGGAGCTTTAGCTTGATTTCTACATTTCCCAGATTTTAGCAGAAATTAAGAGCATTAGCCCTGGAGGCGGACCCAGTTCCAACCCCAGTTCCTCCCTATTCAGAATTAATATTCCAGTAACTGTAACCATCTCTGGATTCAATATTTTATGCCATCTCACCCAGAACATTGCAATCCTACTGGACAGCTTGGAGAGCTTTTAAACAATTCCATTCCTCCTACAACCAGTTTTCCCAACTTTTTACTTTTTCCTCCAATTTCTTCATTCATCTCATATCTCAACCAGATTAAGTCCATCCAACCTAGTACCATCTCAGCGGCATTCAATTTTTCTAATCTACGGCCATCCATCCAACCATCTCCGATCTCAAAGTTTTAAACAAGGACACCATCCATTTCCTCATCAAACACAGAAAAACTGATCATTTAAAAAAAAAAACGTCCATTTCATCCATATCTTCAATCTCCTGACACCTATCCAGCCATATCAGTATCTTTCCTTCTCCACTCTGGTATCCAAGCTCACTTGTATTCATCTCACTCCTTCCGCATTGGAGCAGCCACCACTGCAGCCCAAAAGGACTGCCAGACCATTAAATTAAACTTCTGGGTTGGTGGTCCTCAGATGCCTTTCAAACTTATATTTGTTTCGACCCCAGCCTCATCAAACAAGCCATCTAACCCACTTCTCTTTAAGATGGCTGCCCCACGAAACTCAATCCAACCAATGCCTGCAAACCACGCTTGATTTTATACTGCTGCCGCAGTGCCTCGCAAATTTGATGCCGCTGCTGCAGTGTTTGGCTTTACTTGATACTGCCGCTGCAGTGCTCCGCCAATTTGATACCGCTGCTGCAGTGTTGTGCTTCGCTTGATACTGCAGTGCTTCGCTTGATGCTGCAGTACTTTGCTTGATGCTGCAGGGCTCCGCCAATTTGATACTGCCGCTGCAGGGTTTTCTGCTTTACTTGATACCGCCGCTGCAGGGTTTCGCTTGATGCTGCCGTGCTCCACTTGATGCTGCCACTGCAGTGCTCCGCCAATTTGATACTGCCGTTGCAGTGCTCCGCCAATTTGATACTGCCGCTGCTGTGCTCCGCCAATTTGAGACTGCCGCTGCAGTGCCCTGCTAATTTGAGACTGCCGCTGCAGTGCCCTGCTAATTTGAGACTGCCGCTGCAGTGTTTGGCTTTACTTGCCGCTGCAGTGCACCGCCAATTTCGATACTGCCGCTGCAGTGCCCTGCCAATTTGAGACTGCCACTGCAGTGCCCGCCAATTTGAGACTGCCGCTGCAGTGTTTGGCTTTACTTGATACTGCCGCTGCAGTTCTCCACCAATTTGATACCGCTGCTGCAGTGCTCCGCCAATTTGATACTGCCGCTGCAGGGTTTTCGGCTTTAATTGATACCGCCGCTGCAGGGTTTCGCTTGATGCTGCCGTGCTTCGCTTGATGCTGCCACTGCAGTGTTCCGCTGCAGTGCTCCGCCAATTTGATACTGCCGCTGCAGTGCTCCGCCAATTTGATACTGCCACTGCAGTGCTCCGCCAATTTGATACTGCCACTGCAGTGCCCTGCCAATTTGAGACTGCCGCTGCAGTGCCCGCCAATTTGAGACTACCGCTGCAGTGTTTGGCTTTACTTGATACCGCTGCTGCAGTGCTCCGTCAATTTGATACCGCTGCTGCAGTGCTCCGCCAATTTGATACCGCTGCTGCAGTGTTGTGCTTCGCTTGATACTGCAGTGCTTTGCTTGATGCTGCAGTACTTTGCTTGATGCTGCAGTACTTTGCTTGATGCTGCAGGGCCCTGCCAATTTGATACTGCCGCTGCAGGGTTTTTGGCTTTACTTGATACTGCCGCTGCAGGGTTTCGCTTGATGCTGCCGTGCTCCGCTTGAAGCTGCCACTGCAGTGCTCCGCCAATTTGATACTGCCACTGCAGTGCTCCGCCAATTTGATACTGCCGCTGCAGTGCTCTGCCAATTTGAGACTGCCGCTGCAGTGCCCACCAATTTGAGACTGCCGCTGCAGTGTTTGGCTTTACTTGATACTACCGCTGCAGTGCCCGCCAATTTGAGACTGCCACTGCAGTGCCTGCCAATTTGAGACTGCCGCTGCAGTGTTTGGCTTTACTTGATACTGTCGCTGCTGTGCCCTCCAATTTGAGACTGCCGCTGCAGTGTTTGGCTTTACTTGATACTGCCGCTGCAGTGCCCGCCAATTTGAGACTGCCACTGCAGTGCCTGCCAATTTGAGACTGCCGCTGCAGTGTTTGGCTTTACTTGATACTGTCGCTGCTGTGCCCTCCAATTTGAGACTGCCGCTGCAGTGTTTGGCTTTACTTGATACTGTCGCTGCTGTGCCCTCCAAATTGAGACTGCCGCTGCAGTGTTTGGCTTTACTTGATACTGCTGCTGCAGTGCCTGCCAATTTGAGACTGCTGCTGCAGTGCTTCGCTTGATACTGCGGCTGCAGTGCCGGCCAATTTGAGACTACTGCCGCAGTACTTTGCTTGATGCTGCAGTGCTTCGCATGATGCTGCAGTGCTTCGCTTGATGCTGCAGTTCTCCGCTTGATGCTGCAGTGCTCTGTTTGATGCTGCAGTGCTCTGCCAATACGATACTGCCGCTGCAGTGCTCCGCCAATTGATACTGCCGCTGCAGTGCTCCGCAAATTTGATACTGCCGCTGCAGTGCTCCGCCAATTGATACTGCCGCTGCAGTGCTCTGCCAATTTGATACTGCTGCTGCAGTGTTTGGCTTTACTTGATACTGCTGCTGCAGTGCCTGCCAATTTGAGACTGCTGCTGCAGTGCTTCACTTGATACTGCCGCTGCAGTGCTCTGCCAATTTGATACTGCTGCTGCAGTGTTTGGCTTTACTTGATACTGCTGCTGCAGTGCCCGCCAATTTGAGACTGCTGCTGCAGTGCTTGATGCTGCAGTGCTTTGCTTGATGCTGCAGTGCTCCGCTTGATGCTGCAGTGCTCCGCTTGATGCTGCAGTGCTCCGCTTGATGCTGCAGTGCTCCACTTGATGCTGCAGTGCTCCTCCAAATGATACTGCCGCTGCAGTGCTCCGCCTGATACTGCCGCTGTAGTGCTCTGCCATTTTGATGCCTCCGCTGTAGTGCTCCGCCAATTTGATGCTGCTGCCGCACTGCTACGCCTGATTCTGCCGCTGCAGTGCTCCGCCAATTTGATGCTGCTGCTGCAGTGCTCCGCCATTTTGATGCTGCCGCTGCAGTGCTCTGCCAATTGGATGCTTCCGCTGCAGTGCTCCGCCAATTGGATGCTGCCGCTGCAGTGCTCTGCCATTTTGATGCCTCTGCTGCAGTGCTCTGCCAATTTGATGCTGCAGTGCTCTGCCAATTTGATACTGCCGCTGCAGTGCTCCTCCAATTGATGCTGCCGCTGCAGTGCTCTGCCATTTTGATGTCTCTGCTGCAGTGCTCCGCCAATTTGATGCTGCTGCCGCACTGCTACGCCTGATTCTGTCGCTGCAGTGCTCTGGCAATTTGATGCTGCAGTGCTCCGCCAATTTGATGCTGCGCCGTACTGCTCCGTCTGATTCTGCCGCTGCAGTGCTCCGCCAGTTGATACTACTACTGCAGTGCTCCGCCTGATACTGCCGCTGCAGTTCTCCACCAATTTGATACTGCCGCTGCAGTGCCCCACTCAATCCATGCTGCCACCGCAGCACCTCACCTGTTTTAAAACCGCCACAGCAGTGACCTGCCTACCTCAATACTGCTGCTGCAGTGCAGTCTCCCATTCCTTCTGTTCTCCAATTTTGGGGGGTCTTATAGACTATTGAAATAATTATGCAAATTCCTTAAGTAATCAGTTTAAATCCCAGAATTCTCGCTTGCTGTCTGATTCTGCATTTATGTTTTTGGGAGGCAATTGGAGCTTGGGTAGAATATCCTCTCCGAGCCCCTCTATAGCAGACAGCAAGCCAAATCTGTTTACCACTTTCACTAAGATTATATGGGCACACAAACTCGTGAAGTTATTAAACGTAATTTCGGGAGGAGTACGCCCATCTAATCTTCCAATTAATACCAAGGTATAAAACCAGCAGCTTACCTCTTCCCATTTTTAGTTCCTGCAGCATCCCTCCTCCTCCCCTGCTCCTCCTTTTGTACAATCTTGCCTGTTATAGGGGTGTGTGCATGTGTGTGTTCTAATGTGTACATTTATTTTCAGGGAAACGCACTGCAAAAGTAGTTCAAGGCAGGTCTTGACTGCATTACAGTTCCATATCACTTCGCCAAATCATTTAAGTTATTTCAGATGTATTACACAGCATACAACAGCTAAATAACCAAAACAAAAATATAGTAAACAATAGGACAAAAAAAAACTACTTTTGCATTTAATTATGTACATTTAAACGCAAATGCTCTCTTTCTCCCACTTTCTCTGATCTCCCACTCAAACACACATATACATACACTACGGACACACTCTCGCACAGAAACGTGTTGTCGGCACTGCCCTGACGATTTTATCAGCAAAATAGTTTAGCAACTTAAAAGCTACAAGACATTTCTCACTAGCGAGGTAATAAAGGCACTGTTCTTACAGTTCTGTATTAGTAGACACTGCTGCCGAACACTGTTAAAAGAGACTCACAGACTAAAGTAATTCACATAAGCTCATTTCTGCATGTTTTGGTAAGTTGTTATTGTTTATTTATTGCTGTTGTTAAAGTGAGTTTAGAGCGGAGGGATGGCATCTCAGGCCGAGGCGTTGTCCTTACGCAATGGTTTCAGGTGTGTACCTGCCGATGGGGTAATGGTGGAAGATGTGCTTGTTGCGACTGGGGAGGCAGTTGGTCATGAAAATATCTCATCGGCCTCTTGTATGAATAAAGCTGTTGTGGTCTTTTTGAAAGCGCAGCATCTGGTGAATCAAATAATTGAAAATGGCCTGATTGTAAATGACGATTTAGTACTAGTCACTCCACTCTACGCGGCTTCGTCTAAAAATTACGATTTCAAATGTGCCACCGTTCATAACTGATGAAGCACTGGAGCGTGAGTTAATCCGTTTCGGAAAAATGGCTAGTCCTTTCAAAGTGGTTTCTTTAGGGTGTAAACACCTGGCTCTAAAACACGTAATGTCTTTTAGGAGACAAGTTAATATGATTTTAGAGTCTCCGGAGCGAACGCTTGATATTTCCTTTCGTGTAAAACATGAAGGAAAAACGTATATGATTTATGCAACAGCCAGGAGCATGAAGTGTTTTGAATGCGGCGATTTCGGGCATAAACGGCATGCCTGTCCACACAAAGAACGTGCAACAGGATCAGAGATCGCTACGTCTGAACCAGCGCTTACTCAAGGAGGTTGGGATGAGTTTGAAGGTCCTCCGGAGGTAAACGGTTCAGAGGTTAGTGTTTATAACCCTGAAGTTACTCAAACTAACGGCAGTGAAGTGGAAACAGTAGTGACTGATTCTAATCTTAGTAATATTGCAACTGTTAATATGAACGGAGAAAGTGCTGAACCACTGATTGTTGAAAATGGTGATGTCTATGGAATGCACTCTGAACCAAGCACGTGTGGGATTCATTCTAGTGTGTGTAGTGGAGAACGAGCAGATGGAGCCGATTGGCAATAAAGAATGTAAGGGTGGCATGGATGAAACATTGTCAGATGAGACTGCATCTATACAGGGCATTGATCTATATTCACAGGGAGATTCTGTGTGTAGTGGTGAGGTGGACTCCCAGGAGTTCTCACAAGATGATTCCATATCCTTTAGAAGAGATTAATGCTTTTCTGGATGATACTTTTGGGAAACAAGTTAATGTAATAGATTTTTTCCCAGATATTGAGAAGTTTGAGAAGTCTGTTTCAGTTCATCAGAGGAATGTGGGTTTTGAGATCTTATGTGAAAAGAAAAGGTTTCGTTTGAAAAAACACGTAACGGCAGTTAGAAAGTATAGAAAAGTGGAAAAAAAGAGAATGTTAAAGGCTTTGGTTTAGTTGACCACTTCATGCATCACATTGTGTCTTCTTTTGTAATGCTGCTTCTATCTTTATTTCTTTTTTTCCTCTCAAACCTATATATGGAAGCTCTGAGAGTAGGTTCTCTTAATATAAATGGAGGGAGGGAAATGAACAAACGTGCGTTAGTATCTGAAATAATAGAGCAGAAAAAATTGCATGTTACTTATTTGCAAGAGACACATAGTGATGTTGGTAATGAAACTGAATGGGGATTGTGGTGGAAAGGACAGTATAAATTAAGCCATAAAACAAATTTGAGTGCAGGAGTGGCAATTTTCTTTTCACCAGATTTAAAAGTCACTGTTTTGAGTACAGAAGAACCTATAAATGGTTGTCTTCTTGTAGTTAAAGCTGAAATTGATGGGAAAATGTACTATTTCATTAATGTGTATGTACCAAATGTAGGGTCTGAAAGACTCATGTTTTTTGACGTGTTACGTACTGTGTTTAAAAAATGTATTAATGATGGAAATGTCATTGTGGGAGGGGATTGGAATTGTACAGAGAACTTTATTGTTGATCGGAATACTGAAGAACCACACATTCAGTCTTCATCTTGTTTATCAAGGTTAATAAGGGCAGCTGATCTTTTGGATATTTGGAGGGTAAAATACCCCGATGTGAGACAATATACATAGGTTAAGGTGAACAACAATAGAGTTACGGCTGCTCGTTTGGACAGAATTTATGTGTCAAAGCAGTTGAGCAGTCAAATTATTGATAGTTCTATTATCCCAATGGGTTTTACAGATCACAGTTTAGTTCTGGTTGTAATAAGTAAATCTCAGAGTTCAAATAAATCTTCTTTTTGGCATTTTAATATTAGACTGCTCCAGGATAAAGAATTTTGTCTGTATTTTGAGATTTTTTTGGCAACAGTGGAGAATTAAAAAAAGTAGTTTTGAAAATATAAGGCAGTGGTGGGATATAGGAAAAGTCAATATAAAAACTTTTTGTCTGCAATACACTACCAATTACACTAAAGTGTTAAGAGAGACAATTGAGTCAGTTGAAAATGAGATTTCATCTATAGAGGCAGAATTAATCAATAGATATGATCCTATGTTAAGTAGTAAGCTACAGAGAAAAAAAATGGAGTTGGGATCTTATTTAAATGAGAGAGTAAAAGGGGCCTTGATAAGGTCTCGTTTTGTTTCTGTGGCAGATATGGATGCTCCAAGTGCATTTTTTTATTTATTTGGAGTGTAAAATGGCAAAGCATAAACAGATGGCTTCCCTACGTCTTCCTAATGGGAACATGACGTATGATACTAGGGAGATGCGACGTCATGCTGTGGAGTTTTATTCAAACCTTTATACTGCTGAACATTGTGATGAAAATTGTTCATCACAACTCTTTCAAGGATTGCCTCGAAAAGACTTTGACTCAAAGACTGCTTTGGATATAGATATATCAAGAACTAACTGCTGCCGTGAGTCAACTGAACTCAGGAAAATCCCCAGGCATTGATGGTTTGCCATCTGAATTTTATAAACATGTTTTGCATTGTATTGGAAAGGAACTTTGTGAAGTTTTTTGTGTGTGCAACAAAGATGGTATGCTGCCTGTGTCCTGTCAACGTGCGGTTTTGTCATTGTTGCCTAAAAAGGGGGATTTGTCTCTTTTGAAGAACTGGAGACCAGTTGCACTGTTGACTACTGAATATAAAATATTATCTAAATGCCTTGCAAATAGGCTTAAAAAGTATCTAGAGTTAATAGTGCGTAAGGATCAAACATACTGTGTTCCAGAAAGGACAATTTCAGATCATTTGTTTTTGGTCCGGGATGTTTTGGATGTTTGCAGAGTTTTTAAAACAAAAATTGGTTTAATCTCCCTGGATCAAGAAAAAGCGTTTGATCGAGTTGATTACAACTATCTTTTTAATGTTTTGGATGCTTTTGGTTTTGGGATGAAAATGGGTGAAACTTTTGTATGCTGGTGCCTCTTGTATTGTAAAGGTGGGAGGTGGATTAAGCCCATTTCTGTAACAAGGGGCATAAGACAAGGGTGCCCATTATCAGGGCAACTGCACAGCATCGCAATTGAACCTTTACTCTGTAAATTAAGGGAAAAATGTCTGGTTTTATTTCACCTGGTATTTATAAGAGCTCAAGAATAGTTTTAAGTGCTTATGCAGATGATATTACTTTATTTGTTAACAACGAACAAGATGTTAAGGGTTTGTCTGATGCTCTTTACGTTTATAAGAAGGCTTCAACTGCCAAGGTGAATTGGGACAAAAGCGAAGCCCTCTGGGTAGGTCAAGATTTCTCAGAGATCCTCCCACAATTGCCTGGAAATCTCAAATGTAAAGTAGAAGGGCTTAAGATATTAGGTATTTATTTAGGATCTAATGATTTTCAAAAATTAAATTGGGAGGGCATAGAGGAGAAAGTATGCACCCGATTGTCTAGGTGGAAATGGTTGCTACCCCAGTTGTCCTACAGGGGAAGAGTTCTGGTGGCTAACAATTTGGTGGCATCAACCTTGTGGCATAAATTTAATGTGCTGCAACCACCGGCAGGTCTAATCCAAATGATTCAAAGACACTTTGTGACTTTTTTCTGGTCTGGATACCATTAGGTCCGATCTGCTGTGCTGCATCTTCCTATTCAGGAAGGGGGGCAAGGTCTGGTGGACATTAAGGCAAGAATAATGGCTTTTCGTTTACAAACAGCTTAAAGACACTTATACAGCAGCAAACTTGCTTGGATGGACACTGCAATAGCCCTTTTGCGTAGGGTAGGCGGAATGGAACTTGATAGACATTTATTTCTTATGCAGTTACAAGAGTCTGAGTTGGTGGACCTTACACCATATTACAAATCTATGTTGGAGGCTTGGAAAGTCTTTACAGTGTCAAGATCACCCCTTATATCAGAAGGGCCTTGGCTGCTGGAAGAGCCACTATTTTTCAACCTTTTTTTTTCCGATTTTTATCATCTGCTTGTCTACGTTCACGACTGTTGACTGCTGGATACACGAAGCTGGGTCATGTATTGAGTAGCAGTGTGGATGTCATAAGCCAAAGGACTGGAGTAAAATCTACAAGAATGATACAGCAGTTTGTTGCAGAAGTACGTGGGGCACTAAGAGAGGTGCACCGTAGTCTTCTGGACAATACAGAGATGATCAACGAGTGGACACAAGGGAATGATTAAGTTCCCTTTCGAGGGAACTCCCACTGCGTCGGAACGACACTTCGGGGATACTCCCTAAGCACTAGCGAATCTGAAGTCCGTATAGCCACTAAACCAATCTGATTGGCGTGCGTGATGACGTCATCGTGACGGCGTACCCGGAAGTATAAAGCGGGAGCCGGCGCACTGAAACGGCAGTTATTGCTCTTCAGCATAGCGCTCTCTGTTGAAATTGTCTGTCTATTTACTGTTGTTTGTCACAGTTGCAAAAGTGTGTGAATGAAAAGAAAGAATGGAAAAGAATGTGAGAGAGTTTAAGCAGTGTGTGCATCTGTGTCCCTGCTTTATTCGGGCTCAGATGCACACCTGCTTTGTGTGCAGTGTCTGGGTGTTGAGCATGCTCAGGCAGTTCTCGAGGGAACTGCCTGTCAGTGGAAAAGCTGCTCACACTCAGACTGCTGGCTCTCGGCTGGCCGTGTTCGATGAGACTGGCCAGCTTTGTGAGCCCCAGGGTTCTGGACCCGCGATCGCTGAGGCGTCTCGGTGTCACAGACCATGGGGCACACAGAAGGACTGGTCAGCGGGATCTGGGACTGCTGCGGCACTTTCCCAATCCTTGTCTGACAGTTCTAAAGATCTTCCTCCCCGTGTGGAAGCCCGTGCTGCGGCTTCTTCCCCCGGGGTTGAGGATCTGATGCTTAAAAAGCTGGACCCGCGATCGCTGAGGCGTCTCGGTGTCACAGACCATGGGTTTCACATAAGGACTTATCAGCGGGATCTGGGACTGCTGCGGCACTTTCCCAATCCTTGTCTGACAGTGCTAAAGATCTTCCCCCCCCCTGTGGAAGCCCGCGCTGCGGCTTCTTCCCCCGGGGTTGAGGATCTGATGCTTATTCTCTCCGGTTCCAAGGAGCCAGATGAGTGGTGCATCAGGGCAGGTGGAGAAGCAGGAAGTGTTTCATCGCTTCATCCACTCGCCCAAGAGGAGCTAATTGAGGTTTTTGACTCGTGTGGTGGCCAAATTGAAGACCAATTGGCCACAGGAAGTGCCGGAAATTCAGCCACCTAGTAGGCTGGACGACCGGTTTCTTTCTCGCTGGGTCCAAACACCTCGCCGGGGTTTACCTTTCTTCCCGGACCTACACATCGAGGTGTGTAGGTCGTGGAGGAAGCCCTAAAGAGCTCGATGAGGGCGACGGTCCCTCTTCGGAGGATGTGCTGGAGCTACGGAGGGCTGCAGATTTGTCTCTCCGCATCACCAGGGAGATGGCCCGTGCTATCGGCCGGGCCATGGCCTCCGTGGTGATGGTGGAGAGGCATCTCTGGCTGAATCTATCGGGGATGAGGGAGAAGGATAAGTCCTTCCTCCTAGACTCCCCGATTTCGCCTTCTGGTCTATTTGGTGACGCGGTTGAGACCGTTGTCGCCGGGTACCAGGAGGCGAAGATGCAGTCAGCGGCCTTCCGTCAGTGCCTCCCTCGCCACTCAGAGCCTGGGAAAGCGGCCCCTAGGGGGCAGCCTCTAGAGCCATCTACCACCTCCTCGCACCGGCAGGTGCAGAAGGAGAGCGTCGCCTCTAGAGCCCCTCCTCCAGGAGCCTGGCAACAGAGGCGGCATTCTCACCAGCAGTCCCAGCAGCGGTCTTTCACTCCTGGAGGCGATCTGAGGAACGTACTCCAGGGAGGGAGGCTGCTGGGAAGAAGTCCTAGCTTCGGCTGGACTTCCAAGAGCGGTCCCCCCCCCCGCGGGGGAGCAACCGTGGTTGCTTCCTCTGCGGCGCTCCGGGGAAATCGAGGTAATCCCGCCGTCTATGACGCTTCGGGCCCCATCGATTTTCCCGTGAACGCATGCTGCTCCAGCCGCCTCCGGAAGGACTTGCGGCTGGGCAGCCAACGCGTCCGCACATAGAGAATCGTTCCCAACCACTTCCTGCCGGTCATCCGCTTCAGGGGGTTGGGGACGACGCTCGTGTAACACCCGAAGCCAGCCTCGAGAGCCAGCTGGTTCCCTGAGTAGAGTATCTCGGCGCATAAAAATGCCTTGCGAATATTTCTACATGGGTCCTGCGTACTGTAGACAAGGAGCAGGGTCGGGTAAGGGAACTGGTAAAATCCTTGCTGGCGAAGGAAGCCTTAGGGTGCGTTCCTCCGCCAGAGAGGGAGTCCGGGTTCTACAGCCGGTACTTTATAGTTCTCGGAAGGGAAGTGGCGTCCGGTAGACCTGAGGTATTTGAATCGTCTCTGAGGAGGCTCGGTTTCAAAATGCTCATGGTCTCCATCATCGTGAGTTAGATCCAGTTCGAGGACTGGTTCGTCACGATAGATCTAAGGGACGCATACTTCCATATCTTCATCCTTCCATGTCACAGGAAGTTCTTGAGGTTCGCTTTCGGGGGCGAGGCGTACCAATATCGAATGCTTCCCTTCGGTCTAGCTCTTCACCCACGCACATTCACAGGGTGCATGGATGCAGCTCTGGCTCTATTAAGACTCCAGGGCATACGTGTGCTGAATTTTCTCGACGACTGGCTCATATTGGCCCAGTCGTACGGGATGGCAGTTCGGCATTGAGGTGTCGCTCTGGCCCGTATAAAGTGCTTGGGGCTGAGACTCAACACAGCAGGTGTGTTGACGCCGTCCCGGAGGACTACGGTTCTATGGATCGTAGGGGACTCGACGACGATGCGGGCACAATTGTCTCCCGCGCGAGTCGAGACCATACTGGCGATGGTCTCAGAAATTAGGCTAGGCCACAGCATCACTGTAGAGCACTTAAAGGAAGTGCTGGGGCTCAGGGCAGCAGCGTCCAACGGGATACCCTTTGGCCTGCTGTACATGAGACCTCTACAGTGGTGGCTGGAAACCAAGGGGTTTCCCCCAGAGGGAATCCTTTCCGTATGATCAGGGTAACGCGCAGATGCCTTCGTTCCCTAGTTATATGGAAGAAACCTTGGTTTCTGTCCCAGGGGCCAGTGTTGGAGCGTCCTGTTGCCGGAAATCCGCTTCAACAGACGCCTTCCTCACTGGCTGGGGCGCGGTCATGGACGGCCGCTTTGGGGGAAAGTCCTAGCTTCGGCTGGACTTCCAAGAGCGGCCCCCCCCCCGCGGGGGAGCAACCGAGGTTGCTTCCTCTGCGGCGCTCCGGGGAAATCGAGGTAATCCCGCCGTCTATGACGCTTCGGGCCCCATCGATTTCCTGCGAATGCATGCTGCTCCAGCCGCCTCCGGAGGGACTTGCGGCTGGGCGGCTAACGCGTCCGCACATAGAGAATCGTTCCCAACCACTCCTGCCGGTCATCCGCTTCAGGGGGTTGGGGAGGAGGCTCGTGTAACACCCGAGGCCAGCCTTGAGAGGCTGGTTCCCTCAGTAGATTATCTCTGCGCATGGAATGCCTTCCGAATATTTCTACATGGGTCCTGCGTACTGTAGAAGAGCAGACATCCTGTCGAGGCAGGGGCTGAGGCCCGGGGAGTAGCGACTCCACCCAGGGGTGGTGGCGTCTCGAGGGACGTCCCACTGTCCACTGTGGTGTTCCATCACGCATCCAGCCCCGCTGGGGTTGGATGCCATGGTTCAGACGTGGCCGAGGCTGCGTCTGTACGCTTTTCCCCCGATTGCTCTGCTCCCGGGAGTCCTGGACAGAGTCCGCCAACAGGGGGTCAGCCTACTTTTAGTAGCACCCCGTTGGCGACGCAAGTTCGGTTCTCGGATATCATAGCTTTGCTGGCAGGTCCTCCATGGCAGATTCCTCTGAGGAGGGAACTCCTATCTCAGGCAGGGGGCACTATATTTCACCCCCGGCCGGAGGTTTGGAACCTTTGGGTCTGGCCCTTGAGGGGGTCAGGTACCTAGATATTGGCCTGTCGGCAGAGGTGATAGAGACCTTACTCAGTTCTAGGGCTCCATCTTTCAGGAGACTGTACAGCCCCAAGTGGTGAGCCACTTGGTGCAGGGAGCGTGAGGTGGACCCAGTTAACTGGCCGGTGGCTTCAGTGCTGAAGTTCCTCCAAGATCGTTTCTCTGCGGGTCCAACCCCGTCCACACTCAGGGTGTCCGTGGCTGCCATAGGCTTTCCACACTCCTTTGGGTGATGGGCTCGGGTAGACACCATCTGTTGTACAGTTACCCTGTGGGGCTGGGAAGATGCGGCCTGTGGCTCCTTCCAGAATTCCCAACCTGGGATCTGGCAGTGGTTTTCGAAGGCTGGCTGAGGCCCCCTTCGGACCATTTGAGTCGGATGAACCAGGGAACTTAGGATTGGTCAGTTCCTTGGTTCTTCAGGCATTACATCCCCCGCCTCACGTGACGGCGGAGTAAGAGACCTCACTGTGAAGCACTTTTGAGTGCTGGGCTCAGTACAGCAGTGTCCAAGGGAGACCTTTTGACCTGCTGCACGTGAGACCTTGACAGTGGTGGTTGGAAACCGAGGGGTTTCCCCCAGAGGGAATCTTTTTTCGTATGATCAGGGTAACGCGCATATGCTTTCGTTCCCTAGTTATATGGAAGAAACCTTGGTTTCTGTCCCAGGGGTCAGTGTTGGGAGCGTCCTGTTGCCGGGAAACCGTTTCAACAGACGTCTCCCTCATTGGCTGGGGCGCAGGAGGCGCTTGGGTTCCCCAGTCCTAGTTGTGCCCGGTCTCCGGCTTCACACTAGGGCAGGCACGACCCTCGGTAGGTCCCAGGGGTCAGTGTTGGGAGCGTCCTGTTGTCGGGAAACCGTTTCAACAGACGTCTCCCTCATTGGCTGGGGCGCCGAAGGCGCTTGGGTTTCCCCAGTCCTAGTTGTGCCCGGTCTCCGGCTTCACACTAGGGCAGGCACTACCCTCGGTAAGGTCCCAAGGGCCAGTGTTGGGAGCGTCTTGTTGCCGGGAAACCGTTTCAACAGACGCCTCCCTTCATCGGCTGGGGCACGGAAGGAGAAGGAGTGGAGAAGTATCTCCCTACGGTGCTGGCGCTAGGGTACTCAAGTCCGAGTTGTGCCCAGTCTCCGGTTTCACACTAGGGCAGGCGCTACCCTCGTGTGGGCTAGTGGGTACTCGTTCCCCGAAGTGTCGTTCCGACGCAGTGGGAGTTCCCTCGAAAGGGAACTGCTCGGGTTACGTCTGTAACCCTTGTTCCCTGAGAAGGGAACGAGCACTGCGTCTCGTCACCACACCTCGGCACGCCTGGAGCGCATGCTTCAGAGCAATAGCTGCCGTTTCAGTGCGCCGGCTCCCGCTTTATACTTCCGGGTACGCCGTCACGATGACGTCATCACGCACGCCAATCAGATTGGTTTAGTGGCTATACGGACTTCAGATTTCGCTAGTGCTTAGGGAGTATCCCCGAAGTGTCGTTCCGACGCAGTGCTCGTTCCCTTCTCTGGGAACAAGGGTTACAGACGTAACCCGAGCAGTTTTTCCTTCACTTACCATCAAGGCTGCTGTGGAGGCTTGGGAAGAAAATGATCACTGTTTGCTGAGTTTTAAAACACCAGTTTTGGATTTTTTCGAGTCAACGGGGAAGAAGGCCTTGTACTTGACATGTGTAAAAGTGTCAAATGCCAGTTTATTGAATGGTGTTATTTCAACAAAATGGATAGACTTTTTTGGACTTGACTCTTCCCCTAAAGGCTGCTGGCGATCCCTGTACAAATGTCCAGTCAATAAGCGTACATGGGACCTCCAGTGGAGAATAGTACATGGAGCAGTATCTACGAACAGATATGTGGTGCATCTTAATCCTAGTGTTGGGGTGGGTTGTCTTTTTTTTTGTTCAGAGGCAGAATCATGTTTTCATTTATTTGTGCAGTCTTCACATTTGGGGGATCTTTTTTCCCTTTTAAGGTATTGGTTTCTATCTTTGGGTGAGAAATTTTCCTTTGAATTGTTTATTTATGGTCCTAGGTATTCTGTTCAAAGGAAAAGGACTTTGGTTTTAATAATTTTTTTTATCTGGCACTGCAAAACTAGCTATCTGGAAAACAAGAAAAAACAAACAGTTAGGGCAGGATGTAATAAGTGTGGTTCCTATGTTTTTGGGGTATGTGGGTTACAGACAAAAATAGTCTGCTATTTACAAGTTGGTGGACTGTTTACCAAAGTTTGTTGAAATCTGGGGTGTTAATGAGGTATTATGTACTTTATTTGTAAACAATTAATTGATGTAAACTTTTTGAATATACATGGAAAAAAAATTTGAAGTGTGAATAATTGTGAAAAAAAAGTATATTTAAATATAGTATATTTCTCTCTCTCTCTCTCTCTCTCTCTCTCTCGCTCTCTCTCTCTCTCTAATAACTCACTGCATTAATAACTGCATTAGTCTGCATCAGTGGCTCAAGCCTCCATTACTAACTCTAAAATTATGTTTTGGAATCAGCAATGGAGCTTGGGTTTAGATGCGTAAGAAATTAGTCCTGCACATGAGCTTTATAAAGACAAAACCTGACTATTGTCTTGAAATTAATCATCTGAACAATGTTTTAAAGGATTAGCTCACTTCAAAATGAAAATGTTCTTATATTTTACTCACCCCCATCTCATCCATGATGTTGATGTCTTTCTTTGTTCAGTCAAAAATAAATAAAGTTTTTTGAGGAAAACATTCCAGGGTTTTTCTTCACATAATGGTTTTCAATTGCAACCAAAATGTTGAAGGTCCAAATCAATGCAATTTCAAAGCGCTTTGAAGGGCTTCCGAGACACAAACCCAGATGAGGAATAGGGTCTTATCTAGCAAAACGATGTCATAAAAAATAAAAAATAAAAGAATATGGAAAGAAATGTGATCTCTAACTCACCTGTGCATGGGCCATTCATTCAGATTGGTGTTGCTACGAACATAAGATTCTTACATACAAATAAGATTACCTACTTGTCTTAACAAACATCAGGTAAGTTCAAAGCTTTTAAGGTTGATCTTCCACTTACACCGTTATTCTGCTAGAAGTCATGTTTTATCAGCCTTTCGGCTTCATGTGTCCAGGGTGTAGCGACAATGAGTCAGATAAAATAATAACTCAACGGGGAATTTGAATTAAAATGAAAGAGACACGAATTACACTATAATGTATAAATAATTCAGAATGAATGTTTACACCTTAACTTATTCGTTCACCGATATGTAAGAACTTAAAGGGGAGTCATTTTAAGGGAAACAGGTCTATGTAGCTCAAATGAATGAATTAATGAATTCATAAGGAATTTTGAGAGTCTAATTTACAGACAAGCAAATGACTCTTCCAGCGTTCATTTGAATGGGCCGTAAATATCAACTCTGCAGCGGATATTAATATCCGTACAATAGTGAAACACTATTTAACAGCCAGGTAACTTAGATCGGCAGTTCATGACATTAAATTCATAAGCACATAACACAAGAACAGTTATCTTTGACTACAAACGAAACTTTATTGATTACTCTTAACACATCAAACTAATATCTAACATAAACACACGCACTCGCACATTCATACGTTGCAGAAAGGAAGAAAGTGAGGAAAGAATAAGTCTTAAGAGAAAGAAATTATGAAATCCCAAACAATATACATTTATGACACATGACCTGAATAAACCATTGATCAGTAATTTATCCTCCTATCGTTTCTTAGGCGGGGTTATTAAATTTGATCTAATGCACCACTTCAGCTTGAAATCTAGAGGCATTATTTGCGTTTGTCTCACGTGTCGTCTCTGACAAGGGGGTTCCCTTTTCCTGGCTGGAGAGGGGTTCTCTCGGGTCTTTGATTCGCTGAAGGTCTGGTCGTGTCTTTTATCGACGTCTTGGGAAGCCAATCACGTGGCATGTTGGCGGCTGGATGGAAGTCTTGTGGGCATTGCTTGAAGTTGAAGCGCGCTGTTGGAGACTCGTTGAGTAACTTTGCGGCGAAACTTAACAGAACCCGAGACTTAACGGAAAGAAAATAAACTTTAAGTAAAAGAAAGGAAAGTGAGAGAAGAGCAGATGGCCTGAATGAAATCTGTTAACCCATTTTCTTTGATGGTCTGCCCCGATCATCCGATCGTCGCCTTGGCAGATTCTGGAACCGCGCTGCGAACAGCTCTTGACTGAACAATGAACAGAAAGTGAACACACTGTCTTCGTCTGTGTTCTGAGGTTAAACTCAAATATTTGCCCATCCCCTGGATGGGTTCTAGCCAATTAGGGTTCAGGGGTGACTGTGTCTCCACCCCTCCCATAAAATTGGGTTATCTATAGTAATTTAGTTTCCTGCTCTTAAGCAGAGAGTACATTCAGACCTAATTTCTTACTATAAGGACATGATCAATTCTATAAAGATTTCATTCAGCTAATCTGTTAGGTTATATACATACGAGCACAAAGGTGCCTTTTCATCCACTCATTCAATAGTTACATAATTGCATGAATTTGGGAATGATATACATGCATAATAGTCACGTGTATCAGTTGTAAACAGACTAACAAGCTATGTCGAAGGCTATCTGAATGAAAGTCCAATAATCATGTGATCTTATGCAATCCAATATGTAACATTTTCTGGGAGTTTGCTTGGAGTTTTAACTGTGTCACTTGGAGTTCATTTACCGGTCATTGAAAAGACAGAGATCTGGTTTGTTTCTTTGTCTTGCGATCACAACGAGTCTTTTGTCCTCTTTGTCTAAGTTTTGGTCAAAAGTCCATAGGAAATCACGTAATTGTAATATAGAAGTGGTAGCTCCAGGCAGAATGGAGCCTCGTGATAAGATGGTCGATTTCCTGGGGTCTGGAGCTGAATTGGGGCTTTGTGAAAAGGGATGTTCATTTGATTGAATCATTTGGAAGATTCATTCATCTATAATGTCTGCGACCATAATCGCTACAAGGGAAATTCACTTTAGAAACTAATTAGTTTGATTCTACTCTCTGTCTTTCCTATTCTGATCTTCACTTCTCACTCAATTTCTTTACTCTTTTCCTTAAGCATTCTAGAATGACTCTAAAGGTTCTGGTATCACATTAACAATTTCTAAGATGAAGAATAATTTATGTCCCTGCACTTCTATGGTTAAATATCTTCACGTTCGTCCTAAGACTTCTGACCACTCCCCCCTATTTTTATCTAACGGAGCACCTCTCTCTAAGGCCTGGTTCAGACCCAATTTTATACTGACCTTAAAAGCTGCAGTTTACCTCCTTGTCTTCATATCAGACTTTTCTACAGCTACGACAGCGGAAATTCTAGGCCAGCATTTAAGCTACCGGGGAGATGATGTTCTTCTGCATTCAAGTCTTATATAAGACCGATTCTAAAATCATCCTTGAAGACCGTTGGCCCTGCGGCCTTGTCTCTGTGGTCTAGCAGACCGTGTGGCCCTGCGGCCTTGTCTCTGTAGTCTAGCAGACCGTGTGGCCCTGCGGCCTTGTCTCTGTGGTCTAGCAAACCGTGTGGCCCTGCGGCCTTGTCTCTGTGGTCTAGCAGTCCGTGCGGCCCTGCGGCCCTGCGGCCCTGCGGCCCTGCGGCCTTGTCTCTGTGGTCTAGCAGTCCGTGCGGCCCTGCGGCCTTGTCTCTGTGGTCTAGCAGACTGCGCGGCCCTGCAGCCTTGCCTCTGTGGTCTAGCAGACCGTGTGACCCTGTGGCCTTGTCTCTGTGGTCTAGCAGACCGTGTGGCCCTGCGGCCTTGTCTCTGTGGTTATACATGTGTTTTATGTATATATAAAAATAAAAATAAAAGTTTACATTTATGCAGCAGCAGATGAATTGCTCATGTGTAGTACTCATCTACATCATGAAGTGGCCTTTTTAGCCATCAGCAGGCGGCGTTCCATGTTTACGCTTAACATGTTAACTCTTATTCTTCTTCTTTGTAGGAACTCCAGGACACAAGACCGGTGGGTTTATTTTATTTACCATTTTTGGGGGATAGGATAGGCTCCGTCCGGGTGGAAGCATTCTTCGACCTAATTTTTGGGGGCCTTTGCCTTTGTCTTCAGGCAGGATATGCAGAGTCCGGACCCTCAGATTGCGAGCTACAGACGGGGCCTATGCCAATGTACTTTATTGCTTGCTGGGTTGTTAATAAATGGATAATTGTCACAGTATTTATTCTCCCGAGTCTTTCTGGCAGAACTGATATGCAGAAGGTTGCTGGTTCGATCCCAGCGGTCACCACCAGTGTGTCCTTGAGCAAGGCACTTTACTCCATGTTGCTCCAGGGGGAATGTCCCTGTAATAAGGGCACTGTAAGTCGCTTTGGATAAAAGCGTCTGCCAAATGCATAAATGTAAATGTATTAGTCCTCGCACGTTTGGTTTGGACGGTACTTTCGCCTACGTCTAGTGACGTCTCAACGTGATTGTGCAATCACTGGGGGCCGCAGAGCAGTGCAAGATGAGCAATTTAGGTAAAAAGTATATAAATGTGTTATTTCTTTTGAAAATGACAGATCGTTTTGCTAGATAAGACCCTATTCCTCGTCTGGGTCTCTGAAGCCCTTCAAAGCGCTTTGAAATTGCATTGATTTGGACCTTCAACATTTTGGTTGCAATTGAAAACCATTATGTGGAGAAAAATCCTGGAATGTTTTCATAAAAAAATTATTTTCTTTTTGACTGAAGAAAGAAAGACATAAACATCTTGGATGAGATGGGGGTGAGTAAATTATCAGGAAATTTTCATTTTGAAGTGAACTAATCCTTTAAGGTGTGGTAACCGTAGTATGGAATAATTGCGGAGTGGCCGTTGCACCTCGGGTGTGCATTTATTTTTCAAATCATTTGCATATTTTACCAGTGCTCTAATTGTTTTTGAAGGCATCTTAGAAGAAAATGTACCTTTTTTTGTTTCCTGTCTTTGACACAAAAGCTCAGGATAATTGCTAGTAAAGGATTGGTTCATCCCATCAGCACTGTCATGATTTCCTTTTCCAGAATGATTAGTTACATGGCATTTTTGTTTAAAACAGCCAGGCAGCAGATTTAGAACCGAGCACCCATGAGCAGTTTTTTTTTTTAATGATCAAAAATTGAGGTAATTCTGTCAGGTCCTGTAGAAGCTAGACAACTGCATTTTAGATAAACGAGAATGCTAGTTTTCTCCAGACCTATACTTGGTTTCCTCTACTCATATGACCTTTAACCCCCATGGTTACAAGGTTTGTTATGGTGCATAGCTGTCAAAGCTGAGTATTTGCTCCATTGAGAGCTGTTATCAAATATGGCAGTTCCACAAACATGGCGAGTTCCAGAGGCAAACACATTTTCGAGGATATCATCCTGCGGTCTTCATTTCCCCAACAACTAAAATCACTTGTTATTTTGTGGGCCCTGACAGAATTCATAAACTCATGTCCAGAGTGGGCATAGGAATCATTTTGGTGTCAGGTAGATTGACATCTTCAGAAACTGAAGCATTTATATTTTTTCCCAGTGCCTTCCCAGGTGTGGAGGCCGTCATCTCAGCTGCGAGGAGATGATAAACAGATTTGACAGTCTGCACGCATCATGTGACACACTGTGGTAGTATTTTTCATTATTGTATCATATCTGCAAGTAGCTGAGGGGAATTCTGTACACCCCTAAAGCCTTATGGGAAAAGCTTTATTTCCTGCCGTTTTTAATGTCCACAAAACCCTTGAATGAGAATTAAATGAAACCCTGAAGTCCATACAAATGGGTAATAAAAAAGGTTCTCCAGAGTGTGCACGGGCATTCCTTAAGAAGAGAAATACAATTTAAAACACTGCATTATGGAAATAGTGTTTCTGTTCGTTGTAAGTATGTATGACTGGGTTTAATTTGCGACTATTACCGTCTAACTGTACAGTCTTAAGAAGAAAACAAACTGACAAGTTGTATCAATTAGGTACTTTTATTTATTTTTTATTGACATGAGAAATTGTTGTAAGAATGACTTTGCTAAATACTATTAGCTAAATACATTAATAAATGGTAATCGACATTGAACATGAATGTGTGGCGTTACATTATCTGCCGGGTTAGAAATACATACACAAAATGAGTTTAGAGTTGCAGTGTCTCTTCCAATTGTTAAAGTACAGCATTTAAGTTTATGAAAGCCACAAGTAATGTGAATGGAAAGTATGTGTGCCCTTCATAATGTTAAAAGGAAAGTCATGGGTTCAGTATCTCTGTCACTTACTTGCTTCGTGGAGAAGAGGAGAGAAGTATCTTCGGCTGAACAGAGCTGGTGACACTTATACATGTTCTATAGCGGTCCTATCCTTCAGGATATGGTTCTAAATAGAACTACTGAGCTTCTGCTAAGAAGCTAAAAATAATAGTCCATTACAGTTAACAATACAATTAGCCTATAGCAGCAAGACAAACAGTAAATAATGGTAATATAGTGTCAAGTTCATGGTTTTGTGTGATTTGATTTGATTTGATTTGATTCAGTTCTGTCTCCCTGTTATTATTTGATCTGATTTCCTAGTTTGTCACCTGGTTACGTATTAATTAATCATTCTGTCCAGCTGGTCTTGATTAGTTCCCTTTGTTTGCTCCTTGTATTTAAACCCCGTGTTTCATTCTGTTTCTTGTCTGGTATTGTTTATATTACAGTGTAGTTGTCCTGTTAATTTTTCTCCTGGATTATTAGACAAGACTTTCATTTATTCAGCCATGCGCGTTATATGTGACAAATAGGCTACTGAAATCTTCAGAGGTCCTTTTTACTATAGTTGGCAGTTACGTTGTATATATCTTTTTATTCTCAAAGCCTTGAAAGGTGCTTGTCAAAATGTTGTGTGATACAACTGTTGTGAAATAAGAACTACACTGAGAAACTGGATTGTATTTACCTTGATTCATGTACTGTACCAGCCTAGAAATCTTGACGCACCCTAGCGGCAGCAAATCTAATTTGCAGCCAGGGCGTCTAGCAACTTTCTGTTGGCTTGCGAGCTGGAAAAAACAAACTCTGGTCAGGCCAATCACATCGTGTATAGAGTCGGTGGGCCGGCTTAACATGATGACGGCAGAGTTGCGGCGGTTCCGCATGCTACTTGTAAACAAAGAAGCTGGAGAACAGCGGTCTTTCGAATCAGTTTTGACCGCGTCTCTGGAAGACTTGGAGTTAAGCTTTTCTTTGAGAAAAGAACAAAGAACGGCACTGAAGTAATTCTTAAGAAAGGAAGATGTGTTCGGAGTTTTGCCGACCAGATACGCCAAAGTTTAATCTATCAACTAGCTCCCCTTCACCTTCTTCATTGTTCTGGTTGGTTGTAGCGCTATCCTATTGCGTGCAGAGGGAATTTGAAAGACAACTGTTTATCCCGCCACTCAGATTGAGCCCTGCCAATGGTGTGTTCCCAGACACAACATTTTGATGTGGGTCTGGCTTGTCAGGCTAGTACTGTACCTGAGGGAACGAATAAAGTTTACAAATTGAAAAATCATCCTCAAAAAATGCTTATGGCTTAATGATTGACAGCTAGTGGTTAAAATAGTTACTGCAGTCCAAATTAAATCTATTGGTGATCGTTGTTTCCCCCGCCCCCTCCTCCCCAGACTTGACGCTCGCGCGGGTTGCCAAATCGAGGACATGCAACAGGAGCAAGCGCAATTGACAATGAAAGCCACATTGTAAGTTGATGAGTTGATTTATTTGCGTTTTAATATGCTCTCTTTCATAGAGATTTTTAGATGGATTCCGAGGCTTTTTAGGTCGGGTAGAATCTGGGATATCTGACCCAGTTTGTTTGCTGGCTTCCGTGACTGCAATTCGCTGTGTTGTTTTCCGTGAACTGGCAACGTGCAGTTTCGCACAGACCAAAACAAAGATAGACATTCCGACACGGAACGCACATTTCAAAGTAGAATAACTGGCTCTAGCATTGATTTTCTGAGAAACAAGTAGCTATACTGTAATGTTTTAGCATGTTTCCTAAATATATGCAAACATATTATGGTATTTTTATGCTTTAGTAAAGTGAAAAACTTGCATACAGCACCTTTAAAGACTTTTCTTTAGGTCTAGGGGAGAGTGGGTCACAACCTTACGCGGGTTAATTTGTAACACACAATGGTTTAAAACTTTCCACACATGCCAGGATGACGAAACTTAGTGTATTTACTAGTTGCCATATCAACATTATTTAGAAAAAAAATTTCGCCAAAATTAAAAAATCTTTGGAAGATATCACTGAACATTTATTTAACCATAGCATATGTAAATTTCTTACTTAAGTTTATTTTTCATTTCTCTGTGTGTGTGTGTGTGTGTGTGTGTGTGTGTATGTGTGTGTGTGTGTGTGTGTGTGTGTGTGTGTGTGTGTGTGTGTGTGTGTGTGTGTGTTAAATAAGACAAATCTGATATTCCGATATCTTATATCTTTTATTTAACCATTGAGATTCTTTAATGCTGATCTAACCAGCAGAAGACACGAGCCGGGTTTAAATCTGTTGCGCAGGTGGGGAACGTTGTAACAATGCGTTACAAGGTGTCCCTATTATAAC